>VBSM01002616.1:34647013-34697013 GCA_008086735.1 Cheirogaleus medius
TTTTTTTCCTTCTTTTTTTTTTGTTTTGATCTTTTATCCAAATTATTAATATATATTCTATAATAATTCCCAGCCTCATGACATCTTAAAATTTGTTAAGTTGGTAAAAGGTATGTGTTGTGATACTCTCATTTCATGTTATTCCAGTGTTATTGAATCTATCTGAAGAGAAATAGATTAGACTGTATTAGCTGGGGTACCTACACGTCAGACCCTGGGAGACTTGGTAGATTTGGGAGGTGATCCCTGGAAGCATAAGTGCGGAATTGGGGGAGAATGAGCGGAAAGGAGGAAAAGACAACAAAGTGTGCATTAATGCCCACCACCGTGGGCAACTGGAGCTTGATCCTGTGGGGCCCTCTGGGAAACCATGCAGAACATGCCTCAGAATCTCCCACCCAAGGACAGAAAGGCTAGGGCCAACTTCCATCCTCTGGGTTTTGGTTTGCCCCTGGGGGTGTCATCATCCCATTCCACAATACACTTCTGGGTTGTGGCTGCGTGCTGCTGAGCAAGTTCTCCAGGTGTCAGGGAGAAAGGCTTCATCATGCAGAGAAAAAGAGATACAGGAGCTTGAGGTGAGAAGCTGTCGGCATGCTGGAGACTGTCCACTGCATTTGTCAGTGAACTTGGGCCTGAGGACACATGTTCACGTTCTTATGCACGCTCAGAATTTGTACCTGCTCCTTTTACTGAAAGACCTGTGGTTAGACTGTAAACTGTATGAGGATAAGGACTAGGTTAGCATTGTGCTTTGCTGAATTACCAAGTCCAAGCACAGTGTTTCGCATATTGTTGGTGCTGACTTAATTTTCATTGAATTAGAGAATAAAGTTCTGAAAAAAGAATTATAATTCTTAAAGGCAATATAATTTCCGTTCTGTCCCTACTTGCTTTTTTTGGTGTTTTAGTAGATGTCCAGCATGTAACATAGTTGTTTAATTATTAATAGTTGTCTTACGGTAAAGCAATGTGTAGACCTGTTAGTTTATTATAGTCTTAACTTTCACACCTCTAAATTTCAGTTCGCAAGTGTCAAATGTGCATTCTAACATACAAATCCGTAGTATGAATAACAGAAGACATAAACTTCTACATGTATCAGGTAAAGATTTTTTAGTAGTTTGTAGTGTTTTTTTAGTTTGTTGCTACTCAAAGAAGTTCAGAAAATTGCAGTGGATTTCCAAGCCAGCAGTTACATGATTTATACTAAGAAGTCATTAAAATTCTCCAGTTGGATGTTATTGCTGTGTTGATCCTGTGTATTTTTGGTAAGTCATCCTGTTAATAACCCCTCTTGCTAATCCCCTATTATTAAACTCTTAAGTGGCAGTGGAGATTGGATAATAAGTTTAAGTTCCTCAGTGAAGTTTCGGAGAGGAGCCAAAGGATGGAATGAAAACAGATTGCTTTGTCTCTTTGCTTTTCTTGAAGCTTGTCAGGATTGTAAAAGCGCTTGTGCTTTTAAACTACTTTAGTCTCTGGGAAGTTGCTGTGGTTCTGAGCGATAAAATGGGACTGCTTTGGAAGTCTCATGAGCTGCTGTTTAAGACAGCACTCACAATTAATTGTGTGTCTAAAATATGAATGATTTTTAATTTTGTTTGATTTGTGGCTTTAATTGTGAGTTTTAATTCTCTCCTTTAAGAGTAAGAAGTGATGGGCAGAAAATTAACAGTTGTGGTGCACGTGGTTTAGTGGAGTAAGAACAACTCTCCGATGGCCTCACTTACTAATCACGTGTCTGTGGGACAGTTTTCATGAGCTGCGGGCTCAGGTGTCAAAACCTCCCTTCCCGTGTTGTATATGAAGTTAGTTGAGTATCTAAATTTCTAGTAAGCACTGAATAAATATCTGTTGTCTGTGAATATTTTAACACCAAGATGACTCTTTTCAAGAATAGAAAAGTTCTAAATATTAAAATTCTTAACTTTGAGTGCTTATAATGGCATTTCTCCATGTTACCTTATTTAATCCTTAATAGCCCCATTTTACAAATGTGGAAACCACACTTTAGAAAAATCAAGTAACATGCTCAAATAGGTAGGAAGGCAGGCTTATTTCAATCTTACAGTGTTTCCAGCACTGTAAGATTTTGGATACATTTAGCAGAGATTTATTGAATATACACTATGTACAATATAGTGTGTGAACTATTAATAGTTGATACAGTCCAGATGAGTCAGAAATGAATGCTGCTCTCAAGGAATTTATAATCTAATGAGGGAGATAAGATGTGTATATAAATTATACCACAAGGTAGAAAGTGATAAAGGGCTAAATAAAAAGATATAGTGAAGGCATTATGAGAGGATGGAGATTTTAATTTCCTGTTTTGAATGATGAGGAAAGTTTCTTAATTAAGATAGCATTTGGCCTGAAAGGTTTTTGCCTGTGGGTAAGGGACATCTAGGTTTCTCAAGTCTAAACCCAGTGTGGTAGCTCATGCCTGTAATCCCAGCTACTTGGGAGGCTGAGGTGGAAGGATCACTTGAGGCAGGAGTCTAAGACCAGCCTAGGCATAGTGAGACCCTGTCTCCGCAAAAAATAAAAAAATTAGCCAGGCATGGTGGCACACACCTGTAGTCCTAGCTACTTGGGAGACTGAGGCAGGAGGATCCCGTGAGCCCAGGAGTTCAAGGCTGCAGTGAGCTATGTATGACCACACCACTGTACTCCAGCCTGGGGACAGAGCAGCAAACCTTTGTCTCTAAAAGTTAAATTAAAAAAAAAGGCTTCTCAGGCCTCATCTGTACCTTTTCATGAAAGTAATTCCGGGGTAATAATTGGTATGCAAAGTTCAATTGCATTTCTTCTTTAAAAGTACTGGAATGTTTGGTATTCTTTCAAGTATAATACTGAGCCAAAAGTGCCAAGCCATTACTCCAATACATTCCATCTTCTGCAGTGGTACATAAGTAAATCAGTGATAACTGAATGTGATGAGGGGTACTCTACTACCGCTGCTACTAATAACTAATATTTATTTAGTCCCCTACCTTATGTAAGGTAATGTTATAATTGCTTTATATTGTATTTAATCCTAACACTATGAAGAATGTATTATTATTATTATTAACTCTATTTAGTAGATAAAATGCTATAGCAGAAATCACTCCCCTTCCAAAAAAAAAAAAGCCCAAAACAAAACCCAAAAAACCCCACAATGGCTCCTATAAGCAAGACATTTATTTTTTATTCACTTAATAGTCCCTAGGTGAGTAATCCTGGACCATCTTGGCAACTCTGTCATTCTCAACATATGGCTTCCAAAATTGTTCCGGTGGTCACCATTTCCCAGTTGATAAAAAAGGGGTAAGAGGAATTCAGGGAAAGTATATTCTCCTTTCAGGAGGAGACCAGGAATTTCATCAATCACTCCCACTCATATCTCATAATCATAGGGCATATTGGATTGAATGGTGGCCCCACAAAAGACATGTCTATGTCCTGATATCCGAATATTATGAGTGTGATCTTATTTGGAAAAAGGGTCTATGCAAATGTAATTAAATTAAGGATCTTGAGATAGGATCACCTCGGATTACCCAGGTGGGCCCTTAGATACTATAAGCATCCTTTATAAGAGACATGAGGGGAGAGGCCACCTATGGAGGGGAAGGCCATGTAAAGACGGAGACAGAGAATGGAGTTTTGTTGCCACAGACAAGGAACACATAGAGCTACCAGAAGCTGGATGGGGCAAAAGAAGATTCCCTCCTAGAGCCTTCAGAGGGAACATGGCCCTGCCCACACCTTCACTTTGGACTTCTGGCCTCCAGAACTGTAAGGGAATAAATTTCTGTTGTTTTTGGCCCAAGGTCATACATATAGAAGGAAGCAAAGCTATGATTGAAATTCAGACCCTTTACCACAGCTATACTGCCCTTAAATCCACGGGGCTATAGAAGCACAGAGTGGGGGATTGTAATCGGCTTTGGAATTCAGAGGAAGAATGGGCAGTTATTAAGCAGGTGGAGAAGAAGGGGTTAAGGAGATAGAGGCATTTCTGGCTGAAGCATCGAGATATGAAACAGAATGACCAGTTTGTGGGGGTGGTTTGAAGCTCAGTTGACACAGAAATACTCTCTGACTTCAATGAAAAAAATTAAGTCTCCCCAGTATGCATTCTGTGACTTTGTTCCACCTCTAAGGCTGGCTGCTTGGGGAGATGGAGCACCTTATTGGTTCAAGTCCTTGTCTCTCTGAGCCCTCATAGGAAGGTCCTCAGAGAAGTCTTCAGATATTTATATGATATAGTTCTACTTTTGATGAAAAGAATGATCCTATGGTAGTACAAAAAGTGCATTTTAATCATTTTTATAGGATGTTTGCTCTTCTAAATGATATGGAGGGTTAGAGTATTTTTACCTATCCTATATTCATTATGAACTTAGTATTCCTTAGAAAATTAATCCCAATTAATTTATTCCAGTAGAATTTCCTTTGGAAAATGCATTCTTTTTATAATATTGTTTCTAGGAACACACTGTGGTTAGAAGCATGGACTGTGTGTGAAACTAAAAGTTTGGTTCCCTCAAAATACTCTTCAGTGAATTAAACAATAGCTGTTTTTTTTTTTTGAGACAGAATCTCACTCTGCCCGGGCTAGAGTGCCGTGGCGTCAGCCTAGTTCACAGCAACCTCAAACTCCTGGGCTCAAGTGATCCTTCTGCCTCAGCCTCCCGAGTAGCTGGGACTACAGGCATGTGCCACCATGCCCGACTAATTTTTTCTATATATTTTTAGTTGGCCAATTAATTTCTTTCTATTTTTAGTAGAGATGGGGTCTCGCTCTTGCTCAGGCTGGTTTCGAACTCCTGACCTTGAGCGATCCGCCCAGCTCGGCCTTCCAGAGTGCTAGGATTACAGGTGTGAGCTACCGCGCCCAGCCTAAACAATAGCTGTTTTTAAGTAAACCATCCTTCTTACCCATCCCCTCTTATCTTGTCATGTATTTGGCATATTAAAATGGCAAATCCGTTTAGTTTTTGCATACTCTATAGCAAAAATAAAGTATCCCCAGTGGGAAGGAGAGTATTATACACATATTTGTTATTTTAAGTAGAAATATGTCTGAATTGAGATTGTGCTTCTATGATTTATGGTAGCAGGTGGGCCTCGCTTGTTTTTCTCTCCTTTGAGTATTAAATAGGTTAGCAAAAGTTATATTTTATTTATGAAAGTCTCTGTGTATCTCCCTAAACTTTAATAATCATTAACTTATTCAAGCTACCAAGAGGAGTTTTAGATAAAAGATCAATTTGCACATTGTGTATTCAAGTCCAAGTCAACTGCCTTTCTTCCCCAGGTGTTGATTTAGTGAGTTAGCAGTTTAAAGATCTTCTCTGATCAGGTGCCCTTGTTTATAGTTTGTGGTTTTTAAGGTAAATACAGTAATTTCAGAGTAAAGCAAACATTGCTGGCAGGTGGCAATGTTTGCTTTGCAAATGCTTGGCAATAGTTTAGAAACTTTGTCTTTTGAAGAATAAGATGGATAATAACTTAATAGAGCAGCCCTCACCAGTGGAGATCCAGCCTCAGTAGGTTGCACACTGCTGACTCACCCTGGCTTTCTGGAAGCCTTTCTTGCCCTTTTCAGTGCTGGGACCCTGCAAAGAGAGACTGACAACCTGAAAATGAAAGTGATGGGTCTGCTGGAACTCACTGAGTCTGGGTACTTCTCTAATGTTTCACTATATGCCTGAGATTGCGGTGTGTGTGCGTGTGTGTGTGCATGTGTGTGTGTGAATCTTCCACTGGAGAACTTGGAGGTGGTTAAACTTACAGAGGTTCTCAAGGGCCACGAAGAACTGGAAGATAATACGTTTATCCAGAAACTACCCTATCTTGGAAGTATGGGTAGGCTAAAAAATGATTTCTAGTAGCATTTTCTAAAGGGCAGAAGCTTCAGCTTTGTTTAGAAATAGGGCTGTGGATATTTGTTCTTCTGGTTCTATTTAGACATACTGCATGCAACACAGGTGCAACTATAAGTGTTGTAGAAGGCCTCATAGTTATGTAACTGTACTCTGATTGTATCTGCATAATTAAATACCTGGCTGTGGGTAAATATTGGAAGGGAAAGAGTTAAATAAACTTAATTGTGTGGTTAGGTTGGGAACTAAGTTCTATAATGTGATCATATAAAAGAAAAAAATCCAGTACCCAAAGTGTCATGTCCAGTGGGCAGATGTAAAATGTAAGAAAGCAAAAAGCAACTGAGTGTAACTAATAGTTTGACTTAAAACAATAACAATGGAAGTCCTTTAATTCCTATTTCTTCATTACCTTTGTTTTCTTTCTACATATATGGCCAGCACTGTCAAATTAAAGGCAGGTATCTTCACTTCACTGGCTTATGTATATGTGAGCCAGGAGCACAAGATAGTTCCCTACTTTTCAGCTTAACACAGGAGATGAGCAGCATTGTTCTAGAGGCCTCTTTGGATATTCTGCCCGTCCCTTTCTTGCCCTCCTAAGTAAAGTTTATTAAACAGTTTGCAATTTCAGATTTCATCACTTCCAGATAGCCTAGAGATGCTGACTTGGTTGAGTAAAACTGTTGGTACCTGGAAAGTGGTCACCTTTTGTGGAGAAAAGAAAGGCAATCAGGGTAACTTGTTGCATGTGTCCTGTGCCCCGTGAGCCATGCCACTGCACTGCGTAGCAACCAAGCATCGGGCCATGAGTATGAGATAGGTAACATTAGAAGTCATAAGACAAAGGCCTAAACATGATTCTTTAGCCTGGGGACCCCTAGGGGTCCTTGAGGGCCTTTTGGTGAGGGGTCTGTAAGATTAAACTACTTTCATGATGATACTAAGATATTATTTGCTTTTTCCATTCTCATTCTTTCTTGACCATATAGCAAGAGTTTTCCAGAGGCTACATGAAGTTTGATGGCATCATCTCTTTGTTGGCTAATGAAATGTGTGTCTGTGTTCTATTATGTTTTATATTTCTCAGTTTTAATTTGCAGTGCAGTAACTATAGATAGAAACAGCCACAAAACAAAATCTCTGTGGGACCCTCTGTAATGTTTAAGAATGTGAAGGGGTCCTGTGACCAAAAAGTTTGGGAAATGCTTACTTAGAGAAACAATCAGGAAACAGGAATTAGGAATAAGCTTAATTGAGCTATGGGAAAAGGCATGTGTTAAAAGCAGTAGATAGGTGAGGATTAGGTAAGAACCAAGGTCAGGGAAAGTAATTAGAAGTGAGGAAATCGCAGGTATACCAAGGAGGCAGAACAAAATAAGGGACCAGGAGAAATGCTATTTTCTGTGAGCTTTTTGAGGGTTATCATTGTATCCCCACCACTGTGCCTACAGTGGGATAGGCCTTTGATGAGTATTTGTGAATGATTAAGTTGATAAGTATAAGATTGTTGAATCAAATAAAAATTTGAGAAACATATGAGATGTTTATCACAGGATTACTAATAATGGAGAAAACAAATATGAAAAAGGAAGAAAAATATTTAATACATTATGATATATATGTTAAGAGTCAATTTATGTTTTTACGTAATATTTAATGACATTAGAAAATGTGAAATGGGAAAAAAGCTTTATGTGAAACTATATACATAATACATTTCCAGTTATCTAAAACATGTATGTATGTCTGTATATTTTGGCAAATGTATTTGTCTGTCTCTGTAAGGATATATACCAAAATGATAATCGTGGGTAACTCTGGGATATGAAAAGAGGTGAGATTTTTTTTTTCTTTATTCTCTTCAGATTTTCCAAAAGTTTTTCAGTGATCATACATCAATTTGATATTTAGAAAAAAGCCCAAGTTATTTTTACACATACATACATATATTTTTTTAAGCCACTAGAAAAAAGTGCAAGTCAAGTTTCATATTGAAAGAGCTTCCTGCCCAGGTTCAGAATTTTTTTATCTTTTAGCTGCCTGTGTTAAGCCTCTGTGAACCTCTAAGGGTGGCAGACGCAGCAGGGAGTTCCAGGTCGAGAGGTACACTGGTGGCCAGATATTGCCCATACCAGAGGAAAGACACAGGTACAAGTAGCTTTAATTTGTACTGCAATAGCTGATGCTCCATGTGAAGAACTTTGACAAACTCCAGGCTCAGAAGAAGGCCTGGCTGCTACAGGGGAGCTAAGGGAAGGACAAGACAGCTTGCAGCAGTGAGCACAAGAAAGGAAAGAAGAATGGCTGGTAGATTGGCAGCTTTGCCTGCCCTTTGCATTTGGAAGGGATAAAACCTAGGCCTATAGCAGGAGGAGTAATAATAATAATTGAAAGTATGCATTATATAATATATACACACATATATACGTACACACTACTAGCTAATGTTTTCAATAGTTTGAATTTTCTATGCTATAGAACATAAAGTGTCCTATATTGCCTTGATTTTACCTTTTTCCCTTCTCTCTTTAGAGTAATAGGAAATTGTTGGGCATTCAAAAATGAAAGGACATAAAAATTAACTCAAAGTGGATCATAGACCTAAATGTAAGAACTAAAACTATAATATAAAACAATTAGAAACTAACAGAGGAGTAAATCTTCATGACCTTGGGTTATGCAGTGATTTCTTAGATACAATACCAAAAACATAAGCAACAAAAGAAAAAATAGATAACCTAGACTTCATCAAAATGTAAAAACTGTGCTTCAAAGAACACCATCAAGAACGTGAAAATGCAGCATACAGAATGAGAGAAAATATTTGCAAATCATATATTTGATAAGGGACTTGTATCTAGAATAAATAAAGTATTCTTACAACTCAATAATAAAAAAAGACAATCCAGTTGAAAAATGGGCAAAAGATCTGATTTATAGGTGAAACAAAAAGCCCAAGGGGGCTGGGCTCAGAGGCTCCTGCCTGTAATCCTGGCACTCTGGGAGGTCAAGGTGGATCACTTGAGCTCAGGAGTTTGAGACCAGCCTGAGCAAGAGGGAGACCCTGCCTGTACAAAAAATAGAAAATTTAGCCAAATGTGGTGGCCCATGCCTATAGTCCTAGCTACACAGGAGGCTGAGGCAGGAGGGTCGCTGGAGCCCAGGAGTTGGAGGTTGCTGTGAGCTACAATGACACCACTGCACTCTAGCCAGGGTGACAGAGCGAGACCTTGACTCCAAAAAGGAAAACAAACAAACAAACAAACAACAACAACAACAAAAACCCACAAAAGCCCAAAGGGCAAGAAAGAAAGAGGGAAAAGGAAATTTCTCCTTTTACTAGATAAGTATCACTTGTTGGAGGGGGAGAAAAAGAAGAAGAAAGACAAAATCTGGTCAATCTTAGATCAGCAGCAGTATGCTAATTCCATACTTCTCAAGCCTTAATAGATTTATATTCTGCTTTAAAAAATTTAATTTTATAAGTACTGTCTCGTATTGCTATAGATTTCCTTTTAACTCTCATTTGTCTTTTAGAGTCACTGTATCCTTACTTTTAAAAAACATTTAATGTGAAATAAACCACACATTCAAAGAATGTATATAATGAATGTATATATGTGTGTATCTAAGTATGTGTACATATATGTATGTGTGTAGATACATGTATGAGTATATGGAAATAGATTGTATTGATATAGAACTAAGTGAGCAGAGCCCCAAAATAGCCTTATTCTTTTTTTTTTTAAAGAAACTTTGTTTTTAAGAGCAGTTTTAGGTTCACAGCAAAATTAAGTAGAAAATACAAAGATTTCACATATTTCACATACACACAGCCTCTTTCACCATCAAAATCTTTTACCAGAGGTATATTTGTTATAATGATGAACCTACAGTTGACACATCATTATCATCCACAGTCCATATTAGGGTTCGTTAGAATTCAGTCTTGGTGGTGTACATTCCATTTGGTTTGACAGATGTTTAATGACACGTGTTCTACATTATAGTATCCTGCATAGTAGTTTCACTGCTCTAAAACTCTTGTGCTCTGTCGATTCATCACTCCCTTCCCCCAACCTCTGGCAAGCCTTGATTGTTTCACTGTCTCCATAGTTTTGCCTTTTCCAGAATGTCATAGTCGAAATCCTACAGTAGGTATCCTTTTCAGATTGGCTTCTTTTACTTAGTCATAATGCATTTAAGTTTTCTCCATGTCTTTTCATGGCTTGATAGCTCATTTCCTTATAGCATTGAATAATATTCCACTGTCTGGATATACCACAGTTTATTCCTCCATGTACCTACTGAAGGGCATTTTGGTTACTTTTAAGTTTTGTTGATTATGAATAAAGCTATTGTAAATGTCTGCATGCAGGTTTTTGTGTGGACATAACTTCTTAGCTCATTTGGGTAAATACCTAGGAGCGGGATTGCTGGATTATATGGTAAGAGTATGTTCAGTTTTGTAAGAAATGGCCAAACTGCCTTCCAAAGTGGCTGTAATAGTTTGCGTTTTCACAGCAATGAATGAGAGTTCTTGTTCCATATCCTCCTCAGCATTTGGTGTTAGTGTTTCGGATTTAGGCCATTCTAGTAGGTATGTAGTGGTATCTTGTTGTTTCAGTTTGCAATTCCCTAAAGCCGTATGATGCTGAACAACTTTTTATGCGTTTATTTGCTGTCTTTATATCTTTTTTGGTGAGGCGTCTATTCAGCTCTTTTGTCCACTTTTTAATCAGGTTCTTTATTTTCTTATTGTTGAGTTTTAAGAGTTCTTTGTATATTTTGGATAATAGTCCTGTATCAGATATGCGTTTTGCAAATATTTTCTCCCAGTCTGTGACTTATCTTCTCATTCTCTTGACACTATTTTTTGCAGAATA
The DNA here is from genome assembly GCA_008086735.1 of Cheirogaleus medius. Lineage (NCBI taxonomy): Eukaryota > Metazoa > Chordata > Mammalia > Primates > Cheirogaleidae > Cheirogaleus > Cheirogaleus medius. The sequence continues at coordinate 34,657,782 of VBSM01002616.1, forward strand.
GAAGTTTTTAAGTTTCATGAAGTCTAGCTTATCAATTCCTTCTTTCTTGGATTGTGCCTTTGGTGTTGTGTCTAAAAAATCATTGCCAAACCCAAGGTCATCTAGATTTTCTCTTATGTTATCTTCTAGGAGTTTTATATAGTTTTGCATTTTATGTTTAGATCTACGATCAATTTTTCATTGTCAAGGGTAAACGGTCTATGTCTAGATTTAGTTTTTTGCACATGGATGTCCAGTTGTTCCAGCATTATTTGTTGAAAAGGCTTTCTTTGCTTCAGTGTATTGTCTTTTCTCCTTTGTCAAAGATCAGTTGATACATATATGTAGGTCTCTCTGTTCTGTTCCATTGATCTGTTTGTTTATTCTTTCACCAATACCACACTGTCTTGATTACTGTAGCTTTACAGTGGGTTTTGAAGTTGAGTAGTCCTATTTTTTTTCACTAAGGAAAAGTTGGAGGGAGTGTAGGGAAGACAGATACCAAAATTTCACCTTTTATATGATAGAGGCTAGATTTGCAGATCTGGCTTTAGGCATTTTTGCTAAGTGGGTGTGCTAATTCTGAATCTGGAATCAAGCAGAATGTTTTACTCAGTCATAGGCAGCATTCAGATAATCATGTAAATCCCTTTACTTCTCTAGGGCTGTGTAAGTAAAAGAATGGAGAAATGCCACGGTTTTACTATTTGAGATCCCATAGAAAGAAACAGTGGAAGTAAGGAAGAAATCCCCCACTAACAGTACTACTAAAAAAATAAAAATTACACAAATGCTTCTCAGCTAGATTAAGAAATAGAACTTACCAGTACTTTAGAAGCCCCTGTGTGCCCCTAACTCATTGCATCCCCCTTCTTCCCCCACAAAAATAATAACTATCCTAAGTTTTGTGTTAATTATTCCCTTTCTTTTCTTTAGTTGTATCATTTACTGCATATGCATGTATCCCTAAATTAAATGTATATGTCTCATTGTTTTCTGGGTTTATAAAATTGGATGAGAAAAAAGTTACATCTTTATTTTCACTAGCCTGTTTTCACAAGTTTTATTATTTTTACCAGTCCATTGCCATTGATTATGTTTATTATTTTTTGAACTGGTACTTTTAATTCCCCCCCAGCTTTATTAAGATATAATTGACAAAGAATTGTATATATTTATGGTGTACAACATGATGGGTTGATATATGTATATGCTGTGAAATGATTAAATCAAGCACATATGACCCAGAACACATATTCATCACCTTAAATACTTTTTTCCATGAGAATATTTAAAATCTACTTTCTTAGCAATTTTAAAGTATACAGTACTTTATTAGTAATTATAATCATCATACTATACAATAACTCTCTTGTACTTATTCTTCTTGTCTAACTGAAACTTTGTACCCTTTGATCTAAAACATCTTATAGTTATAATAGTTTATTTTAAGCTGATAGCAGTGTAACTTTGAATGCATACAAAAACTCTACACTTTAACTTCTCCCCCCACATTTTATGTTATTAATGTTATAAATTTATATATATTTATATATTATGTATCCATTAACAAATTATTTTAGCTATGGTTATTTTTAATATTTTTGTCTTTTAACTTTTATACTGGAATTTAAAGTGTTTTAGTCACCACCATTATTGTATTAGCTTATTCTGAATTTGACTATATTCTTACCTTTAAAGTGAGTTTTATACTTTCATATGTTTTCATGTTGTTAGTGCCTTTTCATTTCAACTTGAAGATATCACTTTAGCATTCCATGTTAGGCAGGTCTCCTGGTAATAAACTCTCATACTTTTTATTTGTCTAGGAAAGCCTTTATCCTTCATTTTTGAAGGACAGGTTTGCTGGGTATAATATTCATGGTTGGTTGTTTTTTCTTTCAGCACTTTTGAATATATCATCCCACAGTTACTGGCATACAAGGTTTATGCTGAGAAATCTGCTGATAGTCTTATAGAGGGTTCCTTGTATGTGATGAGTTGCTCTTTTCTTGCTGCTTTCAAAATTCAGTTTGACTTTTGAGAATTTGATTTAATGGCTTGGTGAAGATCTCTTTATGTTTAATCTGTTTAGGGTTGTTGGTGCTTTATGAATCTGTATGTTCATTTCTTCTACAGCTTAGGGAAGTATTCATTAAATAAGCTTTCTGCCCTTGGCTCTTTATTTATTCCTTCTGGGACCCTATAATGCCTATATTGATTCTCTTGATGCTGTCCCATTGTCCTGTAGGCTTCTTAATTCTTTTTAATTCTTTTTTCTCCTGTCCCTCTGACTGAGTAGTTTCAAATGATCTATCTTTGTGTTCACTTTCTGTTTTGTTTCTTTTTTCTTTTCTTTTCTTTCTTTTTTTTTTTGAGACAGAGTTTCACTCTGTTGCCTGGGCTAGAGTGCTGTGGTGTCAGTTTAGCTCACAGCAACCTCAAACTCCTGGGCTCAAGCAATCCTCCTGCCCCAGCCTCCCAAGTAGCTGGGACTACAGGCATGCACCATCATGGCCGGCTAATTTTTTCTGTATATTTTTAGTTGCCCAGCTTATTTCTTTCTATTTTTTTAGTAGAGACGGGATCTCGCTCTTGTTCAGGTTGGTATCAAATTCCCGAGCTCAAACAATCCTTGGCCTCCCAGAGTGCTGGGATTACAGGAGCGAGCCATGCCCCCCAGCCTTTGTTCACTTCTATATCTTGATTACCACTGCTGTTGAGGCTCTCTGTGGAATTTTTTTCAGTTAAGACATTGTGTTTTTTTGCTTAAGAATTTAATTTCTCTTTGTTTTTTTTATGGTGTCTATCTCTTTGTTGAACTTCTAATTTTGTATGTGTGTTGTTTTCTTGATTTTTGTTTGGTTTTCAATTTGTGTTGTCTTGTAGTTCACTGAACTTCTTTAACATGATTATTTTGAATTCTTTGTTGGGCAATATATAGATCTCCGTTTCTTTAGGGCCATTCACTATTGCTTTATTTTGTTCCTTTGTTTATGTTATGTTTCCCTGATAATTTGTGGTTATTGTATCTCAGGGAACATATGTTTCACACTATTACTTGGAAACCATCAGACTCTTCATTCTAGCCTTTCTCACCAGGATTCCTTATCTACCACAGAATGTAGATAAAAATGTGAGTGACTGTTTCCTTAGTTCTCTGAAGGATGGTACATAAAAAGTTAATTGTAGATGGGTAAGAGAGAAATTAATTTGTTATAGACAATGTATTTTTTAGGGTGTTAGGGCTTACTTCTCTCCAGGAATCATGGTTTTAGCATTGAGTTCTTTGTTGACATGCTGGGACTTTTCTTTCCTGATCTTGGATATAATGGAGTCAGACTGATTAGTGTGTAGACCCTGGCTCTGCTATTAATACTTACTAGGAGTGTGACTTTGAGGGGGTCACTTTATCCTATTTCACCTCAGTGTTTACACTGTACAATGATGGTGATATTGACATCTTGGGATTATTTAGAAATTAAAATAATTTGTGTAAAGTAACTAGTACAGTTAATGGCACAAAGTAGAATCATTAAGAGTTGTTTTCCTCCTCACCTTCTTTCTCTATATAATAAGGAATCACAGAAACAAATGTTGATGTATATAGTCAGCCTTTTGTATCTCTGAATTCTTCATCTGTGGATTCAACCAACTTCACATTGTAAATATTTGGGGGAAAAATTCTACAAAGTTCCAAAAAGCAAAACTTGAACTTGCCATGTGTCGAGTATTATGTTGAATCCATGTGAATGAAGTGATATGTTGGCATTGTATTAAACCTTATAAGTAATCTAGAGATGATTTAAAGTATTTAGGAGGATGTATGTAGATTATTTGCAAATACTATGGCATTTTATATCAGGGACTTGAGCATCTGGGGATTTCGGTTATCTGTGGGGTTCCTGGAACCAATCCCCAATGAATACCAAAGGACGACTGTAATTGCATTTTCCTTCTTTCCTTTCTTCCTTGAAATGCTGAGAGTTGTTTTTAATTTTATCTTTGTTACCCCAGTGAAGTCATATTTGATTCTGTTGGCTTCCATATTGCTATTAATTTCTTTAGTTCAGAATTTGCCTGGGCTTAGTGGAAGAATTATCACTAATCATTGGCAGCTCTAGAAAAGATGATGTGAAAGTCACAAGGAGCCCCTGTTTTCCGGCTTGCCAAAAGCTACTGTTTCAGTGTCTTTATTGAACCTTCCTTTAGCTGTGCTCTGTTACCTCTAGTTACTCTTTAGTCTTTGAAGTAATCTTTGTCACCTGCCTTAGTGTGTGTGCCCAGCTCATAGTATCAGTAATTCTGTATTTAATTTGGCTAGATTTGCTTGGTATTTGCCAAACTAGTGCAATTTCCTTAGGTAAGATATAATTTACAACAGAATAACACCTCATAATTTAAATAGCAGCTGTTGAGAGAAGGCAAACAGTTACAAACTACTCTTTCTCTTTCTTTGAAAAAGAACTGTGTTGTTGTACTGTGAGGAAATGAATAATGTATTTTAGCACATACCTGAGCTTGCTACTGTGGTTTGATTTACATGGACAAAGGTGAAAACTGCTCATTTGAATTTGCTTTCAAATGCAACACAAGTTAGATTCTGGTAAGAGAGTTTTGAAAGAAAAGCTCTCTTGTTAGGAAGAAAAGGAAATTCTTAGAGTATGTTCATTTATGTAATGGATATGGCCCCATCACCTACATCTGGAGAGAGGTGTTTCTTTTGAAAGGTGATAATTTTTATGTATGTCTCATTCATTTATTTGTAAACTACTGAACACTTTTTATGTGTTAGGTACTTTTTCTTTTTTTTGAGACAGAGTCTCACTCTGTTGCCTGGGCTAGAGTGCCCTGGCATCAGCCTAGCTCACAGCAACCTCAAACTCCTGGGCTCAAGCAATTCTATTGCCTCAGCCTCCCGAGCAGCTAGGATTACAGACATGCGCCACCATGCCTGGCTAATTTTTTCTAAATATTTTTAGTTGTCCAATTAATTTCTTTCTATTTTTAGTAGAGACAGGGTCTTGCTCTTGCTCAGCCTGGTTTCGAACTCCTGACCTTGAGCGATCCGCCCACCTCGGCCTCCCAGAGTGCTAGGATTACAGGCGTGAGTCACCACGCCTGGCCTGTGTTAGGTACTTTGATAGACACTGGAGATATAATTGTAGGCAATATGGATACTGTTCCTGCCCTCATGGTACAAATGGCCCATTATGCCCAGAAGGTGTAAGTTTGGTCTCTTGACCTCAGTCATGGAAGAGACTGTTTGCAGGATTAGATGTGATCCATAGAGTATCAATAACTTGTTGCTTGAAAAATTATAAGTTTTGTAAATATTTCCTTTTATATTTCTCTTGGCATTTAATTGGGAAATTTAAAAGAAAGTGCTGGCTGATTTCCTTTGTGCTAAGGAGAATGTAGAAAATCTTTCTGCCATCCCTATGCCGGGTTCTATATGGGGAGCCACAGACTCATGAGGGAAGGGCATGTAGGGCAGCAGGTGAAACAACCTTATTGGAAATTGACACTCATTAGGGCAGTCTGGCTGCGGGGTCATACACCCAGTCTTGCCAGGAGTTTCTCCTTTCAGTATCTAATCTGTGAAGACTTGAACATCCTTTGCTCTAATAAGAGCCCTTATATACCAGACTTGTATCCTTTATCAGAAACATTACAAAGTTGGAATTTTCCAGAGCCATTACAGCCAGAAAGACTGTGCTGTGGAGAAAGGCTAGTGTTAAAAATGGGGAATCCTTTCTTCCTCCCATTAAGAGCCAGTACAGACATAAAACAAATGAACTAAGTGGGGAAAGAAGGAACATTAACATACATCTGTTATATACTATGTAGTGTTTTGTTATTTCTAAATTTTCATGTTCAACTAATGTTTGAAGACTTAGAAAAGGAGACACCAATGTATGTTAAATGAATACTTAAAATATACTTTTATATACTTTGTCTAGTTAAGGAAGAAAAAGGATTAGAAATGGGGAGATCAAGAGTGAGAAAGGTGGGAAAAGAGGATGAGGAAGGGACTGACTCCAGGCAGCAGTAGGAGATAGAGACAGGAAAGAGCCATGTGGTAGAAAAAGGAGGCAGGAAGAGAGGTTTTCACCTAGCTCGTTAATTTGGAAAGTTTCTTCAAAATAAAATTTTAGTGACTAATTATTCCTTGGAATTCTAATTAATGCTTACATAATTATTTTTAATTCTAGTACTTCTAGAACTATCTTTGAATTTCTAGAAATCCTCAAATAGAATAGTCACAGCAGCCACTTCCACACTTAATTTCCCATCTTCCACATCCCCAAGAGGATATTTTACGAAGTATTCTGCCTAAAGCATTATCACAAAATGGGGTACCTCCTGAGAGTCCAATAAAATCAGAGAGATGGATTTGGTAATCACAGAAAGAATAATAGTTCAATTAAATAAACATTTTCTTGTATTTGAAAAGTTATGCAAAGTGTTGAGAACCAACTACAGGTGATCCTCTACTTAATGATGGGACTACGTCCCGATAAACTCATCATAAGTCAAAAATACTGTAAGTCGAGCCAGTGTAAGTTGGGGACTCTCTGTAGTCGTTACTTTAGCTGAGGTTGCAATAAGGAGAAACAGGCCCAAGTATTCTGAGGAATTTGGTGCAGACAAAAAGAGTTTAATTACTAACAAAGAGGGTTGTTAAAATTAAGATGGGTTTTTGGATATCTAATGTGAAATTAAGAAAAATTTTTTTAAAAAGGAGACTGTTTACACATGAATGTTAATTGTTAATCCTGCATATGCATTGCCCTCTCAAGATACAGAACATAGCTCTAGGATTATGCATGTGGTAAAAATAATTTTATGTCAGGGTTCAAAATCATGTTGTTTTTGAGTGTTGGTTTAAACTTTATGTAGGATGATATTTTTAACATTTCAGGCTCAGTAGATTTGAGTTGATTCTCTATACGTCAGAACATACAGACAAATGAGGGAGAACATGAATCAGTTTTGGTCACCACCACCTGGGCCTCAGGGCTACATCACTGGTTCTGGTAGTTTGAGATTAGTCCTGCTGATGCCACGGTGACTGTAAAAACTGCTATGAGCTCTAGGCAATGATCCTTCAACTCTTTTGATCATATGCCTCATCCAAAAAAAAAAGTGAGTATAATGGATATACATTTATTTCTAAGTATTACATATGTATTACTATGATACTAAGTTGTACACATTATTGAGCATATACCGAAGAAAATTTAAAAATAGGGGATAAAAATAAATTCGATTCCTAGAATTTTTTTTTCCGCACTACAGTCGACTGTTTGGGTACTCCCTTGAAATGTGCACACCTTTTTTGAAATGTGTTTTGCCATTATGGTGACTCAACTATTTTTGTTGCTGGGGCTGTGTTGACTAGCGGCATGCTCTGGAGCAGATATCCTCACCTGACTTATTTGTAAGGTGGAGGTGATCATACCTATCTCATAGGATTGCTTTGAGAGTAAATGCAACATGCTATCTAGAGTTGTTAGTACAGTGTATGAAACACAGCGTATGAAATGTCAGCTATTTTTTTCCATTGATGAGTTTCTCTTCATTCCTTTCTCGTTCACTTCTTCTGTTCATTCATGATAATTGCTTCCTTTCCTTCTGCCTCAGGACTTTACTTACTGTGTTCTCTCTGAGTGCTTCTGCTGGCTTTTTTGCTACATCTTGTGTACAGACAGAGGATTTGTTTGGGCTAATTGGTTATAACCGTATGCCCCATTTTGCCTGGCAGTCGGGTTTCTGCCTATTGTCTCAGTTTAATTATGGCGATTCTTTTACCTTTTAAAAGTATTCTGGGCTGGAAATAAATGACATGGTCACCCTATCAATAAGTTACCATCAAGTATAGAGGATCTGGTTGGGGGCAGGAGACCTCTTGGATGAAGGCCACTTCCTTGGCACTGCACAGCCTAGAGATGGCCGTCTTCAGATGAGGTATTAACCAGAAATGGGGGTCCGATGACTTAGTATCTATAAGGAAATGACAGGGTGGCATGGCGAGTGTGGCATGCCCTCAGAGAGATGTCTAGCACAAGAGGTAACAATCAACACATAGAACAATATATTACTTTAGGGGAAGGCTGGGAAGTTGGAGTCTATAACTATGGTGACTGTCTACCCAGATTGCAAAAATGGAAATCAAGAATTTATTGGGTATTGAACTTGGAAATCTAAATCTGCGAGCTGAAGCTCAACATCATGTGAATATTTTCTAAATTGAGAAAATATGCTGTTTTGATGTGGAATAAAATGTGCTACTCTTATGTAAAGTTACACTAAAATTCATAGTAGAAGTTAGAAATAGGTGTTCTTGTTCTGCACCAGGTGCTTTAGAAAGAGCAGAATAGTTTCTAGTTATCCTAATGGTTTACTCAAAACTGTCGCTTCTTGTCTTATGAGTTGTTTTCAATTCTGGCTTCATGCTTTACTCCTGTAGAGTATTCAGCAAATACTAATTAGCAATTGTGAAGATTATTCTAACAGTGCCAGGGGGGAAAAATCCATATATGATTAGTGAATCATGTCCATTTTCTTAACTGTCAAATAATTTCTACAGGTTTGTTCCTGAGGTATAGTATTTAAAATGACTACTTCATTTAGGAAGTCATAGATAGGGGACACATGCCATGAGGAAGAAAATGGATTATTAAAGTTTTTTGGTTTTTATTCCTGCTTTCATGACATTTATCAGAATTGATAACATAAGAAACTAGACATTAGATATCTATAGTATTATAGATATAGCATATATTATAGTATAGTATATATTAATAGTAACTATTAGATAAGTTAACTTTTGCATTTCCTGAGATTTGTAGCCTTGGCTTTCTGCTATAAAATGAGCATAATATTTGGTTGTGATCCTCAGACCCGTGTGTTACAACCTGATGCAATACTTTAAAACAATGGTCTTTATTTCCTCTCAGAATCAGGAGCAGGTGGTGAATGTATTGGAACATATTAGTATTCCATTGTTTCCCCAGGAGAAAAAAATAGTGATTGAAACTGTATGATTACTGGAGTTAGGAAATCAGTTTTGACTTAAAAAATGGCTACAGTTCAGACTTTTCCACTGACACTTGACATTTTACATTATGGAATAAGCAGTAACTGCTCTCTCAGAAATTTATAAGTAACATGTGGAGTGATTGCTGCTTTGGATCACAGTCCATCTTTAATTTCCTGACTTGGACATTTAAAAGTCAATGATGACTAATCATGAGTCCAGGTTCTCCCTCTAGTTTCCGTTTGAGACTTTCAAACTGCAGAGTAGAGGTGACAGACCATAAAAGATTCACAGGGAATCAAGCTAATACCTTTGGAGAAAGGCTGCAGATATTTGAGTATACATGATGTCATGTAGTCAAATCCCAATAATGAATCTCATTTCTTTTAGTCAATTAACACACACTTAAAAGGTATGAATTTCCCCAGGTTTTGCCCCTTTTCTTCACACTCCTTACCCTTCCATTTTTAAATGGCATCTATTTCTGTGGTTTAAATTGTCACCCTGGTGCTGATGGACACAAACGTTTACATTTCCAGCTCCTTCTAACTTCCGCAGTCTCTCCCATGACTTATCACCCATGGGTTTCTAGAAGGAAATGGTATTTTAAAATCCCATCTAGTGTTTCACAGTTTAAAAGAATAACTTGTCCAAGTATCAAGGATGACCATCATAATTCTAAGACTGAAAGGAAAGCCTATCTCACAGGACAATGGGACACCCAGTGGGTATGTTCTGAAGACAATTTAGAAATCACTGTACTGCAGCTTTTGTGAGAAGGTGGTTTAGAGATACATATCTGAAGTTCAGATAGGAGCAATTGTCAAAACGATGAGAAAGAATGACTTCTTTGTAATATTATAGGATTACTTGAGTATTATAAAGTTAATTAGGAAGCCTTCCTGGAAAAACTATTTCTTCAGGGTTTCGAAGTTAGAAGGGACTTAAATTGGTGGAACTTAATAGACTGAATTGTTCAGATGCACACATTAAGTCTCTTAGGAAGGAAAAACAACCTGTGGGTTTGGGGCAGAGAATTTTCTTGTCTAAAACAGAGAGTCTGTTGGAGAATAATGAAAACAGGTTAATGAAATAATGACATGCAAGAGGTGACATGGTGTAGGACACTTGAAGTAATAAATAGATTGCATTTGATGCATAAGAATTCTTGAACAGGGCAATATGTTCGAAGCAGTATTGAAACAGGCTGATCCAATGGTCTTGAAACTGGATTGGGAGGGGAGATAAGAGTGATGGAGAATCAAGCAAGGACACAGTGACAGTTCTGCTGAGAGGGGACAAGCTTCAGTGACATTTAGGATGGTGGTTGTACAGGTAGAACCAGAGACATTGGAAAGATCTTAATAGAATTTGATTAGACAAAACTTTATAACATTTGCATGAGTAGCATGGAGAGGAGAGGAGTCAAAGATGTTGATAAGCCCACGTTAGGGTTGAACTGTATGAAATTACTAATATGTGACTTTTTAAATCTATAAAAGTGGTAATTTTATATGGTTTCTTGTAATACACATCTGGTTGGGGTGGAGACGACTACTCTCAGAAATGGGTAATGACATCAATGAGGAACCAAGAATTGCAAGAGTAGCAATACTACCAGGTAAATGAGGACTAAAGTTTTAAGTGATTGTGGGAGGAAGGAAGGAAAGAAAGAAGGAAGGAAAGAGAAAGCAAACAAGCAGATTTCATGAATTATTTTTCTTTGAAATTTTAAACATCCATGTTTTTATGTACTAACTGAAAGTCTCAGATAAAACAACATGGCCTTTGACTAAGTGTTGTTTAACCAGTGTAGTGAAACTTTGGAAGATTGATTACCTCTTTAGACAGTTTGGCCCTTACCTGGTCAATTGCTTAGCTTTGAATTACTTGGATATTTAGATTTCTGGATATTTAGCAAGAAAAAGTAGTTTTGTGTATTTGAAAGGGAGTCTAGAAACATGTTTTTGCTCACTTTTTGAGTCACTTTCATGCAGCCACTAAGAGAATTGAACCCAAGTTAATTAAGAAGCTGAACAAAATAACACTCCCCAACCCCTGATACATACACACACACACACACACACACACACACACACCCTGATAAAAGAGCACTGAGCTCTTTGGAGAGAAAGGCAGGTACATGGAACAACACACTATTTTGAAATACCCAGTTTGGCTGCTTGACCTTGAAAATCCTCTCCATGCAGATCTGATTGGTAAGCATAAATTAGTCATAAATGACCCACATGTGCTGCAGTAATAAAGAAGATAACAGCACTGCCCGACTAAGTTTGTGATGCTCTCAGCAAGCCAGAGGTGGTATGAGTCTGCTGGATGAAATCTCCCACAGACTCCTTTGAAAGAGACACCAGCACGAGCCCAGATCTCTAAGGAGGCACGCCTCACTGTTAGGACCAAGCTACAGCTGAGGGAAGTTTCCATGTTGTAGAGTGGCAAATTGTCAGGTCGTTTCTGCTCATTTCTTATTCAAAGTCACGTCCAGGGCTTCCTGAGTACCACAGAAAACACTAGCTCTGTCTTCTCTAAAGCTCAGCGAATGTGGGACATGGGACAAAACAGAATGGGCTCATTCTCCAGGTTCCCTGCATTTGCATGCATATTTTATTAGGTCTTCAAAGAAACAGCTCATGAAGAGCCACACAAGAACATCTGTGTGTGTGTGTGTTTTGTAGGAATATAACATTTCAAGCTATTTGTAACTCGCTTGGGATGAATGGGCTGAGATGGTTCATATTTAATCCACTCTGTGTCCCCGGAGTTGGGTACTGTTGGGTTATTCAGAAGAAGTTTAATGTGTAGTCTGAACTTGAGGGACTCACAGTCTAGTTGGGGAGATAAGGATCTATGCAAAAAATAATTAAAGAACAACAAAAAACAGTTTATAACTACTGTCGGATAGTGAGCATTATAGGAGGCTGAAAAGGGATTTTCTTGTGAGCTAATGTAGTCAGGGAAGGCTTCTTAGAAGAATGAGGTTTAAGGTTTAGAATTAAATTTCAGTTAAACTGGCATTTATTGAATATCCACTATGCCAGTTTCTGTGCTCAGTAGTGGGACTAAATTTAGAGTTATGAGCAAGAAACCACTTTGGTGGTTTCATAGAGAATTACCCCAGAATCACGCTCTGCTGTAATTCTCTTTGTATAGGTTTGGTAGAGCCACATAAATGCTTTTTGATAATTGTGTTCCAGAAAAAGCACATTATAACCACCTCCCTCTCTCACGATCTCACTCGCTCTCCGAAACCAAATATTTTCTAATTTTTGCTTGGTTAAATTGTGATTCGCCTATATAGATTTCTTTGCCTTTGGTAAGTGAGGATTGTGTTAAGGAATGTCTTCTCCTTTCTTGAGCTGTGATTCTGGGAAGGACTTCAAGGGTGCTCCTTCAGACAATGAAAGTCAGCTATATTGATAACAATTGTTCTAACGAGAAGTTTGAACAGTTTGCAGTTTGGGTTATAGAAAAATAATCCTGTAATCAGATTGTTAAAGTATTCAGAATTTATGCCTCAAATAGACAGACGTTCATGTCTGTGGTGCAGAGGGTTACTTTTGTCTTTTGCCTGGATTCAGTCACACAGAGTGGGAACATTACGATGTGTAATCATTAGAAGTGCAATCAAAACTGCACATCAGTTGATCCAGCTCATATTTAGTGAGGTCACATCTGCTTTATGTCTGTGTTTGTTCAAGGATAAAAGGCAAGAAGCACCAGGGCTTCTTTATGTTCCCATGTTTTCATCTCGCAGGCGAGGAGCTCGGGAGATCTGTTGTTCGTCATTCCTGGATAACATCAAAGCCTGTTCTGGCAAAGCTGTTGCTAATCTGTGGGCAGGATGACCCCTGAGAGCATTTATAATGCTACTGCCTGGGAAATAGTTCTCACTTCTGCAAAACATTTAATCTGAAAAAAGTTGTACCAACCATCATTTGCCTAACTTTTCACAGAAAACTTCTTCTGACAATCTATACACGAATAACAGTTTGCCTGCAAAATCATATTCCTCCATACTCACATTTTCCTTTTAAAAGCTCATGGTCACCTCTCTCTTAATAAGGCCATGGAGATGATGAGGCAAACAAGAAAAGAGAGTACATTTCCATTTGCTTTAATTGTTTTTGTCTTTCTTTTTAGGGTGATCATGAACAGAATGCAGTTAAATTACAGGCTACTGGGACTGTGTTCTCTATTTCCTGTTTGTGATCCAAAATAATCCATATTTATGACAAAAAATTCCAATTGCTCCCAGGGCTGTAGAATTTCATTCTATATTCAGGAGTAACTAGTATTTCTTCATTTCTTTTATTTTTTATTCATGCATGTGTTCATTTATTCAGGAAACATTCACTGAGCACCTACTAAGTGCTAGGCACTTATCCGATGGTGATATGTTGTATAGATAAATAAAGCAGGGTGACCAAGAGTGATAGCAGAGGAGGGTTGCTATTTTTACAGTGAGCCAGGGAAGACCTCACTGGTATGTGAGCAGAGGCCTGAAGTAGGAGGCAGAGTCAACTATGCAGAAATCTTGGGGAATAGGCAGAGGGGGAGAGAGCACCCAGGGCAAAGGCCCTAAAGCAAGGGTGTCCTGGAAAAGTTCCAGTAATGGCAAGCCAGTCTGTGTGGCTGGATGGAGCTGGTGAGTGGCAGGTGATGTCAGGCAGGTCGTTGGGAGTGGCAGAGGCAGAGAGCAGCTCATGCCAGGCCCGGTGGGTCACAGGGAGGCCTTTGATTTTACTCTGAGTAAGGTGCAGCCATTGAAGGGTGGACAGGCCCCGCTGTGTGGAGAATTGGCAGTCAGGGGCCGGGCAGACACAGGGACTTGTCAGGAGTCTGTGGCTGTAGCCAGGAGAGAAGTTATGGTGATTTGGATCAGATTGATGAATTGGTGAGAAATCAGTTGCTAGATGTATTTTAAAGGCAGAACCTATAAGGGTTTTATTATTTTGGGCATGAAGTATAAGAGATGGGAGTCACAGATGATTCTAGGGTTTTTAGTGTAGGCAGCTGGTAGGGTACAGTTGATTCACAGAGCACAGACTCTGTGCTAAACCCTGTTCTAGGGGTTTGCATCTAATAGCTCATTGATCCTCATAATGCTATGGATTTCAATGAAAAGTTTTTTTCTGAAAAACTGCTGAAATACTTAACTAACATTCAAAAAAACCAAATGTTAAGTGTAAGCTTAAGTGTATGTAGTGTAAGCTTGCTGAATTTATATACATGTGTACATATGTAAATATAAATGTGTATGTTTATTTATGTAACCTACCACCCGGATCAAGATATAAAACATTTCCAGCTCTGCAGAGGTTCCTCTGCTAAAGTTAGCCACTATTTTTACCCTCATCACCATGGATTAGTTTTTTCTGCTTTCAAACTTCATATAAATGGAACCATATCATACCTACTCTTTGTAAAAAATTTATTTATTTCTTTATTCATTCATTTGAGACAGGGATCTTGCTCTGTCACTTAGGCTAGAGTGCAGTGGTGCCACGTAGCTCACTGCAGCCTCAAGCTCCTGGGCTCAAGTGATCCTCCTGCCTCAGCCTCTGGAGTAGCTGGGGTTACAGGTATGTGCCACCATGGTTAGCTAATTAAACATTTTCTTTGTAGAGAAGGGGTCTCACTCTGTTGTCCAGGCTGGTCTTGAACTCCTGGCCTCAAGTGATCCTCCTGCCTCAGCCTCCCAAAGTGCTGCCATTAACTCTTTCTTAAATTGACATATAATTCACATACCATAAAATTCACCTTTTACAGTATACAATTTAGTGTACTCACAAGTTTGTGCAGCCATTGTCACTCTCTTTTCCAGAACATTTTTCGTTACCCCCAAAGGACATAGCCATTAGCAGTCCATTCTCTATCCTATTCCCTTTCCCCTCTCCTGCCACCCCTGGCTAATCTTTCCGTCTCTATGGATTACCTGCTCTGGACATTTCACGTAAATGAAACCATACCATATGTATGTGACCTTTTTTGATTGGTTTCTTTCGTTTAGATAATATTTTCAAGGTTTATCCATGTTGTATCATCAATCAGTACATCATTCCTTTTTAAGGCTAAATAATATTCCAATGTGTGGATATATCATATTTTGTCCGTCTATCTGTTGATGGACATTTGGGTTCCTTTTTTTTTTTGACTATTATGAATAATGCTGCTGTAAACGTTCCTGTATAGGTTTTATGTGGACATGGACAGGTTTTCAATTTTCTTGGGTGTGTACTTAGGAGTGAAAAGTACATATGTTATTGTGACTAGCTTCTTGTTCAACATTATGTCTATATAATTCATTTATGTTGTTACATGTAGGAGTAGTTAATTGTTTTTCACTACTTTTTAGAATTCCATTTTATGAACATACCACAATTTATTTATCCATTCTCTAATTGATGGACATTCAGGTGGTTTTCAGTTTGGGGCCATGGAGAAAATAACACTTCCGCAACATGCTTTGCATGTCTTTGGGTGGGTAAAAGCTCTCATTTCTCTTTGGTAGGTGCATGGCAGTGGAATTGCTGGCTCATTCCTCCCTTTCTTTATCTGTCCCCTCACAACCTTCAGTCCTGCTTGTTCATGTTGGTGCCGGGCACTCCCTTGTCAGTTACTGGGGCAGAGGAAACGTGCTTCCTGCAGACCTGCCCCCGGACTGTTCCTTCCCTGCCTGGGCACACATTTAGGATGGACTTTTCTTCTTCTTATTTCTGTAAAGCATCTTGTATTTCCTCTGCCGTTGTTTAATAAAGCAGAGTTTAGTTCAAGCCGGCCCGCAACTCGCTGTTTGTACAATTACCAGCTTGAGAGCCTAAGGTGACTTATAATGGCATGTTCCCTCTGAGGAGTGATTAGTATGGGTTTTTGAGGGGCCTAGATCCCTCTCAGAATCTAATTAAAGCTATGTACCTTCCCATAGAAAAATGCAGGTGCAAACACACACACACAGACACAATTTTTCTTATACTTGCAGGGAATTTGTGGACCTCCATGAATCCCAGCCACTGTGGGTTCATGGTTCCCAAGTTAAGAATCCTTCTTGTCTACTTTGTAATGCCTTACATTTTTTTCAAATGCAACTTCCCCTGACCCTAAGACCTTCTGTTCCTGCTGTTACCGTCAGTGGACATAGACACATGGAAGGACTACATATGTAGAGATGTGTATAAATACAGAGGTCCTGACCTATGCCCAGCTGGCAAAGGAGGTAAGAATTACCAGTACTTAGAGAAGTCGTTTTAATTGTTATGGTATTCTCATTCTTTTCGGTTCTACGGGCAGTTGAGAGTATTTCTGATTATACCCTTCACTACTCCTTTAAACTTCTTAACTAGAGATTAAAATGAATACCCTGCTATTGGTCTGGGCCCTCCCAGGCTGAGAAGGCGCCGCCTGGGCCACAGGGACAGCTGGCCTTGGTGGGGCGTGCTTGCCCCAAGCCTCAGCCTCACCAGGAGCCTGCCTGCCTCAGCCTGAGCTTCTTGTCTCACATTTTTAATGGATGAATAATTGGGTGCCACTCAATTGCAGAGTTCTTTGGAAAAGCACAGGTGTGGACTAAATGAAGTAGATAATTAAATAGACCTTTTCTAAATGTGATATTTAAAACAATTTGATGACCGTGGTAGCAGAAGTGGAGTCACCACGGCCTCTTTGCATTCTCTGGTGCTTTTCTCCTAAGACAGAAAAAGAAACAGCAATGTTGGAGTAAGCGCTTCATTTTTACGGCTTTTGGAACTTTGTTTTATGTTTTTCATTATAAGAACAAATTTGGGCTTCATCCAGGAGGCAGTGTAGCATCATGACAAGACTTTAATATATAGTTCATAATAAATTGGGTTCTTTTTTCCTGGAAAAATGAAAAGTTTTTGTCTGGAAATTTATTACTTTAAAATTTTTACGAAAGTAATATAAAGTACAGAGTGAAAATCATGTTCCTTCCTCTGCAATGCCCATTTTCATTCCTCAGGGATAAACACTGTTAATTGTTTGTCTTCCCAGAGGTTTTAATCAAGCCTATAAAAGCATTGTATAGATTTGTTTGTTTTTATAACACCGGGAAGCATTTATACAGTGGTGTGCGGTTTGCGTTTTCTATTTTGCACTGTATCACAGAATCCTTCTGTGTGCCTCCCTCCCTCTTTTCTTGTCTTTCTTCTTTAGCTTATTTCCCTTTACCTACCAGTTTTTAGAGTAATGAGCTGGTACCCTAACCTCTAAAAATGACCAAAAAGTGTTTTTTTTTAATAATTATGAACAACATGGATTTTAATGTATTAGGTGTGTTTCAACCCAGTGCAGCCATTCATCTTGATGCTCAGATCCTCTCATCTTTGTTCATCAAGACCCTCTTCAAGTCTTTCTGATGTGACTCCAGTTGTCTCTGTTGACTTTCTTACTTGCAGGTACCGTGTTTCCCCAAAAATAAGACCTACCCATAAAATAAGCCCTGGCAGGATTTCTAAGCATTTGGGCAATATAAACCCTACCCCCAAAATAAGACCTAGTGATGAGTGTGGCTATGCAGCATATCTGCACAACCCATGCATTTCGTCACGGAGCGGTAAAGAAGACCATTAGCCCTTCTCATCTGCCCCATCATGACAGCTACTATCCCAGAGGTGACCGGAAAGGTGCGGGCAGCCCCACCAATGAGGTTGGCTCCCCCTGTCAGTACCCGGCTATCCTTTGCGTGCTGCAAGCTGAGGCTTTGAGGGGAAAATAACACATCCCCTGAAAATAAGCCCTAGGGTGTCTTACTGAGGAAAAATAAATATAAGACCCTGTCTTTTTCGGGGAAACACGGTATGACAAGTATTCTAGGCTATTCTTTTCTCCAAGCTGAAATTAAATTGAAGATTATGTTGTGCTGTGTTTAGGAAAATTGTTCTCCCTAGATTTAACCATATTTACCTGCTGCACCTCTGGGTGTGCCTTATCAGTCAATCAAATATTTTTGAGAGCTGCGTGTGTAGGGAAGTCCGCTAGATCCTGTCATGAAGCTAACAGGTCACCCCAGAGGTCCCCTTCTGATGTGCCACGCATACCACAACCAAAACAACTAAAACAAATCCTTATTAAGTCTCTAAAGTTTATCTTTTTTCTTAAGAATATTTATGAGAAACCATTGATCCACAGAAAATATGCAATTGAGGAGCACATGCAAATGTAGTCATTATTTTGTTTTATTGTACAGTAACTTACATACCATAAAATTCACTCTTTGTAAGTGTTCAGTTTAATGCATTTTGTAAAATGTATACAGGTGTGCAGCCAACACTAAAATCTCACTTCCACCACCAAAAAGTTCCTTTGTGCCCCTTTCTGGTCAGTCCTCATTCCCACACCCGTTCAGATAGCCATTGACCTTCTTTTGGATGCTATAGTTTTTGCCTTTTCTAGAATCTCATATAAATGGCATCATGTAGTATGTATTCTTTTGTGCCTGGCTTCTTTCACTTAGTATTTTGTTCTTGAGATTCATTCTTCCTGTTATATAGATCAATCATTTGTTCTTTTTCTTTGGCTGAGTAATATTACATAGCATGGATATACTACTATTAATACATTTGGAACTGGACATTTGGGTTGTTCCCTTCCCCTTTTTGGGCTATTATGAATAATGCTGATGAACATTTGTATACAAAGCTTTGTGTGGACATATGTTCTAATTCTCTTGGGTAGAGATTGGGATTACTGGATCATACAGTAAGTGTATGTTTAACTTTTTAAGAAACACCAAATATTTTCAAAAGTAGCTGAACCATTTTGTATTCATACCACCAATGTATGAGGGTTCTAGTTGCTCCACATTTTCACCAATGCGTATGACATTGTCATGCCTTTTAATTTTAGCCATTCTAGTGCATGCATGGTGGTATCTAATTGTGGTTTTAATTTTCATTTCTCTAATGACCAGTGATATTGAGCATCTTTTTTATGTATTTGGCCTTCTATATGTCTTTTTTTGGTGTTTGTTCAAATCTTATTGGATTGTATGCCTTCTTTCATTGAGTTGTGAGAATACTTTCTATGTTTTGGATCCAAGTCCTCTGTTAGATATGTGTTTGCTTTTGCAACTTAATTTTAAGTTGAGCTTTGATAAGAAATTGTCCAACTCATCAATGTTTTTATTTGAAAACAAAAGATACAACCTTACCCAAAGAAAATAATAATATACTTTTTTAGAATAACTTTATAACCATGCAAGGGAGAGAAAGTTCAAAGAAATGATAAAGGAAATATTGGGGAAAGAGTGGAATAAGAGGGTATAAAAAGATTAAAAGGATTAGAAAAAAAGAGAGATGGGGATAGAACTACAAAGAGAGATGTAATGAGAGAGAGAAGCTAAGAAGTGGAGGAAGAGAACAACCAACAAATTTACAGTTATGGTGGTAAAAAAAGAATAGATAGGAAAGGAAAAGACAAATAAAAATGCCAGCAGAAGAAAATGCCACCACTGTCCCTTTCATTGTGCACGTCCTGTCTGCTGCATCCAGCACTCCATCATCTCATCTCTCAGTTCTCCTCTTCTCATATGCGGCTGCTTTCTGGAAGTCTCCCCTTTTCTCCCACATCCCAGTTCTTCAATATTTTTACTGCTCCACCTTCCAGACTTACAAAATAGCTGGGTTTTGTCCTTTCTATTTTTACTGTATAAAAGCACAGACTCTGAAGTTGTTTGTTTGGGTTTGAGTCCTAGCTCTGTGACTCTGGGCAGAACCTCACCTTTGTAAGTTTTATAAGTTCCAGTTTCACGATCTGTAAAATGGAAGTGATAGTAATACTGGTGTCAGAGTTGTCTGTGGAGATTAAAGAATTGATATAAAGTGCTTGGTCAGTAAATAGTATAGCTGCTGTTAGTGTGTGTGTGTGCATGTGTGTGTTGGCAGGAAGGAGTGTTTCTTGATTATCATTCCTTCTACCATTTGCTCTCTCTTCATCTTCTTTTAATCTGGGGGAGTATTATACCACACTAAAATATTTAAGTGACAAAATATCACAACAAGCATCATGCTTCTGAAACTCCAAGTTATAAACACAACTGTATTTGTTCATCTGGAATGTAAAGTTGGAAGTAATAATAAGGAATATTTACACAGTGCTTTAACTTTGAACATTTTGACCTAGTACTGACAGATATTTAGTCGTAGAAGACTTGTATGGTCCAGGGCTGGAATTTCCTGGTTTCTGTAATGCTGAGATGCCAAACCACAGTTTGATAAATACAGCTGAGGCAGGTGAGAGGTCTGAGCTTTAATGTAAATGCAGGACATGAACTCTACCCCTTTCATGCCGGTCACTTCTGCTACAATTCTCACTGAAAAACAGAAGGTAGTATTTGGAAAGGACCTCCCTCCCAATGCCAGATTCCTTCTGCACCATTTTTCATCTGCCTCTGCCTCAACATGATGACTGAAAGTTTATTTGCCTCTGAGTAATTTGTATTTTTTGGAATTTTTCCAATTGCTGGCAAGTTTCCCCTTACATTGAACTGAAATTTGCTTTGATCCTGGATCAATATGGGGAAAAAACTTTCTTCCCTCTTCTACCTATAGACCTTTAGTAGTACAAAGTAAGATTATGCCAATTCTTTGTTTTGTCTTTGTTAGGCAACATTTCCCAGTTCCTGCTACTGTTCTTTGAATAACATGACTTTTATATTTCACTTGCCTTCCCATTTGCCCAACTTTGGATATGGGCTAATTTTTTAGGATGCCACTTAAAATGTGGCACCTGTGATTGAACCCAATAAACTAGATGTGTTCTTTCTTCCTCCAGTTCAGGTCCCATTCTTCTGTGAAACAGCCAAAAATGGTGGCATCAGCTTTTCAGCTGGTACAACACGGTATTCATTTATTTATATTTGGGACAATCGTATCATCTAAACCAGGACACTTTTGAGAGTGAAAGAGGGACGTGATTAGTAAGCTCAGGCAAGCTCAGGAATAAACCAGAACTGTCCTGGGCACACAGGGATATCTAGTCACCTTAATTATAGTAAGTCGAACTTAAGCCTAAGCTCTTTTAAATATTAATTGCTGATAGCCCCTGGTGCTCCTCTGTATCTTGTACTTAACTAGTTGAATTTTTCCTGAACTTCATATTTATGTTTGTATAAATTGTAATTATATGGATGTTTGTTCTGTGGAGATTATTGAAAATCTAGATTTTTATCTGCCACACGAGCTATTTCTCCCCAGACTGTGACATCTGAAAATTTGATCAACATCTTGCCTGCGTATTTTTTCTTGTCATTGGTAATCTAAAAGGTGCCTTCCCCAGATCTTCAGTACCAACCTACCTCATGCTCGTGGAGTTCTCAGGTTCTAAGGGTCAGCTGAGAACCAAGATCTTAGGGTGTTCCCTTCTCAGGTATTTTATAGGAGGCAAAAAAGACTGTAAAACCTTTCAGAGCAGAAAGAATAGATATCTAATAGTTCTCAGGTAACTTGGCAGGAGTTTCCTTTTGCAGATAGGTTCTGAGCATCTTCCATGTACCAGACAATAGGTGCTGAATGTAGAGTTACATTCAAGCATGTTATCTAATAAAAGGCATCACGTAATAGCCGGATGCTAGAATAAAGGCAGAGATCAGCCAGAGTGGGGATAAAAAGGAGGAAGACATTTTTAAAAGGGTATCTTCTTGTTCCATTGTGATTGCCTATACACAAATTTGGCAGAGCAGTTAATAAAAAGATAGTTTTTGTGAATTTCAAGTCATTCACAGAGCAAAGAAAAGTTCCCTTGGTTTCAGTTTCCTCTCTTCTTGACCCCGGTATTCGTCATACATATAACAATTTATAGATGTATGCAATTTATTTGTTTACATTTTAGAGTTCATTTATTCCTAAACTGTGCACGTGTTATTTTTTTAGAATACTGGCTTTTGAATACTTTTTATTGCAACTCTCAATAAGAAATACCTTTTACATTGTATTGTAATCCAGCACATGCATGTGTGTACATAGACACACATACACACACACGTACACACACGCACACACACGGATGCATTCCCCTCCACACCCAGAAACAAAAGTTTCTTGAAAGAATACTTGCTACTTGCAATGTCCTCTCTTTTCTTTCCCTTATCTTCTTTTCCCTTAGTCTTTGTCTTCCTGTCCCATTAAATTCCATTTCATTCTGTTCACAAAAGTGTGATTGAGACCAAATAAATTGATTTCCAGCCTGGTTTGTATAATAACCATTTATGAAACTCTGCTCTAAAGCTGTTGTTCGTTGACTCCTAATTGTCTATAGGTGCTTTATGGTGAAAATAATCAACAGAAAGCTAGTCTTACTTGGGCATAAATCTGCAATAATAATAATGAATAGGACTCCATGATCTTTTGTTCTTATGAATAAGTCTCTGCTCACAGAAGAACTAGCATAATAAACTGATTTTGTTTTAGGTCTCCTAAATGAGAACAGCGATTAATTCAGTACTGGAACAATGAGCATCAAGCAATTCTTTCCTCTAAATATCTCTATTGTATAACAGTTACTTGGCATAAACTATCCTGTTACACTTTGTAAAAAAATTTTAGGCCAGGAGTAGTTGTAGCCACACTATATTTGGTTTAGAAAGGCAAGCCTACCTCGGTAAAGTTAATTTACCTGTATTAACAGTTTAATTGTTCACCTACTAGAACATTATTACTTTCTGAGTAGAGGCCTTGAGGCCATAAAATTCCCTGTCCTAGTGTTTCTGGCTTGATACTGTGCTGCTTCTGTTGTATCCATTGGTACAGGTGTTCAGATAGTCTTTTTGTAACACATTTTTGGGTCCTTGTAGGAGAATTTCAGCATCTTTAGGAATTTGAAACCAGGGAAAGCTAGACTGTCATGTTATGTGTTTTAATTTTAGTGAATGTACCTAGGTGTATTTGTTAAAGTTTTAATTTGATAAATAAAAGAATGTCTTCTACTAAATGATGAAGATGGGCTTTGGAGACAGATTGATCTGGATTAAATATAAAAACTAGTTTTGAGACTTTAGATTTCGAAAATGTTCTGAGTTTCTCTTTCCTCATTTATAAAACGAATACTTACCTTTAAGGGTGTGTAGAAGAATTAAATGAGGTAATGTATGTGACAACTCCTGATATATAGGAGATACTATACAAATATATACTTACATGTAAACATATATAAAATATATTATAAATATATCTGTATGTATATAAATACATATGGATGTATAAATTCACTTTCTTTTCTTTCAGATCTGATACTTGTATAATGGAATTTAGAGACTTGTATTTTGATTTCTGAATCAGTCTGCTTATTACACATTTTTGATTATTGATGTTAACCTGTCACATTGAGAATGGAAAAGTTAATTGAAAAATTATACATTCTGACAGCAAATTGCACCTATGTCTAGTATAATGGTTTGCTCAGTGCTGAAATTCACACCTTGGCAAGAATGTAAATTTGTTAATGCATTTAAATTTTACTTTTCCTTCCCACTCCACATGAAGCAATGGATAATGTTTCATTTGTTCTTGAATATTTACCCATTAACAAATGAATCAGACAATTAATCTCTTTGAGACTAAGATTTTATAACATTTTTATTGATGTTTTAGCATTTAATTGTATGTACTCTTGTAGAATATTTCCCATGACAAACCATTCATTAGTTTCTTTTGAAGTATAACTGCTGCACAAATATACATTTGTCTTTGTAATATTTCTCTAGAAGTTGTGTTACGTTGCACGACTGTGGTCGGATGAGAACCGAAGCCTATTTTACTCTCTGGCCAGTGTTGTTTCCACTGTCTATACTTGCTAAACACATTAACAAGTGCCTTAGTAAATGCCTTAACAATTCAATCTTTAATTGACTAAAATCATATCTGTTATGGGAAGGAGGTGTTCTTAGCATGTGGTAATAAAAACGATGCTTTTTGAGGAGTTCCAGCCATGATCACCAAATCAAAGTTGAGGCAGAGAAGTCAGAAGGTTGCTGTCTGAGGATATTAAGGGCTGTTGTGCAGAAGCCAGATTAGATTTGTTCCAAATGGCCTCGAGGTGTACATTGTAGAATTATGAACAGTATTTAAAGTGAGACAGATTCTGCCTCAACATGACAAACCTGCTTCCAAATGGCGTCTTTGCGTAGCAGCAGCACACTGAATTGTGTTCAGAGGTCCTCAGTTCAAATTCCAGCTCAACTCCTTACCAGCTGTGTGGACTTAAGAAGAATCTCAGTTTCCTTCTCTGTAACACAGAGGAAATAACCCTGGCTAACCCTCAAGGGTGTTGCGAGGATCAAATGATCTTGATTATCAACACGTAGTACTCCTTATGGTTTACAAAGCCGCTCCGTGGTAGTAAACTGTATTGAGCAAGCCAGGTGTGGCATTCATGTCTTTACCACCCTGAGGTCAGGCAGTCACTTGTCAGTGCATTCAAGCATCCTGCATGTGGTTGAACTTGTTCATATTTATAATTTTTTTCTAATCTAGAGATTCTATCATGCAGGACTGAGGCATCTCACTCTCTGAGCTTTTGCTTCTTTACCTCAAAGAAAGGAAAGGTTGGATTTATCTGAGGCCCCTTCCAGTTTTGACATTTTCATAGTCTACAAGCCTGTAACTACAAGAGGCCAGTTTTTGTCCTCTTCAGTAGTAAAATATCTGATTTTCAGCTAGAGGAAGTTATACTGCCATCTTCATGGTTGCCAACCCTATATGTTGTGATTAATTTTAATGTTTTCGAACACAAGGAACAAATTTTCCTTGGCTTTTGTAGCATTATAGATAGATCCCCTCTCTACACTTGCCTTAGGCAAGGCAAGGGGAGTAGATGTTTGGTTTGAAATGTCCATGCTTAAAACAAAACAAAACACGCTCCTTTCAAAAACTTATAATAAATATAAAGAGATTTATGCAAACACTGTATTTCAGGATGTGTTTCTTAGAGAAACTGAAAAACAAAAACAAAGTTACAGTTATATTTTTGGTTAATGAATACATACCTCTCCCTTGATCAACTCTCATTCTAATTGCTGGTGTCTAGCAGCACCTTTTCTGCCTGTCCTTTACCCTAGGGAGAGTTTTCTTACCACTTTCCATTTTATCGTAGGGAAGCCTGTGCTTCTGTCGCAGAGACCCTTGTCTTCACTGAACTCTTCTGTGTCCTCTTTATGTCATAAAGAAAGAAAGAAAAGTCCCCGAGGCTCTCCCTCCCCACCTTTTTCCACGTGGAGATAGTAAAGCTCCTGGCAGCCATGTTCCTTGCAATCACTATGAGGTAATTTTACAGCTACCGTGAAAGAGGCATTTATTGAATGCCTGCCTTGTGACGGCCACTTGCGGTTGGTTTCATATGCTTTGCCTCATGTAAATCTTAAGACATCTTTAGGAGGAAGGAGAAATGAAAACGGAAGAACTCGAACTACACATACTATAGCTCCAAATGGGGCTCTATAGTCAGTTTCTGGGGTGCAGAAACTGCCTCAGATAACAAATTATTTTAGAGAGTGCTTTTACAGGTACAAAGCAAAACATTTCAAAACTATTTAGGCAGGTATTGTAAGTGGAGGTGTAGACTAGTTTCCTGCCAGATTTCCATGGAATCACTTGGAAAGGCTGGTTCTTTGACTTACAGGGTTACATGCTGTGGCTTATGTCTTCCACGCCTTTTGAATGGCTTTCATATTTCTTCCTTCCGCTAGCATTTGTAAGCAGGCAAAAATGCTGCAAATTCTTTCAGTTTAAAGTGAACACTTCTGAGTGGCTTAATTTTCTTCCACAGCTGTTAAAAAAAAAAAAAAAGTTCTAATTCTAAGCCATTGTTCTTATAATATTGCCTGACTGAACATACCATGTCTTGTTGGATTACTGACATTTCCTGAATATCTGTAATTCTGCAAAACTGTTGGCCTTGGATCTTAAGGTTAAACTTTTAAAAAAAATTAGCTAAAATTACTTCCTTTTATTTGTGCTTGATCTTTGCTTTTTTTTTTTTTAATTTCATTTCTTGAGCCTTAAAGTGCTGAAGAGATTGCTGTAACCTAATTAAAAAATGACACAGAACCAATTTCTAATTGGAGAACTTTCTAGAACTTTTTTCTTAGCAGTATTTCATCACTAGTTTTAGAGGATGAGCAGACCAGGGAGCACTAGAGGGCTAGTTTTAGAAGCAAGGTGAGGAGGGATGAGGAGTGTGGTTTCCCTAAAATAGCTGAATTCCTGCACGCTGGGGAAAACTGGGCTTGTCAGAAGGCTCTGCCCATGCTGGTGCTAGTGATTGCATCTGCATATTTTAAAAGCTGTTACATGGCAATGAAGATCTTATCCTCTGCTCACTGTCATTCTGTTTCAAGGTAGTGGAGAATTTTATACAAAAACACACTGTGGCATCTCAAACCAAAGGTGGGAACACCTGGTCGTTAATTGGGCACACTGTTGATGTGTGTTGAGGTTTCATCTGAGAACTCTACTTTTTGTTATTACTCTTTGCTGGGAGCTCTGTAAATCTTGGCAAGCCTATTGCTGAAAGAATGAAGCAATACCAATAATAATGCCTTACATCTCTAACAGGGCTTTAAAGTTCTCAGAGAACTTTGAGAACTTTCACACAGATTAGTTTTTTGCACATCTCAGCAACCCTGCAAATTAGGTGTGGCAGGTATTATTAACATTTTCATTATGTAGTAAATTTAGAATCAGACAAAGCGCGTGACTAGTCCAAGACCAGATTTTTTTTTTTTTTATGAGTTCCAAAGAAGGCAGAGAGAGAATTAAACATGCACACACTTCACCACCACAATAAAAGCTTTTTTACAGGAGACCGTGTGTGCCCTGCATTCCTTCCTGTCAACCCAAACAGCCCTGCAGTATTCGTTCCCACGCAGAAGCGTTCGGTTACTTACTGTGATGTGAAATGAGATGTCACCTGTGGGAAGTCGCTGAGGGGGACTGTGAAACTAAGGCCCTGAAAATGGAAAAGGCTTTTGAAATCTAAGGCTTTGTGCTTCAGCCAGAGTGGGTGGAAGCTTGTTCATTTGGCCATCTTCATTTTCCTCGTCCCTCACCCTTTCCCCACATCTAGTCAATTATTAAGCCTGTTGGTTCGGCTGCTTTCTCTTAAATCCATGGCTACCCGAAAGCTACTGTACAGCCCCAGTTCAGATCCCTGTTCTCTCTTCACACTGTCTTGAGCTTTGTGGCTGGTCTTGCCTCTTGCTCATGTCCCCTTTCACATGGTGTAAGAGCTTAAAACCCTTTAAGAGTTCGCTGTTTTCCATGGGATGTAGTCCATCTGCCTTAGCCCAGAACATAACACTCTGCAGATCCTGACTTCAGCCTACTCCTCCATTTTAGTGTCGTTGCCTAGGTGGTGGTTTTCCTGCAAGGTAGTGGCTCCCTTAGCATCATTCTCTGCCTTTGTACCCTGAGCTGTTGGCTTATTTGCAATGCCCCTCCCTTCTAAGCATGGGAACCCCCTTGCCCCATGTGCTGAATTAGTATTGGCTCTTTAAAATTTGGCTGTGTCTCCTCCTTTCTTCTCATTTGGGAAGTCTGCTCTGACCTCCCTGCCGGGTAAAGTTGGCCACATGCATCTTTGTGCCCCATAGCACCTTCTCTAGAGCTCCATTGTGAAGCTTCAGGTAGACTGTAGAGGACAGGGTCTGAGTCTTAACACCTAGCATGCAGGGGATGACCCCATGCAGGGGGATTACAGTAAAACACGGGTTGGCCCAGTGTTTGGCTCCACTTACAGTGACCTCAACCACATAAGCAGGAGTGTTTGACTGTGGCATGGTTGTTTACCAGCTACCCAGCAATTAGGACTGCTATTGGGGTGGTGTAGAATTTACAAAACATGTTTTCTGTGTCAAATGACCATTTCCTAATGAGTTTAATTAGGGATCTGTAATAATGGAGAGGAACACAAATTATCTGTTTTCTTTTTATACATGAATAAAGTCAGAAGTATAGGCTATAGAGTTCAGTTGCCCTTGAACATGGATTTGTGCTTTTGCTGCACTAAGACAAATGTGGAGTTTGTCACTTGCCTAATACAGGATAGTCTAAATAGTCTGCAGCATTAAATTGGGGGCACTCTTTTTTTTGGCAATATTTGTGAACAATCTCTATATTTGTGCTTCAGAAAATTTGTATAATTCTCTTTGTAGTTGCTAATGTATAGGAAATAACTTGAGGGGCTTGTAAGATATGCTGCCAAGGGAAACATTTTTCAGGTGTAGGTCTTTGGTTTTTGCACGCATGTGCTGAGCGCTGATTCCTGTATTGTATTGTAATTTTGATGGTCTCTCAGCCTACTTTTTGCAGCTGGAAGGTATCTGTTTTCTACTACCTATAAAATATTTACTCATCCATAATAGTACCTTTTAAACTAGAAATTAAGAATTACTTTTCTATAACTTTGTGTGCACATGGGGGAGTGGGGCAATCAATAGAATTTGTGTTTATAATTATGAGATGTATAAAAAGTCATTATTTCTTTTGCCTTTTCTAAATTCCTTAAAACGTTTACAGTCATATTTCTTGATCACTTATGTCATTAGCACCATAAGAAAGTGAAATTTTTAAAAAGATCATCTTTTAGCAGAGGAGGAATGGAACAAATTAAACTGAATATAAAACGACAGGCAAGATTTAATTTTGAAATCATGGAATTGTATTTAGAAATATCTTGACCTGGAGGAAGACTCTTCTGATAGAGTTCCTATATTTAATTAGATAAATTTATATCCTATGCCATAATGAAGTAAAATTGAGAAAGCATATACTTTTGCAGGCTCTAAATTTGGTAAAATATATCAAGAAACCTTAAGTAGAGGTAATTTGTTTGATAAATTTAGTGTTGTAAAAACATTTGTGAAAGAAAGGTCCTGTGATTGGAGGCAAAAAGAACTTTGCCTGTGAAAATGTTGGGGCTGAATATTATTAATTTCAATATTTTAAAAGTTAATAAAAGAGACTATTATAGCAAAAAAGATGATCCTTTTAAATATAATTAATTTTAAAGAAAATAATGGAACAAGCGTATTATTATAATATAGTCAAGAATGTGGCTCAAATGGATATTTGAGTTGACTGAATTTTATTTTTGTGGTACATAATTGAAAAATGAGAATGATTCTAAATATTAATACATCAACCAAAATAAAGTAAATGTCCTGACTTGGAGGAAGAATTTGTAATATTGAATTCATACAATTTTTGTGAGAAAAACAAAGTTAATGTTTGAATTTTCTATATCATTACTCCTTTATCATAGAATACTAGGAATTGGACCTTTATTCTAGACTACAATTCATTCCACAAGCATACAAAATCATTTGCATATGGAGAAATTATTTAGTCCTTCTATTTTCCTCATTAAAAAGAAAATGTATATTTTTCTTTTTAACTTAGAGATATCACTGACTATAATATTTCGCTATGATTTTCTATCTTGATGTTTAGTTGTAGAGTCAGGACTATAATCTTGGTTTGCATTTTTTGTTTTCTTTTGCTTTATTTTTTGTCATATCACACTGCCTCTCAGATTGCCACACCATATTCACCCAAGTATTTCGAAACCTGGGGAATGGATGACTCTAATCGTCAGCTGGGAGTGTTTCTACTTCCTGCATCACTTTGACCATCAAAGATACATACCGCAAACACGTATCAATTTTGCCCAGTCAGATAAAGCAGTGGACACCACGAATCTCATTCCATTCACTTTCTAAGACCAGAACCCCTACTATAATTAATAAATGCCTTGTAACAATTGCATTGACTTGACTTCTTTATAAATTACACTGGCTATAGTATTCTTTAAAAAACTTACACTACTGAAGAAGGGGATATTTTAGCTGAGTTTAAATAATTATTTGAAAAGGATGTTATAGAACAAATTTAAGAATTGGCTGGACTATATGTTTAAAATGTTCTTTATACTTAGGGATTCCAAGATTTCAAAACTAGGTGATAAGGGAAATCTAAGAAATGCTGGTAGCCTTAGTTACAGTATTTTTGTTTGTTGGTTTGTTGTAGACTGCCTTTTTAAGGTGTGCCCTATGAACCGATATTCTGCCCAGAAGCAATATTGGAAAGCCAAGCAAGCCAAACAAGGGAACCACACAGAGGCAGCGTTGCTGAAGAAACTACAGGTAAGGGCCAGGCTTCCATTTCCACGAACAGCAATAACAAAAGATGCATTTGCAGCTTTCTAGCTTTGTGATTTCACCTAATGCATAGAGACTTACAATAGATGTAGCAACACATTGAAAGTAGAAAGGACTTTTAAGTAATAGGGTGTGACCACTTATTTCCTGGCACATAGGTAGCACATTACCTGCTGCACTTTTTTAGGGTGTGCCAGAATAATTCAAAGCTTCACATCAAAATCTAAACCAATTCAGAATCTCTGTATTAAATCCAGTTATATTTTACTTGACATAATACTTAATGTTCTTTCTCCCGAAAGACTACGGAAAAAAAAATTGAAAGACCGTTGTTTCTGGTGTGGCTGTGTATAAATTTGATAGAACTTAATTTTGCATTATTAAAATTCCTATTACTTTTACAGTTGAAAACTTTGAGGCTTTTTAAATTCACCTACTCTCCTGGTTGGTTTTTTTTTTTTTTTGGCAACATTTCCTTCTTGAACTAATTTTATAAGACCAAAGAGTTTAGTACTATTCTGAAATTTCCAACATAAAAGTGGCAAAAGAGTTTTTTTGGCTGCACTTCAGCATAAATTGAGAAATTATCACACTATATTATAGCCATTTAATTTTTGCTCCCTTCCTCTCTGTGTCTCCAAGCACCAAGAGTAAATCCACCAGCTCATTTTATTTCTAGATATATTCTTTGTTCCTAAAAAATTTATTTTTTGTCAGTTATTGTATTCCATTTATTATGTTTCCACACTGAATATTTGATAATCTTCTTATAGCATGCTGCAGAACTGGAACAAAAACAAAATGAATCAGAGAATAAGAAACTATTGGGAGAAATTGTGAAATACAGTAATGTTATACAAGTAAGTATTTATTTTCTCTTAAAAGAGGTGAATATTTTATGGGTAGAAAGGCCAAACTGCATTAAAATTGTGAGACACAATAGTTTGTTCTTTGGTGGGAATTATAGATATTGGGATGTATTCAGCTATTATTCAGTGCACTATTCTATATGTTTAAGAATAAGTCTGATGTATACTCATCTATTAATAAATGGTCTTATCTGGATGTATGCACAGATTATCACATCAAAAGGAAGAAGGTAGGGAAACACTTCCTAAAGGCTTGTAATAAAATAGTCCTTTAGATTAATGGGACGAATGTTTCACATATGGAGCTTTATCGTTTTATTTTGTAGAGAAAGTTGTCGAATAGTACTTTCAGATGGAAGTTGTCCTTGAATTGTTGTTAGAAGTTCTTATATTTCAATTAGTGTGTACATTCTGATTTATCTCATCTGCATTCCTTTCCTGTGCTTCATTTAGATCTTTTTAGCTTTTTACTTAGTTATTTGTTAATATATGCCCCACCTTGTTCCAAAAAGAATGTAAGGCATTTTCCAAAATACATAACCACATAATAAGATAAAAATAGAAATAAGTAAGACAATTGGGTCAAAGGGAAAATAATGGTTGGATGAATAAGCTCAAGTCAGGGATGAGGCATGTTCATAAAAGCCATGTTGTAAAGTCTGGTAAACTTTGGCTCGAGATCTTTTTGTTGCCCACTTAGTTGTAGGGAAGCATAGTATGTTAAGGCATTGGTCTAGGAGGGCTATACCTAGAGCCAAATGAGAGGTCTAGAAACACAGCTGTTCCCAGGAGTAGAACCAGGGAAGTGTTTCTCCTATGCACGCTCATAAAGAGGACACTGTTTAATACAGTAAACAATAGCCTTCACTTCCTTACAGTAAATACTACAATGAGGTGTTTCATAGAGCTGTTTTTAAAAGTAATATCTCCTGATATTTTGTTATTGGCCAGTGGCAAAATGTCAGAGCACAAGGCAGTGAAAGAAGTTTCCCAATGGGATGAGATGAGAGAACCTGGGTCTGCAGCTCCTGGGACATAAGACTTAATCTAATGATAGATAATGTGATACTCATGGCGTGAGTGGGCTGCATGTCCCTTGGGCAATCCTCCATAAATAGACTTTCTCTTAACTATGTTTTGATTAATATTAAGTGTCAGCAAGTGGAGCTTATGCTCCTTGTCAAGTGCCTGAAGTGCAGACGTTTGCCTGCTTAGATAGGCGCTGAGCCACATGCTTTAGCATAGTGGATCCCAAAAGAGTGGGATTGACCTATGAGAGTGTCCACTGGTTTATGGTAACATGGGAACCAAGGGTATAACAATGAGCTTTTCAAAAAGCTGATTTCTTCCCCCACTAAAGAACTGCCCTTTATTTTGAGATAATTTCTTATAAGGCAGGTACTAAAATTGCCATTCTTTTTTGAAATGATTGTAATCATAGATGGGAAGATTATTTTGTTTTGGTTTTCCTATTCCGTAGAATCATGTTTTGGTAAGATTTTGTTTATAAGATCTGAGAAATGGTGCTTTTACACTCATGTGAGAGGTGGTAGGAATCAGCATGGATCAGCGTCCTCTGGCAGAAGATGTAGAGTGTATTTGGGATGTGTGGTCTGCCTCCTCACAGAGGCAGAAGTAGGGCTGCCTGTGGGCAGAGATGGTTAATAACACTAAGTGGGTCCAGGCGTTGTTTTAGTTTCTTGGTTTTTCTTTGGCATAGTCTGTTTTTGTGGCTGTGCAGGCCTTGAGAAAGGGTGTAGTTTAGGGGAACCTCCAGGTCTCCTTTGGAAAGCCTGGTTTTATTCTGTTATTGATCGGTGATGACAATCATTCAGAGGTGTCCCCTGGTTTGTTTTCTGCACGTGCCCACTTCATTAAACACCAGAATTGGGGGTGGAGGTGAGGAGGAACCCAAAGAAAGTCAAGTTGGAAAGATAGTGAGCATGGAGCCCAAAAATAGCTCATTTGTTTAACCTCCACCTCGAGCCATGTTATGTGGATATGATATATGTATAAATGCATAGATGTGATTAACACAGGAGACCAAAGAATAAAGGTGGTAATCCCTGTCTTTTCCCTACAGCTACTGCATATAAAAAGCAACAAA
This sequence comes from Cheirogaleus medius, assembly GCA_008086735.1. NCBI lineage: Eukaryota > Metazoa > Chordata > Mammalia > Primates > Cheirogaleidae > Cheirogaleus > Cheirogaleus medius. The sequence goes on from VBSM01002616.1 coordinate 34,690,964, forward strand.
TATCTGACTGTCAACAAGAGATTACCCGCTTTGCTGGAGAAGAATGCCATGCGCGTTTCCTTGGACGCTGCAGGAAATGAAGGGTCTTGGTTTTATATTCATCCCTTCTGGAAGCTGAGAAGCGAGGGTGACAATGTATGTAAATATAAAATTAAGAGGGAAATAGTGGCTTCATAGAGAAAATAATTCTTAAGAAGTAAGAGAATCCAGAAAGTACAAAGAAAGAAAATACAGTTTTTAACCAATAACGTTATTTTTATGTTAATATCTTTACTAGGTTAAACGCATAGATTTATAGTACAAACTGTGCTCTGAAATCATAAAAAGCAAAGTTTAGATTAAGATTAATTAAAAATCATCTTCCAACTAGAATGAAAGAACTTAAGCAACATTAGTATTGGCTCAGACTTATAAAAGAGAAGCAGAATTTACTTTCTTGCCTAATCATGAGGGAGCATGGTTGTAAGGAAAATGAGCCATGTTTAGGAAATGGCATCTGCCCCTTTGAAGTAATAGAGTAACACTGTCAATCATGACAATATTCCATTTACTGGCTTTTTGGCCAGCTTCTTACAGCTTGTAAGCCTTAAGAGATATGTAATGTGTGAAGAGCTGTAGGTTGGCATCTGTTCATTGATGAAAACTATATTTAAAATACATTGTGGAATATGTGTGTATTGTCATGTAAATTTTAGTAGTTGGTAGAATATTTCCAGCTACCTTACAGAGTAGAGAAAAAATTGTGAGAAATGATTCAGTAGGATCAATAGTTGGATTTTTTGTGTGTATGATAAAGTATCAGATGACAGTTCCTTAGCACATGGGAGATGCTCAATAAATGCTGGTTGACACTGAGGACTGAATAACTTTTGTAAATAGAACATCTTACAAATATTGGGTCAGGGGATCAATAGTTGAGATTTTAGAACATTAACATTATGAATTCAGAGCAATATAAAAGTGTAATTATTCTGACAGTTTTCTCAATAAATACTTTGATTACATTTTTAATGTGTTATAGAATATTTCTTGTCTTAGAAATGTCTTCTTTTTATAGTGAATCTATTTTTTCCAGTGAATTTTGAAGTACAAATTTAATTCCACAGGATGCAAGCTACATGATTTAATTTGGTTAATAGATTATCTGGTGATATCTTCCTTAGGTAAGGTTTGGGAGAAGCATGGCATGCAGGAATGTAATGCACTTTAAGTCTTGTGTTGGTTGGATTCTGTAAAAAAAAAAAAATAAGTCCTACTTTTTTTATTTTTTGGGCATCAACTGATGTGTGCTGTGAGCATGGTACATACATTGTTTTCAGTAGGTAGTTAATTACAATCAACTCTCAACTATTCGGGGACTGATTATGCAGTTTGTGAACAATTCGTATCTTTTGATGCACTTTCTGGCAATGTTTGTTCCCCTCCCCAGCCCTGGAGGGAGCAGTGACCTGTCTGTAGGTGACCCGTGAAAATTAAACATCAGAACAAACAAAACCTGAGCTCAAGCTCTGAAGGAATGCGATGAAATGATTGAATAAATTGGGGCCTTTAGATTAGCTGTGGATTTTATTAGTTTATTATATCTCTTTATTTATTCATCGTATCTGTTCCTTTCCCTGCTTCTAAATCACTTTACAGAGTCAATAGAGAGTTGAATGTAATGAACTATTTCAAATAATTAGTTGTACTGGAAAAACAAAACAAAACAAAACCTATCACTCAAACACTCATTCTCGGTGAAAACGAACAATGTAATTGTTAAGTGCAATATAGGAGTTCTCTTTATCTAGATGTGCTCGGTAAAGCATGGCTAAAACAACCTTCCACATTGCTTTTTGCTGAAACAGCTCACTGTTTTTGTTCGCCACTGTGTAGCTTTTGTGTGTGAATAAGGTTGCCGTGAAAGCATAAATACACCCACAGCCCTGTATTGGCCACATAAATAATTGCATTGTAATACTCATTTTCTTCCTTAAAAATAGATAGCATTTTTATGAAGTATAAGCCTACTGTAATTTGTTGAAGGCAATTGGAAATTCTGTCACTCCATAGCTGGTGGTTCAAATACTACTGATTTTCTTTAAAAGCATATTAAATTAAAAAGAGAAAATTGCCATGTTTAGAGGACTTTTAAGATGATGTTTTACTAGTTAGCAATAGTTATGTTACAGTTTCGGTTGTAAGTATCCAACAACATATTCTGTGACCCAAATGAAATGCAAGAACGAGACCAATGATAGTCTGGGAGAGTACTTTCATGATATGGCTTATATAATTGTGCAATGCGCGGCTTTGGGGAAAAGGCAGGTTCGTGAATCTCTCAGCTTTCAACTGTGTAGAAAGTATTTGGTTACTGTTGAACTGTTAGAAAGTCACTGGGGACAACCATGAACACAGAACATAAATATTTCATTTTCATTTGTCTTCCCATGATTGAGTAGTTAATTTTTCATTTTCAATTTTGATCTAAGAAGACGTGGGTTCTTTACCTTGATGGTAGATTTTAAAAGTGAAAAAAGGCCATATATTTTTTAAATCAAGAGAAAATGTTAACCCCTAGGGAAAGAAACTCTTCATATAGCAAGTCGTTTTTGGTATTTAACAAAAAAACTATATGCATTGAATTTCTAGCATAGGTGGAACTAGAACCCTGGTGTTTCAGTTCCTATTGTGATGTTCTTTTCACCATACCAGGTGCCTCTTCAAAAGAATGGTAGCTGCTAGTGGCCTTATATCCCTCTTTACTTTCAGCAAAATCCCAGCTTGAATCTTATGGCTTTTATATAGAATTAACAGAAATGCTTTTGGAATTGCAAATAAAAAAAAAAAGATGTTTGTGCACTAGAGTGAATACAATGGCTGATTCTAGGATGTGGGAGAAAACGATTTCACCCTGAAGTTCTGTATTAAATATGTAGCTACTCAGGAAGCATCTGATCTTATGTGTGGATCAGACCCCAAGTTGCACTATTCCTAAAATATCACCAAGTTTCATATTTGCCAAGTTATCTAATTAGGTATGAATTTCCTGAGAATAGGGACTATTTCTTCCACACTTTTGTTTTCTTCCTGGCACCTCTTAATGTTCTTTTTATTTCACATGATTGGCATCTGGTCCATATCATTTGCAAGTGTTATTCAGCTTGATTAGTCAGGGTAGACATTGTCAAGAATAAGAACGAGGAATAGAAAATTAGTGAATTAAAGTTAGATTTTACTTGTGAATGATGTTCTCATGAACCATTGAAGCTGTTTCATAGACATCAAGGAACATTTGGAAATATGGCTGGCTTCTTAAAAATATATAAGGCTTTATGGGTGAAGTAAATATAACATATGGATTGACCCAAAGTTTATAGACAACTATAGTAAAATAGTTAGAGCAGTGACTATAGGTGTAACCAAGAGGATTTGTTTAATTAGAAGGACATAGTTAAAATGTATCATTATAGTTAGCAACTTATTGGCTAATATTTGATGTGATACAAATGAGAATGAAATAGTAAACCAAATCCAATTGTTTATCAAGAAATTGGAAGAACAGATATTAGACTCCCAGTAATTTATGGGTGTGGATGACTGCTCTGGTCTCTACACGGCTCTGTGACTTGGAGCTGCTTTGGTGTCACGGACAATAACAAATGTTTTTTTAGGGGGTGGGTAGGGAGTTGGAAATATGCTTATGTCATGCTGATTTTCATTGTTTTTTTTATAATTTAATTTTTAAAAAAGAGGTACCAATTCTTGTTCAAAGATAGAAAGCAATATAAAGATATATTAAGTCTCTCTCTTACCCTTTTCCCATCTGTCCAATTCCAGCTCCCTTCTTCCCAAGCTAACCACTGGAGAGATTTCTTTATCTATGCATTCCTATTTTCTTCCTCTCATTTTTACACAAAGGGTAGCATACTATATGCCTTGCTCTGCCCCTTCATCTTTTCTCTTAACACTGTTCCTTCATGATTTTTCCTTATCTTCACATAGAGGGCTTGTCTGATAAGGCTTTGTGAGTCACAGCATCTGACTTCTTATGGACTTGGAAGGTAGGGTGATGGATAGAGACTAGTCCTGTAAACAGCAGAAGCTATTTCTACCAACCAAAGAACCGCTTGCTTTCTTTTATTTGATTAGTGAGCTTGAGGCTTCTCGATTATATTTTAATCTCCAGATATAGTTGGTGACAACAGCGCCATTTGTGAGTATAGACTCCTCGGTGTAATCCATATAGTGGATAATCTGATAGTGAAAATATGAAATGATGTTTCTTAAAGTTTGGGTTTAGGTTGAGACACAGCACCTAGAGAAGTTCTGTTTACTCATATTGACTGAGTCCTAATTTTTTTTTTCATTGATCCATCAAACTAATCTATTCAAATATTTAATTGGTATAAAATATGCCAAGAAAAAGTTTCATTTCTGAAATGGTGATCAATTCTGTAATTTAAGTGTAGGCACTATAAAAATATGTCCTCTAAACAAATTTAGCAATATAAGTAACTTTGATAACTAAAATTAAACTGTTCGTTATTATCATTAAGCAAAAGGATAATTTCGCTTCCCCACAATTTGAGTTTTGAATAAAAATACTTGAAGATAAAGTAGACAATACCATGATAGCATAAATAAAAAATCAAGTAAGACTTACTTATCTAGAATACTTTTCCTATAACTGATTTTAGTTTTTATTTAAAAATAAAATAAAAATAAAAATAAACACCAGGTTTAAGGAGCAATATTAGTTTTGGTTGTTTAAAATAAGTGTGAACCACATGCTCAAGGCCCAAACAAAAAACATATTTCTACAAGGTTACCTAATCCTGCCTTTTTGAAATCTAGACAATATTAGAATTTTTAATACATTTCTAAGATTATGGGAAGATCAAAATTACCAGACTTTTCTCTCATTGCAGAGATAATACAAGTGTATAACATTTTCTGGTTGCCCTTGAAGTGGTTCTAATATTTGGGTAGATTGCCTTTTTCTGGTGGCAGATGCATTTACTCTCTGTGTCTGCTGTGCTTGTGGCATAAGACCTCATGTGGAGGTATAATGGCCTATTTATTGACTTTAAGAAAGCTCTAACTGAAATGGGAGACTAATAAGAAAAAGATTTACACTAGCTGTATGAATCCAGATGGATAGGCGCTGTGGGGCATGATTATATGATCATTTATTAGAAGGTATTTTACCTCAAAGAGAAAAAGAATTGAACTAAAATTTGTATGGATGATAAAAGAACCAGGTGTCAGGTCAGTAATGTGGATTCCTGTGCAGTTATTTTTTAGCTTCAAACATAGTGCCAAAGATCCATGCAGTGTCTCAATTGCAATTTATCTCTGATTCCTAGATTGTTGTAGGAGATAAAGTTGTTTTGATGCCCGTGAATGCAGGACAGCCACTGCATGCCAGCAACATAGAACTTCTCGACAACCCAGGGTGTAAAGAGGTAAGTTCAAGAGGAAAGGGAATGAATTTGTCGATTTTCTCATGAGAGAGAAGAAAAAAATTCATATAGTTTCTTTCATTGTTTTCATGAGCATAATCCCAGTTATTCTAATTAATATTCCTAAGGTACATGGAGACAACAGTTAGCCTTTGCTATTTTTGGATGGTCTTTTGAAGATATTTGTATTGTGCTACATGCCTCATTGTCCAAAGTTGTCGTTTCTCTCCTTTTACTAGTTAAAGTACTAATTTCTGGTATAGTATGGAATCTGAGGTCTTATAACTCTTAACATTTCTTCATTAATAGGTGAATGCTGTTAATTGCAACACTAGCTGGAAAATCACTTTATTCATGAAATACAGTTCATACCGAGAGGATGTATTAAAAGGAGTAAGTATGTGCAACATAGAGCATTTACTGAAAGAAATGAAGGCAGCCTTACTGAAATTCTAGATGTAAAACCTATGTATTTACTGGGGTTTATAATTTAGAAAGTGACTACAAACCTTAATACTCAATGAATGTTTCACTGAGTCTCCCCCACCAAATATTTTGAAATGTATAGATAATCATTAAAAGCCAAGTAGCTAGCAGTAGGGCCCA
>VBSM01002616.1:34699513-34706154 GCA_008086735.1 Cheirogaleus medius
TATCTTATTTGAGTTATAGAGTAGGGGGAAATGTAGAAACTGGAGTGTAGCAAAAGGCATTAGAAAGTTAAATAAGTTAGCACAAAATTTGAGGCTGCAGCGGGAACTAAAGGGTGGTCAGTACTAACAAAAAGAAGGTTATCTGCTGAGGGAGAATAATGTAACGTTTTCCTTGCACTCTGACATGCCTTATGGTATTTAGTCTTCACAACCATCCTGTGAATTAACTCCATTTTGCACATGAAGAAAAAAGGCTTGAAGATGTTTGATTACTTGCTGTGATCAGACTGTAGCAATCGATGGAGCTGGGTCTCAAACGTGGTCATCTGTCTGTAGGGCCTGAGCTGTCCAATGCCCTGTAGCACCAGCTGCGTCAGACCTGCTGCTTCCATTCCCAGTAAGCCTAGTGGCTCAGCACCTGGGCAAGGCCAGTTCCAAGGACAGGCATCAAAGGACATGGTGCTAGTAAAAGCATGCATGGAGAGGGCCAAGAATTCAGTTAGTTCAGACCTCCAGGCCTTGGTATTCGCAGTTCTTCTTGCCTGGAATGATTTCTTCCCATTTCCTGCATGCCTGTCTCATTCTCATCCTCCAGGTTTCAGCTCACATGTCATCTCCAAGTGGCCCGTGCTGATTGTACATCGGATGTCTCCTCTAGTTTCTCAGTCATGCACTCTGTCTGAGTCCTTTATGGCACTTGTCAAATTTCATTTATTTCTTTGTTTGCTAGTTCCCTCTCTTCTCCATTAGAATAAAAGCTCTTGTCTTATCCAACTGCTGTTTCCTTCTTGCCTTGAAATGTACCCGGCACATAGTAGGCTCATAATACAATCTGCTGAATGAATGTTTGAATAACAAATGGAGGGAACCTCACAGTATTTCCAGTTTTGGTCTTGGAAACATGCCTTTCTGAGTAAGGCTGTATCTGCAGATGTAAAGCACGAGTGTCATGTGTGCACAGTGTGCAAAGTGAGTTAACAACTGTTCGAACATGCCTCTTACTTATTTATGGGGAATTTTGTTCTTCTGCCACATTGTACTCTCATGAAAACATATATTAGATTTGACAGGTCAGCATAAACAGGAGGCTATTCCATGTAAACTGTTGGCATTTGCTTGCCAGGAACATGAATATCATTTTGTCATTGTTCTTTGCTCTCTTTGTCTGTAGGTGGTTCATCATGACCCGTGCCGTGGGGGTGCAGGACAGTGGAACAGCTTGTTCAGATTTAAACATCTTGCAACTGGAAACTATTTAGCTGCAGAGGTAAGACTCATGGATATAGTGCTGTTAAGTCTCTGACTCTGAAATAGTGAAAAAGGCAGTTGGGTTCTTGAGAAGACATTCTATTTGCAGGAACAGTCATTATATAGACTTGATTATTGCTTATAATGTTCTGGATTGGCATATAAATTATTTTTAAAATATAAATATTAGTCAAAGTATTAAAAATGGAAACAGCAACGGCAGAACTCTACAGTTGTTACACTGTAAGGTCAATGGAATGGGATGTCTGATTTACATATGTGTGTGATGTGGCCTAGAATTTTCTATTTGGCTTCACTCTTTCAGAATGTCTGCTTTTATTGTTCAAATTATTAGAAAGGGAAGGGATGAGTACAGAATCTTGTCTAAAAAGAAAATTAGAAAAGCCTAACTAGATGTCCCATAAAAGATAAGAAATTAGGATTAAAATCCTCTTGGATCTTACATTTAGTGGCTCTTTTCCCTAATTCACCTTTCAATCAATGGCTTTTTAAGCTACTGATGTGCTGCAGAAAACTGACATGATGTACACATTATAAGTTTTACTTGTTAATTTCTGTAATTAAAACTTGTATCATTTCATGCACTCAAATGATTAGATTATTAAGAATTAAATTGTTCATTAACTTTAATGAAGATCTAAGAACTCAATACATACATAAATGAATTAATTAAAAGTTGAAAAATAGAATGCAATTCATTCCTTGAAAACGATTTGAAAGACTGTCTTTCATTCTCTCTTTAGAGCATGCAGCTTAAAATGCCAGGTGCCTTCTTGTCCATTAAAGAGTCTGCTGTATTTGGAGACCTTTTCTTTGACCTTTAATACTTTAGATAACATCTTTTTTATGGCCAGGTGGGAGAAGGAGAATTAAGCATTAAATTCGTAGCTGAAGATTGAAAGCTAGGAATTTATTTTCTGCTGACTTTAACTAGTATAATGGAATGGGTGCTCTATGTAGTATTCTAACATCAAATAGAAATCACAGCTTCAAAATCCTGACTTCCATAAGTGGGGTTTTGTATTTCTTATGTCAGCTAAGTTAGACAAGATCTTGTCACACTCAGGACGTTTGTCCTTACTGGCATGAAAATGTCTAGGGGTGTGGCCAAATCACAGTGATTATAGCCACCATTGCTGGCTAAAAAACTGATTCCCAATCAGGAAACAGGTGGTAACTAGCCTTTGACAGCAGTTGAGAAGCAATGATTATCCTTTTATCATTTTACTTTTAAAAAATGCCCAGGTCTTTAATTTCAAAGCATTATTCATGTCATCCACATAGGACAGGGGGTTCCCAACATTTTGAGTTACAACCTCCTAAAATTATTAGTTTTATTACACTATACCCTTCTTGGGTGGGAAAAGGCTCCATGGCTTCTATTTGTTTTACTTTTTTCAATTTTCCCTTTAATATGTAGATAGTACTTCAAAAATAAGACACACATATTGGGATGCTGAAAATGCAAGAGTTGGGCATGATTATTTTTGGGATTTATAAAAATAGCAAACCTCATCTTTAAGATTTCATACAGCCTTCAATATATGTTTCTTTAGTGCCTGATAAGTGCACATCATGGTAGAGAATGCTGCAGATACAGCAAAGGAATTAGAGGACTCAGTGTTTGCCCTCAAAGAATGGACTGTCTAGTTCAGAAGACAGCACATAATTAATGACCCCAGAGCACAGGCAAGATCGTGGAGGGCTAATTATGTATGCAGGTGGAGTTAGGTCACTGTGAGATTAGTCAAAGAAGGCTCTTGCTTGGGGCAAACTCTTCCTTGGTTCTTAAAGAAAGTAATAGACATGGACTGGCAGAGAAATAAAAGGACAATACTGGTATAGGTTGCTAAAGAGGCATATGAGGGATGGGGAATGTTCAAATCATATGTAGACAATATAAAAACCAAGGCCTAGCCCAAGGAAGAGGTTGTAAGGGGAATTATTGAGCAATAGATCTCTTTGCTTGAAGATTTTCATTGAAAGATTTAGATTCGATCTATCAATAATTCATAATAGGAATAAAGTTTAAGGAAGTTTATCCTGGTAGCTACCTAGAAGCTGGGACTGAACAACTCTTTGCAAACCTTTGGTAGAGAGTGGTGACATCATTAAAAAAAATCTAATTTTCACCCTTGAGGAGCACCAAGTACAGTGTGATAAGTGTATGAGAGCAATATGAATAGTGGCATGCTTAGGGGAAGTGCTAAAGTGCGGCACACCCTTGGTAAGGGTGTCAGGGAGGTGCGAGGAATGGTTGGGAGGCCAGAGGAGTTGCTGCTTGGTGGATGAGTAGGGCAGGTGGGGAAGAAAGAGAAAGGGTGTTCAGCTAGTGACGGCAGCTTGTGCACAGGTGAGGAGGTGTGTGGTGTCATGCAGACTTGTTTCATGTGGCTGATACGGAGGACTTGTGAGTTCGGGAGTGATGCTAGAAGGTGGTGGAGGCAGGAGTGATAGGGCTATAGATGAAGTGTAGCCAATAAGTTCAGACCATATATATTAAGGAGAATGGGTTTATCTTTAAAATAAAGAGGAACGTAATAAATAAATTTGTGATTCAAGTTGTACAGGCTAATGTGGTAGTTTCTAGCCCCATGTTGTCTATTAAATTAAAATTAATATTATTCAAATGAAACAAAATTAAAAAGTCAGTTTCTCAATCACAATAGCCACATTTCAAGATACTCAATAGCTACCCCATATGGGATAGTGCAGACATGGAGCATTTCCAAGGAGAACGTTCTAGTGGGCAGCACTGCTCCGGAGCATTTGTAAAGCAACTGTAAGAGATTGAATTTAGAGGAAGGGAGACCAGATAGGGGATAGAGGTATGATACCTTCAAGGAATTTTGAAGACTTGAGTCAAGGGATCGACATTGGCAATGACAAAGAGGGGAAGGGCTGAAGATATTTTTAGGAGACAGGATCAATGCATTGGTAATCCACTGAATGTTAGGGGTTAAGAGTAGGATTCCAGTTTTGGAGAACTGGTGATGTCGTTCACCAATTTGAGGAAAATGAGAAGAGCTGCCAAGTTGGTGAGGGAAATAATCCATTTTGATTATGTTTGTAAAATGTCCAGGTGAAGATGTCTCATAGGCACAAGGTTTCACAACTTCTAGAAACGTGGGGATTGAACAGGGCTGAAGAAGTAGATTTGGATCTCCACAGCACAGATAAGATCACCAGGGCATGTGAAAAGAGCGATGTTTGAAGGTAGAAGCATGAGGAATTTCATCTTTTAAGGATGGACAAAAGCCTGGGAGCCTGAGAAGCCAGAGAAGCAACTGGGAAATCAAATGGGCTGAGTCACAAATGCCAGGCAAGGGAGAATAGAGTTTCACAAAGGAGGGAGTGCTATGGAAAAGATCAGAAACACAACCTATTTACAGCATTTGGCAAGAATGCAATCATTGTGACTTTGTTGAGAGCATGTTTAGGGGAAACTAGAATGTAGGAGTGGAGGAATGAAGAGGAAGCCCGGAAGGGGAGGTGAGTGCAGACAGAGTTTTCACAGCATGTCTGTGAAGGGAGAAACAGAGAAGTAGTTAACAGGAAAATTAAGAGTCCTAGTAGATGGTTTTTATAAAATATATTTTAAAAAATAAGATGGACAAGAAAGGCCCTGTTTTCTCACTAAAGGGAAGTACCTAGCATTGGGGCAGGGTATAGCAGGGCGTTACTCTCTTCCCATGACTTTTCCACCTTTAACAGACATATTTATGATTTAAAATATTGCTTTAATGTGCTTTAGGCATTCCTGGTGTATAGGATTATGTAATTCTTGAATTGCCTTTGAGTTTAGGGTGTTTATATTGGCCAGTGTGACAAAGAGAGCCGAGTGTAGTGGGGGAAAAAAAATCCCATGTATACTGTTGTACAATCTCTCTGACTTTAAGCAAATATTTAACCTCTCTGGACCTGAGTTCCCTTGTGTGTAAAAAAGGTGATAACATGTATTATATGGGATTATTCTGGAATTAAAGAAGATAGGGAATGTCCAGCACCTTGTACATAAAAGATATTCAATACATGTTAAGTCTCTTCACTTTCCTGGAGAGGAAGGGGAGAGAAAATGCAGAGTAGTGTTTTGTTATTATTATCATTAAGAACTGGTATTTCTTTGTCAGTTTGATAACTTAAAGGGGTAAAGTGTTTAGGGGCAAAGTTTAGTTATTTAATCTTTTATCTGGAAAAGATTATGCGCTATGTTTTGGCATAGGAAATACTGCCTCATCGGAGACATTGAAAATCCATCCAATGAAACCCCATGATGTTATATGGTTCACATGTGAGGTATAACACGCAAGCCAGCTGGTCACCCCCATGACTTATAAAATGGACATTTTGGGTCAGATTACTCTTAATTGGGCAGAGTATACTGAGTGCTTATCTAGGAGAACAGCTGAAAAGACTATCCATGCCTAGGATTATTAGAATATTTTACCATATATTGCTTTTATTTTTCCAAGTTTGTTTGATAAAATTTTCTAGAGCAGAAATGAAGATTCTTTTGAATAACTTACATTTTTCATTGTCTATAAATTTGAGTTTAACTCAAGCTATTGTGTAATCACTTAAATTGTGGTCTTGTATTCATTGTAGAATTCATCGAGTATTTTAGAATTTTAAAAGGCTTCGATTCTGAATAATGCCAGTTATTCTCTGTAAATCTGTTGAGATATTTCAGAAATCCCTTACTTAGATACCCTACTTAAATGCTATAAGCATTTCTTTGGATTTATCACATTTTATAGTTAGATATGTATCATTCCCCATGAGGAAAGGCCCATATCTGTTTTGCTCATCACTGGACACCCTGTGCCTAGCACAGTGTCTGACACTCAATTTGCATTCAGTTACTATTATTGGATGATTGAATAGATGAATCATAGGGACTATGATTATGGTTGTAAATCTAATAGTTTCACTTTACAGAAAAAGAAATCCAGGCTCAGAGAACTGATTTATTTTGCTCAACGTCAAAAACAATATAATGAGAGTATTAGGCTAAATGCTAGACTTGTGATTCTCAACTGAGGGTGATTTTGGCAATGTCTGGAGACATTTTTATTGTCACAGTTGGGGAGTGGGAGCTACTGTCATCTAGTGGGTAGAGGCTAGAGATGTAACTGAACATGCTATGATGTACAGGACAGTCCCTTATAACAAATAATTATTTCATCCAAAATGCCAATAATTCTGAGGTTGAGAAACCCTGATCTACATTATACTGAAATTACACAATCATTTATTGACTGTCTACTGGGTAGAAGCACTATTTTGATATTGTGAAGAAAACAAAAAGGATTAAAACATGATCCTTGTCCTTTAAGAGTTTGTAATCGAGTGGATCAACAAAATGTGGTATA
>VBSM01002616.1:34706254-34722101 GCA_008086735.1 Cheirogaleus medius
AAAAAAAAAAGAGTTTGTAATCTACAGGACAATTATATTAACTCAATCTCTGAAACATTGAGATCTCTTTTGCAATTACTTCCAGCATGCATACATATGTGAGATATCTCATTTTGTATAATGCTTAAAATATTAACATCTATAGGTGACCATGCTAAATCTCAACAGAAAATTTAAAGGATCGTAACCTTAAGTCAAAGCACAAATGAGGAAAAAACCTTAAAAATTTACATATATATCTATAGCACCTAAATACGATACTCTGTTTTAACCAACACTTAACTGGGTGGTTAAGTTATCCAGAAACATGTAATAAGCCTACTTGTTTGTGTAGAAACGAAGGGGACACTTTCCAAAGGAAGCTAGACCATTTTATATGCTGTAGATTCTGTAGTATAATTACAAAGACAAAACATATACACTGTAAGCTATTTAAGAATGCACCTTTTTTTGGTGAATAGTGGAAAACATCTAGGAATTAGGACAATGATATAAGATTTAACACAATTTAAGTTTTATTCTGCAAGATACTAAAGTGAACTGAGGTTTAAAAATGGACCCTTATTCAGTGTAATTACCTTTAACAGTATAGTTTTAGGGAATTCAGGTTCATTTTTAAGAAGTATACAATGCTAGAAAACTATGGATGAAATATGTGTGGAGCAAAGTATCTAATTATGAATAAGATAAAAACACATTTTGACTCCATGAGTTACTACAGAACCATATATTATCAGACTCTCTCCCTTTCAATGTCAGTTTCTGTGGGCCTGCCTGTAGTTAGGTGGCATGAGGGGAGGGAGAACACACACTCATATAGTTTTGAGTGCTTAACACACAGGACAGCTGCCAGCAAACTCATCAACATTTTGTCATAGGCATTAATATTTTACTTGTATCACCTTAGTGGTGCAGGTGAGTTCACAACTGTGTCTGCGAGGAAGCAAGTAATTTTACCCATTTTTAATAGGATAATATGGGAGCCTTGGTAAACAGTTCTAATGTCGTCATGGGAAGAATTGTAAATCAGACTTTACAGTTTATGATTTGCTGCTTTCTACCTTTTCTTTCTTTGGATTTTATTAAAGTAACAACTTTTAATGATCCTTTTGATTCTAGATAGAAGAATGCAAAATAATTTTACTTGTTAAAGATTTTGTTTTGCCCTTTTTATTAGAGTAGCTTATTTGTTTGTAATAGGCAAAACTTCCACCAGATGGCAGTAAACACTTATTTCCTAACTATTCAATAGACTTTGGATTTAATTAATTTAAAACTTATGAAACTATACCTTAGCATGGAATCTTATGAATATTAAGACTATAGTTGTAAATATCCCTATGTTTAGTTCTTTATCAAATGGAGCAGCTGTAGTATATGTAAAGGGTGTGATTTGTATGTGTGTGTGTATACATAAATACAGTAGATGACCATGTTATAATGTACACATTCAAATACATATGTGTATACATATATACATACCTGTATATGTGCATACACATACATATACATATATACATACACACATAAATATTATATATCAAAATATGTAAATTATGCCTGGCATACATAAACACTCAGTAAAGGTTATTTTTCCCTTCCTTTCTTCTCCAGACTTATCAATCAGAATAATAGATTGGCCCTGAAATGCTAGTCATTGGAACAAGGAACATACAAATATAATTATTTTAAAATATAACCTTGATGATTTTATGACTTTAATCATACATACAATAAAAATTGATCAAAACACATTTCATTGTAAAAAAAAAGCAACATTTTTCTTATAAGAAAGTGGACGTGTATTATGGACATATGAGCTTCTGATCTGCTTGTTGCTATTGTGTTAGATGAAAGGGTGCGATTGTCTTTCATTTGATTGTGGTACAGTCGTGACTTCCATTGCCTAAGTGTTTATGACGTTTCCCTCTCTCTCTCTTTCTATCACTTTGCACCGTGCCTGACTTCTTTCTATTCCTCTTTAGCCATTTAAATGAAGACTCTGCAGAGATTAGTCTTTATATTCTCTCTCTGTCACCCACTCCCATGGCTGCAGAGGGTCATGCATTTGATCTTAAATATGCCACTGCCATATAACCTCAATAAATTTACCTAAGATTGAATCGTTTCCTCAGTTCAGGAGTAAAGACTCGAGAGAGAGTTAGGATAAACATTTTTCTCTCTCAGTTTACACATTCAGATTCCACTGATTCTATCTCTGCAAAATCTTTCATACCTATTTTTTTTCCTTTCCCTTCCAGTAATGTTATCTTTATTTGGGACTCCCACCTCTCCCTTGAACCACTGCACTTGGTTACTTTCACCTCTTGGGTCTTCTCTCATCTTCTGAGTAAGATGCAAACTCTTTAGCCTATAGTTTAAAGGCCCCCCGTGGTCTGGGCTGACCTTCCTTTGATCACACCACTCCACTTTCTGGAGGCAGGGGGAAGTGTGCTGGAGTAACTAACAGATGTAGTTTTGGAACCCTCAGACCTATGCCACCTACTCTGCCCCTCCCTAGCAGTGACTTCGCCTGAAGTACTTCACATGATGTGGTGCAGGTGCCTCATTTGTAATCTGGAGTCAAGAATCCTGTTTTATAGCATAATTGCAAGGTTAAATGAATTAACCTTTAAAAGCATATAAAAAAGGATTCCATAAATGGCGTTGATGGGTCTTCATTCAACAAATCTCATTGTTCTCACCTACGCGGCATTTGCTGTCCAGCGCTGCTGCCTTCACTCCCTCTTTCCTTCTCGGCCAGTTAAAATTCTACCCATCCTTCAAGGCTTATCTCAGATACTACTTTTGCCATGAATAATTTGTGAATAAATTTGCCCACCACAGATCCCTCCTTCCTCTGACCTATATTATTTATAAATTATTCATTCCTGTCTTATACCCCTTGTCACATTTTATTTTGTATTACAGCTGACTATATTTATGTCTTATTTTCCCTTCTAGATTGTAAGGTCTTGTGGTCAGGGACCATATTCTCTTTGTCTTTGCTAAAATACCATATGCCACAATGCTTTGCCCATTATAGATGCTCTATTAATATTTATTGAATACATGATTGAATAGCATATTAGCTCTCCAATGCCAGATTTATAATTTATTTTTTAACATAAGGAATTTTTTTTAAGTACTAAAATATTTAGGAACTGCCATATGACCATGTCTTTTTCCCTTTTCTTAAAAATAATATTTTTTTCTACTCATCTTTAGTCCATTACTTGAATAATTACTGCTGTCATTATAGAGAAGTAAAGGAGCAGTATAATTTAAAGCATATATTTATTTCTCCTTTCATAGTTAATATTTGTAAGTTTATACAGCCATAGATTTATTTGAATGGCTTTTTTCTACCTTTGCCTTCTCCTTTTCTTCCTCATTATTATCATCATCATCATCATTATTATTATTTATACTTTACTGAATTTACTGAAGTAATCACTCTATGTTAATTATTTTTAAAAAAATCACATTGTAGTCTGAGAAACACAGATGAAGCAAAATCAAAGTGATTGGCACTATCTTTAGTATTGCTGCCAAATGCATAAATATGTAAAATGTATTGACATAGAATCATGGTTTGGTCACAGACTTTTTCTCATTTTGCAGATGAGGACACTGAGCCCCAAAGTGGTTAGGTGACCTTTCTGCAGGCCCACAGTATTTCCTTATAGAGCAAAGTCTGGAATCCATTTCCCCAGACAGCTCGTCAGGGATGGGTGATCCTCAGCGGTGAAAGATGTAAAGACTGAATTTTGGAAAGTAACATTGTCTTTGGGATAGAATATGATCAAGTTTTAGAGGGCATAAATTATTTCGTGTTTGACTTAGGTACGTTAATTCCTATTTTTGTGCATGTTTTAGTGATGGATATGTCATGGTGTCCCCCATGAATTTACCCTACTGTGTCTGTGACCAACTGTTCTGACACGCATTGAATGGAAACTTTGACCATAAAGTTATACCCTTGGTTGAACATGTTCCTTATTTTTTAAATGTAATTTAGTTAAAATTTTAGTATGGATTTTTTTTATTTCATCATATAATGGGGGTACAAATATTGTTAGGGTTACATACATTGCCCCTACCACTCCTCCCCCCGCCCCACATGCCAGAGCTCCAAGCGAGTCCAATCCCCAGGTGACGTGCACGGCAGTATGGATTTTTTTTTAATTTAAAAGAAAAGTTGGGATTCTTCAAACAAAACAAACAAATAGATAAATACATAAAACTACACTGATACTTGACTAAAGTAGGTGAATAAACCCCTTTAGGAGCTGTGCTAGAATTTTCTTCACTACTGAGTAAAAATTTATTTTCTTGAGTTCGATTAATCGGTAGAAAGGAGGCCACTTAACTCATTCTTTGGCCTTCTACCTTTCACTCTTGGATTCTAAAAAGCAAGACGAATCTTGTTTTGGAACTAATTCTATTACTCATCATTTAAAGGAATTTAAGGAGTCTGAGGGAGAGTCTGAGTCTCTGTAGCAAAAGCAACGTCAGCCTCAAGGCCCCCCAGCGGCCGGCCCAGCACTAACAGGCCACTTGTGTCTTCTCACCCCCCTTGGGGGTCAGTTCTGAAAACTGACAGATGGCTGTCCTGGCGCTCTTGGGTGGGGTACTGCTTTCCACCCACTCCCCTCCCTCATGCCCCACCTCAGTTTCTGGTGTGTTTCATCACAGTTTGGTTTTGTTTGTTCTCGCATCTCATACAAATGGAATCATGCGCGACATCGTTTTTTGTGCCTGCTTTCTTCCACTTAATGCTTTTGAGATTCGTCTTTCTTGTGTGAATCAGCGGCTCATCATGTTCATTGCTGAGCAGTCCTTCATTGTTTGAATGGACCACATTTTGCTTATCCATTCTCCCATTTCATGATGCACGTTTTCATCTAAGCCTAATTTCTATCTCTGTTTTATGTCCTTACCTCTCTCCCTCCTCCCTTTTTCCCATTATCATCCTCAAATGAATGTATCAATCTGTTGTAGTTGATTTTCCAGGAATAGAGTAATCTCCACATGTGTAATTCTTTCTTCAGCTGAGGAAAGTTTTCCTTTCTTTTTCTTTTGTTTTTGTTTTTGTCATTTTTTTAGATATAGGGTCTCGCTCTGTCAGCCAGGCTGGAGTGCAGTGGTGCAATCACAGCTCACTGTAACCTCGAACTCCTGGGCTCAAACGATCCTCCTGTGTCAGCCTCCCAAGTAGCTGGGACTACAGGTGCACGCTGTCACACCAGGCTATTTAAAAAAGTTTTTTTTTGTAGAGGCGGCATCTTGATATGTTGCCCACGCTGGTCTCTAGTTCCTGGCCTCAAGTGATCCTCCCACCTTGGCCTCCCAAAGTGCTAGGATTACATGAGTGAGTCATTGTGCCTGGCAAGAAGTTTTGTGTTCTGTTGATTATTGCGTGTGTCCCACTGATTCTCTCTCCCTTTTGAGTGCCCAGGTTTTCTGTTTGTTGTTGACAGTTACCTTTGCTGGTTCTCCGTGACTATTTTCTTTTTCTTAATTTTCATTTCTGGATACCTTCCCTCTGTATTGAGGGGTAGTTATTCAACTTCTTATCTTTTGCATCACTCATTTTCTGTAATATCAGCTATACTTTTTATTGCTGCTAATGGAGACTTCAATTTTGTATTTATGTTTTCATTTATATCGAAATCTTCCTTGACTCTTTTTTATGTTATTCCTTTTATATTATCCTTTTAGCTGTTCATGTTATTTTGTTGCCTTTACATAGAGGACATGTTAACTTGTGCTTTCTTGAGTATGCCAGACCATTTTTCTGAAAATATTCAGAAGCGATATATTCAGAAAGACTGTGAGAAAGAATTTCCTTTGTTTTAACATACGTTTTCATCAGTCCCATTTGGTTTTTCCTTCCTTTCTTCTTTCTTTATTATCCTCAGATGAGTGAACTCCGTGCAGAACCAGATGGGGTCGAGCAGATTGTCCTTTTGTTCTATTTTGTGATTCTCTAGTATGACAATTCAATCCTGTTTCTAAATCTTCAGCTACAGTGCAGACTGATGGGTGCATTTCCCAGTTGTAGCAGACGTCAACTCTACATACCAGGGCTCTATTGCAGTTTCTTCTCCTACCTCTTTGCAATTTCTATATCATCATGCAGTGTCATTCCAGCCTACAGCATTCATGGTTCTTTTCTTTTTCTTTTCTCTCCTTTCTTCATGTGCTGCTTCTCAGAAAGCCCCCTCCACCTTCTGCCCAGTTGTTTTCTTGGCATTATAGTATCTATCTCTCTGGTCGTGTGAAGTTAGAGACAGTGGATGGGGCAGACTGGGGAGCAATTTTCTGCTTCATCTCACAGCAGCTTCTCAGTGATAGAGAAACCCCTCTCTATAGGTTTTGGTTGGTGGATTCTCTGGGTCTCTCAGTCAGTGACAAACAGTGACAAGAAACAGCATGTATCTTCTTAACTTTGTTCACATGGACACTGGCTTGATGTGAGGTTAAAGTATGCCACAAGATAAAATCTGGGCTGTTCCCCGCCTCTCCCCCAGAACCATCTGCTTTGTAATTAGAGTCAATTCAGTGAAGATTTGGAATTTAGGTTGTTTTACAGCCTTAGTTCTCCATGAGATTGAGAGTTTTTTCCTTCTTTTTTAAAAAACACTTTCATTGATATTTAGTGATAAGTTGGGAGAAGCGATTCTCAGAGCTACTAGCCAAATGTCATTATGAGAAAGACTCCTGACCTTACATTTTATCTTTTCTTTAAATTTTTTTATTTTGGCAGCTAAACATCTTGGCACTGACCTTACATTTTAAATGATAACTTTGACTACTTGAGATTGTATGTTGTACACAACAATTGATTTACATCAAAATGCTTAAATTGGACAACTCGTTATTTCAGGAAAAATACCTTATAAATCTGTTGCTTTGCAGATTATCAAATAGCTGTTTCAGTACAACTAAGACATCCTTTTAAGATGGTGTAGACAGATGGGAGTCAGGAGTTAGGGATCCCACCAGATGTGTCGGCCAACACTGTGAACATATCCAGAGCTAACTTTTCTCATCAGGATGACCCCTAAACTCCACTATCCAAGCCCAAAGACACGTGTCTTTGTTTGTTGGTTTCAGTAGCCCTCATGTATTAACAGACATATCTGATACATAGCTGCTCTTTTGGTTTCTTTTCCTTGCATGCATAGTATGTAAAGCATGATCTTGAATCATTGTTAAAACTCTTCTTTGGTCTATTTTTTAGGCTTGGTTATTGGTAAATGGCAGTTTTTGTGGTGGGTAAAATGGTGAACTCTATTGAATGATTTCCCATAGAAGATGAGATTGTCAGTTCTCACTTGTTGGAAGATGTGAACAGTTCTAATATAAACCAATACTGTAAACTTGGAATTTTAGGTCTTGTCTCCTGCAACAGGTTTGACGATAATATTTTAAATTGTCATATTTACTAATATTTTCTTTCTTTGTTTCTTTTTATATTAAACTTGGTTAAAGGTAGAAGAATGAACTGAATTAAAGATCATTGGTCTTGTTAATGTGCTGTTAATAGCAATTTTTTTTTTTTTTTTTGAGACAGAGTCTCACTCTGTTGCCCTGGCTAGAGTGAGTGCCGTGGCGTCAGCCTTGCTCACAGCAACCTCAAACTCCTGGGCTCGAGCGATCCTCCTGCCTCAGCCTCCCGAGTAGCTGGGACTACAGGCATGCACCACCATGCCCGGCTCATTTTTTCTATATATTTTTAGTTGGCCAATTAATTGCTTTCTATTTATAGTAGAGACGGGGTCTTGCTCTTGCTCAGGCTGGTTTCAAACTCCTGAACTCGAGCGATCCGCCCGCCTCGGCCTCCCAGTGTTAATAGCAATTTAAAGCTAATTTTGCTTTGTTTTTTAGCTTAATCCCGATTATCGAGATGCCCAAAATGAAGGAAAAAATGTGGTAAGTAGATTGATTTTTCTTCAGTAAATCCCAAACATATTATTTATATTTTATATGGACAAATTGAAAATTTAATAGCAAATTTGAAGACTAGGGACTCAGAGAGAGTCTCTGAATAGAGGTTATGGATCAAAGATAAAAGGTAAAAGATGATATGGCTTAGATTATAAGATGTCCAGTAATGGGTGCTTAGGAAGATTTCTAGCAACTTGGAGGTCAATTATGGTAAAGAGCTGAAGGAAGCTGGCTTCTGAGAGATCTGGTGGGCCCAAGTTTCATTTCTAGAAGTGTATAGAAATTAGGAAGAAGTAATAGAATTATGACATGATATTGAAATAGGACACTTTTTTGGATTCAAAATAATTTGGGTTATATTTTTGGAGATATTGAAGCCTGAAGCAACTGGATGACTAATTTTTTGATATTACTTGAAAAACACCTCATTTTATTTTAAAGCCAGTTTTCATGAAAATATTTTATTATTCATCCTTCGTATTTCATCATCATTTGTAAAGAAGATGACTTCATGGTAACAACATGACTTCTTTATTCAATTAAAAATTCAGAAAAATTTGATGTAACAGATAAAATCTCTGGACGATGGGAGGGACCTTAATTTTTTAAGCAATTTTTAAAGCAACTTAACCAATATTTGGATGTAATATAGATGATCTATAATTCAATTTTCTTAGGAATCTAGCCATCCCTTTTGAATTTGTAGGTATTATTACAGCATCATTCAAAATTCTACCCTTTGATAGAAAGAGCTGGAATATTTAATTCAAATGACCACTGTCTTTGCATTGGTACACAGCTTTATGTTTTATGAGGATACTGACATGGGGGAGGTGAATCCAGTCAGAATTTCTGAACTGGATTCAATCCTGTTTGACTCCCTTTTGCATCTGACTACCAGGCTTACAATACCAATGAAGCTGAAGTATCAGGACATTGACCCAAAGAAACCTTTATGTCAAAATGTCCCTAAACGTATAGGTAGGTTTATTCCATCAAGTGGACTTTCTATTTATAATTTAATTTTATCACTCTGGGTAGCTTTCCCATGGCTGCCCCGCGATTGTTGGGTTCCTACATTCCTATGAATTTGGAAAACGCTACCAGTGATCAGGTTTAAAAAGCTGTGTATGAATCATGGCTTCTTTGGTTCTTCCTATAAGCTTGTCAACGGCCTCCAGCCAAAGACCAGCAGGGACACACCTGTAGTGGAACAAGTTCTCATACCAGTGAGAAAGCACAAACACCATGGGGAACTGTAGGGCATCTCAGTAAGAACATGCTAGAAATACCTTTTATAGCATTGTGGCCTGTGTAAGGTGATTTTGGGGAGGATTTAAGGAAGTGGGGCTTTGCTGTGGATGAGGATGCTATTAGAAAGAGGAAGTAATTCTGTAATTGGTATCTTAAATTTTATCTATGGGAAAGACAGTCTTCTACAGAAGCATCAGTCACTCATATTAGCTGGGAGAGAGGATCATTTCATAATTTTTGTGGCTTGGATAATCATATTTTGTCTGTGTTCAGACATAATTAGGGAGTGGTCTTATTTTTGTCTTGATCCATCACAATCACGGAGTACCTTGTCTGATGTTGATGTTCTATAAAGTTCTTCATGTTCAACAGAGAACACATGGCCTAGCTGAAAGTACCAGGCTACCTGTTGGATGTCAGGGGCTGCTTTTCTCCTTCTCAAGGTTTATTTTTATAATATTCTGTGTGACTTCTTCAGCATGGTATAAGGCCAAGAGAGCTCTATTTCTAGCACCACCATTAACTTGTGTGACCTTGGACAAATCAGGTAGCTTTCCTAAGACTCAGTTTCCTCACCTGTGTAATGGGATAAAGATGTTTGTCCTGTGTACCTTACCTGCATGCCATGAGGATAAAATGATATCAGACAGATGGAAACTCTTTGCATAAAAGATGTTAGTAGGGTAAAAATGTAATTCGTTTCTATTAAAAGGGCATCATATTAAAGCTTCAAATCGTGCAAATGAATTAAATCTCTGTGCTCATCTTCTTTCTGCTATATAATGTTTGGTAATGCTACTGATGATTCTGGACAGAGCAGAGCGGGAGGATACAGTTTTCCTTCATACCCATGGATTTCACATCTGTGTATTGAACTGCCCACAGATCAAAAATATTTGGAAAAAACAATAAAAAATAATATAATTGAAAAAACAGTACAGGTACCAACTATATCACATAGCATTTACATTGTATTGGGTATTATAAGTAACTAGAGATGGTTTAAAGTATATGGGAGCCTATGCATAGATTATGTGCAAATACTATGGCATTTTATATAAGGCACTTGAGCAGATTTTTGTATTTGCAGGGGTCCTGGAACCAATCCCCCACAGATACCGAGGGACAATTGCATAGACTATGAAGGTTTATGGAACAGTACAGAAAATACTAATAAGTCATAGATTTGTAGTGAAGTTCACTCTTTGTGCTAATCAAGCTTTTAATCAGACTTAATAGCTTTTTTTCTTTTTATTCTAAAACACAATTTCTTCATTCACCTCTAAAGGTGAGAAAGAATGCTGTTCTGTTTAAGCAGTTTTCACTAGCAATCCTTTAATTACATACAACACAGATGGGTCTGCTTTTGCTGTAGAAGTTTATGACTGGGTCTTATCTGTCATTTCAGAGAGACATCCAGCTGGAGACATCTGATTTAATTTTTTTTCCTTCTCCAGAATACCTGGCTCGAGAGTAAACAAAACTAGGAATATGGAACTATAAAGCTAACAATATGGTTTCTCATTTTTACCACATAGCAATAATTATGTTTCCTGTCTAAAGAAGAAGACAAAGGAACCATCAGAGTTTATCTCCAGCCTGTGAAATACGAAATCAGTTTCCCAAAACAGAATGCTATTTTACCTCAGATCTGGGTTCCAGTAACACTGAGTTCATTGTGACCATGCTAATTTTTTCTTACCTAATTTTCCCTATGTTGCCTATTTAATGCTCAGTTAATATTTTTCCTGTAATTCAGAAACCTTTATCAAAATGTGGCCTTCCATTTTTGAAGTTTCAAAGGTTAATGCACGGTGCCGCTAAAATGAGGCGGTGTGTGTTAGAGCGCCCATTAAGACACAAATTGCTGTATTTATTCTACAAAGGAGTCTATTATTTCCAATCTTACAAATGTACAGCATCCACAGGGACCCTGTAAACATTGGAACCGTGTCAAGCCCAGCTGGGAACTTGACAGTCATTAGTTTCTCTTCCTTGAAAGGCTGCATCTTTTCAAATGGCTCTTTGAAGGGGAATTTTTTGGACTAACACCACTCATCTTAACATTACCATATTTATGTGAAATGTGATCTGGTTTTTCATGGGAATGTCTTTAGTCTATGTAGGGGTTTCTCAACCTCAGCAATATTGACATATCGGGCCAGATAAGTCTTTGTTGTGGGAGGAAGTCCCTTTGCTTTGTAGGATGTTTTGCAGCATAGATGACCTCTGCTCACTGGGGGCCAGTAGCATACTCCTCTGTCCCCAATTGTGGCAACTAAAAGTATGTCCAGAAATTGCCAAATGCCCCCTGGGGGACAAAAATCTACCCCTGTTGAGAACCACCGGGTCTCTGTGCATTTACATATATAAACAGAAATGTTCCTGGAACCAGGAAACTTTGCTGAAATGTACTTGAAAATTCTGTTCTCTAGAATTTGGGGTGGGGGTGGGCACCAAATTCTGAAAGCAGACCACCACATTTCCTTGAGTTTTACTATATATTGATTAATGATAAGGTGATAAGGACAAGAAAGAAATAGAGAGTCCTATTAGGAATCGGTTTGAGAATAACAGTTTGTTAAGAACCTTGTCAAGAGAAAAAGCGTTTGCAGCTTTAAATGGCAGTGTCGTGTGTGGTTACATAAAGTCAGCAGTGAGAGCACAGGAGGATGTGAAGACAAACACAGATGCCTGCACATCATTATGCTCCCCCGGCTGCTCGCAGGTCTGAATCAGCTCCGAAAACGCAGACACTGTTTCTTACAGAATGTCTCTGGCTCCCAACAACAGAACTGCAACGTGATGTTGATGTCTCTGCTAAAATTCGATGACTCACAGATGAGTCAACAGAGAAGGTGTTCTAGGGGGCTGACTGCTGTGCGGCTGCCTGCAGGACCCAGGACAGCAGAAGCAAGGAGAGTCATTAGTTGCCTGGGCTGGCTTTTCAGAAGGGATTTTCTCCCTGCCTAACCCAAGGCTTCATGCCTTTCCTTCCCAGTGAAAAATGCCCGTTTGCTGAGAGCTCAGTAGACTAGGTTAACATTCTGAGATGTCCTGCAAGACCTTAAATTGAGCATGTTTCGGAGAGCTAGCTGATGTTAAATTTAACACCTGTTTAAGCTCTCTTGTACCTTAATGTATTTTCATGATGCAAGAGGTTGGGCATTGCGCTTTTGTCATTCTTTATAGGGTGCTAGGGTTTCTGTGTCTTTTTTCTTAAAAATCAATGTAGGTTTATAAACAAAAGCCACAGGCACACAATTTTGAACTGAATTGTCTTCATGCTTTATAAAGATATAATATAAACTTTCTTCTATATTGACTCATGTGTTAAAAATTGTATACGTATCACTCATTATTCAGATTTCATTAGGGACTGGTTTGAGGGGCAAATTCCAAGGGCTAGCTTGAAGTTTTCTGTGAAACTGTTAACAAAGGAGAATTTGTTAAGCAAATTAACAGGGTACGAGATATTAAAAGCAGCATGCTTAAGCACTGTTTTAAAAAACTTCTAAACATGTAAGAAGCTCTTATTCACATGTAAACATTTTTATATGCTGTTTATAAGTGGGACTTTTCTATTCATTAAAGCTGTTTTCCAAGGACCTGTGTATAATGAACCATATAAGGGTGGAATAGTACCTTCCACTTAGCCTATGTAATTGAAATAAAGCCACAGGTCTTAAGCAGTATGAGTCAATTCAGAGTGATCTCTTTTAATTAACCCTAATTAATTATGAGTTTTTTCTATGGTTGGAAAAGATTCTCATCGTTGCAGTGTAAGAATGTCAAAATAGACAGGTCCCTGACTACTTACAGGAAGACATTACCAAGGAGTGTGGGTTGGAGGGTTATCTTTAGGAACCTAGATCTGATCTAAGTCTAGAAAATTCATTTCATTAGCATCCCAAAAGAGGAGTGAATGCAGGAGGATTGACTCCTGCTAAAAGAAGTTACAAATGATTGATGTATAAACTACAATGCCCACTTTCAGTTGCTGAGTAGATCTAAATAGTTGGGTCAATTAGTACATTTTCCTTGAGGGAAAAATCTGTCTCAAAAGCCAAATTATAGTTAGAAGATTGGTGTGCAGAAAGGTCAGTAAATTAGATGACACATATTTCTTTTAGGGTTATGATATTCATCCACAAAGATTGACATCCTCATTCCTTGCATCTACAGTAGACAATGGTGAGAGAAACAAATTCTTGCCCAATGACTCTCTCATTATTTAGGTTACATGCTGATCTTCTGTTTATAAAGCCTTTTTTCAAACATGGTTCAATATAATTGATAAATATCTTATTTTCCTTAGTGAATATCATAGTTTAAGCCTTTCCAATATTCCACTTAAGCCACTTGTGCCCAAATCCCATTGTCTACATAATTACAAACATCTTTTGGATTATTTCTACAACTGAATGATCTCGTTCATAACTTCCGTGTTCTTACATTCTGAGGCAGTCTTTTCTCGTGTATTAACAACCTTAGTGTGTTGGTGGTTCTTTCTTTTGGCTATAATAGCATTGCAAAATTCAGGAAAAGAAAGCTCTTTTATAATATTTCTTTGTGACTGTAATTCTCCTGGCCTATTTCTCCCCAAGTTTTCATGTTACTGAGGATATGATTAAAAACAAACAAACTTTCTTTTAGAATTATCACTTCCCCTTCTTAAACCTCCTTCTTTCTCCTCTTTGTCTGCCCTCTTCATCATAATCATTACCATCTTCCATATCAGATGTCACTACAGTTTTTAACCTCCAGAAGGAATTTCTGCTTATACATGGTGTTCTACTGCGTCCTGTAAAAGAGGATGCATAGACTTTGTTCAGGCTTTCTTGAGCAGTGTTGTTTCTTTGTCATCATTAGATTTCAGAGCCTCCAGGGAAAACTGCTTGTTTGCCATCCATATCTTAGTTTAACACCTGGATTTTCATTTTGAGCTGCATGGTATATAGATCAATGAAACAACACACTTTTGACTCCCTCCCTCCCTCCCTCCCTCCCTCCCTTCCTTCCTTCCCTCCTTCCTTCCCCTCCCCACTTTCCTCCCTCCTCTCTTTCTTTCCTTTTTTAAAATTTTATTTCAAGAAAATATGAAAGTACGAACATTTTGGTTACATTTTATATCTTTGCCTCTCCCTAGCAAGGGTTAGAGGTATGCCCCTGCCCTCCACAATGCTCTCTACATCCCTCAGATGTGGGTCTTCCCCCAACCCCCAAATCCCTGGTGAACACCACCACCCTTTGAGCACCATAGTTTTAATCAGTCAGTACCAATTTGATGGCGACTACATTTGGAGCCCATTTTTCTGATCTTGTGTTACCTCAATTTGGATAATGGGCTTAAGCTTTGGATAATGGGCTTAAGTCTTTCTTTCCTTTTTTATTACATATATTTAAGGTGTACAACAGGATGTTTTCATAGTAAAATGATTACTAAAAGTCAAGCAAATTAACATATCCATCATCTCACATAGTTACCTTTTGTTTTTATGGTAAAAGTACCTAAAATCTACTCTCTTAGCAAATTTCCAGTGTACAACACAATATTATTAACTATATAGTCCTCATGCTGTACATTAGATCTCTAGTTTTATTCATCCTGCACAGCTGTAACTTTGTATCCTTTGCTCCATTTCCCCATTCCTTCTGTTCCTGGTAATCAATCACCAGTCTACCGTTCTATTCTCTGTTCTCTTCGTTTCTGTGTGTTTGAGGTATTTTTTGTTTGTTTGTTAGAAATATTGTGAATAGAATTGTTTTCCTGATTTCTTTTTCAGATAGGTTGTTATTGGTGTAAAGAAATTTGACTGATCTTTGCTAATTTTGTATCCTGCAACTTCACTGAATTCATTTATTAGTTCTAACAGTTTTTAGTGGGCTTTTTAGGGTAATTTACATGTAGGGTCATGTCATCTGCAAGCAGGGATAATTTTATTTCTTCCTTTCTAATTTGGGTGCCTTTTATTTCTTTTTCTTGTCTGATTACTCTTGCTTATAATTCTAGTACTGTGTTAAATAGAAGTGGTGAGAGTGGAAAGTCTTGCCTTGTACCAGATCTTAGAGGAAAAGCATTCATGTTTTTTTCCCATTAATTCTGATATCAGCTGTGGGCTTTTCATAAATGGCCTTTATTATGTTGAGGAAATTTCCTTTTATACCTACTTTGTAGAGAATTTTTATTATGAAATGATGTTGAACTTTATCAAATACTTTTTCTTCATCTATTGAGATGATCATATGGTTTTTATTTTTCATTCTGTTAATGTAGTATATCACATTGGTTGTTTTGTGTATGGTGAAACCAACCTTGTATCCCAGGGATAAATCCCACTTGGCCATGGTGTATAAACTTTTTGATGTGCTGTTGAATTTGGTTTACTAGTATTTTACTGGGAATTTTTGCATCTGTATTTATCAGGGTTATTGGCATGTAGTTTTCTTTTCTTGTAGTGTCTTTGTCTGGCTTTGGTATTAGGGTGATACTGGCCTCATAAAATGACTTTGGTAGTATTCTCTCTACTATATTTTGGGAAAAATAGTATTGATATTCTTTGAATGTTTGATATAATTCACTTGCAAAGCCATTTTGTTCTGGGCTTTTTTGGCATCTTGATTTTTTTTTTTTTTT
>VBSM01002616.1:34722201-34737780 GCA_008086735.1 Cheirogaleus medius
AAAAAAAAAAAAAAATACTCCAAGCAAAAGGCAGTCACAAAAGTGGAGCAAAAAAGGCAACTATGTAGAGTTGGTTATGTTTATCTTTTCCATGTTGTTAGCTGATGGTTTTCTGGGAGCCTTCTTGATTATAATGGCCTCCCTGCAGCACAATACAGGGTGTCTCAAAAGTTGTCATACACAGGGAAAATGGGAACTTGGAACTAAATGTACCTTTATTTACAAAATATTCATTACAAAATTTTATAATTTTTTTCCTTTGTATGGAGACTTTTGGGACACTGTGTAGTTAAGAGTTAAGACTGTGGAATCAGCTGGAGTTGGATTTGCTTTTCAGCTCTACCATATGAGTATTCTGTAAACTTGACTCCTTGAACTTCAGTTTGCTCCCTTACCTGTAAAATGGGATAGTAATATCTAACTCCTAGTCCTTACTAGGCTACACATATTTTCGACATTTTTTTTTCCTGTCAATAAAAAGAACTTGCAGTAACATTGGACCATAGGCCATTTTTCTTACACACTTCTGTTTTTCTTCTAGTGTACCATACTAATTTCCATTTCCTTCTCCCTTCTCTGTTCTACCTTTCCATTCCAACTAGTTCTTTTTCCTTTAGGATCTTGCTCCCAATCCATTGTGAGAGTTGAAATGCAGGAAATAAGCAAAATTGTACAAAGGGCTGTCTAAATTTCTATGAGGAATAATTAAAAACCAAGGAATAAATTTCAGGTAATAGAATTTTACTTGATTAGCTGCTGACATAGATTTATCTGGGAAGAAGTCTTTTCAGCCCACAGGTAATATCTAAAAACCCTTCCCAAGCTTGAGATTCCACCATCCTAAGCTAATAGGCCATCTAGGCAGCCATCTCCTCCAACTCATTTGCCTGGACAGACTATTCTATTATTGGGTTATTTGAAGATATTTAGACTTTGTTCTTGCAGGATGAGAGAGTGTTTGGGGCCCTCATAGATTTTGTCTTTTATTCTCAGACTTCCTTATCTTTAATGCAAATCACTGTGAAAGTGGGTCTCATGACCCATGACTCAAGATAATTTTTTTCAGAAGACTTGAAAGTTCTTAGCCAAGAGTTCATATCTTCTCTTTGAGGAGTGACTCCTTCAGTGTCTAAGAGCTCCAGGCCTCTGGCTTTATTTAGCTTGGATTGAGGCTCTGGCCAGTTGAATTTGGAGTTGAGCATTCACTACCACCACTCACTGCGGCTCCCTTCACTTGTTCTGGCAAGTGTTAACAGCTTTTGGTACAGCTCTTAGTGTTAACAGCTCATGACCCAGGAAATAACCCGGCGGCACGCGGAGAGTTGGAGAACAGTCTTTATTCGGTCTGCACCCTCAGCTGTCTTCTGCTCTTCTGACCCCCCCTTCCCCGGTCTCCTCCTGCTTTTATACCTTTGGTAGGACTCAAAAAGCGTCCAATCAGCAACAAGCTTCAACATCCAATCAGCAACAAGTGTTAACATCCAATCAGCAATAAGCTATAACATCCAATCAGGAACAGTGGGATTCAAAAAGTACCCAATCAGGATCACGCGAGCAGTGTGGATGGAGGCCGGGAGCAGGCAGCCGAGCACCAAGCGCATGCGGACTGGACAAGGCCCGGCCCCAGCAGCGTGCACCTGCACACCCGCACACCCGCCCTCCGCTGCCTCCAGCCCGCTCCGCACAGCACCGGCCCATGGGGATGCAGGGAGGCGGCCAGCGTCCCAGCACCCTACGGTTTTCCCCATCACACTTACCTCCTTTCTCCCCACCTCCTCTCCTTCTCTACCTTCTCTTCCCTTCCCCTTCTTTCTCCTCTGTTTCTCCCTTTCTTTCCCCTTTCTTCCTCCCCTCCCCTCATCTTTCATCTCTTATAGGTGACTGCACTCATCTCTTTGTTTAGTGGAAATGAGAATGCTTAGCTTTCTCTCTCTCAAATTTTAGTTGTGAGATTAGTGAGAACAACCGAGGAAATGGCTTTGGTATCTTGAGAAGCTTTGTGTCATTTCAGAAGTATAGTTTGCTTACTGTTTCTGCATTTTTTCCTTCCCTACATACCCACCCTCTCTCATAATGTGTAGTATTTTAAGTATACCCTTTTCTGATCAGTGAACAGAGTTTATATTTACTGATTAGAAACAATTGTTATGGGGCTCAAATCACTTGGGGAGAATTTGCTGCTGGACCCCTGCTTTCATTTAACTCTGAATTTTGGTCTCTGTGGAAGACATGAAAATCAAAGATGACAACCGCTACCAGGTGATACTGGGTCACGTGAGATTTAGCAGATCACACTCCTGCTCCTGTTTAGGAACCTGTGCCCATACACAGTCCAGTGGTGCCACCAATTTGTGCGCCATGTACAGAAGAAACCAGAAATGAAACTGAAAGATTTTCTGACTTGAAGAAAATTATATTCACAATCTTGGGGTGATGGGGAAGATGGGACTCCAAGTGAATGTTTTGAATGATCAAGTGTAATATCTTGTTTTCACAGCAGCCGTTAAGTAAATGCTTGTTGATGGATGTAGACTGCTTGTGTTTCCCTTTTGAGCATCCCTCCCTTCCCTCAGTTTCCTGCACCTTTCCCTGATGGGGTAATGACAGTCTATCTGTCTGTCTCTCTTTCTTTCTCTCTCATTTTGAAATTTCGATTGCTTTAATAAATATGTATAAGTAACTATATTTATCTACTTAATTACCAAGCTTATGTTGCATTTGCTGTATTGCATTTTGGTTTCTTGTGCACCCAGTTCTTCCATGGGGCATTGGGATTTTGGGGAGTTCAAGTAAAAATACATAATTGTGAATCTTGTGTTGTTGCCTGCTTAAAACGGTAGGGTGTGCTGGAAATATTGACCAAGTTTCACATCATCATGAAGGCTTCTGTGTGTGATCTCTTTTTACCTCATTTTTTATGCAATTACAGTATGTTCTTGGATCTCATAGAACAAGCTGATGAACTGAATGGGAATGTTGCGGATGACTCTCCTCCTCTCCAAGTTAATGCCCCATTTATGTTTTGGGAGTTAGGCATGGACTCCCAAACACTGCCATGCTTGCTCTTTAATTTTTGCAATCTAGAGGATTCGACATACTGTTTCTTCTCTGTGTTTGTTTTAACTGTGGAATGGTCAAAACTACAACTTTGTGAATAGGTTAAAGGGAACAAGAGGAGGGTCCCTAACTATTGTGACTGTTAGCCTTGATGACATATGTGGATCAAACCTCCCCACCCTGGGAGTGTGCAGCTTATCACTGTTGACAGTAATTACCTCAAAGGCTGCCAGGCCTGAGCTCCTCTTTCTGGATGATGTGAAATAGACACCTCAGTAATCCAGTGAAGCATTGTAGTAACATGCGGATTTAAACCGTACCTTCTGATTAATTGGAGAGTTTAGTATCAAACCGGACAAAAGTAAATAACTTTGTACCTCCTCAACAGAGAGACGGAGACCTTCCAACTTCAAAGAAAAAACGCCAGGCAGGGGAGAAGATCATGTACACTTTGGTGTCTGTCCCACATGGAAATGACATTGCATCCCTTTTTGAGCTGGATGCCACAACTCTTCAGAGAGCTGACTGCCTGGTTCCAAGGTAAAAAAAAAAATACGGTTAAAAGATATTTCTTTGAATAATTATACCAGTAGGTAAGGAATGAAAATCATAATGTTAATGTAATTTTTGTGATATCAAGGGAGCAAGCATCATCAGTGAAGAACAAGTGTGTGAAACATTGTGCCTCTTTTGTGAGTAGATTAACATAGTTTGTTTTATTCTTATACATAATTAAAATGCGTAAGACCAAAGAAACTCTGAAAAATTTATAGGGATCATTTATTCTCATAACTTGTATAGCCTTTGGTTATTATAATGAATGGAAAATAATCTGAAAGCATTTCTATTTATACTTTTGTATTTATTTTTATTAGGTCAAATTCCCCATTTCATTCATTCATCCATCCATCTGTTCATTTATGTAATTGTTTAGTCAACAAATACTCAATGAACGTCGATGACATTCCAGGCCTTGTCTGTGGCATTGGGAAGACAACGGTGAACAGACTGGTTATATGCTTTCAAATGGAGGAAGCAGGCAGTAAACAAACCAATAAACATAAAATATAAGGTCAGGTCATAAAAATGCTTTGAAGAAAAATGGCAGGGTATGGAAAGTTCTTCTATTAGGTAAGATTGTTCAGAGGTGGCCCGAGTTAGGATGTTTGAGAAAACATCTGAATGAATTGAGGGATCCAGTCTTCTTTATCTGTAAAGAGTGTTTCAAACAGGAGGAACACAAAATGGAAAAATACTGAAATTTACTAGGTGCTTTTAAGTGAGGACCAGCGAGGAGGCCAGTGCAATTGAATCTAAGTGCGTGAGGGGGACATGGGATTGGTAATGAGGTAGCCAGAACTTAATGTAAGAGAATATTTTACATTCTTTTATTTGAATTTGACTATTTTAGTTAAGCTCTTTTGCCTACAACTGTCTACCTTCCGACAGTAGCACTGTGGTGCACTCTCTAGATACATCAAGGAGCCCTTCCCACATTATTAGGTCTAGTGGGATGGTTCTTAGTTGGCCTTGTTGGAGGCAGGTTAGGCTAAAGGTACTTACATAAAAATGCAGACTTCGCAGACTTTGTTGTGTGAGTTCCTTTCAGAGAGGGTAAAAAGTTACTAACGTGGTCGAGAAACCGCTGGTTGAGCTTCCCAGGGTGTTTCATGGCTGTTCTCACTCATGGGAAATATTGGTAAATCTCAACCTTATGTGAGTCCATCTCTCCCTCTTCCCTGTTCTATCAACATAAGCCTGTAAAGAGATCCCCTCTGAAGGTGTTACCTGATCCAGGGAACCTCTGGCCTTCTCTTCCCAGAATTGGGCTCTTCATCCTTACTATGACTTTACTCATTTTAGATTTAAGTCAGCAAAAATGGAATCCTTCTTGAACTCTATCCGAGCGAGTTTGCTTAAGGAAATGGTAAAAGGATCTCACTATGAAGTATGCATTCCCATGGCAAGGCCCCTGAGCGTTGCTTTATATGGGGGTGTTAATCTGTTGCTATTCAGAACTGTTGAAGCCCTATTCTATATAGTACAGAATTTTGTATTAACGTGTATTCATTTGTTGTTAATTGTATTAAAGCTAACCATTAATTAACACGTAATAATAACTACTATTGTAATATAACCCTTGAGCGCTTTCTGTGTGCTGAGCCTCGTGTCAAATTCTTTATAAATATTATCTTATTTAATCCTGGCGGTAACCCTTCCAGATCAGGATCTAGAGGCTGAAGTAGAACAGCGTCTTTTAAGTTGGCTGTAAATTAGAATCGCCTGGACAGCGGTGACACCTCTCAATGCCGTAGCCACACTGAGACCAATGAAATCAGGGTCTCAGAGGTGGGACGCAGGCTTTACTTTTTTTTTAAAGCATTCATTTCCCGGGTGATTCCAATGTGGAGTCCAGTGTTTCTCAGACTTTAAACTCTATACTTCGTGCTTCTTAAACTTTATTGTATTCTGAATCACTTGGGGATCTGATGACAATGCAGCTTCTGATACACTTGGTCTAGAATAGGGGCCTGAGAGCCTGCATTTCTAATGAGTTCTCAGGCAGTGCTGATGCTGCTGGTTTGTGGACTAGACTTTAAGTTTCAAGGGCTCAGAGCAGTGGTTCCCAACCTTTGTTGCATGTTGGGACACCTGGGCATCTTAAAAAGGCTCTATTTTATCTGCTTTTATGAAGGAGCAGAACCATGTTGCTGAGTGAATCTCTTTCCCTGAGGCACTTGGCATTTTATATGGTTTTCACTTATTGGCCCTCATGCTTTCTACCTTATGCTATGTGACATATGTATGTCTTATCTTTATACTGAACTCTAAGCAACGTGAAGGTGGCGTACTTAATGTGCTTTTCTTTTCATAGACACTATACGCATATCTGTTAAAAAAAGATAATAATGAAAGATTTACTAAAAAGTGGTAATATTTGAGTTGGATCAAGTTCCAGGTGTCCTTTCTCAGGTACTCTGTCACCTCTCACAATTCATATGTAGTCAATTTTTGTTATTCATGGTATGTAGAATTAGCAAATACTGAACACTTATTCCTCGGGGAAATACAAGGTTAGGTTCCTGCAAGCTTCTGGTGACAGCATTTTTGTCAATCAATGCATAACCTTGTTTTGTGTGTTTCCATTTAAAGACACTCTATTTAATATACATTGTTGATTCATTAATATTGAACTCCTGGTCAACCGCAGCATAATTCATGCCTGAACATTGCCTCTGTAGCACAAGTATTTTCTCTGTGAGGCATATCACAGCCTCCTTGTGCTTAGGAACACTATATGGCACTTCAGTACTACACCTGGGGGCCATTTTAAACATCAAAGTCATCAACAAAAATCACCCAAATATGAAAAAACGTGACACTAAAGCCACAAAAAAGATATGTGTACAGTATGAGAGCTGAAGCAAGAAGGCAGAGTGTCACCTCATTTTACCTCGGCTTGGAAATGTGTCTATTGGGTGGCTCAAAATTTGCCACTCTGTGTATGTCCTTGAATGACCCCCAAAGCTCCATGAGTATTGAGTTTGGGGTTACGGATCAATTTTAGTGAGTAGGAGAATTCACAAGTACAGAATCCACAAATAATGAGAATTGACCGTATATACTTTCACGTGCAGGTAATTAAACTACAAAAAGGACTACTGTCAGCAGTTTTAACTCAGTGGTTACTTGATCCATGTTCTCAGTTTAGCATGTATCAAAACTGCCTGGAGAACCTGTTAAAGGATTCATTGTTGGACTCCTCCCATGGTTTCTGGTTTAGTGAATGGGGGTGACATCTTAGAATTTGCCTTTCTATCAAGTTACCAGATAATGCTGAAGCCACTGCTCCAAGGACCACACTTTGAGAACCACTGGCCTAGGTACTAATGCTACATGCTTTGGAATAGTCTATAATTTGGAATTTTTTCTTAAACCAGAGGGATCTTGGGTCAATTACTAATTTTAAGATATTTTATGTTCTTATCATGTATGAAACTGTTAAATATACGAATTTGTAAGCATAATTTTTATAATCTGTTTTTTATATTGTTTTGCTCTTAGGAACTCTTATGTTCGGTTAAGGCATTTGTGCACCAACACATGGGTAACCAGTACTAGTATCCCCATAGACACCGATGAAGAGAGGCCTGTTATGTTGAAGGTAAATGTTACCGAGGATGTTTTAATTTTCAGCCAAATACCGTGTGAAGAAGATTTAGGGTAGGAATGCTATATGACATGTTCTTTAAAATCTGTCTTCACCAATATTAGAGATTGTAGCAATTAATTTAATCAAGCACACGTGTTTGCCAGTTGCTTTGGTAGCTGAACTAAGTGAGTTGGCAGCAGCAGGACTGTGATATAGAAGAGGATGCAACATAGACACCAAACAAATGGGAGGAGTGTGTGGAAAGAGGAGAAAATTCCGGGAATGCATTTTCTCTACTTTGTTGAGGCTGAGGCAGAGGGCAAGTGTGAAAGGGATATGTTTTCAGTGGGGCTTTGGGAACAAGGCAGGAAATGGGCACGGAGGATCTCTGTGTCCCTACATCCTTTTGTAGTAGACGATGCATGCGGAATTACTGTTTGGGTCATCTACTCTTGTTTTGTATTTCTTAAACAGTACTACATGTGTTAGTCCTCCACGAGTATTGCATAGTTATTTAAGAAACTAATCTTATGGAAAAACCCATTTCAGATTGGAACCTGCCAAACAAAGGAAGATAAAGAAGCGTTTGCCATTGTGTCTGTCCCTCTGTCTGAGGTCCGAGACTTAGACTTTGCCAATGATGCAAACAAAGTGCTGGCGACCACAGTCAAAAAGCTAGAAAATGGCACGATAACTCAGAATGAAAGGAGGTTAGTAACTTTTTCAAATGGCTCTTAAATCATCAAGAGTCAGTTGTCAACTCTTGCAATAAACCTCAAGTGAATGACTGGGAATATTTAGAACATTCTCACTAGCAGCACATCTGCTTCTGAATGAAGTGGGAACTTGATTCCTCTTGATCATGGTGAGGGAATGAAAATGGTCAAATTAAAATCTGGTGGAACATTGACTTTTCCCATGGTAGCTTGGCTTGAAAATAGTTGTTTCCAGTTACTTTCTGATCTTTCCAGTCTCCCTTGCTAAGCATTGAGATATTCTTTGAAGAAAAGGACAAATAAAGATTGAGATTATGGGTGGTCCACCGTCACTGTGTGGAACCCTGTGCAAGTCCCCCTTCTTCAGTTACTGCAGGAGAGAATCTTAACCTCTCAAGGTGATTCTGAGGAAGGTGGTGGACTAGGACTGACCAGAGAGCATGCACTTTCATTTCCCCTGCTTCTTTCCCTACTGTTCTGGAATGAAAAACAATAAAGAAAAGAGAAGGCTTTTCCTGAGAAACATGAAGTTGCAATTATTGATCTTAATTTAGCAATTTCAGAAAAGCTACCTCTCATCAAAATTCATTGAGAGCTGCCTGTCAGGACTGTCAAGCTTATCGGCAGAATTGAATACATTTATATTATTTTCTTAGTTTTAGAAATCAATATAAATTTTTTTTTTCTGAAAATAATTGATAACTCTGACTTTTTTCCCAATGGAGAATGAAGTTATTATTGCATATTCTTTTTTACTCAAAACTAGGAAGAATGATACCAGGTCCAAGGGAGGATGTTAGAATAGTGCAGATCTGTCTCAGAATGCCTGTGTTGTTTCCATCCTCCTCCCTCTCTTTTTCTATCTTTCTCTCTTTCTGTCTCTACCTCCCTTCATCCACTACAGGAATAGACTCTGGAGTCGCAGCTCCTATGTTTTGCTCCAAGATCCTCAACTTTGGGTATTTTTCAGTGGACTTATTCTATATAGCTGCACCAGCAAAACAGACAGCAATAGGAATATGTTGTGGGGGAGGGAGGAGGGAAAATAGAGGGGTGTTAACTGCTCTTCAGAGCTTGAGGAAGTGACACATGCAATCTTTAACCAACATTTCTGCACCATGTTTTACCTCTGAGGATACACAAAAAGTGTGTGGGTTCCTCTGAAGCATCTAGAGTTCAGAGATGTGATTGATTCAGTATTATTAAACTGTTGGTATGTGCCAGGCACTGGGTCTGTGTGGTGCTAATGAGGTGGTGAAGGTCACAGACCGTACCCATGTCTTCATGCAACTTATGGTTTTGAGGGGCGCTTCTAGTTCCTTGTGAGAGAAGCTTAGCATCTATTAATGGAATAGGGGTCATCGATATGTGATCACCAAGTCAGATGGCTTTCTGATGTTGCTTCCTAGAGCAACATCATTTTCCCTTAAATTTTATTTGCTAGATATTACTGTGGCTACACTGGCTACATCAGCTATCTTTTGTTTAGTATTTGACTGATGCCACTTTTTCAATATCCCTTTATTTCAGATTTCCTGGTCATTTTTCTTTAGTTGTATCTCTTGTGAGCAGCAGAAGACAGGATTTAAAAAGTCTAATCTGATAGTCTATTTTTTTTTTTTCAAACGGAGTCTCACTCTGTTACCCAGGTCAGAGTGCAGTGGCCTCATCACAGCTCACAGCAACCTCAAACTCCTGGGCTCAAGTGATCCTCTTGCCTCAGCCCCTGGAGTAGCTGGGACGATAGGTGTGTGTCACCATGCCTGGCTAATTTTTTCTATTTTTTGTAGAGATGAGATCTTGCTCCTGCTCAGGCTGGTCATCTATTTTAATTTGCAAGTTTAATTACCTTGTCATTGATAAATGTATTTGGACTCATTCTTATTTTGTTTTTCTTTCTTTAGTGTAGCTTGTTTTCTTTTCCTTTCACTTCTTTCTTGATTTCTGTTAGGTCGATAAAGTTTATATTCCCCCTCCCCACATTTTACCTTTTCCTCTACTGATTTAGAAGTTTTAGGTCATATTTCTATTCTTTAGCAATTATCCTTAAGTTTTTATCATATATTTTAATTCTATATTTTTTCTTATAAAACTTGAAGTTATTAATATTTCTTTATTCCTCTCATGGGAGAAAAGTGCCTCAGTGTGTTTTAATTATGCACTGATATTCTTTCTCCCATCTTTCTTAAACTGGTTGTCAAGAGGTCGAAACAGAAGGTTGGCTTTCCCGACTTCCATTGCGTCATCATCAGAGTAGGTGGGCTCTGCAAGGAGTGTAGTGGTTGTCAATCAAGACCGTTAACTTTCGTCATCATCATTCCATTAACTATCACCAGTTTTCAGGGCATCTAGAAGACTTTGAAGCAGAGTGATCTGTCATTGCCCGAAAAATTTTCCCCTCTTACATATCTAAACACTTAATTACAATTGTTGAAACAGCAAGAGGAAAAAGACTATTAATAATTTTAAAAAGAAAATAGAGATATTTATGCTCAAACTGGACTTGTATTGAGCAGATAGCAACGGGGGTTCAACTTAATTTCAGTTTGCTGAAGTAACCTGAGCTCAATAGAATTGTTTTAAGAAAACAGAAAATGATTTAGAAGACATTAAGTCATGATTACAAAAGAATTCATACCACATTTTGATGCACATGAAACATGTTTTACATTTCTGTGTTGCCTTCAGAGATTAAATTAAACCTATGTCAGTGAATCCCATTAGTTAGACACATTTTCCAAAAGAAATAGATTGGGTTGAAATTTAAAATGGGCACCCCAAGAAAACCTAAGATCCCTGGAATTCAGGAGTGGAGTTTATGACCCTTGGAAACATGCTGAAATTTTTCTGGGTGGCTAAATTCTTGATTATGGGTGTGTCTACATGGCTCTACGAAAGTGCATTCTCTTTCAGGAGGTAAATCTGGAGATAAGGGAGGATCAATATGTTTTCTTTCTTTCTTTCTTTCTTTCTTTCTTTCTTTCTTTCTTCCTTCCTTCCTTCCTTCCTTCCTTCCTTCCTTCCTTTCTTCCTTGAACTTGGCTAAAAGGATCCAGATATTTTCCAGTTGAATACATCCCACACTTTTCTGGAATTGTTGAAGCTCTTAAATTGTGGCTTTCTTATTGATATGATCATGATTGACCATGCTAATAACAGTGAATGCTTATACTAGCAGTATACAAATAAAACTAATTTAAATATTTGTTCAGCTTTTGTCTTATTCCAAAAAAAAAACTGTGTTTATTGAATAATTAACAAGCTGTACTTCACTGTAAATAATAACTTAAAAGAATCCCTTAGCCCTTCCAATACAGATTTCTAATCAGTTTACCCATTTTTGTAATAACTTGAACCCCTGTCCCTCCTTCAATCTACCAACACAAGTAGAAAATGAAGAGCAGGCAGAGGAAGGAGGAAGAAAAAAGTGAGGGAGGAAGGGTTTTTAAGACATTTCAGGTACTAAATGCCACTGAAGTTCAAGTAATAGTCATAATAATAACCAAAGTATGATTTTAAAGTGAACATTGTCGTATGGTTCTAGGATACTATGATTTTTATAGCTCATTGAATTCTTTCATAACAATTCAGAGCACAGGATTGCTTACTCTGTTTCTATTCACAGATCATTTACGTTTTTCTGTACATTGGCTAAATTGAAATGTGGTGAGGATTAAGAAATACAGTTTGAGTTAATAATTAAAAAAAGATTTGAATTTAGGAATTTAGAAGTGCAACTGTTCTCCCTTAAGCAGAAATATTCTGCTTCACTGGTCATTTGTGGAAAAGCATCTGGGGGTGTCATCCTACCAAGTCATCTGTCGTCGGGGCTCACGTGGCTTTATTTCATAATAGTCTTTGAAAATACTTGATTAGTGTTGGAGACAGGAGTGGGGGTTGGAGGAACTGGAGAAGGGATATTCTTTGTAAAAGTTTAGGTAAACCATAACTGCATTAGCTATTATTTTTTTGTCAATTAAAGAATTTCTGTTATGAAATATTTTGTTTTCTAGGGTTTCAGTTCTTAGTATGTAATAAAATTATTTTCTCCAAAATTAAGCAGACTGTAGAGTAGTATTTCCTTTCCATTTTATGGTAGATTTGTAACCAAGTTATTGGAAGACCTCATCTTCTTTGTCGCTGATGTGCCTAATAACGGACAAGAAGTTCTGGACGTGGTTGTCACTAAGCCAAACCGAGAACGTCAAAAATTAACGAGAGAACAAAACATACTGGCACAGGTGAGTTTTTTCATGTATTAAATTTGCATATTTTCTTTTTTGAATTATACTGTAAGGAAAGTCCTCGGATTAGTTATCTATTGCCATATAACAAATGACCCCAAAACTTAGTGACTGAAAACAACAGACACTTATTATCTCACAGTTTGTGTGGCCTGTGGGTCTAGGAGTGGCTTAGGTGGGCAGTTCTTGCTCAGGGTCTTTTACCAGGCTGCAGTCAAGGTGTTGGCTGGGACAACAGTCATCTCAGGGCTCAACTGGGAGAGCCTCTGCTTCCCAGCTCACCCCCGTGGGCCTCTTGCAGGGCTGCCTCCAAGCAAGGCAGCTTGCTTTCCTTAGAAGTGAAGGATCCAAGAGAGAACTAGAGAAGGCACTCAAATGGAAGCTACCATAATTTTATAACCTAATTGTAGAAGTAGCATGCCATCAACTCTCCTGTATTCTATTTGTCAGAATCAGGTTAATAAATCCAGCCCTCCGTCAAACAGAGAGGATTCCATGAGGGTGGAATCCTGTACCAGGATTCAGGAATATTGGGGCCATCTTGAGGCACCCTACCATAGACTTCTAAAGGAACCTGTATGGTCAGACTAGCTCCAGAAAATAGGCTGGAAAAATTTGTAGGTAGACTTTC
Organism: Cheirogaleus medius; assembly: GCA_008086735.1. Lineage (NCBI taxonomy): Eukaryota > Metazoa > Chordata > Mammalia > Primates > Cheirogaleidae > Cheirogaleus > Cheirogaleus medius. Next base: position 34,735,003 of record VBSM01002616.1, read on the forward strand.
CAGGTGAACTTGGAAACTGCCATCTCCATCTGGTTCCTGCTTCTTTCCTTCTTTTCTCTAGGAAAGTAGGGCAGTCTGTTCATCAGCTCACAAGTATTCTAGTTTTTTTTCTCTGAAAGTATAGAGCTGCTTCTATATTATGTCTCCTTGAAATTGTTCAGAACACATCAGTAAATTAATTCACTTCCTAAAATTAATAATGGGCACATATGGACATGCCTACTTTCACGTGTTCTTTTTATTCTGTTAATTGCTGTTTAAAGTAATGGGCTTCTGCTTTAGTTAAGTATGGACTTAAGGAAGATACTTAAAACATAAAAATCATGTTATTAAAATACACATGTTCTTATTGAGTTGGGAAAGCAAAATAGTAGACATGTTGTTAATATCTATAGCTGATTAGAAATATAAAATAAACATTTTCCTCAATAAAATAAAGGTTGCAAATTTAATGGAACAAAGTCTTTATTCTTAGAATTCTTTTATATAAAACATTTGATTTTCAGGACTTTTAGAACCTTGAATGATTTGTTAATATTATTTTAAACAATATACATCAGATCTTTTATTTCAGTATTATAAAGTTCAAGGTTTAGCAAATACAGAATTATTGAAGAAACTTTAATTCATATCACATTTCATGAACTCCTAAGGATAATTCCGTTCCATTTTGCTTTCTCTTATTAATGCTCATGTGCTTTCACAGACTGTTTACTCATCCTACCGACTCATCTCCAGGTGATCCTACCTGCTGTCTTCCTGCCTGAAAGAGTTATATTCTTCAGTGCTTTTTAAATGCTTCCAAACTGCTAACCTTACAAGAGTCTGGCTCACTGGGGGCCACCAGCTGCCCATGTGGCTCCTTATTTGTTACATTTGAATACTGATATGTTCATTGACTTGGCCACTTCTTTATGCACCAAAAATAGTAAATTAACTCTTTTCTAAAGAGGTTTGAAAGCACTATTTGGAAGCAATTTTCTGATGTCAGTTTCAGATGAAAAAGAAATGTTTTCTTTACATTATTTTGGTTTTGAAAAGTTATAGAAAGTAATAGCAGAAACTATAAAGCCTATGGAAATCACACTATATTTCAGTTCATCTCAATATGTTCATGTAACTTGGGACAAGTTATCTTTCTATTTCCTATTTTAATAAAATAGAATTTCTAAACAAAATTAAGCATTTTATTTAAATAATGTTTTTGTCTTCCTATTTAGGGAACCCTTGCGGCCGTATTTTTCCTGTTCTTTGATATGTTGGTCCTCTATCCTAAATCCTTTTTATTTTTTACCCGTTACATTAATACTACTCAAATATTGCATAAGTGTTTTGAGTCAGTGTTCTCACTTGGAAAAAAATTAAAATAGGTTGCAAAACACGCACCTTCATTCATCAGAATAGGTGGTTCTTTTTGTTCCTGATAGGTGTTTGGGATTCTCAAAGCACCCTTTAAGGAGAAAGCAGGAGAAGGCTCAATGCTAAGACTTGAAGATCTGGGGGACCAAAGATATGCTCCCTACAAGTACATGCTGCGGCTCTGCTACCGCGTACTGAGACATTCTCAGCAGGACTACCGGAAAAATCAGGTCAGAGGGGGGTCTCCATTTTTAACTCAGTTTCCTATTTAAAGTATGGGCTAAGTTCTTTGGTTACTATTCTAAAGCATGGAAAGTAGAAATGGGAAATTTCACTTTGAAATGAAATGTTTTGTATTGGCAACACACGAAAATGATCTGTAAATATTTTTGAACTGACATGTATTTATTCTTCCCTATAAAATTAGAATTATTGGGAGAGAATATACTGGGTCCTTCCATGTGGGTGGTGTTAACCTCCTGCTGGCCTGGAGGCATACTGGATTTATTATGTAAAGAGGAAGGAAGCATTTCTTGGCTTGTGGAACTTGTGAGGTATAATATCACCATGTGCCTGCCAAAGAGCTTATTGTCTGGTGGAAAAGATACAGTGTGTGCATCTGAAATACAAGGGTGAGGACATGAGGGGACGCAAGAGAGAAAAGACAGCGTGATGGGAATTCACAAGTGGGAGAGCTCAGCTGTGGCTGTGGGAGCCAAGGAAGAATGTTTGGAGAAGGAAGTCTTAGAGCAGGATGAGAATCATTTTCATAAATTGTATGGGAACGTGTATTTTAGGAAGAGAGATCTATGAAGCGAGAATGATGGATGCTAGAAAGGGCACATTTGCCCCAAGAAATCTGCAACTGCAGAGGCCCGGGAACCCAGGTGGATTTAGGGATACAGTTGAATGTTGCCAACCGCAAATGAAATTTAAGTCTCACTTTTATCTTAAAAATATATAATATTTTGCATTGTGTTCAATACTGTAAATGTTTAACATAAAGTTATTTAAAATTAATTATTGTTTGGTAAATTATCATCCCATGTTTCTTTTAGTACGTTTGAGGGATGAATGTGTCATCAGGAAATTTTGCTGATGAGTGCGGTCCGTGTGGAAGGATGGGGTGCAAGAGGCCTGGGAGGGCGGGGGGCAGGCTAAGCCACGTAGAGCCTTGGTCTAGGATGTCAAACATACAGGGTGGAGGTTATTTGGGAATCGTTAGTGGTATTTATTGTGTGCCTACTTTGTATCACACTCAGTTCTAAGTACTTTTCATGAATTAACTCAGTTAATACTGAATTAAGATGAGGGGTGGAGGCACAGAGAGCTTACGTAACTTGTCCAAGATGATAGTTTTAAGAATGGAGTCAGGCCGGGCGCGGTGGCTCACGCCTGTAATCCTAGCACTCTGGGAGG
>VBSM01002616.1:34737880-34815981 GCA_008086735.1 Cheirogaleus medius
AGTCAATATGCAAACCCCAGGCCCTTAGACATCATGCTTTGCTTGTTGGTAGTTTGAAAGTTTTTTTTGGCAAGAAAAAGAGATTTGCTTTAGGAAGATTGTGTTTAAATATTTTGTCTTTGAAATTCTGTTTAAAGATTAAGAAAGGTCCAAAAAGAATATGTAAACATTAGCCAGGAGATAAATAATATGGTAAGGAGACAATATAAACAAATCCTTAAATATTTTCTAATATAATCCTAGTTATAAATGGCCTTTCCAATCAAAATACTGTCACTAGAATTATTTTTCCCAACTTCATTGCATTGCTTTAAGATGGCGAGATAAAGTAGGTAGAGTTGTTCATATTTTATTGGAAAACAAATTAAGTTCCAAAATGTGAAATGACAGACCTTCAAGCACTTGGAGGCAATGTTGGAGATGCTCCCAGTACCAGGCCCTGGATTACGTTAGTGGTCTGGAGTGGGCATGGGGCGGGAGAGGCTGCTCCATGGACTCTACTTGTCCTCATGTCTCTTCTTGAGTCGGAGAAATATGCTTGCTAGACAGGTTACCACTCTATGCATAAAAACAATGCTGTATTATAGAGATTGGAATCAACTGAAAAAATCAGCGAGTCTACAGAGGTTGCCTGGCATTCCCAGTCCCATCGTGTCCCATGATGTGTGCCATCCCTGGTTGTGCTCAGCCTCTGGAAGGGTGCTGAGGTCCCCTTCCCCTTCTACAGCACTGCCTTGTGCTTAACAGTGCCAGATCTCCTTGGGTTTGGTTATTCCACTAGTCCCTTGTAGGTTCCCCAGGCAATGTGTCCTAACTGGTGTCAGTTCTCAGTCTCTCAAGGTCTGGCACACACGGTTCTTTCTCGCTCCCCTCTTAGTCTTAGCCAGGGAGTAGGCCCAGTGTGCTGAGGGCACGTGCAGTTTCTGCTCTGAACACACACTTACTTTTGACAAGTAAACATGTGTGCACACGTGCACACACACACGCCCCTACCTGGTCACATCACTCCTTTCAGGTAAATGTTTATATATTTTGGGGACCTGCTTTCTGGGCTCCTTTGGAATATATGGCTGTGGGTGTCTCCCCAAGAGGTAGATCACAGAGCTGACAAAAGAATAAAGAATCTCCAGTATTTGTCGGGGATTAGATTTTATTTCTCCTCCCTTTCTCCTGCATGTTCTAATTGAATCTCAGTGATAGCTGAGAAATCTTTTTCTCATTTCTATTAAGAGGGCTTTGTATTAAGTATAAAGCAGCTTTCTGATGTTTTTAGAACATGGTTTTAAAATGTAGGCAGAAAGGCCTTCTACTTTTTTGCATAATTACGTTGTTTCCTTTATTCCCACCTGTGTGTTATAGTCCTAATAGAGAGTTTATTTGTGATTTCGCACTAACCCACGTCTTTAATATTGAGCCTGTGTTTATTATTATTTATAGAATTTGTTAGCACCTCTAATTTCATTTGATTATTTATTAACATCTTGGATGTTTGCCTTATACCAGAATATAACTACAATAGTCATAAAAGTGTGTAAATCGATACATGTCTTTAAAATGATATACTAACAGAAGACATTTACTTTACTTAACTGGCTGCCCAATACACAAAGCCATCATCTTGAAAGGCCGCAGAAATGCTGCCTAGATTATAATTAGATTTGTGCAACCAATATCATATTCAAGGAAGAGATACATTCCAGTAAATTTTACCTAAGGCAAAACCACTTTCTAATCAATAAATTCTCTTATCATAGAAACATAGATACATTCCCAGGGAAAATCCCCCCAAAATCAAAGTGAAAACTTTTGGTTGTGAAAGGGGTTCACCAGTTCTATGGCTGTGTGAGATGTGTTGCTTGTAGAAAGAATGTGGGAAATGAGCAATAGTGGTTTGGCACATAAAAAAATGAATGTGAAAAACAAGGAGCATATTAAATAATACATGATTGAACCTTCTTAATGTTCTCTCCTGCTTTTAGAATAACATTTTTGCCCTTTATCATGGCTCAGAAGGATTCTTTTGACCTACCTCTGCACCGCCAGCTTTGCTTTCTCCTCACCATACTCTAGCTATGATGGCCACCTTTTGTTTATAATCACAAGCTTGGTTCCACTACTACAGGGCCTTTGCACTTGCTACTCCCACTACCTAGATGGCTTCCCTTCAGGTCTTCTCATGGCTGCCTCCTTCTCATCATTTCCATTCTAGCTCAAATGTCACTTCTTCAGCATCTACCCCATCTAAACTTGCCACCTTTCTCCATCCCTCTGTTTCATTCCACTTATCAACATGTAAAATGATCGTATTTTTTTGCTCATTACTGCCTTTTAGCTCCATGAGAGCTTTTCTGTCTTGTTTATAGCCTTATTCTTAGTCTCTCAAACAGTTCCTGGAATGTCATAGGCCTTAAGAAGTATTTACTGGGTGAATGGATCTGATCAATAAAGTGATTAATCATATTATCTTGTTAGCTTTTTAAAGCTAAAAAGTATATGAAATTTTACCACCATTTTAAAGAGAAGATATTATAGACCATTGTAGTGTATGTATAAAAAAGGAATCAACCCACTCCACCTGAGATCTTCAAGTAATAGCATAGATCTCATGCCTCATGAATGAAATCTCAGGCATTTTCTTTTTTATAAGTATGCCAAAATCATTGGTAATAACTTCTAGTGAGAGTTAGAAGAAAGGCCTCTAACAGACTGATGAAATCCTAAGTTACTGTGTCATAAAAACTTGTTATTTTAGTTAGAATTATTTTTTCTCCCACTTACAAGAGTTTAAGTACCCACATTAAAAATTATTTTTAGGAACGTAAGTTTTTGTTATAATTTAAATTATGTATATACATATGCTAATATGTTTTTATTACCCTCCTCAAAAAGCTCTATTTATTGAAGAATTATTTATTTGTTTTTCTTTCGTCAAAATTTTTAGTGGATTTTCTGTTATGAATAAATTAATCAATGTTGTTGACTCTGATAGAACCTGTTATTTCTAAGCCGTTTGATGGTGTGTTCTGACAGCCTTTCTTCTTCGCAGGAATATATTGCTAAGAATTTCTGTGTCATGCAGTCCCAGATTGGCTATGATATTTTGGCAGAAGATACTATCACAGCTTTGTTGCACAACAACAGAAAACTACTAGAGAAACATATCACAGCAAAAGAAATAGAAACATTTGTCAGTTTACTCAGGAGAAATCGGGAGCCAAGGTTTGAAGTGATTATAGAGTATTCTTTTCTAGTGGGGATTGTGGCTTTTTGTTTTATTTTTAGAACTTTTAAAAGTTAGAATTCTTTCATATCACAAACTGTTCATGGACAAACTATGTTGGGCTTATTGCTATAATAATTGTGTGACTTATTACCCCTTAAGAGATCAAAGCCCTTGATAGATTTATATTTAAGTGTGATTGATTTTCACTGATAACTTATGATTTTATAAAACTTCATAGTTTTTCAAAATATATTCATATACATTGTCTCATTTAGATCCTCATGCATTTGCATGAAGTACACTGGTTTCATAATATTATCCACATTTTAGAGCTGAGAAGTAGAGAGTAACTAGCCCAAGAATGCCCCAACAGTTAGGAATAGAATAAAAAGAGTTTCTGACTTCACATCAAGTTCTTTTTCTATTGCACCTTGCTACATTATCCGGGAGAAATGCCTGTAGAAAAGCAGGCAAATTGGCAAAGTTTTCTTAACTAGTTAATACAGCAAATAAATGCTAAACGGTAGAAATGGGCCCCTGACTCAACCAGGTAATAGTTACTTCTATTAACTGTGTGCTTTATTCCTATTTGATTCAGTACAGCATTAGCTTTTGTTTTGATATTCAGTTCCAGAGAGTCTCACTTTAAGGCAGATAAATGAATTTCTAAACATAAGTCGCAGTGCTGTGGCATGAGTATCACCAAATAAATAGAAGCAAGCATATCCTTTTTGAAATAAGGTTTGCATTAAATAAAAATAATTGAATGTTTGCTTCTAATGATACAAACGATAAGCAACACGCTGGAAAAATGGTGCATAGAAGTAATATTAAAAATATTTCTAAATAAGTTTCTTTAATTATATTCCAAATTATATTTTTATTGTGATGATTTTATAAAATGCTTTGTCTTAATATTCAATTTAATTTGTTTTCTCTTGGCAGATTTTTGGATTATTTGTCAGATCTGTGTGTGTCTAATACCACTGCTATTCCTGTAACTCAGGAACTCATCTGTAAATTTATGTTGAGTCCAGGCAATGCGGACATTCTCATTCAAACTAAGTAAGCACAGATAAAGGCCCCTTTTTTTTCAGTTCATTGTTTGTAAATACTGTAGTTCTTTATCATATTTCTAAGTGCACTTCTTAGTAGATTTTTGTACGTTTTATTTATTTCAAGGGTGGTCTCCATGCAAGTAGACAATCCCATGGAGAGCTCCATCCTTCCAGACGACATTGATGATGAAGAAGTTTGGCTCTATTGGATTGACAGCAACAAGGAACCTCATGGCAAAGCTATCAGGCACCTTGCTCAAGAGGCAAAAGAAGGCACCAAGACTGATTTAGAAGTCCTTACCTATTACCGGTTAAGTATTATAGAGATAATACTTATTCATAATACTTATCCCTCACATATTCATTGAGGGATGATTCTCTGAAGCCTCTAAAACTCAGGTATCTATGAAGAGGAAACTTAAAAAGTCATGTCAGATGCAGGGTAGCTGAAATATTTAGTATATTGAAAATATTCAAAATAAAAGTTAACGTCTGTGTTTTCTACAGACTCTACTTGGAATTTTCTGGTTTTCCACTAGTTTGGAATTTCTGTGCAGCAAATGTTTTTTTTCCTCTTATTGGTTGGGGTAGGAGCAGATGTGAGGATCTAGGTGATGGAGTTGAGAGAGAGAGAGAGGGAGAGAGCTGGGGCTGAGGGCACTGATCTGGCTGCAGGGCTGGCTCAGAGGAAGGTAGCCAGTAGTTTAGTGTATAGTACTTACGAATTCATGGTGACTGGTACCTGTAGTTATGAAAGTTCAGTGGTGGCATATGGCAGCAGAAGCACCTGTGGTCAGTATATTGGGATCAAGAACCTAGCTAGCATCCTTGAGTTTAAGGGATAGAAACCCAAGGCAGAATCCCTGGGACCAAGTTGGGCCCAAATGGCAGGAATCAGAGGAAGGCAGAGAATGCCTTGTGTTGTCTGTTTTCTATAGCTATAGCAGCAAAACCAAAGGCTAATTGTTCATCTCAGACCTGAGCTGGTGAATCCAAGTGTACGAATGCCATTTGGACTGATCACATTTGGATTGGGAACTGAGTGGGCTCAATTTAGAGTGCAGATGCTAGAACCTGCAGCTGAGTGAGACTGGGGGAGGTGGGGAAAGATGGTTTCATGGGAGATGTTTCCCATAGTCTTTGGGCTTAGTGTGGTATTTATAATCCTAGGAAACTGAGAGCATAACTACGCTCTCCACCAGGCACATGTTGCTGGCACAAGTAAGAGAAAATGTCACTGAAGGGGTCTAGAGACAATTTCATGTATGTGTTGTCATTTGATCACTTAACCTACTACCACCAGAGTTTGACTCCAGTATCAGAAACACTTGGAAATAAATATAGGTATCATAAACACAGATGCTGATTGGTACTATGATGTTTAAGAACTTTATTAAGATAAGACAAGTAATGTTATATGGTTAATATTTTTAAGGTACCAGCTAAACCTCTTTGCACGGATGTGCCTGGATCGCCAGTATCTGGCCATAAACCAGATCTCTACCCAGCTCTCGGTGGACCTGATCCTGCGGTGCGTGTCGGACGAGAGCCTGCCGTTCGACCTCCGAGCATCCTTTTGTCGCCTCATGCTCCACATGCATGTGGACCGGGATCCCCAGGAGTCCGTGGTGCCCGTTCGCTATGCCAGGCTCTGGACAGAAATCCCCACAAAGATCACAATTCACGAGTACGTTTGGAAAAATTTCTTGAGGCCTTTCAATTCAGCTGATGAACTCAAAATCAAATGTCTGCTGTTTTGAAATGAAATACACGAAAAGGCATCTGTGTGTTCTAACTCAGGTTGTTAATCTTCCAAATGCAAATACAATGCTCTTTATTAAAATGATAACTCTTAGCGATAATAGAAGCATCTTTCTGGAAACCAGTAAACAAATAATATTGATAATGTGAGTAAAAATTTGTTAAATACTTGGTGTAATAGTAGACTGGTTTACATGCTTTACATGTATTAGCTCATTTCACAATAGCCCCATTTTACAGATGAGGATATAACACCCATGACAGTTAACTGATTTATCCAAGATTATGAAGCCAGGAAGCTAAAGTATATATATTTTCCTATTTTTAAATGCTTGTGATCAATTTCACTTGCTTTTCTTGTTTCTGCCTTTCCAGATATGATTCTATAACAGACTCTTCTAGAAATGATATGAAAAGGAAATTTGCACTGACAATGGAATTCGTTGAAGAATACTTGAAAGAAGTTGTAAACCAGCCCTTTCCTTTTGGGGATAAAGAAAAAAACAAACTGACATTTGAGGTATCTTTTTAAAAACAATAATTCTTGACATTATTAAATTTTCCCTGTGAAAAATTAGATACATTGAGCATCAAAGTTTTTTTTCCTTCTAATAGTTTTTTTCCTTCTTTCCATCCTAATATTTAGAATGTTTTGGTACTTGGGTAGTTTAGTTCATGAAAATATGATTCTCTCTGCCATTTTTTAAGAGATAAATTTGGTACTTTGATTATACCTGGATGTCCAATACAAAATATTTTATTTATAATTACCCTTTATGTACTATTTTCCTTGATTTTTTGTTTAATTTATGTAAACTTTATTGCATTTAATGAACAAAGATAGTTTTGCATATTTTGTAATATGTTTGGGTACTTTTTTCCATCTTAATGGAGGTGACATTTTTGTCTTCATTAAACTGAATTGAGATACCTCCAATTACATCATTTTGGGAATATAGTGATAAAACTAGAGAAAGGATACTGTTACTTGATACTAGATGTAATAGCTACCTATGGGTGTGTACTAAATTACCCCAAAACTTAGCAGCCTAAAACAACAAACATTTATTATCTCACAGTTTCTATGAGTGAGGAACCCAGGAGTAGCTTAGCTGGGAGGTTCTGGCTCAGGGTCTCCCATAGGCAGCCAACAAGCTGTTGACTGGGATTGCAGTCTGTTTCTAAGCTCACTCATGTGGTTGCTGGTAGCCACACTTCCTTGCTGGCTGTTGACACCTCAGCTTCTTGCCATGTGATCTTTCTATAGGCTACCTGAGTGTCCTCATGACATGGTACCTGTCTTTCCCCAGAGCAAGCCATTCAAGAGAATGAGAGAGAGAGAGAGAGAGAGAGAGAGTCCATGATGGAAGTTGCAGTTTTCTGTAATCTAATCTTGGAAGTGACATGCCATCACTTCCGTTGGTCACTCAGACCAGCCCTGGTACAATGTGCAAGAGACTGTGCATTGGGGGCTACATCTTGGAGCCCGACTCTCACACTTAGGATGTCTGGTAGTATCTGGAAGACCACAGAGCAGCATAGGGAACATATATTTCTGGGAAAATTTCATGGATAATATCTGTTTTTTGAAGTAATTAATTAATATAACTGTTTATGAAATGGTATTTACAGACTTAAATGAGTTAATATTTAATTAAAAGATAAATAATTCTAATGTAATCTTCATTAACCACTTGAAGTATCCAAAATCTTATTTGGATTTAATTATAGACCTGAATAAGTCAAAGTTCAAGTGCTTGCTTTTGCAGGTATTTTAATTCTTAGGTATTGAAGAATTAGGAAGTTTAGAAATATCTGAACTAATTTAGATAATAAAAAATGCCAGTGTTTATTTGATCGAGTTCCTAATGTGTCTTTTCTACTCCCCCGCCCCCTTTTTTATTAAGGTGGTCCACTTGGCTCGGAACCTTATATACTTTGGATTTTATAGTTTCAGTGAGTTATTAAGGCTAACAAGAACACTTCTGGCTATCCTAGACATTGTACAGGCACCCATGTCATCGTATTTTGAGAGATTAAGCAAATTTCAAGATGGAGGTAAGAACTTTTGAGAAATATTATATACTATTTTTGTTATTACTTGGGAGTAAAATAAAAAAAAATCTGCAGAGAAGTTAGCGTGTACCTGCTAATACATGAGTACATATGAAAAATGTTCCTGAGTGATAATACGATGGATTTACAAATGTGCTTTCCTGTTTATAATGCTAAAGCTTTGAAAGACAAATTCATACGATCAAATTACATCTTTTGCAACTAAGATTGTAGCCAATCCACTCATGAAAATATTATGTGTTAAAAAAATCTTAATATTTGTGATCATCTTGGTATGTGTCATACGCTGGTTGTGCTCCATGGCAGGGCTTAGAAAGATGCGAGTAAAGGGCTGGCTAAGCCTCATACTAGGGAATAGTGAATGCCAAGCCAGTGTGGGAGGCAGTGGAGTGGAGTAGGTAAGAGAGTGTTCTTTCAACTCAGAGTGCCTGCATTCAAATCCTGCCTTTGCCATTTATTAACTTAGACAAGGTACTTACCTTCTCTATGATCTCAGATGAGATAAGCATCTGAGAGATGAAGATGGTAATAATAGTATCTTCTTCACAGTTTCCTTGTAAGAATTAAGTGAATGTATCAACAGACTTCCATCAGTGCCTGTCTCATGTCTCAGCACAAATTTTTTGTGATGATGATTGTTTTAGGTTGGGTGTCCCAAAGACACTGTGAGATAGAGGTTTGTTTGCAGAAGGTATATTGAGTAGGGCACTCAAGAGGTACTCCTGTAAGGAAGTGAGGCAGGCAGGACTAGGCAGACAGACAAGTTCATTTGCGATGCAATTACATCTGAAACCTCAGCTGACCCTGTAGGAAGCTCCGGAGCTGGGATGGTTTCTCAGAGTTGTCACAAATTAAGGTAAGGGGTCGAGCTTTGTATCCTTATATCAACCAGCCATTGGCTGCTGGCATCATCATGGAGGGGGGTGTGTAACATTGGGTAAGGCAGTTCCCTTTGTCCAAGAATCAGCCTTCTGAGAGGTACAGCCATCAGTAGGCAGCAGTCATGATGCCCAGCACCTGGGAAATGGGTGCCTCAGCCCTGAAGATGGGATACGGGTGGATCATAAGTGTCCAGTACAATATCCACTACAAGACTAAAATGGTAAAACCAGAAATCTAATTTCAGGTATAAGCAAGAAATATCTGGTTAAGAATTATAAATGAGAAATTTACAGTAAGCCGAAGTAATTAATTGCTGCTGCCTAAATATCAGTGCCTTTTGCATCTTCCAAAAAACTGTGCAGATCAATAAGAAGCAAATTGAACCACATAAATCCTTCCACCTCCAGCATAACTAGAAGCCAGAGGTCAGTACAAACATTAGTTACTGTAAGTAGAAAAATAATCATCCATTTTCAGTAGAGCCGCCTCATGAGCTCCCGTTGCGAGCCTTCATGGACAGGTAGTGGTTTCTGGAAAAACTGCAGAAGAGACAGAGGAGAGTGTATGAAAACCACCCTCAGAAAGAGAAAGTCTATCCTAAGTGTGAAAACGCTGAAAAAGTCTCCAGGTAGATAAGAGCACTGACTAACGAGGAAGGGACTTACAAGTACCTAGGTAGCAGCTACGGAAAAGCAGGGATTCTAGGCATGAAAGTAAGGGAGGGGCACCCTTTGGAGTCTTATTGGTGGGCTAGATGGGAAAGAGGCTGGATGGGAAAATCTAAAATACCACAAGATTAAAAAAAACTCCAAAAATTGATGAACATATAACTCTTCCACCACTTCCCCCAACCAAAAGCCAAACTTTAAAGAAACTGCACTTCATGTCTTTGTCAGGAAAGGGAGCTCTTGAACTAGAGATCATGTGAACCTGCTCATTGTCAAGCCTGTTCACAAAGTGCACAGATGTCATGGTCTCACTATGTGAAGCCATCATAAGAACAAAACAGAATGGAAAATCAAAACATTTCATTGGATGGAAATACCTCTCTAAAAAGCAATCATGAAGCAGAAGAATATTGTAATAAGATTACTGTAAGTGGAATTGAATTATCTTCAAGCAAACACTGAGCTATGGAAAACACCTTGAATCACAAATTAAAAAGCTAAGGTCAGAAATGGACCAAAAACCAGGACAAATGAAGTGCAAGTTGATTTAACTTAGAAAATAAAAATAAAAATAAAATGTTGACTTGATGAATTAATTAATGTTTAGAAATAACATACTAAATTATAGGGGTCAAAGGGAGAGTATATTTGAATGAAAATGAAAATGTAAAACATTGAGGGAAGGCAGGAGAACAATGAAGAAAATGACAATGATATAGAGAAACGAGTAATGTGGGTGAAAGAGAAAGTGATTGAAATGAAAGAAAGTCAAAGAAGAGCCATCATATGAACAATTGGAGTTCCTGAAAAAGAAAAACAATGTAATGGAACAGAATGGATATTTATAATTACAGTCGAAAAAACCCTTCTGGAAATAAATGACAACCTGAATCTACATGGTGACATTGTCCAGAATGGTAATCTCCAAGGCGTAGTATAATAGAACTGTTACATATAATATATATTTAGAGACAGCGGTAAGGCTTTGAGGGAGGGACTGAAAACAAATGGAGAAAAAAGGAAAGAGTCTATGAATGTTCTTTCCTATCATTGCATCTTTTATGCAAGTTTAAAATTTTATAAAAACTAGAAGTCTATGAACAATGTACGAACGAGAACAAAGCAAAGACCAAGAACTTCCGTGGTAAATCAAAGAGCAGGCATACGTGGGTGGTCTGTGCAGATTTTGTTGCCTGAATCTCACTAGTGAGAGACTATTTTAATAGTCCCAGAGGATACATAATGCTTGAAATGCCTGTATGAATCATGCTTTTTATAATCTCCAGTTGCCTTTAAACCAAACCATTCTTAAAGAGGTAGAAATGGATCCTGACTGGTCTCAGTGTTTACAGTCTGCTTTCAGGGTTTCACCCTGAATAAAAGTATTTTGGGTTTTTTTTTGGAAAATTTGTTAATAGCTTGTTTGCACTCTCCACTGTACTGTCCATATCTGCCCTCTAAGACACATGCATTTTTTTTTTTAATTCTCATCTTTTCTAGTGAATTCCATTCACCTCTGGATATCTTAATCATTCTTTCAGCAATCTGAGAATCATTAATTAACCTGTTCAACAAGAATCTATTGAGCAAATACTGTATGCCAGAGGCTGTTTTAGTGCTGGGAATAAACAATGAATGAGATGAAGTTTTTAGCCACAAGGTAGACAATTAATAAATAAGTAAGCAAAATTTCTACCCTTCTCCATTGGGAGAAACAGATATTAAATAAACAAACATATACTGTAAATCAGATAATGCTATGAAGAAAAATAAAGTAGGGTGATGACAGGGAGAGGGATGCAGGGAGGGAGGGGAAGAATTTTGTTCCAAGTCTGAAGGGCAATCTTTGGAGGGATTTGAGAAAGGATTGATGTGATCTGATCACTTTGGTTCCTGAGGGGAGAATAGAGAATAGAGATATGTGGGCGAAAATATCAATGTCACGAAAGATAAAAGAAGGCTGAGAAGCTGTTCCAGATTAAAGGAGATAAGAAAACATGACAACTAAATGCAATAGGAAATTCTGGATTGGATCCTGGATCAGGAAAAATATTATCTATAGAAGACATTATTGGCACAATTGATAAAATCTGAATATAGATTGTAGATTTTCTGATTTTATAATTGCACTATGGTTAAGTAAGAGAATGTACTTGTTTTTAACAAATACATGCTGAAGAATTGAGGGTTGAAAGGTCACTATGTCTGTAATTAGCTTTCAAATAGGGTAGGAAAGATTGTGTGTGTGTGTGTGTGTGTGTGTGTGGAGAGAGAGAGAGAGAGAAACGCAAATGTGACAGAATTTGTAAATCTCATCAATTTGGGCAAAGATATGTGGGAGTTCTTTGTACTATTCTTGCAACTCTTCCCATAAATTTGAAAGTTTTTTAAAACAAAAAAAGTTAAGAACTTAATTAACCTGGTAGAAAAAGGATTTATTTCACGCAAGATGACAATTCAAGCTTAAAGAATTATCTTACAACTCTACTAGGAGGTGTGTTGTTATAGCTGGATTCTATTAGACTATAAATTCCTAACAAAAGTGTTAGACTCTATACATTCTTAACAAAAGAATTAAGAGGGAACACATTTTTGCAATCTCTGAAAGTGGAGACAGGATTGTCAAGCATGGGAAAAATTCCTGTGGTGCAGGGTGAGAAGGAGTTGATGCCAGAGAGGAAATCCCAGATTATGGAAAGTACCTGAGGGAAAAAAAAGAACTGTTATTTTAAAGGCTGACTGATAGGAGTCATGGCAGTGTTGCCACATTACAATACCCAGTGTGTCATTATCTTGGCTCTTTTATAGCCAAATAAATTTTTTTTTTTTGAAACAGAGTCTTACTCTGTTGCCCGGGCTAGAGTGCTGTGGTGTCAGCAGCAACCTCCGCCTCCTGGGCTCAAGCGATCCTCCTGCCTCAGCCTCCCAAGTAGCTGGGACTACAGGCATGTGCCACCATGCCCGGCTAATTTTTTCTATATATTTTTAGTTGTCCAGATAATTTCTTTCTATTTTCAGTAGAGACGGGGGTCTCACTCTTGCTCAGGCTGATCTTGAACTCCTGACCTTGAGCAATCCTCCCATCTCAGCCTCCCAGAGTGCTACGATTTAGCCAAATAATTTCAGTTATATTTTCCTCTTTTTTTTCATATGGACACCTCTAATACTATAGATATTTTCCTCTTTTAATGAAACTTTATCTTCAATGGGAAGTCAGTTGCCAAGTACAGGGTTTAAAAAAAAGAAAGTAATTTTATAAACATTGTTGCTAGAGAAACCAGTTCTTTCAAGTAAATGATACAGTTTTCTCTGCTCAGACCATGTCTGGAAAATTTTATGCAATAGAACCAGATCTTTTTTATCCTTCCTTACTTCTCACTTACTCCGGCACAGTTGGGTTTGGACATGCAGAGAAATGTTTGGCAATTGTTTGGCAGGTCAGACGCAGGGGAGCGGAAGAGGAGGCCTGTCTAGAAGGAAAAGGCTTACAGTTCCTAGAGTTCCATGTTGTGCCAGCCTCAGTGGCGCCAGTCTTAAGTAGGGTGTGCACATGTAGTCAATTGTTTTTCTGGGAAATCCTGTAGATTTAGATGCTAGTGATTAGTGCTTGAGGCGATAGGGATGGCTGGCTTGGAAAGTGCCAGTTACAGAAGTTTTCCTCTTCTAGGTCCTTGGTGACAGTGCAGCTTGCCTTAATGTCACTGTGAGTTGTCCCTCATCCTAGAACTTGTTGGGGGTCTGAGTGTAGCTGCCAAGCTGTGGCTGCTCACCCTCATGGTGGCTTTTAGTTGGCACACTCAGCAGAAATTGCTAGGCTCCGAAGCAGCTTTTCATTTTTGTGCCCTAGAGGTGATCCATTCAGAAAATTATTGAGGCATACTCAAATGCAGACGCAGGGAGCTGGCACTGCCCTGGCCTTCACTGTAGCGAAATTGAAGATTCACATCTTCGGAACTATCAATCCAATACCTTTCCTTGGCTGTGTACTCACTTAAGAAAAGAAATATTGTTTTCAAACAAATGTATTCACTCCCAGCAGGCTATGTTGTTGAGTCAATTTGCTTTGTCAAATACCTATCATTTGCTCTCAGTGATTTAAAATGCACGGGCACTGTTCAGTGTAATTGATCTTTTGAGTAGAAGGATTATTATGTCAAGCAGTGCTCTTCTTTGTCACGTATAGAAACTAAAAGCAAATGCACATACCAGCTGATAAAATGAATATTTTCAGTATTCTTTGCAAACATTTCATTTTTAAAATTATACAATTTTTTTCCTTTATGCTTGCCAAAGGATATACAATCCATAGATTTATATTACTAATAATTTAGATCACTTTTTTTTTAAACAACAGGATGGGTATATTTTGTTCGACTAGAGAGTCATTTAAATAGTTGGGGACAAATGTGAATCACACTTATACCCCTTCTGTGAAGCAACATGCTGTGTGTTAACTCTGAATTGTAAGAGTAAGTATCATCTCCATGTGAGCACAGGTGTGGTTAGAGTGGAGAACTTGACATACTCGGGACATAGTTTGGGTCCGATTCATTATTCAGTTACCCTGTTAATATCTGTGTTTGCTGTTTTAATGGGACTGGGGTTCAAGTTTAAAAATCCAACATGGAGCAATAAAGTCTTCATCACTGAGTAAACTTTGGGCATAGTTAGTTTAGAACAGCATGGTCATTTCTTTTCTCAATTGTCTCCTGTCTTTGAATTCACCATAATTTGAAAAGGCAATATATCATAGAAAAGACTGACTTAGGGCTGAATATTATAGTTTCTTTTTATCTTCTATCAGTTTGCTTTTTCACTCCAAAATCTTGGGAGTTTCCATAGTTAAACACTGAAATGTGGGCCTGTTTCCAGTCAGTAACCAGATAATCTCTTTTGTTGGCATACATGCTATGATGTTAAAAATGGGAAATCACTAAAAAAAAAAAATCAATGGAGAATTCCATTTACTTGCACAGTTTCTTTTCCCTGAAGTTTCAGGTTTGGAGATGAAGGTCTCAGGTCTTAGAGAATGAGATACAGGCAACCACAACAGCCTGAAATTAGCCTCCTACCCTAACAGAATTACAGCTGTGCTGGTTGACTTGTGGCCCTGTGGACCCAGCCTGGGGTAGGGAAGAGACCAGGAGGCAGGGTGGTGGGAGGGCATTTGGATATATGTATGTCTGGGAGCACCCTGCCCTGAGAGATTTGGGGGAGAAAGTGTAAGGATGCGAACTCTCCATCTAGTGTCAAAGAACCAGCTGCTTCTTCAACTTGTTTTTTTTCTCCCCTTGGCAGGGACTTCCCATGATCCACCTTGAAATGCTTTTTCTGGCAGCGTAGTTACCATTAAAAAAGAGAAGGGAAATTGAGATGGGAGGTGGGGCAGAAACATTTTTTTTTTTTAATATTGTTATATGGGTGGGAAAGGAAGAAAATATTTGCAGACAAAAATCTGCCAGAAAATAGTTTCTTCTTTTATAAAATTGTGAGGTTAGTCTAAATATGATCTTTACAATCTCTTTTAGTTCAAAAACTGATTCTTGAGTTTATTTATTTCAGTGTGATTTTCCTTCATTCATCAAATGGCATTCTTTTTGGTGTGTATTGCGAAACGGTCTTTTTAGCAAATATTTATGAAGCATATCTTCTGATGAATATAGCTGTGACTGTGTCACAGCTGGGACACTGGGACGGTGTTGCAGGGACACTGGTGTCTTGTCCTGAATGTCTTGAAATCAGAAGCCTTAGTTCACTGAAAATAACCAGAGTGTCTTATGAAAAAATGGATAAAGAAAGGAAGGAAAGAAAGGGAGGAAAAGAATTACCTGGGTGTGAGGAGGTGTAAAAGTGGAGATGGGGGACAAGAAAGAACAGTAAAAGGTTTAGTACAAGGATCAAAAGCAAAGAGCAAACACCTGAGGTACGAGCTAGCTTCATTTTAAAGACTCCTCCCAGTATTTATCTCCTCTTAATTTTTCATCGGACTGAATGAACTGTTTCCATGTCTCTGCAAAGGATTTAAGTTTGCAGTAGAGTTCACTGTGCTACGAAGCATTAGCAAAGTTTACTTGCAAAGAGAAAATACCACTATTACCGTTCATCATCTGAAATTCTCTTTCATTGATTTCTCGACTTAATTTTTCTTCGCACCTTTCTGCCTCTCTCAGCATTCAGGATTATTTTCCTTGAGACGGCCCCATTCGATCTGTTCACCCTCATCTTTCTGCTTTCAACGAGGTCCCTTAACAGAACTGTTTTATCTCCACTGTGTATCTTTTCCCTGACACCTACCTATCTCCCATATGCTGTTCCCTTCTTTCTACATCTTCTCTCTCCATCCAAATATCCTGCTTATATCAAAGGAAGCTTTAGACTCTAAGAAAAGGCAACACATGTGTATGATGCCATGCACAGCGACAGGTTTTCTCTTGTCCCTTCGTGTATGTGTGTCTTATATCAGATAAATATGTTCTTCTCATAAGGTCTTGAGGTTTTTCCACTGATTTTAACATAACAGCAACAATCCCTCAGCAGCGCTAGAGTGACTTATTGCCAGTTGTGTTCCCTGGTTGGCAGACTCCGAGACAGAGATTAGCGTGGAGACACATGAGGGAGGGCTGTTAGGATCAACGCCAGTGGAATGGGAGGGAAAGAAGCAAGTTGGGTAGAGGGAGAAGTTGGGTTGTGATACGGTCTTAGTGGAGCCTCCGGGAGGTCTGATGTTGGGATGTCCCTTCAGAGTTGTCTCCATTAGGGTGAAGGGACTGGGCCTTTAGTTCCCATGGGTGGCTCATTAATGGATGTGTGACCCTGCTAGAGGTCTCTCTTGAGACTAATCGTCCTAGTCTGTTTGGGCCGCGGTAATAAAAATAACCACAGACTGGGTGGCCGATAAACAACATTGATTTTGCATAGTTCTGGAGGCCAGAAAGTCCAAGATCATGGCACCAGCAGATTGAGTGTCTGGGGAGGGCCTGCTTCCTGGTTCATACATTGTGCGTTCTAGGTGTGTCCTTACATGAGGAAGGAGGGAGGGGTCTCTCTCAAGACTTTATTTATTAATTCATTTATTTTTAGAGATGGGGTCTCACTGTGTTGCCCAGGTTGGTCTTGAACTCCTGGGCTTAAGCGATCCTCCCACCTCAGCTTCCTGAGTAGCTGGGACTATAGCCACATGCCACTGTGCTTGGCTCAAGACTCTTTTATAAGGCCATTGCTATGATTTGGATGCCAAAACTCATGTTGAAGTTTAACTGCCAGTGTGGCAGTGTTGGGTGGTGGGGCCTAGTGGGAGGTGTTAGGGTCATGGGGGCAGAACCCTTATGAATAAATTAATGCCTTCTCTCTGGAATGAGTGAGTGCTTGCTTTCCTGGGACTGGATTAGTTACCACAAGAGCTGGTTGTTATAACGTGAGTTTTTTCCTTGTGTGTTTAATCCCTCTTTTTGCACACACCCATTTACCTTTCTGCTTCTCCGCCGTGTCTTGACACAGCACCAGACCCTCACCAGAGCCTGAGCAGATGCTGGTGCCGTGCTTCTTGGACTTCTTAGCCCCTGGAATCATGAGCCAACTAAACCTCTTTTCTTTATAAATTACCAGTCTCAGGTATTCTGTTACAGCAACATAAAACAGAATAAGGCAGGTACTAATCCCTTTTATAAGGGCTCTGCTCCCGCTCCCTGACCTAATTACCTCTCAAAGTCCCCCCTGTCCTCATACCATGAGAGCATGAGCATTTCAAAACATACATTTTGAGGGGACATTTTAGGCCATAGCACTGTATCCCTGGCCTCCAAAAATTCAAAAATTCAAGACCAAATGAGACCAGACAAGGAAGAGGAGATGAGACTGGATGAGGAAGAGGAGACCGGACTGGAAGAGGAAGAGAGTGCTAAGTTCTTAATATGCAATACGTCATTCAGACTCCACGAACCATCCTATAAAATAGATATTATTCTTTACCTTGTTTACAGGTGAGGAAACTAAGGCCTAGAGAAGTTATATAATCTGCCAAAGGTAACACCTTAACTCATGAAACCGAGACTCGAAACCAAGCCTGACTTCAGAGTCTCTGCTCTTAGCCATTATGCAAGTCAGATACCTTGTTTCTGCCTATATGGTTGTTCCCACAGCTTCTCCAATGGTGTCCTCAGGCTGGCCCTGGGGCTGAGCCACAGCTACTGTCCTGGTGATTTCCAACCTTTTGTCCGGTCTCGTCTCCTCTTCCGGTCTGGTCTCCTCTTCCTCATCTGTTCTCGTCTGATCTGGCCTCGTCTGGTCTGGTCTCCTCTTCCTTCTCTGGTCTGTTCTGTTCTCCTCGTCCTTGTCCAGTCTTATATCCTCTTCCTAGTCTGGTCTGGTCTGTCCTCTTCCTCTTCCTCTTCCGGTCTGGTCTCATCTGGTCTGGTCTCCTCTTCCTTATCCGGTCTGGTCTCCTCTTCCGATCTGATTTCTTCTTCCTCATACGGTCTCCTCTTCCTGGAATTTTTGAATTCAGGTTTCTTTTCTTTTTCTTTTTCTCCCTTCTTTTAAAAAGATCTACAGCTTTACAGCTGATGTTCTTTCTACTATTATTATACTGCTTTCTTTTAAAATTTTATTTTATTTTTAATTTACAAATAATAACTGTACTTATTCATCAGGCACACAGTGATGTTTCGATACATATAAAATACAGTGATCAGATCAGGGTAATTAGCATTCCATCATTTCAAACATTTCTCATTTCTTTTTGTTGGGAACATTCAATATCCTCCTTCTAGCTATTTGTAACTATATAATATGTTATTGTTAACTATAGTCACCCCACAGTGCTATAGAACTGTAGTCCTCAACCCCTGGGCTGTAGAGCGGTACCAGCCTGTGGCCTGTTAGGAACCAGGCCACACAGCAGGAGGTGAGCGGCAGGCGAGTGGGTGAAGCTTCATCTGTATCTACTCCCCATTGCGCGCGTCACCACATAAGCTCCTCCTCCTGTCAGATCAGTGGCAGCATTAGATTCTCATAGGAGCACGAAACCTACTGTAAACTGTGCATGTGAGGGATCTAGGTTGCATGCTCCTTATGAGAATCTAATGCCTGATGATCTGAGGTGCAGCTGAGGAGGTGATGCTAGCGCTGGGGAGCGGCTGCAAATACAGATTAAAATTAGCAGAGAGGTCTGACTGCACAATGAATGTAATGTGCTCGAATCATCCTGAAACCATCCTCCCCCATTCCGTACCCTTGGTCCGTGGAAAAATTGTCTTCCATGGAAACTGGTCCCTGGTGCCAAAAAGGTTGGGGACTGCTGGTACAGAGCACTAGAACTTACTCCTCCTGTCTAGATATAATTTTGTGTCCTTTAACAAACCTCTCACTGTCTCTCTCTCCCCCCTACCCTTCCCAGCCTCTGTATCCTCTGCTCTACTTTTTACTTCTGTGAGATCAACTTTTTTTAGCTTCCACATATGGGTGCGAACATGTGGTGTTTAACTTCCTGTGCCTAGCTGATTTCACTTAACATAATGTTCTCTGGATATATTCATGTTGCCATGAATGACAGGATTTCATTCTTTTTTTTGACTGAATAGTAGTCCATTGTGTATATAACTCATTTTCTTTACACACCAGTGTGGGCTTGGTGTATTGAAGATGGAGCTCCAGTGCTGGAGAGGTGCCGTGGCTGCTGGCCTCCAGAGCAGGGCGCACTCCAGAGGTGGCTCTGGTCTCAGATGGCAGCACCTGCTGCAGCAGCTTGGCTTACAGGGCGCGGGTGGGACTAGGGGTAGGGTGGGGTGCACACCTTGTGCTCCTAATCCGGAGCACTGCAGCTGCGTGAATTCCCGGCAGCTCTCCAAACTGGGCTCAGGGCTTGCAAGGCCTTCGGGTTCTCCTGTTGTGAGGACTGTAGGGGTTTTCTGGTAGGATCTTCTAACCTTTGCCCATAAGGGGAAGTCCTTTCTGACTGTAGGCAGATCCAGTATGGTCGGGGGAGAGGGAGCTGCAGAGGCCGGTGCCTCCCCACTGGCCTCCTCCTGCACTTCAATCACCGCAGGTGCCTCTCCGCTCCCCTGTGTCACTCCAGTCAACTCTTAGCTGTTTATTCATTGCTTTGGTCCTTCTTTTGGGGTGGGGGTTGCAAATGCCTGGTGTCTCTAGTCAGCCGTCTTGCTGACCAATCACCCTCTATACTGCTGTCTTTGTACATAGATGACTTCCTCATGTGCAAGGACTCTGTTTTCTACTTTTTCCAAGATTCCTAAGAAAGTTCAGTATGAAACATTGTGTATTTACTAATGAGTTTTGATTTAGCTTGGTGATTTTTCAGGTCAGATAAAATTTTTTTTTTTTAAACAAAGAATCATTTCTTTATGAATGGTGATTTGCCTTGTCTCAGAAAAGTTTCAATCGCAGAAGTTTTGCCACCTAAGTATCTCTTGAAGCTGGATATTCCCTTTCCTTTACTGCAGTAGATTTCTGATTGCCCTGCCTGACTCTATTTTTGGCTCACTCTCCACATTCTAACATAAGGATCCTTCTAAATCACACACTCTCCCCCTTTCTTCAGCTCTCAGCATCTCTAGAGAATAATAATGCAGCTCTTTAAATTGGTGCCCAAGGGTCTTCATAATCTGAGTTAGACATCTCTAGCTCCGTCTCTTGCTGTTTCCCCAGTATTATTAAGCCATTTTATCTCCTTAGACACCTTTCTATGAGCTTCTTCTGTATCTCATATACACTTTCGTATTTCATTTATCATTAGGAGGAATGTATGTAAGTGACATGCTGTATAAACCATGTATGCATTTGAAGGACAAAAATATTTAGACACTGTAATATTCCAATATATACTTGTGTCTTTTCGTAATTTTGTGATTATTTTTTATGTCTGTCTTTTCCTGTAGACTTATAAAAGGCTTCACAACTCTCAGACTTACTATCTAGATTATTCAATAATAAAGATTCAGATTTATTGATTGAGAGAATCAAAGTGGGGGAATTATGAAAAAGATTCTATGTCTGGTTCTATAGGTGACCTGTGCCATGCCTAATATACCACTGTATACCTACTTGGTTTTCAATAATAATTATTGAGTGAAATGCATTTAATGAATGTGTGTAAAATATATGCTTTATACAAATATGTGTGTATTTGAATCACAACATTTTTTTTAGACCATAGCATTTCAAATATATGATTGTATTATCATAAACTTTTAGTTTGGCTTTCCAAACTTCAAATGAATGGAAGATAACATGATAAATGTCAATTTATATTAAAAAAATTCCTGGTATTTTGTTTCATGATTTTATTTTAGCAATTTTAGTGATTCATGTTATTTCTTTTCAGTGATCCTTGATGTACCATCTCGATAGAGTAATATAGTTCAAATATTTACTTTTTAGCTGTATAGATTAATAAACTTCAGGAGGACTTAATGGGTATGTTGCAAATAATTTACATAATATAGTAAGACACAAAGTAACTGTAACTTTCTTATGGCTCTCTCAATGGGGGGGGTTTACTCATGTATAATTATAGTACATAAAATTGTTTTTATTACACTTTGTAATTAATTTGATTCCATAGAGGCAGAAGACTCTGCTTCTAGGTTTGTCTGTGGTTCTGTGGGCTGTGTCAGAAACAGTGTACTATCTATGGTTTTATTGAGTTTTGGTTTCCCAGAGGTATTATTCACACAGTGGGTGAAGTATGTCCTGCAGTGTAGTGTGAAGTTCATTCCTATTCTTTCTGCTATAGGGTAACTTGGGAACCTCTGTAGTTACCTAGGAGTGATACGAATGGGTCTAGGTGTTATTCCTGAGACCTGGGAAGAGCCACTAACATTGCCTGAGTTAATTGGGCAGGATCAATTCCTATGGATGGCCTCAGAAATAATGAGAATGACTAATGAGGGCACGTTATCCTAACATTCTCTCTACTACAGTTATTTCCTCTAATTATAAATACTACCTGAGCCTCAAAATCTGATGTCTTAAGGTGTTAATACACACTGAAATAGGCTTCCCAGTCCTCTCAATTTCTGGTCAAGGGAGTCCACCAAGGACCTCCAATGAAACATCCATGGAAATCATGTATACAATGTATGAACTTCAGATCTTCATACTATACCCATTACAAATGGTCATCTAGCATTTCCTTGAATACCTGGAGTGGCCAAGAGTGTATTGCTACAAAAGGCAGGCCTTTCTCATTTTTCACAACTCTCATTATTAGGTCTCTTTTGTTAGGTTATCCTAAATATACCTCCCTTTAACTTCCAACAAGCAGCCCTACTTCTGTTCCCTGGAACCACACAGAAATCCAACATCACTTCCCCATGTCTGTTCTTTCTATGTTTGGAAATGGCTAGCACATCACCTACCTGCTCTCCTGCTCTATGTGTAGTTGTCTGTAGTTCCTTTAACAGTTCCTTATGATTCTAATCTAATTTTGGCAAGGACAGCTATTTTCTCCTTCATTTTGAACACTTGTGCAATGCAGCCTAGGTGAAAATGAGTGTTTTGGTAATGATGACACAGTATTGATTCCTACTGAACTTGAACTCAACTAAAATTCTAATTTTTTTCTTTTACATCACATTTTCCATGATCATATACTTGAGTTGGTTTTATTTGGACCTAAGTGTACTGCTTTTTATATTTTGATTTCACCTGTTGGATTTAACCCATTAGTTTTCAACCTATTGATGTGGTTTTGGAATTTGATAGAGTCATTCATTATAGTAGTTATCCTTCCTTGATTCATGTTATCTTTGCATTTGAGAAAAATTGTCTCTGACTTCATCCAAGTTACTGACAAAATACTGATCTGGTCAAGGCAAGAACAAAGCAGCAAAGAATTAGAGGCTCTTCTGTACTTAAACAGTGATTAATTAACCAGCACTCTTTGGCTGTAATCATTTAACTGAAATCATACCTATGAAACTCTGTATTAGCCGATGTATGTGTCTGTGGTATAAGAAATCAGAAAGTGGTTGCTTTTGGTGCTTGGAGTGGGGAGGAATGTCAGGAGAATTGAATGAAAGGGCACCAAGGTAGCCTTCTGGGGTAATGGCCATGTTCTCTCTCTGATGGGCATGTGATTTATACAGTATATGCCTTTGTGAGAACTGCTTAAACCTTTCATTTAAGATCTGCATCTCACTGTAAGTAAATTATACCTACATTATAAAACAGTATGTAAATTCATTTATCATGTTATTACCAGCTATTAAGAATTAAAGATCAGTTTTGCAAAGTAATTTTCTTTTTGGGGCTCAGATAGAAGGAGCACGCAAATTAAAATCTTGAGGTTTGGAATATTGAAATGACTTTGTCAATATTTGACAGTGATGAAATCCCAAATAAGGTGCAGAACACAGCCACTGTTTTGTATGCATTGCTTTTTCAGTTCATCCTTTGAATAATATTTTTTTGTTGGGTGGGATGGAAAATATTTTTCTTTTAAGTAGTCTACTTGATATTAAAAAAAAGATGGGTAATAACATTACTACACTTTGGTTATACATGTTTTTGGCCAGTTTTTATTTTGTTTTATTTCTAAGCCCTTGGAAACTTGGAATCTGTAAAACAGTCTATCGATACACTGTATTCAGTGAGCGTTTGTTTAGAATGAAGAAAATTACGTATCATATCATATGCTTGGTCCATTAAGTATTCTTTATACATCGCTCTTCTGAAGGACGTCTCCTTTTAGAGGCAATATTGTGTGTCAGTCTTGCTGTATGAGCTACCATTATATGAGGAAGCCAGATATTCATTAGTGAGGTGGTGACCACATAATGAAATATAATTAAATGGAGAAGAGTTTTTTTTCAGAGGTTCAGTGAAAACATGCACGTGTCCTCTACTTTTCACTTTTAAAGTAATACCTCACAATTATATGGTACTTTTTATTTTTCTTGGCTTTTTTGCACATAATGTGTAATTTTATTCTTACGAGAAACCAGAATATATTACATTAGGATTCAGATTCTGAACATAGGATGGTGACATGATTTGACAAAGATTATACTTCTCTAATCTAAATCCTCGAGTTCATTCAAAGCCTACTTCAAAATTGTTTGTCTTCAGTGAAGCTATCCTTCACTCCCATTACTCTAAGATAATTTCTCTAATTAAAAAAAAATTCCTAAGCAATTTTATGTACTGTTCATGGTGTACTATTACTATCTCATCTGCCTTATTCTTAATCTTTTTTTTTATTAACACGTTTTATGTTTTCCTAACCATATTGTAAATTCTACTTCTCTTAGCTGGATGTCCTTGATATGGAGCCACATGAACATTAGTTACTTTATGAATACTTTCTGAACAAGGGCTGCCCATTAAATTAAATTGTGTAACATAAGCAAAATGCCACTAGTAGTGTGTGGCTCATCATATGTAATAAAAGCTGGTTGGATAAGACCCCTTGAGATAATGTGAACAAATTCATTATATAATCAATAATAATTCCACATTTTCAGTACATGGTTTTAACTGGAATCCATCTTGAATTAATTTCTGTGGTGGTGAGACTTATGGATCCTGTTTCATTCTTCTGCATGTGGCTATCCAATTTTCCCAGCACCATTTATTGATTAGGGATTCTTTTTCCAAGTGTATATTGTTGTCTGCTTTATCAAAGATCAGTTGGCTGTATGTGGATGGTTTTATATCTGGGTTCGCTTTTCTGCTCCATTGGTCTAAGTCTCTATTTTTGTGCTAATACCATGCTGTTTTGGTTGCTATAGCCTCATAGTATTGTTTGAAATCTGGTAATGTGATACCTCTAGATTTGTTCTTTTTGCTTAAGATTGCTTTGGTATTCAGGCTCTTTCCTGGTTCCAAATGAAGTGCAGAATTATTTATTTTAGCCATGTGCAATATGACATTGGTATTTTAATGGGGATTGCATTGAATTTGTAAATCACTTTAGATAGTATGGACATTTTTAACAATGTTGATTCTATTGATCCATGAGCATGATATGTTTTTCCATTTGTATGTATTATCTGTGCTTTCTTTCCTCATTGTTTCATAGTTGTCTTTGTAGAGATATTTCACCTCCTTGGTTATGTATATTCCTAGATATTTTATTTTCTTTGTAGCTATTGTGACTGGTATTGAGTCTTTGATTTGACTCTCAGTTTGACTGTTATTGGTGTATAGGAATGATACCGATTTGTATACATTGATTTTATAACCTGAGACTTTGCTAAATTTATTTATCAATTCCAGGAGTCTCTTGGTGGAGTGTTTGGGGTTTTCTAGATATAAAATCATATCATCAGCAAAAAGTGATAGTTTGATCTCCTCTTTCCTGATTTGGATACCCTTTATTTCTTTCTCTTGCCTGATTTCTCTGGCCAGGACTTCCAGCACTATGTTGAATAGAAGTATGATAGTGGGCATCGTTGTCTTGTTCCAGCTCTTAGTGGGAATGTTTTCAACTTTTCTCCATTCAGTATGATGTTGGCTTTGGCTTTGTCATATATGGCTTTTATAAACTTGAGATATGTTACTTCTGTGAATAGTTTGTTGAGGGTTTTTATCATGAAAGGCTGCTGAATTTTGTTGAATGCTTTTTCTGCATCAATTGAGATGATCATATGGTCTTTGTTTTTGCTTCCGTTTATGTGGTGAACAACATTTATTGATTTATGTATGTTGGACCATCCTTGCATTCCTAGGATGAAGCCCACTTGGTCATGGTATATTATTTTTTTGATATACTGTTGAATTCGGTTTACTAATATTTTATTGAGGATTTTTGCATCTATATTCATAAGGGATATTGGTCTATAGTTTTCATTTTTTGTTATGTCCTTTCCTGGCTTTGGTATCAAGGTGGTCCTGGCTTTGTAGAATGAGTTGGAGAGGATTCCCTCCTTGATGTTATGGAATAATTTCTGCAGGATGGGTACCAGCCCTTCTTTGTAAGTCTGGTAAAATTTGGCTATGAAACCATCTGGTCCAGGGCTTGTTTTTGTTAGAAGATTTTTGATTACTGCTTCAATCTTGCTGCTCATTATTGGTCTGTTCAGGAGTTCTATTTCTTCCTAGTTGAGTCTTGGGAGGTTGTGTGTTTTCAGGAATTTGTTCATTTCCTCTGTGTTTTCAAGTTTATGTACATAGAGATTTTCATAGTATTCACAGATGATATTTTGTATTTCTGTGGTGCCAGTTGTAATATCTCCTTTTTAATTCCTGATTGATCTAATTTGGGTCCTTTCTCTTCTATTCCTGGTTAATCTAGCAAAAGGTCTATCAATTTTACTTATCTTTTCAAAGAACCAAATTTTTTTTCATTGATCCTTTTTTTGTAATTTTCTATTTTGTTTACTTCTGCTCTGACCTTAGTTGTTTCTCTTTTTTTCCTGCTGGCTTTGTGTTTGGTTTACTCTTCCTTTTCTAGTTCCTTGAGATGTGTCATTAGATTATTAATTTGTGATCTTTCTGTCTTTTTGATGTAGGCATTTAAGGCTAGGAATTTTCCCACTAGGACTGCTTTTGGTGAATTCCATAGATTTTAATAGTTTGTGTCCCTTTTGTGTTCAGAATTAATTCAGAATGGATAAAAGAGTTAAATGTCAGGCATGAACCATAAGAATTCTAGATGAAAATGTAGGAAAAACTCTTCTAGATATCAGCCTACACAAAGAATTTATGAAAAAGACCCCAGTGGCAATAGCTGCAACAATAAAAATAAATAAATGGGACTTGATTAAATTAAAAACCTTCTATATAGCTAAAGAAATAATCAATAGAGCAAATAGACAACTTAAAGAATGGGAGAAAATATTTGCAACCTATACATTCAATAAAGGGCTAATAACCAGAATCTACAAAGAACTCAAGCAAGTCAGCAAGAAAAAAACAAATAACTCCATTTAAAAGTGGGCACAAGATAGGAACAGAAGCTTTTCAAAAGAAGATAGACAAATGGCTAATAAACATATGAAAAAATGCTCAATATCACTAATCATCAAGGAAATGCAAATTAAAACCACAATAAAATGTCATTGTACCCATGTTAGAATGGCTTTATTACAAAGTCCCCCCCAAAAATACATGCTGATGTGGATGCAGAGAGAAAGGAATGCTTATACACTGTGGGTGGGTCTGCAAATTAGCACAGCCTCTATGGAAAACAGTATAGAGATTCCTCAAAGAACTAAAAGTAAACCTATCATTTGATTCAGCAATTCTACTATTTGGTATTTACCCAAAAGAAAAGAAGTCATTTTATCAAAAAGACATCTGTACTTGAATGTTTAATACAGCACAATTTGTAATTGCAAAGATGTGGAATCAACCCGAGTGCCCATCAATTCCTGAGTGGATTAACAAAATGTGGTATATGTATAGCATGGAATGCTACTCTGCTATGAAGAAGGACAAATTAATATCTTTTGCAACAATTTGGATGGGACCGGAAACCATTATCCTAAGTGAAGTGTCTACAGAATGGAGAAACAAACACCACATGTACTTGCTATTAAATTGGAACTAAACGATGAGCACACATGTATGCAGAGGGAAGTAAAACTCAGTGGAAATCAAGCATGGGGGAGGGGGAAGAAGGGGATGAATGAACACCTATCTATAGTGTGCAATGAACACTATCTGGATGATGGACACACTTATAGCCCTGACTCAAGCATTACAAAAGTGATCCGTGTAGCCAAAAACATTTGTATCCCTATAATATTTTGAAATTAAAAAAAAATACAAAAAAAGATAAAAAATATTGAAATTTTTTCTTTCTATAATTACATTTAATGGGCTTTCTGAGCTCTGATAGAAAATTTTTGGAATTATAAAGTCTATTATTGAAGCAACATGGTGTGGGGGAAAAAAGATTCACAGTGACATTAGTTGACCTGTATTTGAGACTTGGCCACTTTCTGGCTATGTAAAGTGGGTGGGTCCTCTTATCCCCACCCTGCTGTGAGGATCAGTCAAGGTGAAGGCTGTATGTGGCCTGTAAAGTACATGTATAGTGTGACATGCCCTTGATAGAGGCAGGTTTCATTATTTTCCTTTATCTCATTGGTATCTATTTTATTAATTTTTCTTTTCCTTTTAATAAATATGTTTTTAAGTAACATGAAGGTATATGTGCTTTTTGAGAAAACCTGGACGGTATAAAGAACAGCAAGCAAAAACTGAACTTGAGGGATGGAGTACCTTTAATGTAATGAGATCCATTTTTATATAAAGCTTATTTTCAAAACGTCATCCCCTTCTTAGTAGTTTATTTATCCAATCTTTTTTCTTCCATTCATGCATTAATTTAGCAAACATTCATTAGATGAGTGCTATGCATTGGGCACTATTCCAGATGATAGAAATAGAGTAGTACACCAGGCAGAATACCTGTCTTCATGGAACTTAGGTTCTTTTATTTTGCTGGGGAGAGGGAATACAATAAATACACAAACAAATGTATAATATGATGTGAGAAAGTGCTAAACCATGACCAAAACATAGAGCGGGTGGGTTCATGGATGGAGAGCGATGGCAGTTCTTCTTGGAGAGGGTGACCAAAAGAAGTCTACCTGAAGAGCTGACCTTGCATCACCAATCAGAAAGCAGTGAGGGAGCAAGCCATGTCACCATGGGGGCAAGAGAATGCCAGGCAGAGGGGTAGCAAGTTCCCTCCAGGAACTCAGAGTATATGGAATAAAAACCCTATGTTAACTAGATAGCTAGCTCTCCAAAACACTGTGATCTAACTTGGAACTGGGAGTGCTGGTTATCTAATTGTCTTTTCAGGGTGTTCAGTCTTGATCTTCCATTTAATCCATTTAATGGTAGCATGTTACTTATTAGTCTATTATCACTACCTTAAGACTTTGATCTTGTGTTAATGTTTTTGTTTTCTTTGCATATGGAAAAGTCTTATTTTAACCCAGACCCTCAGCCACTGGGAGGAAGCACTGCTCCAGAGAATGCTTGAAATAGAAAAGTGCTCTAGTTCTAGAGATGTAGGTGTTTTGCAGTAAGTGGAGGTTTATCCCAGCTGCTAAGCTGGGATGGGAATTAGGAAGCCTTCCTAAGTCATGTCTTTATAGTTTAACATCATTCTGTTTCAAATGAATTATTACAACAGCAGATGCATTTATTCAAACCCAACTATAAAATATATTTCAGGGAAAATAACAATGGTTTTTGGATTATCCATTTTTGGCTTCTATTATTATAAAACATCGAGCTGACTTTACTTGTCACAGAACAATTAAATTACTGTGAATGACTATTCCCAGAACTCTTCTAATCAAATATGTCTATTATCTCTTATAAATGCTGAGAATGTTTCAGAAATGTCTATCTGAAATCTAAACAACAGAAAAATTCAAATTATCATTTTTTTGTGTTCATAGAGAAGAGTTTCTAATAGAATAATAAAGATGCAAATAAAATGAATACCAACAGACTTAAGATAAATTTCAATCAAGATTCTGTTAAATTCTTATACCTTGTATAAATCCTATTAATGATTGTTGAACCCAATTGTGTCATCCCCACAATAAATTGACTTCTGAATAGGGAAAAATTAAATTATGGTCAACACAGCTTTAGTGTTATATAAATTCCTTATTGCTTTTCACTTCCTTGAAATTGATAATAGAAACTTGGCTTATTGAAACAATCAAAGAAACAAAGCAGTGTATTCCTAAGCCATTCCCAGCCACCACTCCCAGTGTGCATTTGCTATTCCTGTCTAACTTTTGGATTTTTCTAGGAAGAATTAGAGTTAGTAAAAGTATCTATGCAATCATATAATGAAAGAACCTGAAAAGCCCATATGTCATTCTTTCTAAGCAATTCCTTCCTTCTTACTTTTGACTTGTGACTCCCATTTTCCCAAATCATCTCAATACACTTTGCACACAAATCTAAACGCTGGCTTCTGGGTTAATATAAAAAACATAGAAAAGCTGCATTTATAGTGATTAGATTGTTCAAAGAATTTATATTATACTAATAATACAGTAGCCTTTTCACTGAAAACATTTTAGTCAATATTAATGAATTATGCTTGAGAAGAGAAAGTCTTGTTTTGAACCGTTGAGGATTGATCATCTCTGATTTATCCCAGTAGTCTAGAATTAGAATTTTTCTGAGGAAAAATGGATACTGGAAGTTTTGCACATCTGTGATTTATGTAGTGTTTGACTTTATGTCTTTCGAGTTACAATAGTTCACAATTTAAGCACTTCTCATCACCACCAAGCAAATTCAGAAAATATAGCACCTTTTAATTTGAGCCCTCTGAGTTGGCCATACATGGAAATATCAGACCGTTTTGTGACGACCACGTGCCACAAGCATCTGAGGATGTGGTACAAATAGATGAACCCCTTGGTTTCATTGACAACATGTGTTACATGCTATTATGGTTCTGGCCTCTAGATTTTAATTTCTTGGTGACAGGATCTATATTTGGGGGAAAGAATTGTCTGGGCTAACTTTCTGTGTAAGAATCATTTGGATTAAATGATGATTTTCCATGCAAATCTAAATAAGATGCAGACACCGCGGGTGCCAAGGATTTTTGTGTGGATCAGGGGTAAGAATAACAAACGAGGCTGTTCTGTGTTAGTGGTGAGAAAGCATCTCTTGGAGGCTAACACATACACATACTCAAATCAAGCCTTGGATAAATGTACTGGTTGATCTTCGACAGCTCAAAACCATTGCCAACAACCAGATGTGCAACCCTGCAATCCATGTAGCAAACAGTGGGAGGGATTTGGATATACTCAATTGCTCTGATTGTTGGAGAATCACAGACAATGAAGCATTCTGCCTCAAGGTTGTTCTGACAGAAGAAAGGGGTCTGTCTCAAATCCTTTTGCCTCAACTTTGTCTAAACTTGGAAATTACCTTAATATATATTTTTCCTTATCCTCTTGTTTGGCTTATGCATGTAGCAGTAAAATAAAAGGTCTCAGACCTTCCAAATGAAAACTCAAGTTAATTTCTGCCTAGAATATGCTGCTTTAGGAATAAAGTGTTACTTTTTTGTGTACTCTGGGATTTGTACTATTGGAGTACCACCCTCTTTACTTGTACTGATTTCCTGAATAGATAAGAGAATGAATTTTAAAAGGCATTTCATCTTTTGTGCAATACAACTTACAAATAATAGTAGTTAACAGTGGCTTGATGATAATTCTGGTCAGGACCATCCAGATTCTCTTGAGTCATCTTTTAAATATTTTCTTTTCCTTTATTTGTTTGCCTTTCGATCCTGTAGGTATTCCTGCAGTTTATATTCTTCTCTTAGAGCTGAGAGTTTTATCTCACCCCAGCTTATTTCCATTTCCCTTTCTCTTGGTTTACGCCCAGACACACTTAGGGAAAGGAACATTTTTTTGCCGGATTCTTAGGCCTTTGCCTGAGGCAAAGCTTCATGAACACCCACGAAGCAAAGACCACTGTTGAGAAAGGAAAGTAGATAATAATGCTTTGGGATCTTTGTTGCTTATTGTAGGAGCTTAGAAGTGAGAAACAGCAGTCAGGCTGGAGACGGTACATTGTTGTAGTGTCAGAAGGATCCTTTGATATAGCTATTTGTGTTCAGTGTGTAAGGGTCGTGCAATTTTATCTGCAATCGAGAAGCCAAATTCAGGAGAAGACACAGAGAGTGATCTCTCCATGAAAATGATCATGCTCGTCACTAGCTTGTTTTTTTGTAATTACCTCAAACATTATTGCTTTTGGTGGATTTGGAATAATGGTTTTCTATTCAAGTCGGATGAAGTAGTAGTGAGCATATTGGCTAATACATGCTTCTTCCACAGATGAGACTTTCATTTTCTTAATTTAAAGTTGTAACGATCCTCCTCACAAGCTCTTTTTGTAAGTCTTGCGAAAGGAAGGCTAAAAAGTCCTTGGTCTGAGGATAGGATTACAACGCTGGAATTCAGCATCTACATGTTTTCATGCAATCTTTGTATACCCATTTACAACTCGCTTTATCTTCGCGATTAATAACCTTTCATTGGCATTACTGTAAAAGTTGTGGTCTACTGGTGTGATAGTTGGTGCCACATACTACGGAAGTAAACTTCCATTTTTAAAATCTACCATCTTGAAATGTGTCTGCAATGTCTTAACTTTATGTACAAAGAAAGAGCCAGAGCAGTGCTGATGCTATTCTTTCCTCTCTTTAATACTTTGCCTGTCTAGTTTTCAGTCTGGTTGTGATGAACTGAATATTACAGCTACGTTTCTCCAGGTGTTGTGTGGGTCGACTGATGGCCTTTTCTCACTGCAGGGAACAACGTCATGAGGACCATCCATGGGGTGGGAGAGATGATGACCCAGATGGTGCTCAGTAGAGGCTCCATCTTCCCCATGAGCGTGCCGGACGTGCAGCCCAGCATCCTCCCGAGCAAGCAGGGCAGCCCCACTGAGCATGAGGATGTGACCGTGATGGACACTAAGCTGAAGATTATTGAGATCTTGCAGGTGTGTTGCACAATAGACACTAAGTGACAAAGACGTAATTTTGCTTGTTGGTTTAACTTCACACATGTTTTGTCCCAAATCACTAAGTAAATATTCTGAAATACTATTGATCTAATTTTATTTCTTTAAAGTTAATGGCAAGCCTGGTAAGAAATCTCACAGAGACGCTATTAACATATGAATCACATTTATTCACGTTCATTAAATATACTAATGACAACATCTAACACGTGTGGGGTGATTGGAGGTTGATGAAACTGCTTTCACATGTATTTTTTTTTTTCATTTAGTATTGACCCTGATTGAATTTTACCTTTGTTTAGGGAGGATTTCAGAGCAGGCAAAGTTAATGATTAAATTCCAACTCATTTTCCTATTTTTAACGGAATCGCACATATGATTCCGTATATCCAGATTTATTGCTATAGCAAGAAACTCAAATAAAATTTTATTTATTATTTAAAACGTTGTTAATCATTGGTTTTAGTATTTTATGTGTGACTATCTCTCTTTGTGTTTTTGTTTCCAAGAGACTAGGAATAATTTAAAAAATATAACCTAGTCTAATAACTAGATCTATGAATTTAAAGGAGATAAATTATTTTTTCATGCCCACTGGTTTATTAAATAAACTTTTCATTACTGTAGCTGTGAATTCTTAGTGCTTTTTTATTTAAGTTTGGAAGGCAGTTTTATGATACCTTAATTATAGTATTTATTCCAGATTTGGAGAATGGAGTTTGGAGTTTTCAAGTATCTATTAAAATTCTGGATACAGTTTACTATGTCTTTCACCATAATTTAATGTATACTGAGCTACCAGAAGTGGGTTAGTAGTCCTGGAAAGGTCTGTACATTTTTCATTTAAAGTAATTAGATTTATAATCATAAAAGCTTTCACAGTTCCTCTAGGAATTACAAAGGCTGAATCCTGAGAAATATTGGCAGGCGTCCCAACACTGTGTTCATGACCCTGAAAAATCACTTAAAGTTTTCCTCTTCTTAAACTGAGAAAGGTAGCAGTCACCTGACCCGCGGACCTAATGAGCCCCCAGCTTAACATCATCCTACCCATGGGACAACCTCTAAAATGTATGACCTCATTTTAGCCCACAGTAACAGAAAAGGAGAATTAAAAAAAAACAAAACTCAAACAGCTAAGAAATGATGAGATGGAGATTCTGTGGCACAGCAGTCTAGGGCTGATTCGTTTTTGCTGCCTCTTTGGGGATCTTTATATATTCTCCTTGAACCTCTGTTCGCTCTCTGATTTTTGCGTCCCTGTGTCTGGGTCAGCTTCACTGTGCCCATGTGCTGCTCTTGGATGTGTTTCTTTCTTGGAACATCTCTTCAAGAATTTCTTTGTAGCCATGCTCCTTGGCAGGTCTTCTGCTTGCCGGCAGCTCTTCTCTTTCTGGGTCTTCTTCTCTTATTCCCATCACTTTGTGTATTTCTTTCAGTCTCTCTTTTGATCTCTCTCTCTCTCTTTCTCACTGGTCCTCTCCTAACTCTTTCTATGCCCTAGTTTTTATCCTTCCCTTTCCTCCTTTCCATCTACTTCTCATTTGTTTCTCATAATTGGGCATATTAGAGAGTAGAAGTTTTCGTTTTGGTTATATTTATGAAATACAACTTTATGTTTCCTTATCTTCAACAAAAAGTTAATAAGTGTTTTAGATGCCATGTAATGCCAATTTCCCTAAAACTAGGGAGACTGTATTGCTTACTGTCAAATGAGAGTCATTTGAGAAAGTAGGGGGCGCCATTCGCAATTATGCTGAGACAAAAAAAGGCTAAACTGTGTCTCTCCCCGGCAAACTGGGGAGGGGGGGGCGGTAGGAGGAGCTATGTAAAAACCACACCTCTGATCTGTAGCACGTCCCAACTTTTCCTCCTCTCATCTCCTTTAAATTTAGAACAGGTGATTTAGCCCTCAATAATTTCCTAATTATGTTAACAATGCTATATTTTGTTTCCCATCTCGATTACTGGCTTTTTGGGCTTCAAGTGTTTGCATTCCCTGTGGCGCCTAGCAGAGTATTGGATCTGTCCATGTGTCAGCTGATGAGAATGACGATAAGACCACAAACCTAAGGAAACACAGACACTGATGAGGGAAATCCGTGGTGTATAGTTCCTGTTATTTCAGCTGTCCCCTTAGAGCCTGGCTCCAGGACTGATCGCTATATGCCAGAGTCAGTACTGTTGTAGCTGATTTCTTTACCTTTCCGTGCAAGAATGAGGGTCACAGCTCCATCAGTCTCCTCGCAGAGCCAGTGGCAGCTCTGCAAAGTGCTCAGTGAAATTCCATCACGATCGTCTCTACTCACAGACCCACGTAATACCTCTACCTGGAATATTCAGAGAGCAATCACGGGGAGTCGAATTTTCTCTACAAAAATTGCTTTGAGATTTTACTGACATTGGCTAATGGAAATGCATCCCTTTCCTTAGTTGTAAGGCTGATAAACACATAGGCAACTGAAGTGTTAGGGTTTACAAATGAAGTTTCTAACTAGTTCGTTTGAAATGTTGATAGTTATATTGTTCTTGGTGTCGTGCGTAACGAATTGCCTTTTAAAAAACTGTGCTAATCAAATAAAATTATGTTGTTTTTAATGTTTCTTATAGTTTATCCTGAGTGTCAGACTAGATTACAGGATCTCATATATGCTGTCCATATATAAGAAGGAGTTTGGTGAGGACAATGAAAATGCTGAGACGCCTGCCAATGGCTCTCCAGATACTTTACTACCATCAGGTGACAGTATTTACTCTTTGCATTTTGTTTTTCTGAGAACTTGAAAGTACCTTTCATGTTTTAAAACATAATCATATTTTTATGAGACAAAAATGGAGACATAATCTCCACTAAAGACGTGAAAGAACTGAGACAGAGCATTAAATAACTCACCTAGAATGGTGGGGAGGATGTTTGCTGTTGTCTGGTGCTAAGTCCCATGAATGTCTTTTCCTTTGTAATCTTCACAGCCCTATGGGGTTGAGATACTGTTTACTGTGCCATTTTACAGATAAGATAATCAAGGTCAGAGGAGTTAAGTTACTTGCTAATGGTCACTAGACCATTAGTTCCTAGCAAGTAGAGGAACAGGGACTCCCTCTGAGTTCTCTCCAACTCCAGAGTCTAAATCTTTTAAGCATTATGCTGTTTTGGTGAAAATCCAAGAGAAATTTTTCTGCCTGAATCAAAGAGCAGTGTGTGAAATGCAGTTGTCAGAAGGAAAAGTGTTTTGTAGGGAAGCCCCCACCTGATCCAAGAATAAAGAGATGGCATTCCCCAAAGGCCTATATATGTTGTTGGTTTCATTTTGTGAGTGTGTGTATGTGTGTGTGTGTGTTTTACTTTGTATGGTTATAAACTAGAACTATACTTCAATTTTCACATCTAAAGATGTGAGAATGAAGCCACTCTATCTCTGAGTGTTGGAGCATAACAACAAAAGAGCACACAAAAGATTGTAAAAATTTTGTGACTATAGAAAGGACTTTTGGAAAACCAAAAAAATATTAAATTACCACTTTCCTGGATAGGTCAGGCCAGTCATGGCAGGCTGGAAACTTCATCTTATTAAAAATTTAGCCAGTTAACAGAATTCTTTTACTGAGGATAGGATTCCTACACAGATGTGAAACTTTCTTCTAACCACAACCACTGTGACAACCTTAGGAACTCTCCTCTTCTTTGTCTGTCAGTCAATGAGGAATGACGCAGTGATTGTTAAGTGTGTAGTTAAAATGGTTGCTAGACCAAATGTCCCGCTGTCTGAATCATTAGTGCCATCCAGAAGGCAGCGTGCCTCTAGAGATGGAGTTCAGCTTGCCTAAGCGAGAAGTCACTTCTGGCACATTTGCAACAGTGTTGTTTTTCTGCTTCCCAGAAGTGTAGAACCCCAAAGGACTATTTCCAGGAATGATATGGCAGAACCAGAAAGTCTTGCTGGCGGGTTGCGTTGATAGTAGCATAAAAATTATTGGCTCCCAGAAGCCAGACTTCTGGAAACATGAGCTTTAAGTGTCAGTAAAGTAGCTGAGGGAAAGTCTAGGGGCACCCCAGAAAACTCTTTCTGATTTACCTGTTCTCTTTTACATTGTTTGTATCTGTAAAGGATAGCTTTCTAGGGAAAACTGTTTTCCCCTTTTTATGTCTTGCCTTGTTTTCTTTTTTATGCTTTCGAGATGAGAAATAGTTTATTTATCATTTAAACATGTTATGTTAAGAAAGGCATCTTTAAAAGTTTAGTGGTGGGGGACGGTAAGGAATCATGATTGGTTTACATAGAGAAAAACACCCTGTCCCACAAGGAAAAGGGATGGAGTTTTAGTCATATCAAAGTTAGGTAAAAGGACCGTGTTGTTTGGAAACAGCATTTAGCAACAAGGCTGATAGTATATATATTTTGATTCTTTAAAAAATTATTTTTCCGTGTTGCTACCCATTTAAATTATATGTATAATTTAATGTATATATACATACACTTATACAGATAAGAAGCACTTTTTAAATGGCCTTTCTGAATTTTTAAATATATCTGACTACAGCAATATATTAGTTTAAAACATAGTTTACATTGAAAAATATACATTGCTGTCTAAGTGGAACTATGTTGTGACCTCGGGTAACTGTGTTAATTGAATTGGTAGAGTCAAGGAATTAAGACAAAAATATTTTCAGGTAAGCAACTACGAATATTGTGGCTTCTAATTAAAATAAGATGAAGAATAGATTTTACCATTTGTCTTTGCAGCTATTGTTCCTGATATAGATGAAATTGCAGCACAGGCAGAAACTATGTTTGCTGGAAGGTATAGTAACATTTATGTTTCTTTATCTTGCTTGTGGAATAAGATTTTACTTATAATTTTATTGATACTTTGTTATTGTTCATTTCCCTATATCTGTTTATTTTTAGACCCTCTATTGTTGCTAACATAATTTCTGCCAGAAATGGAGCTGCTAATTTACTCTAGAGGAGAAAGCAAAGGTTTTCTTTAGGTCAGGTAAAAAAAGGGAAAAGAGAAATTAGATCAGTGTATTGAACTTTTCCCTGAATTCTCTGCTTTTCTTTCTTCAAATAATGACAGTCCAAGAATGCCCTTTAACTCCCCTGGTATAAATGTCACTGCATCTTGTAAAGCATTGCTTCCTTGAATCCTAGATATTTGAGGCAGGAAAGTAGCTTCTTTAATGTTATCATTAACTTATATATGCGAGAAATAAAGCTATTTTCTGTCAATTGAAAATATCCATAATTAAAGAAAACAAAATACCTTTGGTCTGACTACCCTACTTTGCTATCTGGAACCCTGCTGTTTATTGTTTTCAAGTCGTTTCTTTTTCAGAAAACAGCAATCAGAAAAGAAAAAAGTAAAATGCGTAAGCTACAAATTATTAGTTTCTAGTGTTCGTTTTTCTTATAGACTTGACATGAGAACCTAAAAAAGTGTATACAGTGGTCCCCCCTTATCTACAGTAGATATGTTGCAAGACCCCCAGTAGATGCCTGAAACCCTGGATAGTACCAAACCCTATATATGCACTATGTATTTTCCTGTATGTAATACCTATGTTAAAGTTTACTTTATAAATTAGGCACATTAAGAGATTAACAACAATAGCTAATAATAAAGTAAAACAGTTGTAACAACATGCCAACATCACCATCCTTGTGCCTTGGGGCCATGATTAGGTGAAATAAGGATTACTTGAACATAAGCACTGAGATAAGGAGATAGTCTATCTGATAACTGAGAGGACTGACTCCCATGTGACTCATGGGCAGGGAGTGTAGACAGTGTGGATACGCTGGACAAAGGGATGATTCATGTCTTGGGTGGGATGGAGTGGGATGGCGCACAATTTAAAACTTATGAATTGTTTATTTCTGGAATTTTCTATTTAATTTTTTGGGACCACTGTTGACCTCGGGTAACTGAAACTTACAGAAAGCGAATCTGCGGATAAGTGGGGACTACTGTACTAAACTTTTTGTTGCATTTGTTGTTGTTGTTAGAAAGACAAGAATTGAGAATTAAGGGAGCCAAAAGGATTTTAATCTTTAGCAAATATTTGTTTAGCTTTGCTTTTATATTGTACCAGTTTTTGTTGCTGTTTTCCTATTGACATATTTTATTTTTCTTGAGAAGAGAGAGTGAACCAGTTATGATTTCACATTAAAATAGAGGGTCCTTTTATCCGAATGAGATCTTACTCAGAATCATAATACACCACACACACGTGGCCAATCAGGTGTTGGTTCCGTATGTGCACGCTGTCTTCCCGCCCCTCCGCGTTGTCATGTAGGGGTCTCCAGGGCTCTGGGGAGAATCAGTCAGTGGACATCCAGCCTGGGATGTCTCCTAAATAAATGCATTTGGATTGATTCAGATGCCTGTGCTTTGTCTATGCCTGGGTAACCCACTCATCCCGATTTGCCTAGGAATTCTCTCAGTCCTGGATAAACTAGATTGGTCACCCCTACTTTCATGGGCAAACACAAGTTTTTCTTTGTGATTATTTCTTCATCAGTTACATGAGGCGGGAGGGAGGGGAAAAGTAAAAATTTCTTCATTTTTACTTCCAAGTTT
This sequence comes from Cheirogaleus medius, assembly GCA_008086735.1. Taxonomy (NCBI): domain Eukaryota; kingdom Metazoa; phylum Chordata; class Mammalia; order Primates; family Cheirogaleidae; genus Cheirogaleus; species Cheirogaleus medius. The sequence continues at coordinate 34,776,634 of VBSM01002616.1, forward strand.
GAGAAAACAAGTGATATAACTGAGAACATATACACAATTTCGATCACTTAAGTGTAGATGTTACATAAATAGGGGTCACTTTAGAATTATTTTTGGTTTCACAGAAAGGAAAAAAACCCAGTTCAACTTGATGATGAAGGAGGCAGGACGTTCTTACGGGTCCTCATTCATCTGATCATGCACGACTACCCCCCTTTGCTATCGGGAGCCCTGCAGCTGCTGTTCAAGCACTTCAGCCAGAGAGCGGAAGTTTTACAGGCATTTAAGCAGGTAAGACCGAGTAGCCCTCAATGGTCCCATAGCAGAAGCCCTGAAAATGTTGTTTTCAACATCCAACCTGACTTCATGGTTGCAGTTAATGAGACACTGTGGCTTTTCCTGGGGAGACTTTCAATTTTTAAAGATAGACGTGGCTTTGTCTATGCCAAGACATGATCTATTTTAGAAAGAGTTCCCCACTAGTGATTTTCAGCTAATATTTTTAATGCAAATGACAGACACTAAGATTTAAGAAGGCACTGGGGGATAATAGTATATTAGGAATTTTGTTGCCACAGTTCTTATTTTGACCCCAAATTTTACTGATAAATTTGGGTAGGACAAGCAGCAACCCTGAAAGAACTAATTATTTTGCTATTGAAAAATGTGTAATTCCAAAAGAAAGGAACTGTGATGGTTCTAATTCTTGTTCTAATCTTTGAATAAGACATCAATCTTGAGATTATTGATCAATAATACCTAAATGCTTATGTATATATTTCAATAATATTTATTTTATTAAAAATATTTATTTTATTTAATAGGGCATTGATCTTTATTAGGAAGTTTTGCAGGAATATGTTAAAGAATATTAAATAATTAAAAGGATAGTCATATACGTATAATTATGCATGTATGTATGTGCCATATAACACATATAAATTATAATAAAATACAAATGTATATCATGAGGTTTAGATTGTACCTATCAATATTTTCTTCCACTTATTTTTATGTTTCTACCTTTTATTAATCATAGAGAGTCTCAGAAAAATTAACTTCAGCAGTGAAATTAGAGTTAGGGTATGTTTCATCTTAAATTACTCTTTAACACTTTGAAAAGTTGTGCTAGGGCTTACTTTAAAAAATTGTTTTTTTATATAACATGTGAGTATATTGGTTAGAGTTCACAGATACTCACAGGTAAGTTTTTATGGTCAATACACATCTAAGGTGTTCATAAATATTCTAAAAATATTGAACTTTAGGAGATAAATATATTTAAAGACAAGGGATTTTCAACATAAAAGAAATAAGAATAAAGGAAGTTTCATAATAAGTTAAGGGTTGAAATTCTTCTGTTTCCAGGTGCAATTACTAGTGTCCAATCAAGACGTCGATAACTACAAGCAGATCAAGGCAGATCTAGACCAGCTCCGACTGACTGTAGAAAAGTCTGAGTTATGGGTCGAGAAGAGCAGCAGCTATGAGAATGGAGAAATGGGGGAAAATCAAGTAAAAGGTGGTGAAGAACCAATTGAGGTTCGTTTTCAAGATCTATTTCTAAATAATCCAAATGATATTTTTTAAGTCAGATATGTAACCATGTGCTCTGCAATCAGAATTATTCATGAAGAAAATTTTGTTCTGAGCAACAGAGCATGACATTTTCGTTTGCCAACTCAATTAACTCCATCACCTGCACTTAGGTTAATTCTGGTCAATTGCTACCATTTCTTACCTCATCTGTCTAGTTTTTCACTCTTTCTCATTTCTATTGTAAATCCTATAATCCAGGAATCAGGATCATAGGAGGGAGTAATGGGAGAAGAAAGGAATGGCCCCTAAGCCGAGACCTGTGGAAAGGGGTGAATTTTTATCACCTTTCACTTTGGCTACTTTTTGCCAACCTGCAAATCCTCCCTATCATTATGGCATATCCTTATGTCGCATATAAATATATCTAAATGGAAAGGCAATGTGCTTTACTGTCAACATGAAAATACCAAAAATCTTGAGATGGTGATCTTGTCTTCTGTTGTATTGGTTTCAGTTTTAGTGGGTTAATTATAATAGTTGATGTTTTCACATTTCACTAAATATTTATGACCATTTAAAAACATTTTTAAATAGCATTTTAGAGTTAATGCTTAGATAAAAGATTTTTACCAATATCTATGGATAATAATGCATAAAGGTTCTGAAATGCCTGTCTAGTGTTTTATTTAGTTGTTTTTTAATTTGCAGCAGTGTAGACTGTTTGTATGGGTTTCCCTACCCTACCTTTGTGTTTGTTGGAGTAGCCAAAATATTGCAGAGTGAAAAGTGATGACAGATCGGGGATAATTACAGTGATCAAAATACTGAAAAGTTTCAAGGGGAAGTTGACCTGGTGGGCTACTAAACTTACTTGTCTCAGGATAAATTGTGACTTTTCTGCACGAAATTTTTGACTTAATCTTTCAGGAACTTTCCCTATGATTTTATGTGTTAGTAGAATGTAGAATTTCTATTTCATTGAAATTTATCACCAGTTTTTTGAAGGAAATAGAGTTGTTCCATAACATATTTAAGAAACAAGAGAAAATTTAACATTTATTTAGTACTTGTTATATACCATGTCTCAGAGTAGACATTTTCACCTGTGGAATCTTTTTTAAAATGTTTCAACAAACTTTGGAGATAGTAATAAACATCACCTTTCTAAAGATGAATGAACTGAAGTTCAGAGAACCCAAGGACTTCCTCAATGTCAGTCAGCTCTATGTGACTCAACTGGGATTTGAACTCAGGTCTTTTTGGTGATAAGATCCAGTTCTTTAATGTGAAGTTGCACTTTCTGATATGGTGTTTAATTATATTAAGGGATGTATTATGCTTTCATGAGTTAGAATACTTCTTCCTATTGAAAATACCTATTTTGTACATATTCTAGAGAATCAATATGTTTCCTCCTCTTTCAAAAAAATCTACTTTTTGGAAATATAGAACAGCCCTAAACCTTAGGAGAATGCATTATGTTCTTGGCAAAAGTTTGCAAAAAATATCATCTAAGAGGATAGGTGAGATGTTCCATGAAGAATGTTAATCACTGGTCTACAGTGTTAAGTTCCCACTCACCCAAGGAAGGTAGGAGAAAGAGCCTCTATCTTAGTGTACATTCACGGTATTAGAATTAGAAATGCTTAGAAACTTAGTAAGCAGTTGATCTTTGTTTAAGAAAGAAGATGAACAAGTGGTTTGACTGAGGATATCCTAAAGATAAAACTGCATTACATGTGGGTTATAAAACTATTTGTCTAAGGGTTTTAGAATAATATCAGTCACTCAAACTGGTATTTACTTATTTACTGAGTTCAGGATTTATCAGTTCAGGAAATGGTAGTTAGTAATTTCAGGTGCTGCTAAAAGGGACATGATTTAATATAAGGAGTTAAATTTTTGGTAAGTCTGAAGGAGTACAGTTTGGAGGCTGACTCTGGACTACTGATTTCAAGGTCAAACAATCATAGTGACAATTTAGAGGTCAAGAAGCTGCTTTGGCTGTTGCCACCGCTGCTGCCATTCATACTTTTGAAAGTATATGACAAGACGATGGAACATGGGGCTCATCAGAAACTCCTATCTACTGACATGTTCTTTTTGGCCCTCCTGGTCACAGAAAGAGGCCCTTTACATCCCTCTGGCTTCCAAGTTCCACATGAGTTCTTCTCATGGACAGAAGCTGAACTGAATTTAGAACTTTAGCTGCAGAGGAATTTGGGAAACCAGCTCTTTGATACAGGGGGAATGGATGAGGGGTGGGAATGAATACTGAATGTCAGTTCATAATATGCGGCATAGGTGGTTAACAGCGTGGGTTTTGGCATCAGACACCCCAGAATTTGCCACTCAGTGTGTGTGTGACTTTGAGTAACTTACTTTCATTCTCCTAAGTTTTTTTTGTCTATAAAATGAACATAATAATGGTACTTATTGAACTGCTGTAAGGATTAAATGAGCAATCCCTGTGTACGTGGTTAAGTGTGTCATTTAATATGGCTTCAGTGGGAAAATATAAACAATATGAAAATATAAACAATAAGGTACTATATTATTAATATTTGCCAACAAGTCAAGAAGTGAGGAGCTCCAGCTTTAATTCATTGTCTCAGTGTTGTCATCATGGATCAGTGGGTTTAGTTTTGAGGCTAATCTCTCTCATGGTTGCATCATGGCAGCAGCATCCGTGCATGACACCACCAAGAAAGAATATCTATTTTTGGGTCTTTTGTGTAGGAGGGAGGAAATCCTTCCCAGGTGCCCCTCAGTAGACTCTACCTCATGTCTCCTTGGCCAAAACAGGATCACACATTTACCTCTACACCAAGGTACTATAGGATTAGTTTAGATTAAATAAAAGATGTCCCTCAAGCTGGGATACCCACCCTGAGTTACATGGGGGAAGGATAGATGGCAGAACAAAATTGGAATCTGCTATCGAGGAAGAATAAGAAAGGATGTTGGTTAGCCAACAGCAGTATCTGCCAAAGTCAGTATTCAATTAGTGTTTGTTATAATTATTATTTTTTTTTACGTGCAACACTTTGTGCTGCTTATTATGGTGGATATAGAATTGTGAAATTTTAGAGTTAAATACTTACAGGGTAATTAATTCCAATTCCTTATGTGATATTTATATTCTGTTTCTCTAAATGTCTCACATGCATGAGAGCTGGGATGGGAAATTCAGTACCAACTGGAGGTAGCATATTCTATTGAAATTAATGTATAGCTTAAGAAATGGAATATTACCAGCAAGAAGTTCATGTGCTCCCTCTCTATATTCCAGAGTAAATAATTATCATGAATTTGTGTTAAAAATTTCCTTTCTTAATGGTTTTACCAAATGTCTGTATTTCTAAAACATAAGAAATATATGAAATTTAGTGTATTGTAGAATATGTTTTGTCATTCATCCTTGTTGATGTATAGTTGCAACTGATTCATTTTCTCTAATATATATTATTACGTTTATACATGTGTTTATCCAGTTAACTTTTTTTTTTTTTTTGAGACAGAGTCTCACTCTGTTGCCCGGGCTAGAGTGCCGTGGCGTCAGCCTAGCTCACAGCAACCTCAAACTCCTGGGCTCAGGCGATCCTTCTACCTCAGCCTCCCGAGTAGCTGGGACTACAGGCATGCGCCACCATGCCCGGCTAATTTTTTCTATATTTTAGTTGGCCAATTAATTTCTTTCTATTTTTTAGTAGAGATGGGGTCTCGCTCTTGCTCAGGCTGGTTTCGAACGCCTGAGCTCAAACGATCCGCCCACCTCGGCCTCCCAGAGTGCTAGGATTACAGGCGTGAGCCACCGCGCCCGGCCTTCCAGTTAACTGTTGATAGACATTTGGGTTCTTTCCAGTTTTGATGTTTTAAAAGAAAATTTGCTACTAAAAGCAATGCTACTATGAAAACTCTTGTATGTCAACTGATGCACATGTTCAAGAGATTCTTCAGGAGTAAAACATGTAGTATGTTCACCTTTACCAGATAATGCCAATTGTTTTTCCTCCACCAATGTATGAGAGTTCCCATATCTCCCCATTCTTATACCTGTTGTTCTCACTTTTCCATTTTTCTAATTGGCTATGTTTGATATCTCATCTCTGTTGTGATTTTCATTTTGCTGGATTATTTCTGAGGTTGATGTAAATGTAAACATTTTTTCCTATGTTTATTTGCCATTTTACTTCTCTTATAGTTTAGATAAAGTTAAATTCTATACAGGCAGGTAGTTAGGTACTATCAATTCATGTGTACCTACTAATAAGGTTAAAAATATTTTTTTACTTCAAGTCATGCTAATGCTATAAATTCAGACTTGAACATAATCTTTTTGCCTGTTATTTCTTTTTTCTTGGTTTATTGTTATTTGTTTATTCTTGCTTTATTGTGTTGGTAGCAGTTCCTAGTGCTATGTTAAATAGATGTGGTGATAATGGGCATCCTTGTCTCGGTTCTGATTTTAAAGGGAATGGTTTTAATATTTCTCTATTGAACATAATGTTTACTGTACTTTTTAAAGTATATACTCTTTTTTTTTTTTTTTTTTTTTTTTTTTTTTTTTTTTTTTTTTTTTTGAGACGGGGTCTCGCTCTTGGTCAGGCTGGTTTCGAACTCCTGACCTTGAGCTATCCACCCGCCTCGGCCTCCCAGAGTGAGTATATACTCTTTATTAAGGAAGAAATTCCCCTTTATTCCTAGTTTTCTAATTTTTTTTTTTACCACCAATGGTTATTGACTTTAATGGAATAAAATTTATGCATTTACTGAGATTACATTATTTTTCTTTAATCTGTTCACTTTAATTACATAAATCTTAACTTCTACCATAGTAACTTTGCATTTTAGAATAAAAATATCTTGGTGATTTTTTTTATACATTGCTAGATTCAGTCTACTAATACTTTGTATAGAATTTTACATCTATATTGTCAGTGAGATTGGCCTATAATTTTCTTTTCTTAAAGGAAAACTGGTATCAAGGTAAGACCAGTCCCAGAAAATGGATTGTACAGTCCTCTTTTTTGGTGAAAGATTGGAATTATCTGTTTTACAAACGTTTGATAAAACCTTTCTGTAAAACTGCCTGGGCATTGTATTTACCTTGTAGGAAGATTTTTAACTACTGATTCAATTTTTTTGTTGGTTATAAATTCATTCAAATTTTCTATTTTGAGTCAATTTGTTGTACATTTTTTCTAGCCATTTATTAAATTTCCAAATATATTGGCATAAATTTGTTCATACTTTTTTTTTACTATCTTTTTTGTTTCTGCTATAACTGTAGCTTCATACCCCTTTTTCATTCTTCATATTGTTTACTTTTGTCTCGCTTCTTTTCTGTAGCTACCTCTTGCCAGAGTTTTATGTATAGTTGACCCTTAAACAATGCAGGAGGGGCAATGACCCCCTGTGTAGTCAAAAATACGCATTTAACTTTTGACTCCCCACAAATTTAACTAATAATAGCCTACTATTGACCTGAAGCCTTACTGATAACATAGTTGATTAAAAAATATTTTGTATCTTGTATGTATTATATACTGTATTCTAATAATAAAGTAAGCTAGGGAATAGAAAATGTTATTAAGAAAATCGTAAGGAAGAGAAAATATATTTATCATTCATTAAGTAGAATTGAATCATCATAATAGTAGAGTAGGCTGAAGAAGAGGAGGAAGAGGAGGTGTTTGACTTGCTGTCTTGGGTGGCAGAGGCACAAGAAAATCCATGTATAAGTGGACCCATGCAGGTTATACCTGTGATGTTCAAGGGTCAACTGTATTTTATTCATCTTTTAAAAAGAATCCATTTTTGGCTTTGTTGAGATTCTAGATTTGTTTGTTTTATTAATATTATATTTATTCTACTAATTTCTAACATTTTATGCTGACAAACTTTTCAGATTTAAAGCAAATATAAAGGTATAATTTCCTTCTAAGGAGCTAAGTTCTACAAATTTTGAAAAATGGTGTTTTTATTATTGTTCAATATAAGATATTTAAAATTTTTCCATTATGATTTCTTCTTTGGTCCAGAATTACTTGGAAGTGAATTTTTAAATTTCCAAGTGCATAGACAAAATTTGACCTTTTTGTTAACTGAATTCTTAATTAATTAATTTGTGGCAAGATAATGTGTTTATGATGATATCATTTCTGCAAAATTTATTGATACTTGCTTTTTGGCCCATTAGACATCCAGGTTTTGTAAGTGTTTCATATTGGTTGAGAAGAATGTGAATAGGTGTAGGAGTCTTTGTATATGACTGGTAAATCAAGCTTATTGTATTTAAATTGTCTATTTACTAGTATTTTTATTTTCTTGACATTTTAACAAGTGAGAAAGATTTGTTGACATTTCTCACTGCAATGGTAGGTTTATAAATTTTCCCCTGCAGTTCTATTGCTTTTACTCTATGTATTTGAGACACTGTTATTAGATGAATATAAATGTAAAATTATCATATTTTTACTACAGAACAAAAAGGTTTATCAATTGAGATAAATTTCTCTCACTTCTGATGATATTATTCATGCGTTCTGGCTTCCATGCTGCTGTTGAGAAGTTTGCTGTCTGTTGAATAGTGGTACTTTAACTTTGAAACTCCAATTAAGTATATGTTAAGCCTTCATAGTATATATATTACTGATATATAACTATTCAGTACGTATCTATTAATTTCTTTTTTATATTTTGCATACGTGTGACTTTGTGCTGTATGTTGAATAATTTCTTTAGACTCATCTGGGTCTCTCTTCAGGTATGTCATATTTGGAGTTTACCAATTAAATTTTTAACTCAGCCTTTATACTTTTTCACACCTGAAATTTAATTTTTTTTCAAATCTATTTAGTCTTTTTTGATCATGTTTTGTTGCTTTCTCATTTTTTGTGATTCCTTATGGCTATTTTATAGCCTGTACGTAATACTTCCAGGAGCTGATGTACTTGAATTTTTCTTGTGATTCTCACTCATGTTTCTCATTTCATTATACTTTTGGGCATCTTTATCATGTTTTTTTGTATTGATTTCATTTTTAGAAAAGTTTTATGTTTAGAGAAAAACTTCAAAGAAAGTATAGAGTTCCCATATAGTCCCTATTCTCCTCTTTCATTTTCTCCTATTATTAATATCTAGGATAAGTGTGGTACATTTGTTATAATTGATGAGCCAGTATTTTTTTTTTTTTTTTTGAGACAGAGTCTCACTCTGTTGCCCGGGCTAGTGCCGTGGCGTCAGCCTAGCTCACAGCAACCTCAGACACCTGGGCTCAAGCAATCCTCCTGCCTCAGCCTCCCGAGTAGCTGGGACTACAGGCATGCGCCACCATGCCTGGCTAATTTTTTCTATATATATTTTTAGTTGGCCAATTAATCCTTTTCTATTTTTTTTTTAGTAGAGACGGGGTCTCGCTCTTCTTCAGGCTCAGGCTGGTTTCGAACTCCTGACCTTGAGCGATCCACCCGCCTCGGCCTCCCAAAGTGCTAGGATTATAGGCGTGAGCCACTGTGCCCGGCCTGATGAGCCAGTATTGATACATTATTATTAACTAAAGTTTATTAAGTTTCACTCTGTGTTGTATAGTTCTGTGGCTTTGAACAAATGCATAATGTCATGTATCCACCATTATAGTGTCATATTGTGGTTTCACTGCCCTAAAGATCCTCTGTGCTTCACCCATTCATCTCTCCCCCATGAACCCCTAAGTCCCTGGCTACCACTGATTTCTTTTTTAAAAATTTATTTTAGAGTATTATGGGGGCACAAACGTTTTAGTTACATAAATTGCGTTTGCACCGCTTGAGTCAAAGTGTGCCCACCCCCCAGGTAGTGTGCATTGTATCTGTTAGGTGTGAATTTACCCATCCCTTCCTCTCCCCCTCCCACCTGCTTGATTTCCGATGAATGTTATTTACATATGTGCACATAAGTGTTGATCGATTAGTTCCAATTTAATGGTGAGTACACGTGGTGTTTGTTTTTCCATTCTTGTGATACTTCACTTGGGAGAATGGTCTCCAGTTCCATCCAGGTTAATATAAGAGGTGTTAGTTCACCATATTTTTTTGTGGCTGAGTAGTACTCCATGGTATACATATACCACATTTTATAAATCCACTCATGTATTTAATTGATGAGCACTTGAGTTGTTTCTACATCTTTGCAATTGTGAATTGTGCTGCTGTAAACATTCGAGTGCAGGTGTCTTTTTTTATAGAATGTCTTTTTTTCCTTTGGGTAGATACCAGTAATGGGATTGCTGGATCAGATGGTAGTTCTACTTTTAGCTCTTGAGGTATCTCCATATTACTTTCCACAGAGGTTGAACTAGTTTGCAGTCCCACCAGCAGTGTATGAGTGTTCATATCTTTCTGCATCCATGCCAACATTTGTTTTGGGACTTTTTGATAACAACCAGGGTTAAGTGATATCTCATTGTGGTTTTGATTTGCATTTCCCTGATGATTAGAGATGTTGAGCATTTTTCCATGTTTGTTGGCCATTGGTCTATCTTCTTTTGAAAAGTTTCTGTTCATGTCTTTTGCCCACTTTTTAAGGCATGAAACCATAAGAATTCTAGAAGAAAATGTTGGAAAAACTCTTATAGACATTGGCCTAGGCAAAGAATTTATGAAGAAGACCACCAAAGCAATCCCAGTAAAAACAAAAATAAATAAATGGGACCTGATTAAATTAAAAAGCTTCTGCACAGCCATGGAAACAATCATTAGAATGAATAGACAACCTACAGAATGGGAGAAAATATTTGCATGCTATACATCTGATAAAGCACTGATAACTAGAATCTATAAAGAACTCAAGCAAATCAACAAGAAAAAATCAAACAACCCCACTGATTTCTTACAGTCTATGGAGTTGTGCCTTTTCTAGAATATCATATAGTTGGAATCATACAGTATGTGGCTTTTCCAGACTGGTTTCTTTCTCTTAGCAATATGCATTTAAGGTTCTTTCATGTCCTTTTTGTAGCTTGATAGCTCATTTCTTTATATTATTGAGTAATAATCCATTGTATGCATGTGCACTACAGTTTATCCACTCATGTATTGAAGGACATCTCTGTTGTTTACAGTTTTTCACAATTATGAATAAAGCTACTATAAACATTCTGGTGCAGGTTTTGAGCTCATGTCTTTTGACCTCTGTCCTGAGGGTTGAAACAGGGAATGTTTTCCATCTTAGAATATTTGTGATTGCCTTGACCTGTTACCAGAGGGCGCTGCTAGCCCAAGACCACATTGCTCCTTCCCTGCACACCTGTCTTAAGGCAGGAGTTTCTTCCCAGACTTGACACTTGCTCAGATCTTACTTAGTCTCTGGGTTGCAGGGCTAGTATTGTCATTTGCCTTCAGGGAAATTTATCCTGTGGCCTTGTAGCTCATAGCTCTCTGCTCTGGTTTCACATTATGTTTTTTTCCCTTAGAAAATTGAGAGTGGGATCTCTGAGACTTGTCCTTTGTTTTCTGTAAGCCCAGAAATATACTTAAAATAGGTTTATATCTACGATCTAGATGCTTTGTAATAGGAGGGCTCTTTGCAGTTTTAAGTTAGCTATTCTTGCAGAAGTCTTTGAGATGTGTTTACTCTAGGTATTTAGTGATTTGTTGTTGTTGTTGTTATGAACTCTCATTTATTTGGAACTTTATATGTGGAATTCCTCTGAAGCCTGTAGTTAATATAGAGAAGATTTCATTTACTCTGTGAGGCACTTTGGGCTACTACATTCTGTAACCATATTAAACACAATTTTTGGCTTGGGACTTTTGGGGTCCCTTTACTATTGCAAATTCTGATCCTAAATCTTGAGGATCAGATTTAGGATCTATATACAAAGATTTGTATATAGGAGCTTTAAGAGTTTTTTTCCCCCTACTTTTTTGTCTTTGACCAGAGCCAAGGCCAAGACAGGTACCATTTTGCTCTTCTTTTGAAACAGATGGGTCATATCTTTCCCTGGTTTGTCATTGTGGATGTCCTCTTTAGGTATTCCTGGCTCTATGTTGGGATCTCTGCTCAGACCTTCCATCTGGCTTGGGATCCAGGCTTTGTTTCCCTTGTGCTGTGTGTGTGTGTGTGTGTGTGTGTAAGTAACATATAAAAACTCAGAGTCCAGGTTATTAGGCATGGACTGAAGCTCCCAGGGTCAACAGTGATTCTAGTGCTTGATTATTGCTCCAAAATTTTTATGTATTTTCATGGTTTCTGGCCTCCCTACTAAAAAGAGATATTTTAAATATTTTATCTACCATTTTTAAATGTTATAGAGGAGGCCGGGCGTGGTGGCTCACGCCTGTAATCCTAGGGCTCTGGGAGGCCGAGGTGGGCGGATCGCTCAAGGTCAGGAGTTCGAAACCAGCCTGAGCGAGACCCCGTCTCTACTAAAAATAGAAAGAAATTAATTGACCAACTAAAAATATAGACAGAAAAAATTAGCCAGGCATGGTGGCGCATGCCTGTAGTCCCAGCTACTCAGGAGGCTGAGGCAGTAGGATCGCTTGAGCCCAGGAGATTGAGGTTGCTGTGAGCTAGGCTGACACCGCTGCACTCACTCTAGCATGGGCAACAAAGTGAGACTCTGTCTCAAAAAAAAAAAAAATGTTATAGAGGAGAAGTTTCTAAGTACTTTATTTTGTCATATTCTATTTGATAATTCTTAGCAATAGACAACTGTTCTTTCTTTTAAGCTCATCTATTTGTCCCTGTGATGTCTATTCACTGATGGACAATGTGGACCATATCTGAACCTCCTGTACTTGATTAACTGTCATGTTTCTCCAGAGTAAAATCCTTCTTTGAAACCCTGTTTAAAGTGTAATTTCAGTCTGTTTACCATCATGCTCACTTGCCTTTGTACACACTCGAATTTTTCATTCCCATTCTTAAAGTTTGATATCTAGAATCAAGTCTAATATTCCAGCATAGCTCTTGCCCTCAAAGAATGATCGCACAGAATGAATGCTCATAAAACAGTGTGACAGAGTAGTTGATTAAATAGTGAACTGTGCAGTACAGAAAAGGGAGAGGTTCGTATGGCCTGCTGATTTGGAGAAGGCCTCACTCCAGATGTGAAGCATGGTCCTATTTTTAAGGATAGGGAGGAATTAGTTAGTTAATGTATTCAAGAATAATAGCAAGGGAAGCAAAATTCAACAAGAATAAGCAATTTGTATTTGAAATGGCTAGATATTGGGAGGCTTTGAAGATTCTTGGGTAGGGAGGTGAGTATACTATCTTGAAAAATTTAGTCTGGCAGAATCTAGAATGGTTCAGAAAAAGAGGCTCTAAGGTAGGGCACCAATTTAGAGGCTCTTATACAAATTCAGGTGTAAGGTTATGAAAACAAGAACTAGTGAGGTAGGAGTAGAAATGTACACACATAGGTGGATTGAGAAGCCAGGAGAATGCTACATATATAATAGATTAACATAACGGGGAAAAGTGAGAAACTATGAAGTTAGTCATTTACACACAGCCCAATAATCTGTGTTATGCAATGAACCAGCAGCCGATGATAGTGGCGATGTATTGTAAACAGGATGAAGTATGTCACAGTATCAATGGAAACAGCCAGTAGCAGGCAGCATGCACTCTAGCAGGCCGATACGAACAATACTCCTTTGTTGTTTAGTAAATCTTACAAAGGCTCTAAACACAGGGCGATTGGCATTGTTTTAAAACAGCTCATAATGGTCTAACTTTGTGCCTGCTTACATATCAGAAGATCAGATAACATTAATATGATTCTTCATTTTGGGAATAAAAAAATGTCTCCAATAATATAAAAGTGTGGGTGTTTTTTTTTTTTGTTTTGCTTCAGTGGTAAGTTCTGTTTACTCTGTGGGCAATGAATGTGAATTGAAAGCCTGTTTACTAAAATTAACAAATCTCAGCATATGATACAAAATTATCCCATTACTGTAGTTGATCTCTTATAAATTAAGAGAATGGGATGGATTTGGTCACTTAGTAATAAGCCCATTGCATCCCTGGAACCTATGAGATTTATTATTATCTGTAGTACATTATAGTGTTTTCCTTTATTAAACTTATCTTCCAGGGCATTAGAAGACTGTACCATCATTTCTGAAAGCTTAAAGGCTAGACAAAGTATAACAAGTTGACATTATCAGTAGCATTGGGAGCAATTACTAATTGCTAATCACGTTCAAATACGTGTTGACTTCTAAATATAGGAAGGGGAGATTAACTCAGGAAACCATATCCTAGTGGGTTAAGTCAGGATTGCCCTTTGTTTAGGATTGAAAAGCAGGTCACTTGGGCATTGTGGTGCTTCCAAGAGAAGTTCATACTCATGTTATTTATTTTGGTGGTTAATTTTTCTTACAATGATTTTGCTTCTGTATTTGTATATATATCTCTATTTATCTCTGTCTACCCACCTATATGTGGTTGCCAGCATCTTTAAAACAATTTTACTTATACTGGTCACTGATCTAAGGTCTGGTGTTTAAACCATCTATCTAGTTTTTACCTCAAGGACTATATTTCTCATTTTCAGGTTTTCCAACTGGTTCTTTTTCATATCCATCCATTTTAGATTTATATCTGCCTATTTTTACTTCACATTTTCTTTTGTTCTTTCAGCAGATGTGTGATGTAAGGAACAGAATTAATGGGAAAATGTCCCTAGGGGCTCATTCTGGGTTTTCTGGACAACGAGCTGGCCAGGAGTGTTCTTGCAGGATGGGGAGTCGCTCTCTTCCAAGAGGTCGTACACTCACCCAGCTGCTCATGGGACCTGTGGCCTCTGCCTCCAGCAGAAGCAGTCTAATATCTACTATAGGCCATGGGACTAGCGTTCCTAAATGATTCCTATGAACAGCAGGGACTGCCTGGTGCTGAAGCAGTTCGTGTGAACCTTGCCTGAGAAGATTACTCTCAAACTTGCCCCATAAGTAGTTGCCGTGGGGGTGGAGGATGTGGCTACTTGGACATCTAGACCCACACTATCCAGCAGAGCACTCATCACTTCTGTGTGGGGTGATGATAGGATGGGGACCCATGCCTTCTCTCCTATTGCTGATGTTGGGCTTGTAGTTTTGCCTTTCACAATAAAAGCTACACATGGTGAGTGACGCCGTGGTGTCCTCATGAACACTTTCGCATGACACATGGCAACCACAGAGGGGTCCTCCTGGTGTGAAAGATGTTATTCTTCACTATCTCTAGGATAATTTTAAACATACCTATTTATAAATCCTTGTTTCTATTTCACTGGGCATGACAGAATCTTATTGTTGAGTTTTTGGTTGTCTTTCTTTTTTTTTTAGAGACAGAGTCTGGCTCTGTTGCCCAGGCTAGAGTGCCGTGGCGTCAGCCTAGCTCACAGCAACCTCAGACTCCTGGGCTCAAGCAATCCTCCTGCCTCAGCCTCCCGAGTAGCTGGGACTACGGGCATGCGCCATCATGCCCAGCTAATTTTTTCTATATATTTTTAGTTGGCCAATTAATTTCTTTCCATTTTTTTAGTAGAGACGGGGTCTCGCTCTTGCTCAGGCTGGTTTCAAACTCCTGACCTTGAGGGATCTGCCCGCCTCGGCCTCCCAGTGAGCCACCACGCCTGGCCTGGTTGTCTTTCTTAGCATTAACATTCCTAATAGGATTTTGAATTATAGTTTGCAGATCTATCTTAATTAATTATTATTGATTAATTATTATATGTCATTAATTATGAATTAATTCCTTCCTTCTTTTCTTCTCTCCATGCCTCTCTTTACCTCCCTCCATGGGTTTTGCTCCATTTCTCTCCAGGCACACCTTTCCGGTCTGATGGTATTCTGCTACCTGCACATCTCCTTACTTTTTAAAAGCAAAAACCATCTTCCATTCTTTGCCTGCCACTTCCGATCTTTTTTCCTTTGATGAAGCGAGGAAGGAAGCAAAGCCCTCTAGAAGGATATCTTGAAGAGAAAGCTCTGCTTTCCCAAATGTTAGTACTTCATTCTGCCCAGTGGGAAAATAGTTCTCCATTAACTTGTTCCTTCATCAAAACTTGGTGATTGGCGAACTGACTTCTGACAACAGTAACTGGTAGAATGTCTAACCTGCGTGGCCTGGTACAAAAAGAGTCCGTATGTTTTAGACAGAATCTTGCTACTTGACCTGAACGATGAGGGATACTGTGGTAATTGCATGAAGAACTTTTATTCCTTAACTGTGGACAGTGCTTTCCTGAATTTTCCTTTTGTGGAATCTGTCTTCTTGTCTCTAGTTTCTATTTTTGCCTCAGATCTCATCATATAATTTACTTGTTTATATCACTGTACATATCCATGTCCTCTATATCGGAACTAATGCCACTGAAGGTGATTGGTATAGGTGAGCATCAATCAATAAGCCCTTTTCACACGACATAAATCTGAAAAATAATTTTTGGTTTTTACCCAAATGCTAGTTTTTAAGGGATCTATTATATTACTGTTTTCACTTCCTGTACAGTGTTTTGCTATTATATGCCACTCTGTTGACTAAAAGGTTGCCCATCTTTTCCACATTCTATATAATACTGGCAAGTTTTTAGCTGCTTGGGAGTTGTATAAAAAAATTCCTGGGCTATGTTGCTGTATGATAACGGGTTCCTGTTATGTTTTTATGAAAGCAGTTATTAGTTTACATTAGACAAAGTGACATATTCCCAGTTTTTCCTAAATACCTCTCTAAGCAAAGAGGATGCACCCTAGTGACACACCCTTTTTTGTCATCGTACTTATCAGAGGTACAGATAGTAAAGGAGATTTAGGGTGTTTTCTAGGACATCGGATCAAATGTCATCAAATGCTAACTATTATGAGATGACATCAAGTGAGTTAGAAAACATCAATATTGTATTTGTCTTGGAACAGAAAGAAAGGAAAACGGGTTTGGGGTAAGATTAGGAAATATGTGTATATTCTCAAGAAGGAAAGGGATTGAGCCTGAGTTGAGGAAAAAAAAGTCTGGAGGGAAGTTATCTACTAGTAACGGAGCACACACCCTCTCCCACCACTTGTGCATCTTGGTCCAAGACTTCAAGCAGTCTTCAGTGCCTCCCAGGGAGGCAGAAACTGTCAACTATGACACTGTGATGGTCCAAATTAGTTTTACATGCAAGATCAGATAAACAGATCTAGGGCGATGTCTTCCTCGGTGACTAGTACATGATATTACTATGAGATGGGAGGGAGAAAAAATACCTCCTCATCCCACAGAGGGTTATCATTCAGTCATCTGAGGCAGGTAACATTTATTCTGAAGAGCTTCAGCTAAATTATAATTTAATGGCCCAAAAGTATAAAAGACTGGTTATTAGATCTTTTTTATTCCCCCTTGTTTTGGAGGGAGGAGAGGAAGGAAGAAGGAAGGCATTTGGCACCTAAAGTTGTGGGGAGGGTGGTTGGCACATGAGGCTGGATTGAAGAGTGGTTACCCAGAGAAGGCGAGGGACGCAGATGGTGAGCAGAAGGCTTTGCAGTCTGGCTGACTCGACAACTTTGCTGAGGAAGGACCTCCTTAGACTTCAGTGGGGTGGGGATAAATAGAAGGCAGGCACTGAGCTATTTTAATCACGCAGCTGCAGATGAAGGCAGTTCTACGTGGTAGGATTTGGGAAGTTCTATTTTTAAAAGCGCGATTGCCCTTACTTAAATTAAGGAGCCAGATCCCCATTAATTGGTGCTAATATTTATGTCATTATGCAGTTTATACAATATTATTTTCTTATATCACTTTTGTTATTGATATAAAAGAGTTTCCTTGCCTGATGTAAAAAAAAACAAAAAAACTGGAGGCCATGTGCGGTGGCTCACACCTGTAATCCCAGCACCTCAGGAGGCTGAGGCAGGAGGATTGCTTGAAGCCAGGAGTTAGAGACTAGACTGAGCAATATAGCGAAATGCTGTCTCAGAAAAATAAGAAAAATTAGCCAGGCATTGTGGCACATGCTGGTAGTCCAAGTTACTTGGGAGGCTGAGGAAAGAGGATTGACTGAGCCCAGGAGTTGTGGCTGCAGTGAGCTATGATCATGCCACTGTACTCCAGCCTGGATGACAGAACGAGACCTTGTCTCTTAAAAAATTGAGGGGAAGCTATATTTAGAACCAGTGTTTACTGTTTGTGGCTGCCCACCCAATTTCTGGACTGTTCTTGCTATCTTGTTTCTGAACCTAATGTTTTATGGTATATACTATGCAATTAAAAATATAGCTGCCTCTATAAAATGACTTAACTAGCTATTTCCCATATTCCATTAGAGAGAATAAATTCAAGTTGTCCAAATGATAGGAAGTAGTGACAATAAAGTGCAACTACTTTTGGAGCACTGTATTTATTCTTCAACCCTGTTGTCTAGAGGATCATTTGGAGGGATACTACAAGCATGGCACTGTTCTCAGTGTTAACAGTGCTTTTTTTTTCTTTTCTGCATCTATTCAGCTCTGGGATTCTGCATAAGTTTCCCTTCTACATTTTGTACTTTTCTGATATTTTGTCATTAGAATAAATTCAGGGCTTTGTAGATTTGGCCACATACCTAGGACTAAAGTTTTATAGAATATAAAAAATATAGTCAATTTCTGCCCTTTCTGGAGGAAAACTTGTGCAACACCTTTACACCATTTTGGCATCAAAATAAGAAAATAAAACCTCTCTGTCTCGAGGGGGCAGGGGGGCATGGGCAATATACGTAACCGCAATATTTGTACCCCCATAATATGCTGAAATAAAAAAATAAAAATAAAAAGAAAGAAAATAAAACCTAACTGTAGTTACATGGTTTACATATTTGTTAAATTACGCTGATCACTGCTTTGGAATCATCCAGATGTTCTATGGGTTTTTGTTCAATTTAATTACATTGAATTATTTTCTGAAATTAAAAGGGCTTGTTTATTCAATTCTCTAGTGTCATTGCCTTTTGTTGACTGCTGGCAATTTTAAATTAAAATCATTATTCTTCATAATTCCCATACTTACAGAGTTTAGCATTGTCTGTATCTTCCCCTGGGCTGAACTAAAGAGCATAACTTTTTGTAATGTAGTACATTTTGCCCACGATTACGTTTCTTAAAAGAAGGCATTTGTTTTTTCTTTAGGTTATTGTTTGAAGAACAGGCTTAAATATATCTGCCAAAGCATTGCCAAAGCTTTCTTTAAAGTTGACATATATCAGAAAGATCTCCTTTCTACTGAGGGAGCTTTGTCAATCTTAAGACTTGGTAATATCTTAATCCTGGTTTGTGGTACAAACTTGATTTTCTTTAGTATTTCCTTTGTCATAGAAAAAAATGGAATGGTTGTTTTAAAACTTCAGCCTCCACCTTTGTGATCAGAAAAAGGAAATCTAATTATATTTCTAGCTTTTGCAATTTCTACTTCTCATCAATAAATTATTTCCACTATCAAATAGAAACCTTATTTGTGTCATTCTTTGACCTCCAGTGTCTTTCCATCTAAGTAAGTTTCGGTTTGTCTTAGCCACTTGGGCTGTGTTTCTTCTTCTATACCTGCTTCACTTACATATATAATTTAACATTTTCTTCTGTACCTTTGTAGGATTCTCTTAACGGTTAATGTTTTGCAGATAATATCTCACATTCTTTTCTCTCTTTTATTTGCCTGGTTCACGTGAAGGTTGGACTGCTTTCATTTCTGTCCTAGTATTCATTAAGATGGCTAGGTGACACAGCCCTGGAATCTCACTTGTAATATTTGGAAGGCTTTCAGCATTTGCATCTTTTACTTTTTGCAGTGCCAGTGCTATTGAGTGAAGAGACAGGTGGTCAGAAAGGCAGAAGGTAATCTTGAAAAGTATCGTATCATGATGAAACAAAGAGAATGGGGCTTAACGAAAATGGTAGTGAACCACAGAGTCAAATGCTGAAGACAGTTTTCGTAATTAGGAGTCACTGGCACATAAAACAATTTTAGTACAGTGTGGTATAGAGTATTCTTTTGAGAAATTCAGTGGGGCCAATAATCTGAGAGGCAAAGGCACCTTCCCAGGATGTGCAGGTGCTTGGATTGCTTTAATCTGACAATATTTTTTAAGAGATGAAAGAGTTAGTAGAGGGTAGAAACTGCTCATGGACAAGAAACGGCGCTGAAGCAGGGAGGGATGGAGCAGGAAGGGGAGGTGAGAGAGAAGGAATTTCCAAATCTGTGCATCATAAGTTTTGTTCTCTGAGACATAGGAAGGAGGAAAGGCAGACAGGTTGGTGGATGGTACTGGAAATTATGAGATGGAAAAAAGGAAATGCCATGTAGAGGAATTTCCATCCACTCAGTAAAATGGGAGAGGAGGTCACCTGCTACGTGGAGTTTGGACTGGGAACCTCAGGCCAGTATTTGCCAGGGCAAGAAGCAAAAGGGAAATACAAAGCTGACTAAGGAAAAGTGCTGGCTCAAATCAGTCTGCTGCATGAAGCCTTTCATCAGAATTGTTTCACTAGCAAGGAAAGTAGTTTTTTATTTCTTTCTTTATATTTATTTTGTGAATTTGTCTGGAGCACAGTAGGAAAAATAGCTTAGAACAAATGAAATTTTATCAGTTGGCCTCATATATTTTTGTTACTTTTTTCCTGAGCTTAGACTAGTGTCTCCTTTAACTGAGAAAGCCCAACACGATCATTATAGTAAAAAAAATTTAGGGTGTTTTTGGTTGAACTTGACGTTCATCCCAAGTGCAATTTTGCATATATTGTAAATCAGGGAAACCGTCAGGCCCCACTCTACCCGATTGCTCAGTCTTTTGCAGTGTGTACTGTCAGTTCTTGCTGTTTTCTACATGCTGTTATGCTCGTTCTTGCTGCAGTACCTTTGCCTGAGGTGACTTCTTCACCTCACAAGTCTTACTCCTGCCCATCCACACCTCCTTCATACTTAACTAGATGGTTTTCATCTTTGAAGACCTTGGCTTAAACTTGACCTGCTTCATAAAGCTGTCTAAAGCTGTAGCTCTCCTTTCTCTCTCTCTCTCTCTCTCTCTCTCCATCTGAATAGTGAATTCTGCTTAGTTCAAATCTTTATTTTCATATTTTCCCCTGTTTTCTTAGGTGAACTATAATTTTCCTGTGAGAAGGACCAAAACTTCTGTGTATTTCTTTTAGATCCATATGTATTAAGTCCTAATAAATGTTCTGTACGGAATCGTTTGTAATTGGTGTTTTATGTTCACCTGGTGACCCCAATAGTTGATATTTAAAATCTGTGCAATCCCTATACTTGCTGTTTATTGTGATGCTACAGATGATGGTTGTTATGATTAAGTATTTTTGGTGTTTCAGGTCCTCTTAATAAGCTTTATTAATTTAAAATATTATTTTTAATTTGAGCCTTATTTTTCTTTCTTCATTTTTGTGGTTCTGTGCATGCTTGGTTGGTCCCAATTCGTGACTCTTAAGGATGTCATGGTAACCTGGCAGAGAGAATCCTTGGGTTAAGTTGTTCTTTCCTCCCTTCCCCAAGATGTGTTCAGCTGCTAGGATATGCTCCCTCAGAACTCTTTTTAATCTGTTCATCCTCATGATAAAATTATGTTTTTTATGCCCTAGATTTTTTACTATTCCTTCTCATGTAGGCAATATAAAACCATAATGTGTCTGAGATATATACATGTGTGTATATATATATACACACACACATAATCTCATAAGAATATGTACTAATACATGTAATAATTTTTAAAATTTAACTCATAATTATTAGTAATTCCATTTATCTTGTAATTTGGTTCTTATTGGGTAGAGGCACTTCGCATGGCTCATTTAAGCCAAGGAACTTTTTATGCAGTAAAAATGTACAAAAGAAACATTTAAGTTAAATAGTGAATTTATTACAAAATAATTACAAAATATGTTTATTTATTACAAAATATATAAATTTGTTACAAAGTTACAAGTGGCATAAAAATACATATTTGTGTTTATTTTAGGAATCAAACATTCTAAGTCCAGTTCAGGATGGAACAAAGAAACCTCAGATCGACAGCAATAAAAGCAACAACTACCGTATTGTAAAGGAGGTCAGTAGATATAAAATATTTTATATAGATTTATATTTGCATGACACGTAATTTTTGCTCATATTTCGTATTGTTATTTGTTACATTGAATGCTTTTCTTTTTCTTTTAAAAGATTTTGATTAGGCTAAGTAAACTTTGCGTACAGAATAAAAAGTGTCGGAATCAACATCAACGATTACTGAAAAATATGGGGGCTCATTCGGTGGTGTTGGATCTCCTGCAGATACCCTATGAAAAGGTTAGTCCTTACTTTTTTTCTTTAACTTTTCATTTTGATACAATTTCAAATGTTTAGCAAAGTTACCAAGAATTTTTTCTCCCTTGGGAATAATTCACCCAGCTGATGCCCCAACCAACCCTGAGCCCTTCAGTGCATATTTCCTACCGCGGCCTTCCAGCAGGAAAGAGCATGGCACTCCACTACCCCTCATCCCTGCATACTACTCACGCCTCTCCCTTTGTTCTAATCATGTCCTGTTTCACTAGAGGAGGAAGGAGTGAGGGCAGAGCAGGAGGAAAAGGGGGCGAGAGCAGGAGAGGAGAAGGAACGGAAGGAATAGATGTTGGGAGAAACAGGAAGGAAGAAGTATGAGAATGAGGGATGGAGAAGGTGGGGCAAAGAGAGAAAAAAAGGAAAAAAGAGACAGAAAAAGCCAGATATATAGACACACTGGGAAAGGGGGTGCATTTTTGGGAGAGAAAGAATTAGAGGGCCAGGAGAGTACAGCAGAGAGGGGAGGAGGATGAAGTGAGGGGACAGAGAGAGGAGAATGCAGCACGGGGAGGTGGGGGGCAAGACAGGAGGGGAGAGGTGGCTCTGTGCAGAGATGAGAAACATGATGGATCATCAGAAAGGGGAGTGAAAACAGTGGGGCAGGGAGAAAAATAGTTCATAGGTGAAAAGACATATTTTTGGTAACATTTCGCTCTCCTGTGTTTGTTTCTCTGCATCATGTGCTGCTCTTTAACTTACAGACTGATGAAAAGATGAATGAAGTAATGAATCTAGCCCATACATTCCTGCAGAATTTCTGTCGAGGAAATCCACAGAATCAAGTTCTTCTTCATAAACATCTGAATTTGTTTTTAACTCCAGGTGTAAGTATTTTAGAGACTTCTAGTATGTATAGTCAAGTGTGCATCAAATTTGTTTTAGTAACATTAATGAATATAATTTTATTAATTTTCATCATCTCATTTTTTTCCTTGTAGGGATTCTCACCTTAAAAGCAAATATCTTATATTTTAATTAAGGAAACTTTTAAAGAAACTTGAAAAATTACATGAATTGTATGTGCAAATGATAACTTCATTTATATGTGTATAGTTTAATGTCAGGAAAAAGATATGGTAGAACAAAGGATTAATTCTACAATACCATGACTAAGATAAATATTGAAAACTCAAAGGTGGAGTTTTCCCTTGTCTGTAAAATGTGTTTGAGTGGATTTGAGGGAAGAGTTAACTTTGAATTTTAAATTCATCTCAAGAATACTGTTGCCAACATCATGCTCTTTATGATAATAAGCTCCTTTCTCCAACTAAATTCCTTTGTTAGCTCAGTTTTCCTTTAGTAGTTAATGACCTCATTGCATTTCATAAAAGACTTGCACAGAAAATTCACTATGGCTTCGTATAAAACTGATCACAAGCAGGGAAATTAGTCTAAATACTGTAGAATAGAAAATTGATCTTGTCAGAATTACAAGGGCACGTTCTTCTGTGTTTAGCTCCTTGAAGCAGAAACCATGCGGCACATCTTCATGAACAATTACCATCTGTGCAATGAAATTAGTGAGAGAGTTGTGCAGCATTTTGTGCACTGCATCGAGACACATGGCCGCCACGTGGAGTACCTGAGGTTTTTGCAAACGATTGTCAAAGCAGATGGCAAATATGTGAAGAAATGCCAGGATATGGTAATGACAGAGGTATGTTCTCAGTTTGCATTTTATCAGCTTCACATAAACAATATGTATTTTCTGTTAATTTAGAGTGAAAACAACTCCAACAACATAGGTTTGGAAAATAATTTAATCATAACTACTTAAGAACAAGTATATTTTGCTTTAATCTAGTGAAGCAACATGTTTTAAGTTGGTTTTATGATTTTCTGAGAGCTGACTTTTCTTTTATATCCATAATGAATTCATGTATTTTAAATAATGGGTAAAATCCTATGAAATGTTATAGATTATTTGGAATTTTGGAATGAAAGCGACAAGATTTTGTATCTTTAAGTTTCCGATAATATAACGAAGACAGATGAACTCTGTCTTTCCAGTGCCTTAGTTGCTCTGTTTGTGAAATACAGAATGGGTATTCTCTGCCACTCTCTGCTACTGTTTGCAGAATGCTTTAAAGAGAATCAAACTAATTAATAAAAACTACTCATCAGTGGTTTATTCTAACATGTGGAAACTTGCTATTTAGAATAAGTTAATAATTTAAGAAAAATGAATGGCTAAAATACTTCATTTATTTTTTCATTTTAATGTTTGACATTGAATGATATTTATGTAATAAGTTACCAGGAACCAAGTGTCATATGTTGAAGAACTGGCAGCTCAAAGAGCCCATTTGGGTAAATCATTGCTCTGGTTCTCTGGTGGCCCGTATGGATTATCCATTCATGGCTTCCAATCAGTTACATAGTAGATTAGATTGGTTTGGGGAATGTTTATATATATATATATATACCTTAAATTTGGGCATGGGGAGATTTCCATGTCGATTCAATATGAGTTCTTCCTGCCACATAGAAATCTTAAATTTAATTCAACTTAAACCTTTGAATTGTTAAATGTAAAATATTGTTATTAAACATTTTAAGGAAAAGTTTAAACTTGTAAAATTTTCCTTTTTCTATCTACATTTACATGCACATTAGTTCTTCATTACCTATAGATGTGGGAACTGATTTGATTTTGTATCATGATCACCAAGGAAAGAATTAGAATGGGAAAGCAGCCAATATGTAAGCCAGTCCTATGACACTTATCAGGTGAAGTGTTTCTACATGTAAAGAAGTATTTGTAATATTACATTATGTTAATATATGATCCATATTTTTGACACATATGCATTCTCTTTCAACAAAAATTTCAAAGTAAGCCAATTAGTTGTCTTATCAATTTAAATGTTATCAATTTAAATATAATAAATAAAGAAAAATATTGTAGATCCTTTGTTGCCCACCAGATATCTCACACTGTGGTTAGAAAATTGGTACTGATAATAGATGGACAATAAGACATTATAGAGTTTGAACAATAAAATTACCACCTGCTGGAATTCTCCACTAAAATTATATAAATAAAATATGAATGAAAATTTATGTTCTAAAAGCTCTTACGTATTCATTTCTTTGTCTTTCCCATTTTAAAGTCCCTCTTTTCACCTTATTTCTCCCATCTATGATTTTATCTTTATTCTCTGCTGATGCCTTCCCATGACACATGGAATTTTCCAGATTTTTATAAAATTGTGTTTGGCTCAATGTACCTGCTTACTTATTCAGTCACTATTGAAGTGCATGGGGACTTTTATTATGGCTTTGGTAAAATTATAAGATTTCTCATGCTTTCGTGGTAGAGGTCTTCCGTTTGAAGTGGAAGGAAATAACTTTATTCTTTTCCAGGTTTAATTTCAGTGTAACTCACTGATGAACAATTTAATATCATCTATGTCTTTTAATTCTTGCCCCATCTGCTGCTCCCATATCTCCCCGACTGGTTTTGATAGCATTCATAACTGATCCTTTCGCATATGACTATAATCTTTTCTATAGATTATAATTATAATCTTGACTATAATCTATACTCTTTTCACCACCCTGCCTTGGCACAGCTCTGCTTTTGCAATATTATCTATGTTTATGCAAAGAGATACATGTGTTTTCAGATAGATCAAGCATTTGGAAATAATTGCAAGGATGAACATTTGGACTGCTATGTAAACTCTCTTATTATCATTTCAGTTGATAAATGGGGGTGAAGATGTGCTGATATTTTACAATGATAGAGCATCATTTCCAATCCTTCTCCATATGATGTGTTCAGAGAGAGACCGAGGGGATGAGAGTGGCCCCTTAGCCTACCACATCACCTTAGTGGAGCTGCTGGCAGCATGCACAGAGGGGAAAAATGTCTATACTGAAATCAAGTGTAATTCCCTTCTGCCCCTGGACGACATAGTGAGGGTGGTGACCCATGATGACTGCATCCCTGAGGTAAGCCTGGCAAATGCTTAGCAGCTGTAGAATCATTATTAGTTTTTAAAGTTTATGTAAGTCCAGAAGTCTCCCATACTAATAAGATCATATATTTAGTCAAGGAATTGTATTTAGCTTTGCAGAATGGAAAATTTTAAAAGAACATAAAAAGGTCTACTTTTTAATAAGATCTTCTGAAAGGAGTTATGAAAGAAGATAAACCTTTGCAAACTATAACCACTGTTTAGTGGAAGGTACTACACAAGTCTCGTAAATTCTAAACGTGGCAGTGTGACTAAACAGAAAGGTTTACGTGTAACATCTAGTGTGTTTTTGAGCATAAAGCAGGTGCTTGATAAATGATTCATAATCATTGATTGGAGAGGCTAGGATAGTGCTGTTGTAGGACCACGTATTATTATTGTTATTAAATAATAGAATCTGCAGGTTTACCTGGCTATATGGAATAGATACAGTTTTGAAAATGTGCACACACATTTTGCTCTATTCACACATCATCTTTGGTCCTTTGTCCTAGTTTGCGTCTGATGGTAAGAAAAAAACTCAGTAGAAGCTGGTTGTCTGCCAGTAGGATTCTATTCATGAGGCTTCCAGAAATGTACATTGCAATAATTTCTTTCTTTTCCACTGTTGTGGTGTATTGTTGCAAAGTTCATAAATGTGTGACAGTCTGCTGAAAATGATATAAAACCAAACATTTAATCACAGTAACTTAAAAAGGTGTCAGATGATGTTTATACTTCCCAACTTTCAAACAGTCCTATATAGTGGTGGACTTGAAAGTATATTTTTGTGAAATTTTGTGAAATTGTTGATACCTCGGCCCAAGGGTACTTCATGACTTGATTGGTTTGAAATAAAATGGCAAAGAGAGGAAGTATAATGCCACGATGAAATTCACAGGTTCTGTCCTCATTTAAGGTCCTGATCCCAGCCACGTGTTTTCCTACTGGCAGTTCCTGCTGACTACACCACTCTTGCCTCTTATATTCACCTAAGCGACTCCGCTTCGTCCTTCAGATCTTGATTCAAGCCTTTCTTCTTCCAGGAAGACTTCCTTGGCCTTCTTTAGAAAATGTGTCAGAGTCTATAATTTGAAATTTCAACTGTATTAGTTAACAAATATCTGTTGACCAAAATTATATGCTCTATGAGGGCAATAACTGAGTCTGTTTCTAGTCACCATTATATTATATGAGCTGGAGCCTACACCCAATACATAGGTTTTGAATGAATGAACAAATGAATGAAAGAATGAGTCAGAATCCTGGATCTATATCTGCCTAGTTGTGTAACTGACTCCAGCAGGTTTCTTAACCTTTCTAATCTTTAATTTCCACAATTTTAAAGTGAAATAATTATCGCGTATACCTGCTAGGGTAGCTGGAGGATTAAATGAAATAAGATAACACATACTGAAGGCTGAGGGTGTTTGGCATGTAGCAAACACCAAGTGAAGCCAGCTGCTGTCAGGATGGTTGTGATAGTGCCTGAAAGGCTCACATTCCTCCCACCCTGTGCCCGTCTTGACACAGGCACTCTGCCATGGGTGGTTTGGTTAGACTTCAGTCAAGCACAGGGAATCACATGGGCATGGAAGCTGGTCCTCTATTCCTTGTGAGTCTGACTTGCATTCCATGAATCCCCTAAAATTGTTCACTTGATTTTTTTATGTATATGCATTTTTTCTGGGGAAATTTATAGCATTCATCAGATTTTTATAATGAAAGAAACAAAAATGAAAATTAAAAAACTACTGTCATATATACTTTAGAAATGCCATATTTCTATCATTTATCCTCTATCATATCAATCCTTTGTGAGGAATTTTGCCAATCCTGGAAAGGAATCTTACTACATCTTAAAATAATAGAATTTTTTAGGGGGTAAACTGTGAGCTTGTTTCTTCTCAGAAGAAGAAATCTAAATTTTTTTTAATGGCAACGAAATATTATTTAGTCAACATATTTAAATTCTTGTAAACAGTTGTTGGGAATATAAATTAGTACAGCCACTATGGAGAACAGAATGACGGTTTCTCAAAAAACTACAAATAGAACTGCTATATGTAGCAATTCACAGAAGCAATCCCACTATTGTGAATGTATCCAAACGAACGGAAATCAGTATATTGAAGAGACAGCTGCACTCCCATGTTTATTGCAGCAATATTCATAATAGCCAAGATATGGCATCAACCTAGGTGTCCAACAACAGATGAATGAATAAAGAAAATGTGGTATATGTAGACAATGGAATACTATTCATCCATAAAAAAGAACAAAATCCTGTCATTTGTGGCATCATGGAGGGAATTGGAGGACATTATGTAAAGTGAAATAAGCCAGGAACAGAAGGTTAAACACATATTCTCACTCACTTGCGGAAGCTAAACAAAGTTGATCTCATAGAAGGAAAAAGTAGTACAGAGGATACTAGAGGCTGGGAAGGGCTAGGGGAGGGAAGGATAGAGAGAGATTTGTTAAAGGATGCAAAATTATAGCTAGTTCAGAGGAATAAGTTCTAGTACTCTATACCACTGTAGGATAACTATAGTTAGCAATAATATATTATTAAGTTTATATTATATTATTAAGTTTCAGGTAGCTAGAAGGAGAATATTAAATGTTCCTGATACAAAGAAATGACAAATGTTTGAGATGATAGATATGCTAATTACCCTGATCTGATCAGTATACAGTATATGTATCACATCACTATGTTTCCTACAAATATATATAATTATCATGTGTCAATTAAAAAATTAAAAAATTTAACAATACTAACTTTATATTAGAACTCTCTTGGCTGCAAGTGACAGAACCCTGACTTAAACTAGTTTAAACAAAAAAGGGAATTTTATTGGCTCCTGTACTTGGAAATTGGAAGGATGGCTGTTTAGATGGATCCAGAGGTTCAGACAATGTCAGAATTCTTTCCATCTCTTGTACCTTTTTCCTTCATCCTTCTGCCTCATTCTCTGTTTCTGGGCATAATTTTCCTCCACATACCTGGAGACGATGGTTTCTTGAAGTTCAGGTTTACCTTTTGTTTCACTTTAGCAATGAGAGAAAAAAGAAACAAAGAGAGAAGAAAAAGGAGGAAAAGGAAGAGGAGGAGGAAGGGGAGGGGAGAGAGGGAAAGAAGGAGAGAGGAAGAGGGAGGGCTTTTGACTCCTAATGTCTCAAATATGATAAGCTTCATTTGAATGAAGTGCCTGTTCTCACACCAGTAACCGCATCTGGAGGATGGAGGGGGGCCATGTGTTCACCTCTGGGTCAGTGGGGTGTTTTAGCTAAACAAGGGAAATGGGAATGCTTTCTGGGTAGACACGAAACATGTTATAATCTACTACAGGAACTAATACGGATTTTATATTGTCTTTTCATAATTGCTACTTGAGAATGAACAATAAAGAAAACTTCCTTTCGTATTTGAAACTTGCACAGGTTAAAATTGCTTACGTGAACTTTGTGAATCACTGTTACGTCGACACGGAAGTGGAAATGAAAGAAATCTATACAAGTAATCACATATGGAAATTATTTGAGAACTTCTTGGTGGACATGGCAAGGGTAAGTTACACTTTGACCGTTAAATACTATTTCATGTTTAGTAAAGGTTGTCAACATATATTTTGACTAAATAATATTAAGCATCTGGATGAAAACTTGCAATTAAACCGACTCCTTTTGATTTAATTTGTTACATTCATAAAATTGTGACTGAGTTTCACAAGATTGTGAGATATAATGCGTTAATATACACAAAATATTTATACCTAGTACAGTGTATATAGCAACAGATAAAGTATTCATTGTTACCTTTATAGCCGACTATATTTGTCTGTTATTAAATGGAATCTTAGTGGCCTTTTTACATTGGTTAGAGAAGACATTTGGCAGAGGCCAATTACAAACCACAGATGAAAGAGACCTTAAGACGTCTTACCCACTGCTTTCAGGCAGATAGGTACTTGACGGGCTACTCAGGACTTAGCATTGCCCACCGTTCCTATTCAGTCTTCCATGGAAACATGCTCCAGTAATTTAATCATCTGGCATTTTCTGTCGTGTCAGCCAAGTTATATTCTGCTTTTTCTTTGAGTCCATTTCCTCTTGTTTGTTTTTTTGGGAGGTATTGGTGAGAACATGTGGAGCTGGTTGGCATTTTCTAGATACCTCCCACATACGTTTTTTGCTCTCTTGATATTGAGTAAATGAATAAATGAAGAAAGAAAAGAAGGGATCTTTTTGATAGATAACAATTTTCTTTAGCACGTCTTAGCCTTTTGTTTTGTATACTGAGTTCTTATAATGTCTAGAGTCTAGTATTTTAGTCTTTTTTTCCTTTTAAAACTTCTCTAGTTTTCTCTTTAAAGTTATGGGACATGATGTTCAAATAAGGATTTCACTAATAGAAGATGGTGTATAGATCATTCCTTAGACCTATTATGAGTTGTGGTGGCCTGTCCCAGTCCCTTTGGCCTTTCTGCGTTCCTGAGTGCTGGTGGCTTTATGTAGGCCACATATAAGATGGATTTGGAAGAGAGGGATTAGTGAAGTCCATATTGCCACTATCTGACCAGAATGGATGCTGTTATATGTTAGCTCACTGCCTCCCTACACTCCTTTCTGAAAGGAGAGACAACAAAATACATGTAATAAAACATTGACTACAGACAAAGACATCTGAGAGCACCCTTATACAATACAGTGAATCATGTTTTATTCCAGACCAGGAACTCTTTTTATTCAGTCAAGGTTTCCAGGTGAAATGTGCTTATTTTACTTTTAGTGTGTAAAGTAAGGTTGTTCCTATTTTACTTCATTTCTATATAGCTAAAAGCTACTTGCTACCTTTCTCAGGTAAAGCTGCACCTGTAGAGAAACCATTGTGTTTTATGCAGCATTTGATATAGCACTCATATTTATCCCCATTGACCTTGAGATAACCTTGTATCTGGCCAGCTAGAAGTACCAGGGACCTTGAACTGCAGGAAGGCTTACACGCCAATGACTGAGCTTTAAAATTGCACGTGCAGGAAGATATTAAAGAGATTATAGACTGATTTGCAGAGTTGCACAGGGCTATGGACTAAGGATAAGCTTGAAAAAGACCAAGGTCACATTCTAGGCAGCATGAGCTATAAAGCTAAAAGGATTTTTATTTTTTAAGCTAAGGAAAGCTGAGGATAACTGCCATTGATTATTCTACCTTGGAAACACTCTTCCCATTGATGTATTCACCAGGCAAATATATACAAATTTACATTCTTTTTTAAAAAAGTACACATGTAGGAAGGATTTTTATTTTAACTATTTTTATTATGTATATAATTAATATTATTTATTATATAAAGGCTCTAGGGGAATTTTAAGATCTTGGTCTATTCACTCTTTGTGTCCAACCACAACTACTTAGCTGTATTACAAAGATAATTATTTCCTTTTTGTTTCCCTCTTAGTTGTATTTTAAAGCAGCAGCTCTCTAATCCCTTCACCAGGTTGGACAGGAAATCACCCTTCTTCCTGTTTCAGGGAAGAAAAAGGAAACTTGACTTTCTTGTATCTGGGATTTCTCTTTCTCCCCCTGAAGAATGATTAAGGAGCTACCAGAAAGTTTCAAATTCAAATTACAAAAATAAGTATGGTTAAATGAGTAGATTGTGGTCTTTCTGGGAAAATGTTCAGCTCAGTGGAGCAGTAGTTTTCAAACTTTAGTGAACGTCAGAATTGGGCTTGTTAAAGCACAGATTGCTGCACCCTGTCCCCAGAGTTTCTGATTCAGTACATGTGAGACTTGGCATTTTTCACAAGTTCCCAGGTGATGCTGCGGCTTCTGGTTCAGGGACTACACTCCGAGAATTGCTGTAGTAGAACTTGGTGGTTAAGAGTAGGGATGTCACAGGAGTTAGCCAGACCAGAGTTCAAGTCCAGATTCTGCCTCTCACTGCTCAGTTATCTTGGGCGAGGTACCAAACCCCTTGGAACCTGAGTTTCCTTATTTGTAAAATTAATACAATATTAACACATTCCTCCTTGGGTTACTGGGAGGATCCAGTGAGATAATGCATACGAACCTTTTAGCACATACTAACAGCTAGTAAGAGAGTTGATAACATCATTCACATAATTGTCTCCAGGATTATTACAAGGTTATATGTATCCTTGTAAGTAATATTGAGAAGCTTCCCCAAGACCTATACCGAATAATGTATTAATATAACCAAAAGGAAGACTATCCAGCACAGGCAATAGCTGGAGCCACGTCCTTGAAGCTGGACATACACAATAGTTGTTGACATAAGTAGCCAGCCACCTATTAGATGAAGCAAATTCAGATGTTCCAACAAAACTATGAAATCCTGGAACAGTTGAGAAATGGTAAAGGTAATCCATCTGGAGGAAAGGAATTTGATAAGTTAAACCTAAAGAATCACAGCATCCTAGGGTTGGAAGAGACTAGTAGCTAACTTTATATCCCCTTCATCGTCTTCAGCACCTACTCGGATATTTCCATTAACAGTGATCGTATGACTTTTTGATACAATTAGTTTCATTATTGCACAACTTTAATTGTTAAGAGCTCTATATATTGAGCCAAATTTTTACTTATCGTAATTTTTACCTATAGTAAATTTTTACCCATAGTTCTTCTTTCTGCAGCAACATATAACAATTCAGCTAAACAAAGATGTGAGTATTTACCATAAACACCTCCTCACTAGTGATCCACTTTGAAATGATAAAATTATATAACTTAAAGGAACTTAAGGTCATCTCGGTTGGCCTCATAATCTTGCCTGTGGGCTCCAGAGAGATTATTTGCTAGGTGACTCTTCTAGCTAGTTACAGAGTGGGAAGTTTGCTGCAGCCTAATCCAGTGCTTTTTCTCCAATGGCTTCCCAAATATTTTATGACAGCCCTCATGTCTCCCATTATTTTCTCCATGTGCTTCCTCTTCTGATATGGTTTCTGGGATCCTTGTTTCAGCATACTTTTGGGTTCCCTCTGGTTTGTCTGGGTTTCTGTTTGAAGACGTGGCATTCAGGATGGAACCCAGTACTTAGGCAGGGTCTGGCCAGCACAATTTTATTTTAGTAGAAATTTGGAGAACAATTTTGTTTAAAAGGCAAATAAAATACTAATATGTATTGACACTCACATGACCTTCTACCTTTCTTCTGATGTTTTTCTGGAGTCAGTACTGCCAGAATCTTTTTGTTTGTATTTGACTAAAGTCACCTTTATTAGTATCTTTCATTTTCCCATTTGCCTCCCCCCTTGTCTTTTATCTTGTTAAGACCCATATAGGAAAATCTTCCCTAAAAGATTGTTTTTAGTAAACTGGTGCTGTATCTATATATCTCTCTCTATATGTCTGTATCTGTATGTCTATCTATCTATCTATCTATCTATCTATCTATCTATCTATAGTTTCACATACTTATTCCATTCTGATTTCCTGACAGAGAGAGTATCCATGCCCCATAAGTACCCCAGACCTAGGCAGGCAGCAAAGCTATTAGACCCATGAATAGTTGTTGCACTGTCTTTTAGAGCATTTAACAACAGCCCACTTTGATCTGTGTTCCAATGCAGCTATTAGAAAATTGGTGTTTGTAGGGCAGAAATGCCCTTTTTTGGCTCTATAACCGGTTGTTGTTGCATAGTCAGGGGATTTGAGTCATTATTAGAAAGCACATGGAGGGAGTGGACTGTGGTCAGTGTTAGCCTCAGACTATGTTTTATCTTTGAAGATGTTCCCAATTTTGCCATCAATGTCATGGTCCTATAATGACCAACAGTACTCTAAGTAATGGACTGGCAGAATGAAATTAGACCAAGAAATAATTTAGAAGGTGCACCTAACTCGGTGTCATGTCGATGTCCTATCAGTCATTGCTTAGCAAGACAAGTTGGTGTATTTCACTCTCAGATAGATCACTTGAGCCATTTGCTCCCGTTACTTAATTTACCAAATAAATAGGTGAGAGATAAGAGTAAAGATAGAATTTATATGTTCCTTGAAACATACTTTCCCAGTTCTTTAATTTGATGGGATTAGATATGTTTTCTTCCCTCCATCTATTCTCTATATAGCAGCCATAATGACTGAAGAAGAAGGAGGAGGAGGGGGAAAGGAGGCAGAGAGGAAGGAGGAGGAGGAAGAGAAGAAGAAAATGGCTGTTGTTTCAGGTCACTCTTCTGCTCAGATTCCTCCGTGACTTCCTGTCTAACCTGGAGTGAAAGCCTGCAAGATTTGGCCTCTATCCCTGACCACCCCTTTCCCCTTGTCCTCTTACTGTCCCCGAGCCAGCTCTCTGTTCTACCCGGTGGCCTCATTGCTGCTCCTTAAATGTGCCAAACATGCCATCTTAGCACATTTGCATTTTCCTGGGATGCATGACTCTGAGATATCCTCATAACTTCTTCCTTCTTTTCCTTTAGGCTCCTCCTTAAAAGTCACCTTATTAGAGAGTCCTTCACTGACCACCCTATATGAAGTAACAACCTCTTTCTTCTTATCCTCCCTACACTTGCTTCATTTTTCTTCATAGAACTCATCACCACCTGACTTTTATATGTGTATTTGTATTTGTTTCAGTGGAAACGAATGAAGGGTGGTGGGGATTTTGTTTTGTTCACTGCTGCGTGCCTGACCTGGAACAGTGTCTCACACATAGTAGATACTCAGTAAATATTTGCGGAATAAATAAATGTCAAATGGAGTTAAAAATATTTAAAAAGTGGATTTGAAAACAATGTAAGTGCGGGCTTAGGCACAGAATTAAGTAGGCATATCAATGGAATGAAATAAATAGCTAGAAACAGACTTTTACTTTTGTAAGATCTTAATATATAATAAATTACCACCTATTATTGGGAAGAGATTGGTTTTACTAGGGATTGCTGAACTTTTTCTCCAAAGAGCAAGATAATAAATATTTCAACTTTGTAGGCCACTAACACAACTGTTATAGCACTTACTTTATGGAAAGGAGCCATATATAATACATAAATGAATTGATATGGCTAGATTTGACCCATGGGCTGTAGGTTGCCTACCTTGGATTATTAAGTTAATAATATAAACACCATTAAGGTAGTGATTTTGGTTTATTTTGTTACTGATGGGTCCCAAGTATGTAGAACATTCTTGCATGGAATAGACACTCAACCAAAATTCTTTATTTGAACTAAATCAAAATGACTGTTGACAACACTGACTATTGGGATGAAATGAACTTACATCATATAATAGCAATAATTGCAATGAATTTTAGAGCTAAATGTAAAAAAAAAATGAAACAATAAAAATGGATGGGAGTGTAGATGAATATTTATCTGCCTTTGGGTAAGAAAGATCTTTTTAAGTAAAAGCAATAGATGAAATTAGCTAAGGAAAATCATAGAAATTTTACTCTTTGAAAATTTAATACTTAAGTACATAAAAACATCAAAATAAAAACCATCAAAATGGAAAAAGTTACTGTGTACTTTAAAAAGGGTAATAACTGTCACATAAAAAACTTACATACATTGATAAAAACTCTAGCAATCTAATAAGAAAATGGACAAAACCAGGCATTCATGATTTATAGAAGAGGAAATACAAGTAATTAATAAACCTATGAAAAAATGTTCAACTGTTAATAATTTTAAAAATAATACAAAGGGAAATAAGATCCAGTTTTCAACCATCCAAGTTGCAAGAGTGAAAAGATAATATTAAAGTTGGTGCTGGTTCAGGGTATACATTTGCATGTCCTCTTGACAAGAGTATAATTTTATGCAGTCTTTCTGAAAAGCATTTTGTAATGCCTTAATACCTTTTTCTTTTTTTTTTGGTGACAGAGTCTCACTCTGTTGCCCGGCCTAGAGTGCTATGACGTCAGCCTAGTTCACAGCAACCTCAAACTCCTGGGCTCAAGTGATCCTCCTGCCTCACCCTCCCGAGTAGCTAGGACTACAGGCATGCACCACTATGCCTGGCTAATTTTTTCTATGTATTTTTAGTTGGCCAATTAATTTCTTTCTATTTTTAGTAGAGACGGGGGTCTCACTCTTGTTCAGGCTGGTTTCGAATTCCTGACCTTGAGCGATCCACCCACCTTGGCCTCCCAGAGTGCTAGGATTACAGGCTTGAGCCACCATAGCTGGCCCCTTCATACCTTTTTAATGTGTTAGGTAATTTACCTTCCAAGAATCCATCCTTGGGAAATAATTAGAAATGCTATAAAGGATTTATGGTCAAAGAAGTTCAGCATACTTTTATAATAACATACAGTAGGAAATATTTTAAATATTTAATATCAGAGAACTGCTTAAATACAT
The DNA here is from genome assembly GCA_008086735.1 of Cheirogaleus medius. Lineage (NCBI taxonomy): Eukaryota > Metazoa > Chordata > Mammalia > Primates > Cheirogaleidae > Cheirogaleus > Cheirogaleus medius. The sequence continues at coordinate 34,812,774 of VBSM01002616.1, forward strand.
TATGATATATCTATAGGATGACTGTTAGAGTCACTGGAATTATTTTTTGAGAATTTTGAATAATGTGAGAACTGCTAATGATTGAGTGTTAAGTATAAAAAGGAAGATATGAAACGGATTATCCAGGAATGATTTTAATTATGTAAAATATATATGATAGAGCAAAAAGGTTAGAAGAAAACATTCCAAAATGTTAATCGTAGTTTTTTATATGAATTGTAGGATTATGGATAATTTTCATTTTCCAACTTTTTTTTTTCTGGATTTTTTTCAGACTTGCTGTGATTAATATATATTGATATTATGAAATGTTATCTTTTTCAAAAACGAGTTTAAAATTCTAAGAGAGCCCCAGTTGAGTATATGAGTAGACGATTCACACAAAAAGTAGATACAGAAAGCAAATGCTTAGAAAAGTTTTGGCCTTACAAATAAAGGAATGCAAATGAAAATACACATGAGATATCACCTCAGATATTTAGAAGAATATTCTTTACAGTCTGCGAGGAACACTAAAATGATCCTTACAATTTGTATTCCTTGGTCTATATGATCAAACGTATGTTACTGGCTCTAGAGCTGCCCTGCCCTGTGCCACTTGCCACATGTGGCTATTTAAATTTAAATTTTAATTAGGGTAAATTAAATAAAATTTAAAAATTGAGCTCCTCGTTTGCACTAGCCACATTTCAAGTGCTCAGTTAGCACATGCGTCCGATGGCTGCTAGATTGGACACGACAGATTTAGGAGAGTTCTGTCATGGCAGGAAGTTCTACTGGACGGTGCTGCTCTAGCATCTGATAACTTAACTCGCCAGAGCTTGTCATCCTTGAAGGGTAGCAGTCACTTTCAGAGAAGAAGAAGAGGAGGGACGCCATATGTTAAGGGGAGAAATTCAGACATAGTTGTGTCTGGAAAGGTCACTTAATATTTTCTTATTCAGTAAGTAATTTTAGAAAACCTGGTATGTGCTGAGGTGCTGCATGCACAGTGGTGAGCAAGACGGCCTCGTTTGTGGTGTCCAGGAATGAGTATTCTAATGGTGGAGACGGCTTTCCACTTGCTCTTCCCCCAGAAACCTCCATGGCTGCTTCTGCTTCCCCTTCCTCCTTCAATTCTTTGTTAAATGTTGCATTATGCAGAGAAGCCACCCAAGCAATTTAAATAAATGGTAACCCTTGACCATACCCACCCTCCTGCAGCCTTACCCTGTACCTCTTGCCCCTCTCTGTTTTTCTCTATAGTCTATTTTCTCTATTTTTACCGCTTAGCATGGTATGTATTTGTTAATTTGTCTATTGTGTGTCTCTCTTGATTAGGGACATTGTTTTGTTTGATTCACTGTTCTATCCCCTAGTGCAATATTCAGCTTTAATTTAATAATTTATGTCCCTATGCAACAGGCCATGAAATTTGACAAATATGTAGCAAAATTCATCTGGAAGTAGGAGAAGACACATATTTCAAAAGGTGGATTTTTTTTTTCTTGGAAAAGGTGATGGTACACTTGTTTTTTCAGGTTGTAAAACACATTATGTATTGAGAATCATTTCATTTTATGGAGTTGGGTTAAAATACTAAAAAAACAAAAAAAAAGCAGTATACTAGAGATTTAGAGAGAGATTTAAGGAGTCATTAGTGACACATTATAAGACAAACCTCAAGTAACTTAAGAGTGAGGCAAGGAATTACTATCTAATAAATATTTGGGAGACAGTTGAATATAAGTATGGGAAAAAATTAATCAGAACCCATAAGTCAGGTCACCTACAGCAGCAAAATCGAGATAGTTTAAAGCAAGGATGAGGAACCTTTTCATATTGGAAGGACACATTAATTTATCTGTAATCAAATAAGGCCATATTCAAGAAATTTCAATTAGATATACTTAAAAATGTACACTATTTTGTAAAAATCTCACTAATATGTACTTAATAATTTCAAAAAGTGAAAGCTATTTGTTAATTTTAAAGTTAACTAACCTTTTAATGACTTTGTTGTGTCCGCTTTTTGTTGGAAAGCATCTGAATATTTGGTTGGAGCATGGAGGTCCACAATTTCAATTGATCCTCTAAATAGGTATCAGTCATTTGTGACCTTAAGGGTGTCTTGATTTGGCTTAGGTAGGAGAATGTAGAGTCACAGCAGGAAGTGGTTGAAAAGCAAGAAAGCATTTTTTCGGTCATGTTTCCGAAGGCCGTGGGTATTCTGCATTTTTCCATATTTCAAGTGGATCGCTGTTAGCATCAAACGATGTTAAAATGTCATCTACTGAGAGCTCAATCAATTCCATCTGTGTAGTTCTTGGTGATATCAACTAGGTGAGGCTGAAATGCTAATTTGAGTGTGATGTCATGATTCTCAAAGTCAGTGAAACTTTCCTTGTATTCTTCAATTAATAGGTCTATAACAGCTGCATATTCTTCAACTATATAACAGCTGCATATATCATCCTGCTCATCAGTGACCTTTGTCAACTGGGGAAAATGTTCATCTGAAATTTCCTTTTGAAGAAGTGGTTTGAAAAAAGATAGCTTTTCAGGAAATGCTTGTGTTTTTTTTTTGTTTTTGTTTTTTTGCCACATATCATATATAAACTTAGTTTTGCAAAGAAATTTCTTGCAAAGAAATATTCAAGTCATTTTGATTTGACATGCTATCACACAGAAATGCTTCATTCCTATAGGAATCTCCTTTCAATCATTCACATTCTGATTGTATTCTTCATAAAATATAACTCTCTGTTCTCACAGAGATAAAATTTTGGCTAACACCCGTCCCTATGAAAGCCAACACACTTCAGAATGATACGGCAAATTCACACTGGATACCTACCTCATTGTTCAACTTTAGCATGTTAAGAAACTGAGGATGCTGCATTGCATTTGCACATACATAATTAAAAATACTTAAAACTTCTTGCAAAGTGTCACTTAAAATAGTAGCTTTAGCACAGAGCTTTTGCTGATGCAAGATACAATGAAAAGAAATGAGAGCATCTGGATGTGTTAATACTTTTTTTTATCTGTGCACTAAACCCTTCATGTTTTCCTGTCATGGAAGGTGCACTGTCTGTACATATATTCATTAAATTTATCAAATTCAGTCCAACTTCACATTTGTCTTGAAAGTTGTTGAAAATATCTTTTCCCTGCATTGTGTTTGTAGGAATGCCCAAAGTGAGTCACTTTTGTAGCAAAGAAAATC
>VBSM01002616.1:34816081-34840647 GCA_008086735.1 Cheirogaleus medius
AAAGAGGCAGTTGTTTGTACTTTGAAACATTATAGGGGTCTAAGCATCCTACAACTTCGACTGTGCATTCTTTCACAATTCCTACATCATTGAATGGCTTCCCTTTTTCCCCGAGTATATAAGCTACTTTATAAGTTGCTTCAGTGACCTTATTTCCAGGTCTTATTGCTGCTCAAAAGAATTGTCTTTGCTTTTCCTTTCTATCTTTTAATTTCTGTAATATAACCTTTCGCGCCTCTCCCTCTAATTTAAAATATTTATGGTCCTTATGAGTTATAATGCTGATGAAGATTGACTTTCTTTAATGTTGATGTTGCAGTATCACAAAGCAAGCAAATCCTCTTATCTTTAGCAGAAACAAGATAATATTGCAATTCCCAATCCTCATTAAAAAATCTGTTTTTTTCTTTCAGTGTTCTCTTAGTCTTCTTTGACATGATGGGCTGAAAGCAGACAGAATTAAAAAATACTGTCGAGCTGTGCAACTATTCACAATTTCCACTTCAAACAGAAACACAGTGCACTGTTATCAAAAGCTGATAGCAGACTGGTGTACTTGACCCCTGCCAGTCTCCTGTGTTAGTGGCGCCAGTCAGGCGGGGGACATTAGAACTAAATCATGAGCGTAGCAGCCTTCAATTTAGCCCTTATGTCTTACTAATGTTCTAATTGTGCTGGTCAATCTGGGAGGATTATTTTGTTGAAATTTATTTTATTCTTTGGTACTTTAAATATGTTCATTTTAAAAATAAAATAATAATATAAAAGATGAACAAAAATGCGTTGATAAAAATAAAAGGATTTGTTCTGTAAAATTTGGATTCAAAAGGCCACACTTAAGGATCTAGAAGGCCACAGGTTCCCCACCCCTGGTTTAAAGAGTAAGAAAGTAGAATAAAAATGTATAGACTATTCTTTTCTTTTCTAGAAGGAGGTTTTTTTCCTTTTTTATATTAAATAAATAGTAATGATCAAAATAAATGATAGTACCTGAATGCTAAAAAGTAGTTTACAGAATGAAATGTCATGAAATAAATCTTCTAAATAGTCAGAATGTGAAGATACACATGAAATGACAACTTAAAAGAGCTTATCAAAATATCCTAAACTCATACGTAGCGTGCAGTCGCTATCCAGGTTTTTGGAAAGTGGTTTACAGCAGCAGTCCCAAACGTTTTTGGCACCAGGTACCAATTTCATAGGAGACAATTTTTCCATGGTGGGGAGGTGTAAGGGGGGAGGCGTAGGCGGAGCTCAGGTGGCGATGTGAGCAATGGGGAGCAGCTATAAATACACATGAAGCTTTGCTTGCTAGCTTGCCTGTGTGCTCACCTCCTGCTGTCCTCCCCACCCGCATTTCACATTTTGCATTTCCTAAGTTTCACAGAAGACAATTTTTCTACTCAAGGGAGTGGTACAGGGGCCTCTCCCATGGTAACAGGCCACAGACTGGCCCACAGCCCAGGGGTTGGGGACTGCAGGTTTACAGGACTTGAATTACTTGTGAATGACAGAATGTAGGAATGAAATGGATGTTATGAAAAGTGCCCAGCTTATTATTGATGTAACAAATGTAAACTAATTCATTAAATTGACAAAAATAATTATAATTTGCAGGTATAGCAGTCAGTTCCAGTAGGAAACACATGGCACACTCCAACAGATGTAGGTAGGGTTAAAGGAACCAAGAAGGGATGGGAGAGCATCCAGGGATTTTACCCCCCAAGCCTGAAGGCATGTGGGGTAGGAATTAGTACTGGAGTCTGGGGAGAGCTTGGAGACATGGGGTAGGGATCTAATAGGAGCTGCATCCAGAGAATAGAGGCTCCCCAGGAGAGGGACATGGAGGCAGAGGTAGAGTGGGTGCTTGACTCCTTTCTCCTCCACTCTGTGATCTGCCAGTGCCTAAAGAGGTGGGGAACCTGTGGCGTCCAGTCCACATGTGGCCCTCCAGATCCCCAAGTGTGGCTCTTGACTGAATCCAAACTTCATAGAACAAATCCCTTTATTAAAAGAGGTGCAGCAGAGGAAAATGAAGTTTTGCTTGCTTCCTTTGCTTGCTTAAAAAAGAACAATCTTGAAATCAGAAGCCTTCAGGTTCCCCACTGGGCCAAAGCCCAAAAGGAAGAGCTAGTTGGTGGTAAGGAGGGCGCAGCTTATGTATCCATACATAGTTTGTTGATAGCATTGTTAATTTATTATTTTAGAGGATTAGCCCAGCAAGCAGTATGAAACTGTCTACATAACCTCATTTGGTTATGACATATACAAAAAATATATATTAAAGTAAAAACAGTAATTTTGCACAATTCTTTATAAAACAGCAAAAAAAAAAAAAAGGAAATCACATCATAAAAGACTAGCAAGAAGGAAATAACTAAGAATATAAGAAAATGATTTGTAATATTGCTAATGTATACCTCAACTCCTTCCAAAAATGGATTAAAGCATGATGGTGCATTAGAATGATGGAATAAATATAGCCTTTAAAAAATAAGTATTTAGATAATGACAGTACATTAAAATGTTTTATAGGAAATAATGTTATGTGAATAATATGTGCAAACAGATTGAAACTTTTAAACTATGTGTATTACACATGAAAAGATCATTTGATGTGATGTAATTTTATTTGAGCCATTTCTAATCTTTATTGTAACAGGAAAATAAATATAAATAAAGTAAAAAATAAAGAAATATTAATATTTATTAGGTTATTTTTTTTAAAGAGCGTTTAAAAATTTTAATAAGAAAAGTAGCTTCCTACATTTCTTGGTTATCTATGATATTACAATGTAGGATACAAGGTAAAAATGTTATTCATATGGTGCAGAAAAAAATATCTTGAAAAATTATTTGAATTTCTTGTCTAAATTGAGGAATAGATTCCACACTGTTTTGTAAAACACACACTTTTCATAATCCAGAATTTTGAAGAAAGTTTTTATCTAGAAATAGATAAATTCACTTACCAAAAACAAATTTCTGGGTGGTTTTCTGGCAAATGTCCAGTTGCAGGTAATGCAGTATGATACTATAACTCCAGAGAGAAAAGTCACTGGATGAGGAAGAAGGTTGTTTGGGCTGGTTGTGATAGAATTGGTCTGCTACTTCTTCAACTTTAAGATATATTTAACCTACATATTAGAAAAGTTCTTTGTAAAAGCCAGTGCTAAAGAGATACGAAAAGAAATAAATCCTAATTCATATCCATCATGGGAAAATCAATTTTATATTAGTTCTGAGACCACATTAAATTTTAATCCTAGGTTAGATGTTCTCCAAATATAGCCTAACCCAAAGTTAACCTAAAAGAAAATGAGTTCTTAATCTTTCTTTCATTTTGCAAAATTACTTCATTGATTCATTCATTACACAAACATTTGTTGAACATCGTTTATGTGCCAGGCACCATGTTATTATTACATGCTGGAACAATAACTAGAAGATTACATAATTTGACATAATTTATTTCCTTTAACTACACTGTTACCTCCAATAACCCTAGCAGATTAGATGCACTAAAAACCTTTTAGTTTTAATAACAATGTCAAGTAGGTGTCATTTAATAGTTGAGGAAAAAATGAACTGCCCAGATGGGAAGTGACTTAGATGCAAAACAAACCAAACCCTGTCATCTTTCTTCCACCTCCACTGAGCAATAGTACATCTATTTCCCAAACCAAAAACCCTGGACACATGGTTTGAGAAGGGAATTTTTCTCTTTCGTGAATTCGTGTGAAAGGTTTTAAAGCAATACTAGATTAAATTTCATTTACTCATTCTTTTGGTTAAGCACCTTATTGAAAAGAAAAAGAAATTACATAAAAATTTGGATTGTCTAAGAACATCTGGCCACCATATTTACCCACCACAATTTTGTGAATATTTAAACTTTCTTTCTCTGCCCCAGTTTTTCAGGCTTTTCTCAAACCCGCTGCTCTCCCTTCCACTTTCTTCTTCTCTTTTTTATCTCCATGTTTCTTGTCTTTTCAGTACTCAGCTTTTTTTTTCATGTGTTTTCAATCATGCATCTTGGCTTTTACAATTTGTCTACCATGACACACTTCAAAATGTACAGTTTAGCAAAATAACCAATTTCTGCCTCATTTAATCAGATGTAAAGATCAGAGTAGGAACTAGGGCTGTTCTTTCCTGGTCTGGGCCCAGCCCCAGTATTGTTTCTTCTGGCTTAGCCAACTCTGAGAAGAAGGCGGGCAAACATGTACTTCATACTCCCCAGATAGTATGTGGACGAAAATGTCAAAATTGTTGGAAAGGGTTTGATTTATCTTCTCCTACCTTTTCATTTTCCTCTCCAGATATTTTCTGTGTTTGCATCAAGCCAGGTATTCGAGTGAAATGTATGGAGCTATAAACCACCATTAATCACTTTCACCCCTTTCTTATAATGACTGTTTCCTCTTTGGTTTCCTCATATTGAGTGGAAAATTGTTTTCTAGGAAAGCTAAGCTTGGGGACAGGGGGAGAGTTTGGGGTGCAAGAGAAGAGGGAAGCAAATCAGGAAGAAGGGGCTGGGAGTCTGCAAAATAATTCTGCACCAAAGCTGAACGGACAAGCAAACTTGGAGAAGCTACTTCAGAATGATAAAATTTGAATGGATTTCAGGCAGAAATGCATCTATTCTAAACAGCTTTGGAAAACAGAAGAAACGTTATTGACAATTTCAGGACAATTTTTAGATGGCTCCAGTATTGAGTTATAATTTAAAGATGTAGTAAACATATTGAGTTGTTTTGTTTTTCTCTCCAGGTTTGCAACACAACTACAGACAGGAAACACGCAGACATCTTCTTAGAGAAGTGTGTCACTGAGTCGATAATGAACATTGTGAGCGGCTTCTTTAATTCTCCTTTCTCAGACAACAGTACCAGCCTCCAGGTAACCTAAACAAGTACAAATGCATTCTGTTGCAAAGAATTTATCAATATTTTATTTCAGTAGGAAAAAAGTTTGATCTGGTCAGAAGGTTATTTCCTGCACTTCTGATGAACAGTCTTCTCTTATATTATTTCCTATTATGTCCCTTTCAGAGTTTACCAAATATTATTTTAAATAGAAAAGATCCCCATCTTCAAATTGAATTATTTTTTTTCTCTCTCTAAGCAGAATAAGAACTTTTATATCTGTTTGTTGACTGTTTGCCAAATGTTGAAATAATGACATGATTCCTTAAATGGATAGGCATTTTGACCCTTATAGTTTTACTTGAGCAATTTATCCTAAAAGAATTAGCAGGAGTTTTATATATTAAGAATTTCATCCAAGTATTTATAATACTAAAAAATTGACATCAATCTTAAATGTCCACAAATGGAAGAAAAGCTAAGTAAAATATATGGTATTATCTGTAGGATGGCAGATTATATAGCAATTAAAAATCATGTTTTAATGGGAAAAGTGATAACTACAGAAAATAATCATGAAGTGGGATTAGGCCACAGAAGTGCATTATAGTAGCATTAAAAATTGTTTGTGTAAAGAATAGAAAAATCAAGAAGTAAATATCTTCAAAATACTGAATAGTGTTTATCTCTACATTGTAGGATTAGTAATGAGTTTTATTTTTATTGTTCCCAAATATCCTACAGGAACTGTGTACTACTCTTATAAAATATCATTTTGATTATATTTTCTTTAGGGAGAAATTTTAAACTATTATATAAAACCATATGAAAATGTTTTTGTAGTTTAAAATGGTTATCTCTTCTACTTACCCATCATATGAAACCAAAACAAACTAACAAACTCAGAAACATCTGCTTTATTTATACTTGGGAATAAACAGAGGATTATAAAAAATATGTTTAAATTCATGTCATTGGCTTTAAGAAATGGTATTGTTTTCTGGTTAAGAATATAGTTATTAATAAAATGCAACTAATCAATTTTCTATAGTGTCTGGCATGGTGCCTATCATGAAGTGGATACATAATGTTTGTTGAATGAGATATTTATTAAATGGCACTGGAACTCAAACGACTGTATTGTATTTTATTTTGGTGAACCTTTCTGATAATGCATAGATATTGCATCAGTAGTGTTGATGGTTTAGCCGCACTATTTGCCTACTTTCTGTTTTCAGACACATCAGCCAGTTTTTATTCAGCTGCTGCAATCTGCCTTCAGAATTTACAATTGCACCTGGCCAAACCCAGCACAGAAAGCCTCGGTGGAATCCTGTATCAGAACTTTGGCTGAAGTGGGTAAGCCATGGTTTGGGTTTTACTTACTTTTAGTTAATTGTTATCTCAGATTTTATTATGGAATTGCCTTGTCTGTTAACTTGCTGGACATACTGATACCTGCATATGGCATAGGACTCTGAGAGTTTTTTAGTTTTCCAATTTTGTTTGAAATCCATGAGTATTTATTGAGGGCCTATTATACATAGAAGGCTTCAGAAATTTGGAAGGCAAGGAGATTACTGTTAAAGGAAGGTTAGTATATTCTAAAAGAGTTTCTCATAGATTCCTCTTTTTCTTTTTCTGTGAGGAGGTTAATTAGGGCCATTCTACCAAGGGCGAAGGGGAGGAGGGAGAAGAAATACAGACTTGCTGGACTTAAAAAAAAGAGCTTGATGATCATTCTCTCAACTAATGGTGGTTTTGCAGGCATTGGGAAAGGCAGTGTATAGTGTAATTTATCATCATTGTCATCATCACAGTTAACATTTATTGAGCACTTACCTTGTGCAATGCTAAACAATTTACATGCATTATCTCATTTCATCCTTAGATAGGTTCTTTGATTATTTACATTATGTGGTTGAGAAAACAGAGAATTATCTAGGTATGTAACTAGGCCAAGGTTATAGAGTCTGCTCAGTAGATATGTGTTAAATGAATAAATGGCTTAACTAATTAGTGACCATTTAAAATGTTTTTAGTCTTTCTTCCCTGTCTATAATTTGACTTAAGTGATTTTATATTAACAAAATTTAGTGATGGCCCTGATTTTAATTGGAATACATTGCAAAGCAGTTATGACCCAAGAGGATCAATTGAAAATTATTAGAACTAATAGACTAGTAATGCAGTTCACCTAGGTAATTAATTATAATTAACTATTATACTAAATGGATTTTCTGTCTACCAAAAAGAAACACAACATAATGTGAAAAAGATATCATTCACAATGGCAATGAAAATATTAAACACATAAGAGTAAGCTTAAGAAATATGAGATAATAAAATTATGCTGTATTGAGGGATATAAAAGATCTTAACAAATGGAGAAATATATAATTTCTGGATTGGAAAATTCAAATTGATAAAGATGCTGGTTCTTCTCAAATAAAGTAATAACTTTAATGATCCCATGCCTGGAACCCTCCTCACCTCTCAGCCCAGTGGGCTTGGGAACCACTTGCTGGACTACACCTCACAACGATGCTGCCCTCCTGTAGCTTGGCCTCTGACACTCTCCTATGTATATATTCTCCTCACTCCCTGTCTTAGTCCACTTTGTGCTGCTATAATGGAATACCTGGGACTGGGTAATGTATAAAGAACAGAGATTTATTTCTTGCAGTTCTGGAGACTAATACAAGGTCAAGGGGCTCACATCTGTCAAGGGTCTTCTTGCTGCCTCATCCCATGGTAGAAGGCAGAAAGGCAAGGGGCAGGGGAGAGCATGCACGCAAGAAGAAGGGGGCTGAACTCATCCTTTTATCAGAAACTCAATCCCGCAATAACTGACTCCTGCGTTAACAGCATTAATCCATTCATGAGGGCAGACCCCTCATGGCTTAATCACTTCTTCCAGGTCCCACCTCTCAACACTGTTGCATTGGGGATTAAGTTTCCAACACAATAACTTGAGGGGGGGCACTTCAAATCATAGCAGCTTTCCTGGGCTCCAATTTTCCAGGTCAGGCTGTTATTCTGTGAGGATGACCTCTTCACCCTGCTTGGCCTCAAACTCTCTATCATGGGTCATTCCTTTGCAGGAATACACTCCTCACCCACAACACCCTGAGCCAGGCTGTCCCCCAGCCTAGATGCCCTCCTCACCCCTCTCAAGTTCTGATTCTCCATGCCAGGCAGCCCTCCCATGCAGACCCCCCACAGCTTTTTGGGACTTAACACTCCCCATGGCTCCTTTTCTCACTTTACCCAGCACTGACATTTACTTTTCTCTGCTCCTCCTAAAAGTGTTTAGGACTGAATGATTGGGAAGCAAAGGGAAGAGATATAGGAAAAGGAAGAGGCCACAATATATATTGCATTAAAAATAAAGAAGGATACTTAAGAGAGCCTAATTTTTACTTTAAAAAGATGCACATAGCAAAATGTCCAGAGGATATAAATAAAATATTAACTTTAGTGACCTCTGAGTGGTGGGATGACAGGTGACTCTGGTTCTTATTCATACTTTTATGTAATTTCTGAGTTTTTAATAATATATCATTTTCAAGTTATAATGAAACAACAGTAAAAGTATTTTCACTTGGACCAAATCAGTTAGGAAATATATTAAGAATTAAAAGATAAAATCCAAAGGAAAAGCAAAGAAATAAGATAGTGTTAACTTTTGCATAGGAATACATTGCCCTAGCTGCCAAGTATATGTCTGTATTTTACATTTTCTTCTCTTCTTCCTTTTTCCTCCCTCCTTCTCCCTTCCTCCTTTCCCTACCCTCCCTTCCTCCTTTCCCCACCCTCCCTTTCCCTCCTCCTCTCCCTCCCTCAGTTTTTAGCAAATGCAATGAGAGAAAATACCTGTTAGCCCTGCACAGAGCATAGGGGGTACACTGTCTTTAATACTTAAAAATTGAGAGATGAAGAACTTTGAGCCACAAGTGAGATTCCATGTTGTGCTTGCTACCTGAGTTCTGACTTCGGTAGTCACATCAGTTTTTGCATAGCAGGATAGCAGAGCATTGGGGTTTAAAATAGTCACTGAAATTATATTAGCCTGAATATATCTTTTATTTCTCAGTTGTAAGATTTCATTTCCTGCCATTTCCTATACTGGCCAGAATCTTATGCTTTAACAGGATATTTTAGTTTCCTTTTGTATGCTTTAAAGACATGAATGATAGGAAAGAAGTCTAAAAGATAATTATAGCTAAATCTATAATCAAGATAGGCGAAAAGTGATGTTTCTGTGTAAAATCTCAATACTGTCTTTGTGAGAAGGCATGTTTCTTTCATCTTCCTTCTTGGTCCCTCCATCTGAGCAGTTACTAAGCTCCCACCCTCCTTCTTCATTGCTCCCTACCATCTTCCCACCTACCCTTCGCAGCCTCGTTTAACCCTTTGTTACTTTCTTCTTGGACCACTGCCGGAAATCAATGTTTTCTCCTTCTGTCTTTCCTCACTTAAATAAGTCACACACACCCTATATGACAGCAAACTGAACTGTGTCCCATGCACTGCTCACGCTGTGACTTTCTCTCCTTCCTACAGTTTCCACCATTGCCACCTCTCAGCATCTTGTTCCTTACTCAAAGTTTTTTTGGGTCAAGTTCCTCCATCAGAGCCATCCTTCCTCCCCCCAAATCCAGATCTGAATTCTCCCCCATTTGCCCACTTAAACCTTTCTTCATGATATTCCTCTAATCCTAACTTACATCATCATCACAAGTGCTATTCTTACTGCCCCTATGAGATTTTGAGGGAAAACATACTGAAGTAGCTGTCAAAAAGAAATTAATATAAAGCTATTAGTTAGGATGAAGGTGAAAAGCAGGTTCTGTGCTGTGTTGCTTAGACTGCGTGATTTGTTGGTTGTTGGTGAATGGGTCACGGAAAAACACAGATCTGAAGTGAAACGCATTCACAAAAGAACACTCGGCGATAGTAAAGGGATCTAAAACCACCTCGCTTGAGTAATGATTGAGAACGTGAAATCTTTAGACAAAGAAATATTCCTCTGAGGAGGAACATAATAATTACCTTCAAACATTTGAAGGTGAGCCACGGGCTTCTTTCACAGGGATGTGATTATAAGTATAATAATATATGGCAGCCGCAAGAGGCAGATTTCTGTCCTACTTTAAAAAAAATAACTATTTTACAATTAGTACTCTTTTAAAACCTTAAGGATCACAATTGATTCTTCCTTTTCATTCACTCCTGTTAAACACAACAGCAGATTCTGTTGGTCCCATTTCCAAAATATGTCTTTTTCTCTTTCTCTTGTATGTCTCCCTTGTCCAAATCCACCATCCATGGACTGGATTATGGAAGAGTCTCTTACTGAATTCCCCACTGCAGTCCATTCCCTGCACAGCAGTTAGAGTGATCTTAAAATGTAAATGGGAGCATATCACTCACCCACTTAAAACTATCCATTGCACTGAAAATTTGTACTCTTTTCTAGGGCTTACAAAGATTTTAATCATCTTAGCTTCATCTAGTACTACCTTTTCCCCATCACCTCCTCGGCTCTGCTCCACCCACACCTGCCCTCTTTCTGTGTCTCTCATCTCGCATCAGGCCTTTTTCTCACCTTAGGGCATTTGCATGTGCTGTTCCCTTTGTTTGGACCCTCTTACCCCAGATTGTCACTTGCTGGTTTCCTCCTGTCAATCAGATCTCAGTTTGAAATGTAAGCAAGTGCTCAGTGACATGTTCCAGAAACTCCATATACAGTCTCTCGGTTTCTTCTTGCCCCTTATCATATCATACAATTTTATTTTCCTCTTAGCACTTATCATCATTTGAAAGCATCTTGTTAATTTGTTTGTTCATTGCTTTTTTTTTTGTCTACTTCCCCCTTTAGATTGTAAACTATGAAAACAGGGACTTTGTTTTTTTCACCTCTGGGGCCTGAAAGTGTGTGGGGCTGACTAAGCAGGTTAATAGGTGTTTGTTGACTGACAATAATCCGTATGCTGAGTATTTTGAAGATAGTGGAGTTTGGGCTTAGAAAGGTTAGATAACTTGCCCGATTAATATGTAGTTGAGTTGGGTTTGAAATCCTAGTTTCTCTGAGTATAAAGTTTAAGTTTTGTCATGTTTCCTCGGAAGTTCTATGTTAAGAAGCTCTAACATGTAAACTAGAACTATGGCAATTTGGCTTGCTGGTGTCAAAAGACAAAATTACAACAAACTTACTTTAAAAATGTAATTGGCTTTTATTTGTGATTCTAGAATCCAGCAGCACCTGGATTGTTTTATAGACAAAAGGGCTGGAGAAAGCAGAAACAGGGGACAAGAATTGGGTTGGTCTTTTCAAAGTTACTTTGCTTATAGGGTTAAAGCAGAGGGGACTTCCTTATCCTGCCAAACTGGGCCGTTTGATTGGTTGCTGTGAATCTCTTATTTTCACTTTAGAGTTCGGTTTGATTTCCTGGCCAGAGCCTGGCATGAATGACTGCATTCCGGTTTGGTCTGGTTTGCTGGCTCCTAGTGCAGGAGGCTGGTCCAAAGCAATTGCCTCCCATGAACTTTGTTTAACATTGGGTAGGGATCTGTCTGAAGTTTTACAACATAGGTGCAAAATTATTTGTGTTTCAGCAACTCTTTAAAAATACATAGAGGCACTAAAATTTAACACATTTCAAATATGTAAGGATTTATAATATTAAAGAGAGCAAAGGGTATACATATTTAAAATATAACAAAGTCAAGAGTGTACTTTGTTTATAAAGCAAATTTTCAGTGCATTTACAGATTGGCAAACACATTGCTGTCAATGCAAATATCAATTATAGTTACATTTACATAACACTTCATGATTTGTAAAGTGCTCTCAAGTACATTAGCTCAACTCATCTATCATTATCAAAAATGCTTCCTTATTTGTACATCGAATACAAAAGGTAGTAAAAATCAGCCAAAGCACTTACTAAGTCAGCGCCCGCCTTGCTGTGAGCAGCAGGCATTTATTGAATGTTGGGCAGTTTGAGGAACTGTATGATATGGACATAATTCTTAGTCCTATTTTATAGATAGGGAAATAAGGTGATCAAGGTTAGGCAGCTTGCACAAGGTCACACAGGTAGGCAGGGAGCCTGCCAGGACCTGAACCCCTTCTGCACTGACGTGCCAGCAGGCATTTGTGAGTCTCTGCTATCACAAATCAGTATAGACAGACATGTTACATGTTTTAACACCTTTAAGATACAAAATATGAATCAAGATGGTAATTTAAGCTGTCCATGAAACAGATACATAGGATTTTCAAAAAGCTTAAAAAGAAATTGAGGAGCTAGTTAATTAAGTTAAGGATTTTGGGGAAACCAATAGAAAAAGAGTACTTCTTATATTTTCTCTCTTTTTCCCTTGAAGTTTTTCCCAGAAGTTCGTTACAATTTTACTTATTACCACTCATGTTTTGAGGCTAGCAGCTGTTGCGAACTTACTATGTCACGTTAAGTTTTTCTGATAAAGCTTCATAAGCATTTGAAATTGAAGCCATGATCAATTGTGAATTTACCATATATATCAGGTTAGATTTTTCTGATAAAATTTCTTAAGCTTTTAAAGGCCGAGACGCTTTTGAATGATTTGTATCTGTAGAAATTACTGACATTTGTCACCATTGCTACTCCTAAATTATATAGAATTTGAAATTGATAAGAAGATAGAAGTTCTTAAATGATAATAAATGCAAATTCCCAGGCAAAGTCATTACATGTGAGGGGCCTAACTGGCATGTAAACTACAGATATCGCTATCATTCTCTACCCTCAATGAGATAAATTAAGGCTGGTGGTGGGAGCAAGTAAGGATGGAGACCTCTGTAATAAATGCACACCATGGTGTTCATTGAGATTTGAGAAATGTTAAGGCTATTTCGGCCATGTAAGTTTTTAAATGTGCTTGGTCAATTGCTGTTCCTCAGTTTACTCATTCATATAAAATACAATCTCACATGGTAGAAAGTATAGAAGTTGGAGAAAAAGCATCTAAGAATTACTTCCATATTATTTCACTTAAAAAAGAATTTTGTTCCATGTGTTTCATAATCTTCAAACTATTTGGGGGGATTAATGTTGGGTACTTTATTGGCAATACAATCTATTTTCCAAATGGAAATTCTGTAAAATGTCTTTTACAAATGGTTTAAATAATGAACATTAATCTTCAAGCCAATTGTTTCCCCCCCCAAATTTGAACATGTAGAAAATATTAACCCATTGAGAAAAGAAATTCACTGTCTGTTAAATAAACATATTATACCCATTTTAATCCATCTAGGATATTGTAGTTGATCATATAAAGAGTTTGACATATTATAGCCCTGTGATTACGGTTTTTAGAAACTCCATTATTTTAAAAGAATTATTATAAATCTGAATCAGTTATAAGAGAACGGTATCTTACAAATTTTTTACTTTATTAAACTTTATTTATTTATTCATTCATTCATTTGTTCATTTATTCAAATGATTTATAATGATTCCTCATTATCTGAAATGCATTCCTCTAATTTTGGGGGAAATGCAGTGTGTCAAACCATATTTCCTGACTTCAATGAGTTTCTAGTACATTGGGGGTTGGGAGTAGATATAACATGTACAGAAATGACAAAGCGGAATAAAACTAAATCCTTCATCTGTTACAAATTTTGAGAGCCTGACACAGAGCCTAGAGCACAGTAGGTACTCAATGTATATTTATTCTATGAATAAAATAAATTAATGAATACAAATAAATGAATGAATATCCCACTCTTACCACTGGCTATATAATATCCCATTGCATGACTACAATTGACTTAACCTCACTGTTGGACATTTATGTTGTTTTCAGTCATTTTGCACATGAGACAGAATACGTAGGAATAAAATTTCTGGATTATTTTGATTTTGGTAGGTATTGCCTTCTGTAGAGATTGTTCAGTTTACGCCCCACCAACAATATGGGAGAGTATCTTTCTCATTGATAATACAGCATGTTAGATTTTTGCCAATCTTATAAGTAAAAATAGTAATATAGTTTTAGTGTGTGTTTCCTTTTTTATGAATGAGGAAAAAAATCTTTACATATGATTAGTATTTCCTTTTCTATGAACTGTTGCTTCTTGTGCTTTGCTTATTTTTCCTAATTTTTTCCTTAATAATTTGTATAACCATTTAGATATTAACAGAAGGAGGTCTTTGCCTATAAGCAACAATATTATTTTTTTTAACTTGTCATTTGTCATTTGAATTTTTGTTTGTATTTTTTGGCATGCAGAATTTTTAAATTTTCTTTTAGGCTTTTTAGGTTTTCTTTTATCTTCAGAATAGCCTTTATCAGTCTGAGATGTTGTTTTTTGAATTCCCACGGAGAAACTTCCTGGTTTTGGTTTGTTTGTGTTTGTGTGTTTGGTGTTGCTATTAACATTAAAATTGTGAGCTATCTGGAATATATTTAGCTGTAGAGTATAAGGTACAGAATCAACTTTATTTTTTTTCCAGGTGATTAGTCAGGTGTGCCAATACTAGTTGTTCAATAACTCATAAAACTTATATGCTTTATTCAATTTAAGGATGAATTGAGGATCCATCCAGTGCCAAACAGGAAAGATGCATTTAACATCTTTAATGTTTTTCCTGTTTAAAAACACTAGTGCCTCTGTACAGATTTATCCTGTACACTTTGACATAATACAGAAAAGGTACCACTCTGCCTACACCATTACACCTTTCAGTGCTCCTGCTTTTCCTGTGCTCATGGACCTGTACAGTGGTGCTTGACAACCAACCAGGTTTTCTAATTAATGCTTACACTTTCTGTTGCCTTTTCCCCCTACCTGTCAGTTTATCTATCTAAGCATTTTTCTCCCTGGCACCTATCACTGTATTATATGTGTTCTCAGAGATTTCGGTCTGGCAGGTATCATCAGTAATTCCATCTAATTAAAAAATTTCACATAATATGCAATATTTAATGAATAATAATTAGAAATAGATTTTGATTACATCTTAAAATCATGGCAAAGTCTTGTCATATTCAGAGAATTTTCAAGATTTATAAGCCTAATTAGAAGGTTAGCCTAACAGTAAAAATACCTGTGAATAAAGATAGCTCATTTTAGAGAACTAGTTATCTCTAGGAAGAGCTCTACAAAAGACAAGTGCATTGATAACAACCCATCCTCTCTCCTATTAGTTTTTTAAGGACTCCAAATATTTACTCTCTGACAACGTATCCTTAACAAGGTAGTATCTCAATTGCACTCCAACTTGGAAGTGAAATAGGAACAATTCTTTTTAAAACATTTTAAACTTTAATGTGACCCTTTCTATTAAAGTACACAGTTGCAGTTAATGCTACAGGCCAGAAGAATGGCTGGGTGTCGTTAATTCATTAGCTATTTCTTACTGAGAGGTGGAAGGGGTAGGGAATGACCTATAGTTAATCCCAAGAATATGTCCTAGTTCAAATTTTGACATCCTATATATACACCAGAATTTTTAAATCTTAATAAAAGTAATCTAAGTTTGGATTTGTTTTTGTTGCATTTGAAAACTATTGTTCTAGTTATTAATGTTCTAGTAAGTGAAAGAATAGATTCTTTTCTTTCTTTAGTCACAATTTTCTTTTCTGCTTTTTTCCTGCTTTAGTTTTTAGATAAAAGAAAGCTAAATCATCATTGTCAATTTTGGTTTCAGATTATATTTATACTATTTGGACAGCATGGAGAATCTATTTCAGACCATGTCTTTAGAGATATTCAAGTTTTTATAATTGCTTGAAGAAACTTTATCATTATCTACACAGTTGACTAATTTTAGCTCAAATTCTCTTTTCCTCAATTGCATAGTTAATTTTCTTTTATTGCTTAGAAATTGTGATTTAGCCCTTGGGTAGAGTTTACCTTTAGGCATGGGAAAGTGGTATATTTTACCCTGGTAATTTAGATTGTGCAATTTATGCTAAGAAAGGAGACTGGATGATATGAATCAAAATTTGGCAGAAACAAAAAACCTTTCAACAGAGTTTGGGATAGTGGAGTCTTTTCAGTCTGGTTTGTTTGTCCATGGTGCTGGCTATGGAGAAATATGTAGTGGCAACAGCTTACAGAAGAATCTGGGGTGGGTGAGATTTTCCTGAACTCACTAATCAAAGGCCTGCTTTCTTAATAACAGAGATGCTGCCATTGAACTAAATTTCCACTGGTGTCATTAGAAAAATATTCATTGAGCACTTCTTTGTGTAAGTCATGTTTATAGCAACAGCACCTATTTGATGGTCAGTTCCATCATTGTACCTGATTCCTAAAGGGGAGATAAATCCCATTCTGCTCCCCTATTTGTTTAAACAACAGTGGAAACTTGTTTGTAATATGTTTTGAGCAACACTAAGGTTTATAATTTTTCTTATTTTTGTTGCTTAGAAAATCACATAGAAGCAGTATTGTCTTCTGTTTGATTTTTAAGTGTTTAGAGCAAACCCAGCTTATATGTGAAGCAGCCAGAAAAGGATGAAAGTCTAGCCAGGATTTGATCGTGGTGCAGGATTAACTATTTATAAAACTATGGACTGCTTGACAATGTGAGGCCAGATGTCCTTTGCATGGGACAGAAGTGCAGTTTGCACTGCCGTGTGAAGGACATAAACAGACATTGCATGCTTTCGAAAAGGGAAACTTACCGTGAATATTAGGAAAGTATTCACTAGGCAAATCTGGACAATGGTGAAATTGATTGATTAAGGTTGCTTATAGCAGCTATTATAATTCTTGTAAAACTTCAGCTTGAGTTCTTGTTTAAATTGATACCTATTTTTGTGTTGGTAGCAAAAAATGTCTTCTCTTCTTTTCTCTCTTCTCTTCTCTTCTCTTCTCTTCTCTTCTCTTCTCTTCTCTTCTCTTCTCCTCTTCTCTTCCTCTCTCTTTCTCTGTCTCTCTCTGAAACGACACTCCTGTCTCAGCCTACCGAGTAGCTGGGACTACAGGTGTGTGCCACTATGCCCAGCTAATTTTTCTGTGTTCTGTACCGATTGGAGTCTCACTGTGTTGCTCAGGCTGGTCTTGAACTCCTGGCCTTAAGCTGTCCTCTTGCGTAGCTGAGACTTCACAGGTGTGTTGTACCTGGCTAATTGTCTATTTTCAAAGCAGTTTTTAAGTATCTTTTTAGCTTTAGAGAATTTTGATCAGCAGAAATAGTACTGTCTATTGTTGTTTTCTTTTCACTATGTAAAGCCAGGTTATCTACCTATCTCTATCCAATTTCTTTTTATTCCTTTCTTTCTATTTTAATTCATTTAAAATAGTCTTCTGGTGACTATCATTTTAACTTTAAATATGATCCTTATATCTCTCTTTCTTGATTTAACAGTTCTAAATGATATCTATAAGCTCCACACTGTGGAAAATAAGAAGTTAACATATTTCTTGCATTTTTACCTCTTTTTTCCGACTCTATATTCTAATTTTATTGGTTTTCCATTGTTATATTTGTGATATTTGTATTCTATTTTGAACTATAATTTAAATATTCTCATATAGGTTGATAAACATTAAAAATCAATTATCAGGCTTACAAATTGTGATGTGTAAATATTTTCCACTGTGTAACTGTTTGAGATAAAAATGTAGTGTTATGACAGTAAAACTTTCCAACTAGAAGAGAATTTCCCAACCATTAATATCTAATGCATCTCCTTTCATCATTTGCTCCCAGCTTTATTTTCTTCTTCAGGTGCACACTCAGTTACCATAGTTTCTTATATTCATCTTGATGTTTTTTTGGATTTCTTTCTCATTTTTTTTGGAGTATTTTTTTCATAGGAGGTTCAGGGAAAAATTTCTGAGCCTTTACGTATTCTAGAATGTTTTTATTTGGGAATCCCATTTGATTTTAGTTTAGGTGGACATAAACTCCTAGTTTCAAAACTTTTTATCTGTCTAATCGTTTTTTTCCATTTTATTTTTGTAATTTCAAAGTATTATGGAGGTACAAATGTTTTTGGTTACAAGGATCACTTTTGTAATGCTTGAGTCAGGGTTATAAGTATGCCCATTGCCCAAGTCTATCTAATATTTAAAGATATTTTTCTGCTGTCTTCTGGTATTCAGTGCTAATGGTGAGAAGTCTGATGTTAGGTTCTTTTTAGGAATCCTCTTTTCTCTTTGGAAGCCCTTGAGGTTTTCTCTGTACAATTGCCATTTGCGTTAGTTTCTATGGCTGGTCATAACAAATTACCACTGAATGGCTTCAAACAACGGAAATTTACTGTCTCACAGTCTGGGGGCTAAAAGTCTGAAATCAAGGTGTCAGCAGCAGCACCATGTTCCCTCTGAAGGCTCCAGGGAACAATCTGTTCCATGCCTTTCTCTTAACTTCTGGAGTTTGCCAACTATCCTTGGCATTCCTTGGCTTGCAACTGCCTAAGTCTAGCCTCTGCCTCCATCTTCACATGGTGTTTTTCCCTCTGGTGTTTCTCTGTTTCTCCTCCCTTTCTTACAAGGACACCAGTGGAATTGGATTAGGGCCACCCTAATCCCTCATGACCCCAGCTTAACTTGATTACATCTGCAAAGACCCTATTTCAAAAGAAGGTCACATTCACAGGTGGTGTTGATTAGAACTTCAACATATAATTTTGGGAGATACGGTTCAACCGATAACAGCATCCTAAGGTTACCAGAATATAGCCAATATGCTCATTTAATTCTCTTTAACACACAGTGGGCCCTTTTAGTTTTGAGACTGACCTCTGTCTTTGGCTCAAGGAAATTGTCTTCTATCATTTTCTTAACAATTTTTTCTCTTCCTTTGTGACTGCTGTTTCCTTCTGGAACTTGTATTTGTTAGATATTTAACTTCCTGGATTGGCCCTCCTTATTTCATAATCTCTCTGTTTTATTCTCCCTTTTGATCTTTTATGCTTTATGTTGTAGAGGATTCCTTGACTTCCTTTTCCAGAGTACCAACTTTGTTCCTATCCTTTCTTTGTCAGCCAGTTTTTGAAATGTTTGTTTATGCAATCACATTTTAATTTCTAAGATGTCTTTCTATTTTTCTGATTTTCTAATTTTTTGGATGCAGTATATACTCACATTCCCTAGGACAACAATTAAAGTTATTTAAATATTTTTTGCTTTTCCTTGAATTACCTCTATTTTCACTGGGGTCAGTTATTCTTAATGCTATTGGTTTTCCTCGCGATCCTTGGTGGTGTGTTCATAATTATGAAGGTCCGTTATGACTAGCACAGGTGGCTGGCCTGGGTTTCCACTGCAGTCCTGAGAATCTATTTCTCTCCCTGAATTCTTGTAAAATAACATAGCTGACCTGGAGTTCTCTGTGAGGGGCAGAACACATGATAGGCAGACTTGCCTTTAGGGTGTGTGTATGTGCATGTATGGGGCAGAAGACAGGCTGGAAATACCAACAAGTGCTAAAATAACGGGGGGCTTTGTTTGGGGGTTGGAGTTTTGAATATATCTTCTCTCTCTGCTGGAGCCGCCTCTTCTCTCTTCCCCCTTTCTATCCCTTATTTGATGATCTTTGGAGTTACTTCAAGCTCTATTCTGCTTCTCTGTCGAGTCCTAACACCTTCATTTGGCATTCTCTTCAGTCAGGTATTCTACTTTCTTGAGAGAACATTTCTACGTTTCTTTGTCATTATCCTCTGGGTAAAAACTGCTGCTGCCAGCTGCTCTGTCTATGCTAGTCAGAGGGAGGAGGGTCTTAACTTCCCAGCTGTTCAGATGTTATTCTTTAATGAGTTGTCCAGACGATTCCCCCGTACCCCGTGCCACTCTTTGCTTTGGTTGACTATGTACTTAAGAAGACCTATTTTAACACTAATCTCTTGTGGGACAGTTTCTTCTCCTCTTTCTCTGAGGGCCTAATTCCATCTTCATTCTGTCTTACAAAAATGCCTCAATATTTCTATTTTCCTTGTGACAAGCATTCTCATCTTTCAATATTATTGTGATATAGCCTCTTACAATATAAATTTCAGTGGATCTTGGGAAGAAGGATGTGCACTAAGATGTGCAGACTTTTTACACTCTTCTACTTTTTATTTCCACCCTCGGATGTTTTATTGCTTACAATTTTGTGTGTGTATGTGCGTGCACACAAACACTAATTAAATTAATGAATGGATTGACAGAATTTTATCGTGTGTTTTCTGTCTGCTTTCTTATTTTCTTTGGCATCTGGGAAAGTACAAATTTGCATGGTTGTTATACAGTGTTTTTCTGTTATTGATGCTGTATGAAGTGCATTTTGAACATTAGTCATTAGGAAATCAAATAAGTTCTTGAATGTTTAATGAACCCACTTTACTAATTGGTCTTAAGAATTGAAATACTTTCAGGTTAAAAGCTTTTACGGTTCTATAAAACAGTTTAATGGCAGAGTTTAAAGATTTGATATACTTTTCTTTTTTATTTTATGTTTATAAGACTGGATAATATATAAGAAGCTTTAGTCAAATTAAGAAGGAAATACTTTAAATCTTTCTTTTTCAGCAAAAAATCGTGGAATTGCCATTCCGGTGGATTTGGACAGCCAAGTTAATACTCTTTTCATGAAGAGCCATTCAAATATGGTGCAGAGAGCAGCCATGGGTTGGAGATTATCAGCTCGCTCTGGACCACGCTTTAAGGAAGCACTTGGAGGCCCTGCTTGGGATTATAGAAACATTATTGAAAAGCTACAGGTACAATGAGAGCATGAAATAGTATTAATATTTTCTAAATTGCAATTTTTAAAATACATGGTCACACAAATAAAATATGATTGAAAATACCAAATTCTAGTTGGGGACCAGGTCTTACTTTACAACTTTCCACCACTACTACCCTTGTAAATACATAGCTTTTAGGTAAAAGTTGTTGTAAATTATTTTTTAATGAGTTTATATTATTTAAGGTGTTTTGTTAGTATGGTAGTGAATGCTGGGCCTTAATATCAAAATAATAACCATAATACCAGTAATAACATTGGCAACATAATTTACTGTAAAGTTTTATGTAATAAATTAAATATTCTTAATCTTGCTTTAATTTATCTTTCAGTATTTTCTTATAATCATTTAGGCAGAATGGTCCAAGCACGTTTACTCCCAAATTACTTGCATAGTATCTCACTCATGCTTTTGGCTGGGCATTGTATTAGTTTGCTAATTAGATATGGTATTAGTTTGCTAGGAATACCATAACAGAATACCACAGACTGGGTGGCTTAAACAACAGAAATTTATTTTCTCACAGTTTTGGAGGGCAAAAGTCCAAGATCAAGGTGTCCAAGATCAGCACATTTGGTTTCTTCTGAGACCTCTCTCCTTGGCTTTCAGATGGCTGGCTTCTGGCCATGTCCTCACATGGTCTTTCCTGTGTGTGTGTACATGTCTGTGCCCTAATCTCTTCTTACGGGGACACCAGTCATATTCGATTGGGGCCCACTCATATCAACTCATTTTATCTTAATTACCTTTTTAAAGTCCCTATTTCCAAATACAGTCACATTCTGAGGTGCAGTGAGTTAAGATATATTTAGTTCTACAAGATATATAACATATGAAATCTGGGGGGAGTACAGTTCAGCTCGTAATAGACATCTTCCCATCCACATAATTAGTGGAAGATTTCATGAAGTTGAGTTGTGGTATGGTTTGAGGCAATTTTTTGTTTTGGCTTGGAGAATGGTCAAGACATGAATGGGAATAAATGAGAGATCACATGAGTGCTATATGGGATTAAAAAGACAAGTTAGATTCAGAAAGTATGAGAAACTTGAAGGGTATGAGTCATTAAAAATGTGGGGGAAAATGTCATTATGGGTGATTAAGCAGTTAATGGTTTGTAGGATTGGATTATCAGGAGGAGACTAGAGGAAGGCAGATGAGTTAGGAGTTAATTTAGATCTCAGCAAGGTGGTGGTATGAATAAAATAAAGGAACAAGTGTTGCAGACAATGATGAAGGCAGGAAGGATTAGCAGTCCTTGGATGGAGGTAGAGGGAGGGCGTGAGGGGAGCTTAAGAGGCCCTGATGACTGGAGACATGGTGACATTATCAAGACTCATTGTAAGAGAAAAGTGGAAAGGACACAGTAAAGGCAATGGCTATGGCCATTGAAAATATGCTGAACTAGGTTAACAGGCTATTGGATATATTAGAAGTTCAGTCTATATTTGCAAATAATAGTTGGAGCAAGGATAGTGGTTGATATTGCTAAAAGAGAGAATGTAGTGATGGGGGGGGGAAAGAACACCTAGAAGAGGCTAAGAGTGGCAGAATGGCCAAATTAAGAGAGAAGAAAAGGCAGGGCCAGAATGGAGGAGGGTGAGGGTCATGAGGAGAGTCCAAGAAAGTAGAGCATCTCAGAGGAGAGGTAGGTGGGAGTGTCAACCAGCATAGAGAGGGTTTGCCTGGCACTTCTTTTAGTACATTGATTGGCATCCATTAAGTAATATTTATTTAGTGAAACTCTATACTAGCCATGTGTTAAGTGCTGGAGATAGAGCCATGGGGTCTGTGCTCTCATGGGATGTACATTCTAACTCATTAAACAAATGATAAAATGTTAGACAATTAAAACTGCTATGAATAAAATAAAGCAAGCAAACAACATGGTGGGGAATTACTGGGAGAGTTATCCTGTGAGTAGGGAGTTTCTCTCTAATAAAGTGACATTTGAGTTGAAGAGGAGATGTTAGGACAGAGAATTTTATGGGGAGGGAACAGTAAACGCAAAGGTGCATAGGCAGGAATGAGGCTGATGGGCTTGAGAAGCCGAGAGAAGCCCACTGGAGCAAGAATTTAGGGAGTAAAGGAGGAAAATACTATGAGATAAGGGGCCAAATCATGTAGAGACTTCCATAGTGCTGTGGTCTGAATGTTTGTGTCCCTCTCTTCCCCCCATTCATATGTTGAAATCCTAACCCCAAAGGTGATGGTGTTAGGAGGTGGGGCCTTTGGGAATTTCTTAGGTCATGAGGGCAGTTCCCTCATGATTGGGATTAGTGTCTCTGTGAAACAGGCCCATGGGAGCTCATGCAGCCATTCCACTCTGTGAGAACACAGCAAACAGGCACCCTCTGTCGACCAGGAAATAGGCCCTCACCAGACACTGCATCTGCCAGTGCCTGATCTTAGACTTCTTGGCCTCCAGAACAATAAGAAATAATTTCTGTTGTTTATAAGCCACCCAGTTTATGGTATTTTGTTATAGCAGCCCAAACAGACTAAGACACATGGCAAAACATTTGTATTTTATTCTAAGCATGATAGCAAATCATTGGAGATTTTCAGCAGAGGTTAGGCTGACTTGGTTTACCTTTAAATAGATCACTGTGGATTTTGAGTGTATTCTAAGGTCCAGACAGGGAAGCAGTGAATCTAGTTAGGTAGCTTTGCTTTAAATTCAGACAAATGGTGATGGTGGGTTGGCTTAAGGAGGTAACAATTGTAATGAAGAGGAGCGGATACATTTTGGATGTATTTGGTTGTAGAGCCACAGGACTTGGTGGATGGATGGATGCATTGTGAGGTGCTGGGACAAGGAATCAAGGCTGTCTCTGGGTTTGATGTTATTGTAGCATTTGCTAAGATAGGAAACAATGGGAGAGAAAGGTTAGGGGAGAGTTGGAAGGAGAAGTTCTGTTTGGGGAATTTTCAGTTTGAGATGCCTATTTGGATACTGAAATGGGTGTGTCAACTAGGCAGTGGGATATATGAGTATGGAGTGGTATGGAAAGATGTCCATGCTGGAAACTTAAATGTGGGAAGTTCCAGCATATACATGAGATGAAAACCATAGAATTGGATGAGATCGCTCAGAAAAAAGCACAGATGTAGAAAAGGAAAGGACCGGGAGCTATTGGGAATTGGTGAAGGAACGATAAGGACATAGGTGGAAATAAAGTGTGCTGTCACAGAAGCCAAAGGGCAGAAAGAGTTATAAAGAGTAGAGACCAGTGTGTAAAATATATAGCAGTGATTAAGATGAGGACAGAGAAGTAACCACAGAATTTGACAACACGGTGGTGATTGTAGCAAACTGGTGCTCAATAATAATGATTACTAACATGTATAAGGAATGAGTGGCCAGTCTGTGTTAGAGGCTGTTCTATGCACTTACCTTTAATCTTCGCAGCAAGAAGCTGTGGTTGCTAATATCATTATTCCAAGCTTACACGTGGGCAGACAATGACTTAGAGGTTGCATAGTTGACCCATGATCAACATGAGAAATAATGATGGAATTCACATCATAGCCTGAGCACCCTTTGTTTAGTAAATGAAATAAAGAGATAATTTTAAAAAGAGGGACCTTTTAGTGACATTGTATTAAATATGGTCATATTTGATAAGCATACTGTCTTCCCACCTATATATAACATCTAGTTTTCCCCTTTATGTTATTTCCTTCCCAGTAGTCTCTTTTAACTGTTACCAGAAATTTTTCAGAAAGCTTATTAGAGTAGTTACAGTAGAAATGATCCCTTTTGCTAAAAGAGAAGGAATTAAACATGAGTTAACTCCTGAAATCTAGCCATAAGAAATCAAGAGGGTGATATCCCCATCTGTGCTTCTGTAGCTAAGAGTAAAAATAAAGCAATTGGAAATTTTCTGCTTAACAAAATATTCCTTGGCTATTGGTGAGTAAATTGTTGCTTTATGTGGGAAGCTGGTTTTT
>VBSM01002616.1:34840657-34860141 GCA_008086735.1 Cheirogaleus medius
TTGTCTTCTAACATAGTTTAAAAACAAAAGGGGGATGCTTTAACTATTAAAGAATGTTCAGGAAATTATCATTGTTTATAGTTCATTTTAGAAACACATTAGTTAGGATGCTTTCAGCCTTAATACACACACTATTCAACTAAAAGTGGCTCAACACATTGACTGTCACACTAGAACAAACGTTTTTTCCTTGGGGCTACGGTATTTTATTAAAACAAAACAATCCTATCTAATTTGTTATTTTTTGTTGTTTGCTGTCCATAAGTTATATGCAACACAATCCACGTTTTTAGGATTAAATTGTCAATATTAAATGTAACAATAAGAACATCAACAAGTAAGATTTTCACGAACCAACTGCAGGATTTTGCTTCACGAGGCCCCGGGGTCAAAACTAGCCTGAGTTAAATACAACTCACATGGCAGTCAATGTGTTAAACAATAAAGACTGTCTCATTTCATAGAGCAAGAAACCATGGAGTTGTGGCTTTCCCTGAGTTTGGTTAATTCAGCAGCTTGAATTTTGGGCCAGGGCCCCTAAAGCCACAGGTCTGTTGGCTTTCAGCTTAAGGCTGGTCTCCCAAAGTCACATGACGGCTGCCTTGGATTTTGGATTCATACCCTCAGGCTGCCTTGAGGGCAGTAGGGTGCTCAGCACATACCCCACTCATTCAGCACACTTCTCCCAACGTTTCACTGATGGGGAGGGACCATGTCACATAGTCATGCCTAGACTATTGCTAGAGCGGGAATGGAATAACTAAGACTGGCTTAAACTACACAACCTTGACCCTAAGCTGAGGGTCTTATCTCCCTAAGAAAGTTGCTGCCTGATTCAGAAACATCAGAATTCTGTCAGCAAGCAAGAGGGGAAGAAAGGATGTTGGGAAGGTGACCATTGGGAAGGTGACCAGTAGGGCTTATCAAAAAATATAATTTGAAATGCTATTGAGCATCACGGAACCCTTTACTGTAAAGTACTAGTACTGCTTTAGATAATCTATCAGTGCATTTCCCCATCAGAGGAAATGATCAGTTCTAGATGACCAGTGACACATAGCTGTTCCTGGAGTATGCCCCAATTTTTTCCAATTCAGTGAATACGGTGTCCATTAGAATCCTGGACACTGCAAGGCCCATACAGTGGCTGTCATGACTTTTCCTCTTATATGTATATCCATAGAAATCTTATGGCTACCCACCCCTCTCATATCTTGCAAATGAAAAAAACAGAAACGCAGGCAGTATTCACACATGCAACCAGACTATACTTAACAGCACAGACATTGGTGCCTTGGGAAGACAGGGTACATCTTCTCTGAAATTCCCATGTCTCATTCCTGGCTAGTATTCTTAGGTTTGTTATATCTTCAAAGGACAAAATCTGACTTAGGTCTTCACGAGGGTTCTCTTGTGCTTTCTTCCTTAGGATGTAGTGGCCTCCTTGGAGCAACAGTTCAGCCCAATGATGCAGGCTGAGTTCTCGGTGTTGGTCGATGTCTTGTATAGTCCAGAACTGCTGTTCCCTGAGGGAAGTGATGCAAGAATAAGATGTGGCGCTTTCATGTCCAAGTAAGTGGATATTCTCTGAGATTCTGTTAGCATCACAAAACCAAGATGGCCTCGAACATTTCTGCATTTTACTCTGCTGATATATAATGACAGTCCACAAAGTATGTGAGAGGTCTACAATCCATGTTAAAATCTATACTGCCAAAATAATTAAATTGAGTCATTTGAAATTTTATTTTGGTGAAGGTCAAGTTATCATATTTTACTAAAATTTACTGAAAATGAAGCGTGTTGTTATTGGGCACAAAAGTATCATGCCGTATAATATTTTGGTTCTAATTCCTTTGTGTAATTATATGATGTGACCTTTTACAAGATTCTTGTTTTAAAGTCACTGATTTTCATTAACATGGGGAGAAAGGAAAGGGAGCCAGCTGTTGTGGTGCGTGCTTACTTACTATTTTGTCTAATCCGCACCTGCACCCTGAGGGACTGAGAGGACGTCTTGCTGCAGAGGTGAGGATGCTGGGGCGCAGGCATGCGTTAGGGCTTTGCCCGAGCTTTTACATCCCAGACCCAGCATGTGGCCATGCTGCCTTGGCGGACCTCATCTGCAGCTCAGTCACTCACTTTTCTCAGCATTTTTGCGATATTGTCAGATCTATGTGTTATCCATCCCGCTGCTTCCCGTGTGGTTGAGGATGTCGCTGGAAGAGGTCTGTGATGTACTGAGGCAGAAATTGAGGGACTAGGGACACGAGAAGTGTGTTCCTTTCTTTCACCAGTTAAGCTGGGACTTTGGGAGTGAACACAAGGTATAGGATGGGAAGAACTGACTATATATCATGTTGAAGAATAGATGGGTTTGCTTTATTATGGCCCAAATCAGGGATTTTTGGCTCTAGACCCACTATATCGTAGGGGGACTGGGGAGAATGTGTTTGGGCACTTATCTTCTGATAAGGATTTTAAAGTGAAGAGGCCCTAAGTGTCTGTGCAACTCATAACTGCTGAGAACATTAAAAAGAAAAGTTTATGTAGAGGTATTGCCTAGTAATTCAGTATAAAAAATAGGGACTGTGAAAAATACCTTTCACCTCCTATGAATATATAGCAATGCATAGAATCTGCGTCAAAAAGTAGGTAATAAACCCGGGAATTTTAAGTTCAGTAAATTAATATGATACCATAGATATATCCCAGAGACTTGGTAGCCTGGAACAGGGATTGGCAAACTCTGGCCCTCAGGCTAAATTGGTCTTGTTGCTCATTTTGGTAAATAAAGTTTTATTGAAACACAGCCACACTCGTTCATTTATGTAATATCTGTGACTGCTTCCGTCCTACTGTGGCAGAGTCTACTAGTTGCCACAGGGACTGCATGGCCCACAAAGCATAAAATTTTTACTGTCTGATCCTTTAGAGAAAACATTTGCTGACTCCTCGTTAGGAACTAGGGTGCCAGTATGGTGGCTACTAACCACACGTGGCTGTTTAGAGTAAAATGAAAATTAAATAAAAATTTACTTCCTCAGTCACAGTTGCCACATTTCAAGTGCTCAATGGCCACACGTGGCCAAGGGTTCCCACATTTGACAGTGCAAATATAGAACATTTCTGTTACTGCAGAGAGTTCTACTAGACAGCAGTGGTTTAGAACTTGAAGACATGGGTCTATGAGAAAGGGATATAAAGCATCTTAGGATGCAGGTAAATACTGAACTGTGCCGAAGATGGAGGCAGGCCCATGGCACTGCTAAATAACTAAAAGGAGAGAAGTGGAAGTGATGGGATAATGAGAATATATTGCAGATCCTACGCCCAGATGAAGGAGTGGTTGAGATTTTTGTGCTGTTACCATTTATTTGTATTATGGCCAGAGTCCCAGGAATGCCTGCTTTCTGTTCTAGTGCTTATCCTACCCCTTGCCCAACGCTGTGAAGAACCAAGGGTTTCATCTGCAAGAATATCTAACAAAATTAGAATCCAACTTTATTAGTAGCTATGCGAGGGGCCTTGTGGTGCTGTGCACACTGTCCTGCTTAAGCTCGGTGGGAGAATATAAGCTCAGGGCAAAGGTCTAAGTGGGGTTTCCTGCCTCCCCAGATGAACCTAAATCTTGGAACCTGTGGACTCAGATGGGTCTGCAGGAGGATGTGAAGGACGGATCCCAGGAAAGGACTTGAATTCGCAGATCTCCTCGGTCGCATAAAAGAGCGAGAAGAAAATAGGCCAATGAGACGGACAGCCTTTAAAGCGGCTGGTGGGGGTCCTTCCAAATTAGCACCTCCTCTTCCTTATGAAGAGGAATCTCAGTGTTCTTCAAACTGTGGCATAGGATCCATTCGTGGATTTTTAAATCGACTTAGGTAGAGGCAAGCAGCTAATTTAAGAAATGAATTAGAAAAGACATAAAATACCAGACTGCATCTCACATAGGAAGGATGGCTTTGGTGTCAGTTCCCGCACTCCCATACATGTACTTACATACTGGGTTGTTTTGTGAGATGTATCATACCGTGATCATAGAAAAAAAATATTTGAAAGTCACTGATCTAACCCAACCAAACATTATGTGTGATCTATGAATACCGTCTATAAATTCATTGTCAAGTAGTCATTCAACTTTATGGTTGATATTTTCAGTATGGTTAGTGAATTCAATATTTTATCTAAGGAAGTGCTAAAGAAAATGGAAATATGTAGCCTGAGAAAGAAAAAAAATCAAAAGAAATCTACCATATCCACCAAAGCAATTTTCACATATTCAAAGACTATCATGTGAAAGAGAGGACCTACTAAACAGTAGAAGTTTTAAAGAGGCAGGCTTCACTTATCTTGCAAGGAGGACTTTTGAAGTTATTCTGCCCACCGGACCTGACCACATGGATACATATAATTACACTTTGTCCAGACTCAATGTTTCTAGAAGGAAATTATTGTTACCTTCATTGTGTGCTACTCTAGCATGAAGCAGGTATCATTTAAAAGTATCACTGTTGGCAGGGTATGGAGGCTCATGCCTATAATCTCAGCACTTTGGGAGGCCAAGGCAGGAGTAGTGCCTGAGGCCAGGAATTTGAGACCAGCCTGGAAAACACAGCTAGACTTGTCTCTGAAAAAAATAGAAAAATTAGCTGGGCATGGTGGTGTGTGTCTGTCCTAGCTACTTGGAGGCTGAGGCAGGAGGATGGCTTGAGCCCAGGAGTTTGAGGCTGCAGTGAGCTATGGTTGTGCCAATGCACTCCAGCTTTGGTGACAAAGCGAGACCCTGTCTCAAGAAGATTAATAAAGTAAAAGTATCACTATCCACATATTAACCCAGTCTGTACATTACAGGGGTCTCTGATCTGTCCTTCCTCCTTTTCTTCCACTTCCCATGTGTCATTATTTACCAGTCTTGGCAATGACACTTCTCTTGAGTTCTGCAGCCTCACCCTGCCCCATGGCTGTCCATCTCCTGCTTGCTCTGGCACTCTGCTGCTTCTTTCCTGCTGCCATCGGTGGTGTCTTTAGCACATGTAGGAAGGGTCATTCGGGTCCCTATTTTCTCTAGAATAACACTCCAGGCTCTTTAAGAGTCCTAAATATTCTAGTCCCTTCTTCCCAAACCACATCTTTCAAGCTTTCCTCTTCCAGATCTTTTAGTGTCATCCAGCAGTTGGTGTACATCTCATATCCTGGGCATGACGGTCAGCTTTCTGCCTCTGCCCTTTGTCCTCACTATTCCCTTTGGGGGGATGCCTTCTCTCCCCACCTTCCCTGCCTGGAGAAATTGTCACAGTGACATGTTATCTCTTCACTGAAACCTTCTCCGACCCACCCTAGGTAATTTCCCCCAACAGAGTGAAGTGGTTTCTTTGTCTGGTTTATGGCATTTACTGATAGCTCTGTTGTAGTACTCACCACGTCAGGTGACTGTGTGTGACCTGGTGTGTGTGTGGGGAGGGGAGGGGCTCTGCACAGGAACCTTGAGATTCAGGAAGTCAGTAAACTGCATCTTGTGGCCACAGAGTGGTGCTTAAGAATTTTGGCTCAGAAGTCAGATGGACCTGAATCTAGTTCTAGGCCCACCACTTAATTATGTAAGCAGAGGCAGGTTGCTTTATCTCTCTGGGCCTCTGTTTTCTCATGAGCAAAATTAGCCTGACCCTGTCTCATTGGCTCATGAGGATGAATTGAGAGAATCCCTGAGAGGTCCTTATACCTGACCCCGATACCTGATAAGCACTTACGAGCCATTAACTAGTGAGAGCTCACTTTTTCTCAGGGTTATGTCCCATAGTACTCATCTTACTGAGATGAGATTATTTACTGTTACTCTACACCATTTTGTTACTCTAGGAAGACATATCTCGCAGGGTCATTTTGAGGACCAGCTTTTTAACAACACTAAGCTATATCCGCTAAGTTATTAATTATGATTATGGACATTTTACTTGATTTTGAGTTCTCGGGGATATAGTATATAACCACGATCCTGAAACATTGCTCCTAACAGAGCACCATTGCATGGTTCACCACTATAAAATTGATTAGAGTTTTTGCCCAATTATAGCAAAAATAGTAAACGGATAGACTGCTTTTTTTTTTTTGCTTCTAATAACAGAAACTGTCTGTTTCTACCAAGCCCTAGCAATGAAAAATAACACACTCTTATTAATGGAAACTGGAAGGCAGCTTCTTATGCTAAGGTTGCAATGTTGTACACTACCACTGTCATTAATTAATGTACAGCACATAAAAATGATATAGTATAACATTACATAAGGTAATATACTACAAATATTTATATTTTTCTGCTAATAAAGTTGTCTTAGTTCATATGATGGGATTGAGAATGTCAGTGTTTCATTGCTTGTCGAAGAATATTGTGTCCCACTAAAAGAATGCTACCTGTTTGGGAAGCACCGAGATATACTACCTGTAAAACAAAAAGGATGTTTTATAATACAAAATTTATAAGCTGAAGTGTAATTTTAAAACTTTTGAAAACATGTACCTGGTTTACTTCGTATTCTCAAATAATAGTGTGATTTTTTTTTCTCTATAGCCCTTGATGTTTATATGTAGCTTGAAGAGAAATCATTGCCCTTTTTAAGATTTAATGTTTTGCTTTAAGGTTGATTAATCACACAAAGAAACTAATGGAGAAGGAAGAAAAACTGTGCATTAAAATTCTTCAGACATTACGAGAAATGCTGGAGAAGAAAGACAGCTTTGTGGAAGAGGTATTTTTTTAAGACTTTTAATATTTGGAAATAAAGTAAGATTTCCAGAATACTGTAACCTATGAATTATAATAGGCTATTACGTGATTGCTTGCATTATATATTAATGGTATATGTACTTAGATGAATTAGATAATTTTGGTTTTTATGGTATTAATCTCTCCTGTCTTGAATTGAGAAGTAACTAAGATTAGAGTTGCCTAAATATTTGGTTCATTTGTTTTATTGTATTCTGTCTTGGATATGTATGTTTTCCTTTTATGGCTTCAATGGACCAAATGACCTTTTTAAACAATGAGTGATTGAGACACATTATTTAGATTTTGTATAAAGTTCTGCTGGCATATTGAGAATGCCTATGCATTTTGGCACATGTTGATTTTTTATTTTAAATATATATTTATGTTATTTTTGATAATATCATGTCAAGTACTATAAAATAATACTATTTTTAATAAATGGAATAGTCAGTTTCTATTCTTAACTATATTAACTTGAGATTGCAGAAATGATTTCCAGGGAAATATCAATTTATAGATATTAACTGTCAGTCTGTTATTAAAAATGACAGTTCAGGTGCTCATTAAGAGATAGCTAGCAGCATGTTTAATACCCAATATGATACACTTAAATATAAAATATAAATCTAGAGAAGTTTTTCTTTTTTTAAGCTAGCTAGCTATACTTTTATGTTAGGCATCAAACAAAATTTGTACTATGCTCCTTAATAACTTTTTGATCTGTTTTGGTAAATACTAATCATCAGATATTTTAAAACTGGAAAGATTTTATTTATTAATTTGTGTCTATGCTATCTAATTCCAAATAGATTGTAGTGGTTGTTTTTTTTTTAAAATACATTCCTGTAGAAAAGATATGCAGTGAAACCTGGATATTAATAGAAGAGGCATTGCTTCAAAATACTCCATTTGAATTAGATATTTGTTTCAGTAATAAAAATGCCTTATGATTTACATTAGTTCTCTTCATCATTTAAACTATATTTGGAAACAAATGATCGAAATAAAGGTGGTGAAGCAATTTTAGCAAATGTTTCTCTGATATGGGACTCAGGAAAATGCTTCTAAGTTTGAGTGTATGGCATGCTTTTTAAAAATGGTAAAGGGCATTTCTTAGAACTTTTTGCTGTCTTTCTCTGATTTCTTAAAATATTGCTATAGATTGTTTGATTTTGACAGAGATACTAGATCCTAAAGTAGAAACATGAGGTCAATATACATTTTGACAGGTGAAGTTTACAATAATAGAGACTTGTGTTTAATTGGAGATATATGACAAGCCTTGCATTTTTAATGTAACAAATTATTATTGAATTACTCTAAAGGAAAAAGAAAAGAAATCAAGTAAGACATTACTTTGACTAGTCAAGAATATTTTTGTGTATCTCCCAAACCTCTCTAAAATAAATCACCTGTTTTCTCCTTTCCATTCCCACTGCTATCATTAGTTCAGGCTATCATTATCTCTCATCTAGAAAACTCCAGTAGTTCAGTTCCCCAAGACTGCACTGCTCCCTTGAGGAAAGGCAGGGCTGGTGTGTTCACAGCTCCAAGGGGCCTCATTCATATGAGATATGGCGTGAATGGCGCCCCCAACACACAGTCCTCAGGGAAAAGTTGAGATGAGAAAGGCTAGTTGTGGGTCATTCATTCAGTCACCCAACACATATGTTGTGAGCAACTATTAAATGCCAGTGATTGTGCCTGGCCACTGGGGATATGGAGATGAATGACACAGCATGCCAAGAGCCACCAAGGGGTACAATTCATATGTTAGTGGACCCCTGTAATAGTCTAGACAAGACATCATGAGAGCCCTTCAGAGACCTTCAGGGGCGCTGCAGGGCC
Organism: Cheirogaleus medius; assembly: GCA_008086735.1. Lineage (NCBI taxonomy): Eukaryota > Metazoa > Chordata > Mammalia > Primates > Cheirogaleidae > Cheirogaleus > Cheirogaleus medius. The sequence continues at coordinate 34,849,269 of VBSM01002616.1, forward strand.
TTGATGTTTCAGGCCCTCCATTTGTCTTCTCTCCTTCCACCCCGCCCCATCCTTCCTTACCCATTAACCTCCAGAAATGTGTGCTACTCAGTATGCCTGTGAGGTACCTCAGGTTCTTCCTGCCCTGAACTTGCTCTGTCTAGAATCCTAGATTGCTGAAATCCAAACAAGCCTCAGTGTCCCCAATGTTAACCTTTGTGGAGGAACTAAGGGATTGTCCTTCTCAATTGTTCCAGCAAGTGGTGATTACATTCTCAGTAGAATTTCCGAAAGACTTCATGCCTTTCTTTTATGATACTTTAGATTTTATTACACTTTTATGACACTGTGTCTGATAATTTAGTTCAAGCTCCTTATTTTAAGCTGTCACAGTGTCCCAGAGAGGTTATGTGATTTGCTCAAGATGACACAGCAACAGCCAGAACCAGGGCTTTAATTGGCACGCCTTCCTCTCTGCCTAATCTTCTTATTTCTTAGATTGCAGCCAACTTTTACAAGTTTTGTATTTTGCTGTTAATAAAGATTAGTATACTTTGTCTAGCAGGTTCGTGGCTCCAAATTTTAAGACACAGGTGGACAGAGTATAAGACAGAATATAGCATCCACAATAGGTAAAGGTTTAGATAAACCTCTAAGAAAACATTAAAGATGGGGGAAATATTAAAGATGCAGTCATTTAACTAATGAAAGAAAAACCTGAAAAAAGACTTATAAGTATCTGATTTCTTAATTTCCACATCTAAGGACAGAATAAGAAAAAAAATTGTAGCCGAAAGAAATCTAGCTCTTAGACAACTTCTTAATTCTAAGTATTTTGAAATGAGAAGCATTTCTACCAATGGAAGCAGGAGACTCCCTCTCCTTAAGGAAATTTAAAGAAAAACAGATGGAAAATGGTTCAAATATCTATACTGAGGAAGAGACAGGGCCAGTTGATCTCTACGTGTTGTCAGCTGGCCCTTCTTAAACAGTTGGTGCTTAATTATCCATGCCAGTGGAGGGAGCACTAAATGATTCACCAGGCTGAGTGGAATAGCATTGGGTAACAGATTTAGAAATTGCTCAGAGATACAATTGTACAATTCAAGGTGGGCTCGAAGGAAAAACCCTGATTCTCAGAAGTGGGATAATAGGTGGCTATGTTTTCATGATTGTATTAGTTTCCTATTTACAAACCACTTAGTGGCTTAAGACCACATAAATTTATTATCTTACAATTTGGGAGGTCAAAAGCTTAAAATCAAGGTGTCAGTGGGGGTGTGTTCCTCCTGGAGACTGTAGGGGAGAATTCATTGCGTTGCCCCTTCTAGCTGCCAGAAGGCCTTGGCTAGTGGCCCCACCATCCTCCATCTTCAAAGCCAGCAGTGTAGCATCTTCTTCTCTTCCTCCCACCCTCTTTCTCTCTCCCCACCCCCATCTGTTCCCTCCCCCCCAATTGTCACATCTCCTTCTCCTACTTTGATACTCCTGCCTCCCTAGTTATAAGAACACTTGGAACCACCTGGATGATCCAGTATAATCTCCCTATCTCAAGATCCTTAACTCAGTCACATCTACAGAATCCCTTTTACCATGTAAGATAACATGTCTACAAGTTCTGGCAACTAGGCAAGAGATCACGAGGATGTGGGCATCTTTGGAAAGGGTCAGTATCCAACCCACCACAATGATCTTTTTATTGACAGTAAGAAATGACATCTGTCATGTAGATGCAGAACTTAGTTGCGGCTGATTAAAATTACTGTGTAGGGCAGATCAAATGGGAATGAATATAACAAAAATGCCAAGAATTTATAGCACTTTGCTGTTTTCAAAGGATTTTAAAATATTTTGCTACCTTTTATCAATTCTAGGAAGTACCTAGAGCAGGCAGTGTTACCTCCACATTGCAAATGTAGAAAGAGAGACTCAGAGAAGTGAATCGGATTAAGTTACATAGCTTACCTAGTACCTGGTCCTCTATTACCTAATCAACTAGATTTCTACTATCTGTCTATTGAAGCATTCCAGAGAGATTTATCGGAATGAAATAAAATCAGGAAACTCACACCAGGATTTTTCACACTAGCTATCCTAATATTACATTTGGGACTCCACCTATTTAAATTTAAAATGTCAGCTTTTAAAAGAAAATCTCCATTTTCATATCCTTGGTCCCAGACACCAGAAGCTCTGTGTGTGTTTGTGCGTTTTAAGCTGGCAAAAATTTAAAAATAAGGCAACAAAGCATAAATTTGTTTCATGGTGGAACCAAATGTCCTTTAAGGAAATATATTAAGGATATGTGATGTGACTACATATCTGGTAGTCAATTATTTTTTAAAAGTTTATAATTTATAATGCCTTTGAGTACAATTTTTAAATTCATTATACTTAGGAATATTCTTCCTGGCTTTATGTTCCTTAGTTTGTCCCTAAAAGCCTGAGAGATAAGATGTAGGTAGGCAACATCTTAAATATTCTTGAAAGAATAATATTAATAAGGGAAAATTGAATTTTTTGTTACATGTTTCTATATGTGAAATCATCTAGGAATCATATAGTGACTTAAGCTGTAGTACTTATTTTTATTGAAGAATAAGACAGGAAAATTGTGTACAGAAAGTCCTTAAGGGGAAAATTACCTAAGTGAGTTTAAGAAAAACTCTGTTAAAAGTATTATTTGTTTAGGTGATTGTTATAGAAAAGCAAAAGTTTACGAAAGATATAACTCTAAAAACTCTAACAACTTTGAAAGCTCAAGATTCCTTTGGGATTGGTCATATTTAAAAGGCTTTTTAAAGGTAACAGCAGCAGGCATATTTGTACTTTCAAAAAAATATGTATGTTGAAAAATTTGAGGAGAGAAAAAGAGGAGAAGGGGAATATTTCAAAATGGCTTGAGGGCAATATGATTTCCAATATTCTCTATCCTCAAAGCCCTTTTGTTCTCTTCTCTCATTTCCATGACCTCTCCACCAACTCCCCACATCTCATCTGTGATAGCTGTTGAACAGAGTAGCTTGGTTATAATAACACCACACCTTTGTTCCCTATATTTAAAAATATTGTAGGTCCAGCTCTGTGTTGAGGTGAGGTGGTGATGGAGACAGGAAGAGATTATGTGAATTGGATAGAGGTCAGCTTGATGAGACCAGAGTAGGAATGAAGGATGCTCAGAGCATTGGTTTGGTTTTAAGGATTTTTCTGGGCAATTTCCTTCATCTTTTACTCTTTAGTATACCTCTTCATTAAGATTTATAGAGCATTTCAAGTTGTTTCTATTGTAATAAGGAAGAAACACATAAATCATGAAAAGGAAAGATATGTATAAACTCCAATCCTAAATATATAAAATCTGTAGCTTCTTTACTTTAGAATTGGAAAAGATACTGAGTACTGAAAGTATTCACTGATAGCCTGTGGAACCGGTAATTTAAAGTCACTCTCTTTATGCTGTAGTCAAAGAAGCTGACCTATTTAGAATGCCAGTCAAAATTTCCCCTGTGAATATATTCCTATATTCCTACTAATGTTATACTGACGTAATCTACAGGGCAACAAAGGTGTTTAGTAAAGTCCAATATTCTTAAAATGTTCAGATTTAGAGTCCCATATTATATCCTTTGAATATTGTTGCAAAGAGATCTAGAAACTGCCTCTTCAATAGCTGCTTGTATAGTTTTAAGCACTGGTTTTAAAAAAATAATGATAACTAGCATTTATTAAGAGCTTGCTATTATCAGACACTGTTTCTAAACCTTTATACATGTTATTTAATCTTCACCCCTGTGTCATAGATAGTATCATTATCTCCCCTTTACTGATGAGGAAACTAAAGTATAAAGAGTTTAATGTCACGCACCTCGGAGGTAGAAGTGAGCTTGGATTCCAGCCCAAACATTTTGGCTCCTGGGCTAACACTCTTAACTAGCATGTTAGATCCAAACAAGTTATAGGACTTAAAATCACAACTCATCTATTTTCTCAGATATGCAACTAAATAAAATGAAATGTTCTTTTATTCTTGATCAAATTTGCCTAAGTGTGTACTGGAAAACATAAGGCATTTATTCACTGAGCTGCTAAGGAAAAGCTTGAAGATTTTAGGCCAAGTTGATTAGGAACAGTATGATGTAATAGCTGTGGGGATTTTTAAGGAGTTTCCTTGTCAAACACTTCAATTCCCTAAAAGAAAACAAATAACAATGAACCTTTTGAAAAGTATGTATAAATCTGTGTTTTAGAGCCAGGTATTTCAACTTCGCCGTATAGCTACCAATAGGCAAAGAAGCAGGTTTTCCTAACAAGTGTGTTAGGTTGTTATTGTTGAGATTTATTTTTTCATACCTACAGGAAGGTCAGAGGCCCTCAGTCCCCTGCCCGTTGATCATGATCTGAGCTGTTTTGAAGCAGAATATTAGATATAAAAGTTTTAAACAATGTTTTATAAGATGACTGTTGTAGGTAGCCCCTTGTGGAAATGTGACATTCGACAAACAGCATGGCATCTAATTGAGAGCTGTGATCTTTACAAATGCCCAGGTGGGGTAGATGATATTTACACACTGAACAGTGATAGCAGGCAGCGGATTCTTGATTTGAAAGTTGGTATCTGGAGTGATATGGAATAAAGATCTTTGAGAAATGACGCCTTGAGTTATTTTTAAGATGCCCTCCATCTTTTTTTTTTAAACTCTAAATTTACTGTCTCCTGAGTTAACAAGAATTTATTCTTTTCCTCAGCAAGAAAAAAACTGCATTGTAACTAATCTTTTATTTTTAATTTTGAGGAGTAGCAAAAAGAATAAGAAGTTATAATTACACCAAGCAACTTAACTCCTATGTCAAATATGCATAACTGTCAGTCCCTGCAGTAATCGCATTGTTGCGAATTTATCAGTTGTGTCAAGCTCCTCGTATTGTAAGAATCTGTGCAGAATCATTCACCTTCTATGCATTTACTCATTTCTCTTTCTAGCAGGCAAATAAACGAATTTAAGTAGAAATACTTCATAGAGTGCATTGTAACTTAACTTGATAATAACTGTTTTGCTAAGGGAAATAAATTTTAGTTTTAGTATCAGCTGCATTTTGTAGTATTTCTTATTAAATATGCTTTCGAGGTGAGTGCATTTTTTTTGCCATATAAATGCTCTCATGTTTTAAATCAGAAACAATAAGTGATGCTGCAAATGTGTACCATCTTAGTCATTCCTGTGCATATTGTATTTGTGTGCATCTGCGTGAGTTATGTTTTAACTAGGTAACTAAATGGTTGGAAATAAGAAAATGTGTTGTCTTCTTATAATAAGAGCTCTGTTTTAGTATATATAATTCCACTTAAGAATTTTTATTTTATATTTTCATCTAGGTAAAGAAGACTTTGAGCATTAAAGTGGGCATAAAAGCAAGACTTGCTTTTAGAAATTTATTCTTTTCTAAAAGGCCAGTTGTTGGCTGGCTTGGTCACTTGTTAGGCTGTAAAAGTGATAAGTTTAACAGATTTATTATAGTCATTATAATCTCATTATTACAGAAATTTACAAAGTTCTTACCTGTGCCTTACATTTACTTTACCATTTCAAGATCTCACATAATAATACTCATTGCTTGAGTAGTTTTTGAGATATACTGTGACTCTTGAGAGATCTATGACTAAAAGATCATAACGAAAATATTACTTGTACTCAGAAAGTAACCACCATTCATTGCCTCTAGTATGAGGAAGACCTTTGGTAACTAATGATTATAGGTGAAAAATGGTGTTGTGATTAAAAACAAACTTGGGTAACATTAAAAAAAAAAACAGAAAAAAACCCACCCAAAACAACAGAATAAAGGACAAAAAGAAAAAAAACTCTAAAATTAATATATTATTACATTTTCATGTTAATCATTTCCACCTACATCTAACCTAAACCATTGTCCAAGTATCATTCCCCAATTAGTTTAACTCCGTATCATTCTGGTTTCTAATTGTTTTAGCACTTATAAAATTATATTTGTCTTATTCAAATAGGGCTTTTTAATATTGTGCTCTGGCGTGTCTTAATGTTATTTTAAATAAGTTAGAAACTCCTTGAGGATATGTCTGATGCATAACATAAGGTGAAGAAATGCCCAAAAGGCCTTTCAATGCTGAGCTTCTGTGAGGGTGCAGTTCGGGATTTCTCTCCAGTGTCAGTCCACACTCCAAAAAATGCCGTACTGTTTGAGGGCAGAGCCTGTTGATCTTATTCGCTGAAGTAGTCCCAGTGTCTAGCATCGCGCCCTGCATCAGCCAGTGCTCAGAACTGTTTGTGGACTGACTGACGTACACACAGTAGCTGCAGTGTTACCGGCTGCCTGCAAGTACAGCACGTTAGTCTTCACTAGTCCTATCCAGGAAGTAGATTCTAGAAGTATCACTTCAAGTTACACTTTGCATATTTTCGTAACCCAGCAAACAGCAGGTTTCTTTGTATTTGACACACCTGCAGAGTTGGGCCAGCAGCAGAGAGCCACAGCGCAGAGGGCTGAGGACGGAGACTGCCTCGCAGAAAGCATCGTGTCCAAGAGGCTGCTGTAGTCTTTGCTCGCTGTGTGGCTTAGAAAACAAAAGGAGAAGGCAGGGGTTGGGCTGCAGACACTGTGCACAGCAATGTTGGGAGCTCAGCCAAAGGAGGTTGGAGCAAAGGATGACCGGACCTGAAGGCCAGCCAATGGGAGGAGGACTCCAGCCATTGGGCTTCAGGTCCAGGAAGGGCTCCCTTCCCTGAGAAGGGACCTGGTAAGAACAAGCAAAAGAAACAGAAGTGCCATGTAGACTGTGAGCCAGGAAAAAGCCTACTAGGAAACCAGGAGAACATGGGGAGCCATAGGGGCTCTTGGGAGAGGCTGGGCCTGGTCATCTGAACTGGAACACTGAGTTAGTCAGATTAGTGAGAGTAACTAGTGCAGAGTCTACTAACTATTGATCTCAGGCAGCATCAGTAGCTCTTGCCACAGAGGAGGAGAAAGAATATAAAAGGCTGAGGAGCAGATGAAGACTGATACATTTCACTTTTTCTATCAGATACGCTAATTTATGGATACTGAACAGGTCCTCCCACAGTTGTACAACCTAGTATATGAGGCACTAAAACCACAGTTTTATTATTGTTATTAACTAGTGTATCTATGCCTGCTTGGATCCTCACATTAACTCAGAGATAAGAAAGTATTATTTTAATCTCTATTTTATAGATAAGAAAAATGGCACAGAAGGTAAAATGACCTAGTAAGGATCATACACGTAGTAAGTGACAGAGCAGGAATATGAATCAGGGTTTCCTAATTCTACTCTCTGATGCTTCTCCTCCATGTGGTAGGGAATTAAACATTGCTGGTGAAAATAAACGATTATTTGAATTTGATTTGGGTTTTTCAAGCCATCTCTTTCAGACTTACCCCTCCTTTTGCTGCCTCTGGAAACCTGATCAAACAAATCAAATAAATCATTAAAAAAAAAAAGGAAATATATTCTCATCCAACTTTTAAGTACATACACTGAATAATAGTAACAGCTAAGACTTTTATGGTGTTTACTGTGTTATATTGTTAATTCATTTACCCCTTGTAACAACACATTGAGGAGCTGTAGCACAAAAAGGTTAAGAAACTTGCCAAAATTCACATAGCAAAAAATGGTAGATCCAGGCTGAAAAACCAGGCTGTCTGGCTCCAGAACCCATGTTTGCAGTCACTATATGATACTGTCTTTCCTGCTGTCGGGGTAACAACTTACAGAGCTGTCGGAATTTCACGTGTGGCTGCCAGAGGAAAACTATTTTCTGATATAAATAGTTTTCCTCTTAACCACTTTAAATTATTTTAAACTACCTAAATCACCTTAAGATATTTTTTCTTATTTATAATGATTTGGAATATCTACCATTTACTGATTTCTTCAGAGTAGGCTTGGTTTCTGCATATTCCAGCTGGTGCTTGAAAAACTTAAGCATTTTTGGATTAATCTTAGTTACTTAAAAAAAAAAACAACACAGAACATTTTGAATATTTGCAGATTGCTCCGTGAAGGTGTTAGGTTTATGTTATCTCAGTTGTTCCTAGCTTTTGGTTGAGTTTTTAACTAAAACTTGATTATAGACTATACTACTTCTATAGTCATGAATAGGGCAGATGAACGTGCTATGTTAATGAACACAACATGGCAGCTTGGTTTTATGAGGCTGTGGCACAGAATAACAAAGACACATGGACAATTAAAATCAGATCGAATGCTTATAATTAATATCAGATCTATGGAATGATGTTTAAGATACTAACTCAGAGACATGTATTTCCTATATAATTTCCATGCCAGAGCATAGTAATCAGGGAAGTGTTTGGTAATAAGTGGTAACCAACAAGTAGTGTCACACTTGGGCATGTCTTTGAGGATGCTTTCTTTAGGCTTCTTGCCACAATGGCACATGCAACCATTTATTCTATCAACAAATAGGCTGCAGCATATGAAGAGTTGGCTAAGGGACTCCCATCCCCGTGGCAGAGCTAAACAAGCCCTCCGGCTACTAGGCCGATTGCCCAGTCTTTTGAAAGAAATGGTTGATATTGATTCCCCCTGCTTTTACCAGTCAGTGCACAGAAAATAAATTCCAGACGCTTCCTATCATCCCTGTAACATTCTACGTCTTCTTGCCATTTCTCTCTTCCTCAGTCTCCCAAACTCTTCCTTTCCCCCATGGAGTTCCCACTCTGCAGACTCTGCTCTATCCTGTCCTCTCTCCAGGTGGCCCCTCCACCTTCTCACTCTGCATGAAGACTCGCTCTCCCCTAAGGTCTCCCACTTTCTCAACAGCTCTGTCAAGCTCTGTCTCTTTTCTCCTGCATCCTCCACTCGAAGAAGCTTTGTGTCCTTATGGTTTCCCGTTGTTACTTTAAGACTGATTCCTCTGCCTTCTTTCAAAATCCTTAGCTCCTTTGAGGTTAAGGCCCTCTGAATAACTCACCCTTGCACCAGCCAATGTACCAATCTGCCTCATCCTTCTAAGACTTTGGAACCTGGACCACGTTCTGTCTCAGCACTCAGCCCCACTGGCCTCAGGGGTGACTTCAGTCCATGTAGGCCTTGTATCCAACACTCCAACCTCTTAGACCCTTGACCTCTGTACCTGCACTGACCTTCTCCCCTCCACTGTCCACCGCCCACTTCTTTGATAACACTTTGGAAGTTTTTATCACCAAGAATGGCTGCTTCTCCACATCTGCTAGTTCAGGCATCCCAAATCGCTGTCCTTGACTCTTTTGCATTCAGTTTACTTGTTTGCTTACACCATTAAGGACTGTCCTTCAACCTACTCAGAACCACTGACCACTCTAATTCCCCAATACTTTAGCTTGCTCCCTTCTGATGCTTATTAACCTCATCAGATTTCATAGTCATAATCTCAACTCTTGAGCAGCTGTTTAAGACAGAGCACCCACAGATAGTCCTACCAAAACAGCATAGAGGAGGGAAGGGGTTGTTTTTCCTAAGAAAATTAGAGTATTCTTGCCAAAAGATGGGAGAAGGGAGGCCATATGGGCCAAAACAACTAGTGACCACGCCGATTTCTTTTGCAAAGTCTTGACAGATTGAGTTATTTAGATTATTTAAATTATTTCTCTGGTTTTCTATTAATGTTCCACCGAAATGTACATGCCATCTCTTTCCAAATGAAGCCAGAAATCTTGGCTCAGAGTTCTCATACAGAAAAAAGCTTCTACTTCACTGTATACACAGGCACTCTGTGTTCTCCCAAATTGGAATGACTGAGGAAATCTTTTCTTAAGGCTGAGAAAACATATGGGCGAAAGTATGCTACTTCTCATCGTCTGTAGCCTCTTGACAAGACATCTGCTACAACATTTTTGTTCTTGGATCATGGACTGTTGTTTGCCAATTGTTTTCATAAATATTAATCTTTGAAATCTTGACTGACATACAAGTTGTTCTTTTGGGATTCTTTTTTTCTTTTTTTTATTTTATTTATATGCACCATCTTTAAACGCTTGTGCCACAGTGCAATGAAACAGGATTTTCTTAGGAAAAATTCCTATTTTAAAAGTGGGAGCCATATAATGTCTAATTCTAAAACTTGTGATTTTTTTTTACATTTATATTCTCCTCTCTTTTACTTAACTAAATGTATTGCCATTGGAATAACGCTTCTGCATTAATTTTGTAAAAAAGAAATCTTTTACTTCGGCTCTTAAAAGTAGCTTAGGAAAACATCTAAACTCAACTTCCTCAAGTTGATTTAGTCCCAAGTAGATAACTATTTCTTCTTAGTCTGAAACTAAGAACTAAACTTTAGAACTGAATCATGATTTTGAACTGGACTATAAATAGTTAAGTTCTCCAATGGCATTTGATGCATGTTAATCTCTAATCATACCTTTGTATGAGAAGATGATTGAAAAATCTGCAATGGAAAATACAATTAGCACATCCTCCACCAAAGGGTATTATTGAACAACTGTTGATAAAGTTTTGCTGGACTTCCGTGGTCTCTACCATACTCTAAACAGCACATATAAAGCATTCTAAGTGCTACATGTGACATTTTTATTATGTATGGTACCTTCTGATTTGTTTTACTATACCTCTAGGGATCAGTAATTCAGCACATTTTAAATTATTGCAATTATTGCTCAATTAATGCAACAGTCTTTTATTGACACACAATTGTACATATTTATGGGGTACAGTATTATGTTTCAATACATGTGTACATTGTGTAATGATCAAATCAGGGTATTTGGCATATCTGTCACTGCATACATTTATCATTTCTTTATGGTGGGAACATTCAAAATCCTCTCTTCTAGGTATTGTGATATATACAATATCATTAACCATATTCACCCT
>VBSM01002616.1:34865261-34894318 GCA_008086735.1 Cheirogaleus medius
ATGTGCCAGGAACTATCCTAGCTGCTGGGGATACAGTAGTGAAAGAAAACAAAATGAAATGAAAGGACAAGGTCTGTTCTTGCATGGAGCTTACATTCTGGTGGGTGAGCAGATGATAAACAAATAAATATTAAATAAACAAATATAGGTCAGGAAGGGGGGAATGCTGTGGTGAAAAACTATAATAGCCAACATGTATTGAATGTTTATAGGTCTTGGAAATCATTTTTAAAGGATGTTAGATGTGCATTATAGGGATATTTAATCCTACAGTCACTCTGTGAGGTAGGTATAATTTCAAGCTCCATTTTACAGAAGACAAGATGGAAGTATACAGAGAGGTTGGGTTATTTGTCCCATGTTCCACAGACAGAACCAGCTGGTAACCCAGCTGGCGTCAGAACCCAGGCAGTGTGGTTTCTAGAATCTTTACTCTTTAATACTAAATTACTCAGACTCTGTCTGTCTCAAGGTAAAAGCAGGGCAGGAAGCGGGGAGAGTGACAGAGGTCTGTGTTTTGCAGGGGGTGTGAAGATAATGCCTCTTTGACAAAGTTGTGTGTGACAGAGACCAAGGAAGTGAGGGAACAGGATGTGCAGACGTTCTGGGCAGAGGAGACAGCTCGTGCCAAAGACCCGAGTTAGGAACTGGCTTCCTGTGTGTGAGAAACAGCAAGGAAGCCAGTGTGGCTGGAGAGGGGGGAGTGACAGGTAGCACTAGGCCATGAGACCAGAGAGGTGGAAAGGGGGCCGGATCGTGCAGGGCCTTTGCAGGACATGGTAAGGACGCTGGTTTTTTCCCCAGGGTGAGACAGGAAGCCATTGGAAGTTTTTGAGTATGGGAATAGGTTGATCTGATCTATGATTTACACAAACCACCATGCCTGCTGGTTAGAAAGCGCGCTTGCAAGGGAGAGAGTGAAGCAGGGGGAATTTTTAAGAAGGGACTGCAGGCATCTGGGTGAGACATGAAGGAGGCTACGACCAGGGTGATAGCAGCAGCAGCAAGATGCCGTAGGATGCCGGACAGACATACAGTGAAGTTTGAGTGGACGGGTTTTGCTGGTGGATTGAATGTGAGCTATAAGAGAAAGAGTAGTCAGAAATGACTCTAAGGATTGTGGCTGCAGTAACTGGAAGAAAGGAGGTGCCATTTATCGTGACGGGGAAGATGATAGGAGGGATCTTAGCCATCTGTGTGTCCCCAGTGCTCAGCACAGCAGATAGGTTTAGTGCACAGCTGAACTAGTTAGGCACAGAATTATTCCAACGCCTGCCAGTTGTTGTCAAACAAATACAGAAAGCTAAGGCGATGAAGTTTAGCCAAGAAATCACATCTCCTTTACATAATATTTTGAGGGTCCAAATGGCAGCAATGTAAAAAGGAAAAATGCAGTTTTAATGTGAAGGAAGATTGAATCTCATGAGCGATGAACCTGAACATAAGAAAGATAGAACCTAAAGTTTCATTCTTCTATAATGTGTAGAGTAATTTCGAGCAGGTTTTTGGTGACCAGGGAAGGAATATTATTTCTTTCTCCTTGAGGTTTTCATACAGATGGGTGTTGTTATAATAAATGACTAAGGAAGACTATGGAAGAAGACACGATGGGACAGACATCATTTTTCTGGGATAGATGCAGTGTTCCTAGAACATACAAGTGTGTTGGATCTTATGTCACATTCTATAGGCCAAACAAAAATTCAGCACCCATATGGTTGCATTTGAAGCTATTTGTTAGTGTTAGGGCTTGAGGAGGCCCCTTAAATAGCATCCCTCTCCCAGGACTTGGAACAGGTGGGTGTCATAGGAGTCCTTCGGGTGAAGATCAAAATGTCGGCTTAATAGCTGGAATATCCAACTGGAAAACATGGCTTTAGATCTGTGGATGTGCTTGCTAATATTTTCTCCCCGTCTAATAACAATCCCAGACTCCCCCAAAGCCTCTTAGAGTATGGCAGAGAGCAGTCCAGAATTTGCCTGCTCTTGTGTTCAGGCAGAAACCAGAGGAGACTTTGCTGAGCATCTCCTATTCCTTCTTTCCAAATCACCGATTACATAAGATACTTCCCCTTTTCTGGGGAGAAGTGAGTAAGGGGTGCATAGAGAGGTCAAAAGTGTCACTAATGGAAGTACCTCCACCTGGGACGCAAGAAGTGCAAAGAGAGGCACTTCTCCACTGACCTCTCTCCATTGAACGCTTTCTCTCATTACATAAGAAATTTTCATTGCCTTTATCCATGCTAAGTTCACTTTTCATGAGAAATACTACGTACGTGTACTTCTTGCTTTGTAGTGTAGGAGCGGTAGGTCCTAACTTGTTTTCCCACAGAAACATATCTGATTAATAAAAAGCCTTCAGTGTTGGTATCTCACTATATGCTCCTGCTAAACTATGCATTACTCCCAGTTTCCCTGGTGCTAAATCCTTTCTTTTCTCTGAGAGATTGACAACCAAGAGCATAGGTGTGTTTCAGTCAAGACTGACTAAAGAAAATTTCTGTAAAATGAATATTTGAAATTGATTATCCCAATAAATCTTTTAGTATACCTGCATTGAAAGGGATTCATTTGATTTATATTCTCAAAAATGCCAAATGTTCAACAATACCAGAATCATATTGATTGGTGGTATAATGTTTAATACAATTTTCAGAATTTGATGACACTTCTAGATATTCTATTCATCATCATTAATAAACATTTATCAAAGGCCTTCTTCAAAGTATAATACCAAGTTCTGAGGCACAAAGAATCATCAGTTATCTGTCCTTAAGACATTTGTACTCTAATGTAGAATGCGTGCCATGTGAGTACATGTGAAAAGTAAATAATGTAAGTCTGTACTACCTGCTAAGTGAATTATACAGGTGTTAGAATCAGAATGTTAAGTCGTGCACTAAAGACATTTTCGACAGGTTTGGGATGGCTATAAGCCATTTCCTAGGAATTATTCATAAAGCTTGAGACACTAGAACTGAGTGTTAACCATAACTTTCCAGGAATAGATCATTATGGGCTACTTGGTACTAGGAAATTTCATGAAGGAGGGAGAATTTGAGCTGGGCCTCAAATATCCCAAGGACTGAGTGTTGGTGCCTTCCTCCCCTCCCCCTGCACTCCTCTTATTAGTAAATAGCATCTCCATCTACCAAGCTGCTCAACCAAAACCTTAGGTGCATTCTTGATTCCTGCTTAACTCCTCCTATATGGCAAATGCATCAGCTAGTCTGTTGATTTTACCTATAAATGTATCTTGAATGTACTCAGCTGGTTGTCTGCCCTGCCACCCTGCCCTTGTCTAAACCCTTTACCCTACCATCGTCTCCTGCCTGGACTAGCACAAGACCTCCTAACTCTTCACCCTGCTTCCATGGTTTGTGACCTCCAATCCCTTCTTTCCATACAGTAGTAGTTGTAAATCACAAATCAGGCCATCTAACTCTCCTGTTAAAAAAAAAACCCTTTGATGTTTTTCTGTTGCTTTTTAAAAGAAAATTCACATTTCTTATCAGAATCAATAGGGCCCTGCATGATCTAGCTTGTGCCATCTTTTCCACCTCTTTTCCTCGTTTTGCTATAGTGCAGCACAGTGCTGTCCTTTCTCTTCTTCAAACAGGATCATCTCTTTTCATTTAAAGGTTTTTCATTTGCTGTTCCTTCTGCCTGTAATGCTATTCCTCTGGTTATTTGTGTGCCTGTCTCCTTTTATTTGTCAGGTCTCAGTTCTGATGTCACATTGTCAGCTCAAATGCCTTTCCTGAAAACTTGATCTGAAATAACTTCCCCCAGTTCTTCGCTATTATAACATCTTATTCATTTTTTTCATCGCAAGTTTCGGGAAATGCACACACCAAGTTTTCTTTTTGCTGTTCACTTATTGTCTCCCACAATAGGTCTGTAACTTCCATAAAGGTAAGAATCTTATTTATTATCCTATCTGCAGTGCATATCACAGGGTCTGGGACTATCCAATAAACATTTGTAAAATGAATGAAGAATGCAGCTTATACAAGGACTGTCCAGAAAGTATCCAGCCATGTAACCGTTCTCATTATATTAACAACGGCTAGATAATTTCCAGGTAGCCCTTGTGCAAGCAGAGGAGCAATGAAAGGGAGCTGGATGAGAGTGTGTGTGTTCATAGCATTGTAGGGGGCAACACCTGAGTTCTTCTCAAGGAACTGAGGAAGCCTAGCAGGAATGTTGATAGTGGTGACCTGGGTTGGAGGTTGAGGCTCGGGGCTGAGTTATAGTGGCAAAACATACGATAGTCTAAGTGGTAGGTACAAATGGCATTTAAAGAAGGAAACAGGAGATCAACAGAAGTGCCGCATTAGGCAAGCAGTAGGTCTGATAGAGTGAGGCCAAGGTTGTAGAGAGAAAATACCAGACAACATCTGGAACAGTATATAGTGTGGACTCTAAGGAGTAAGTGAAAAATATTCTATTCAGGGTGTGGTTTGTGAACAAATCCAGAGCTTTGTTGTTGTTGGTAGTAATCCTGTTTATATGGTGCAAAGTTTTGTTTCAGTAGTACTGGGATATAAATTTGGAGAGTAAAAACTAACTTTTAGAGGGTCTTAAAGTCAAAGCTGTGGGAACAGAATTCACCTTGTAGTTAGTCAACTTGGAGTTACTGAGGGAATATTTTTAATCAGGCAGTGACTGAGGTTAATCCTGCTGTCGTATTATTGGTGGGAAATGCTGTAGGCAGAGAGGTCAGTAGGAGAGGATAGTAGCTGTCCAGGTGGGAGATTCTGAAATGTACCTCAAGGCTGTTTTACTTAAAACAGATGGACTTTATATACCCATCATAAATCCCAAACTAAAAAGTATGCATAGGAAGTTGTTATAGAATGGAGGACATGAAGACCTGGATTTTGGGAAGCTTTAGGAGTAGAAAGGTGGGCAGGGCCATGGGAGTATCTCTCCTTTGTTATTTCCTGTCTTCCATGACCACACTTTCCTCTTGGAAGTGATGTTCATATTTCACTTTGACATCTTTGGAGATTTCTTTTTCCTCCCTCTTCCTTGAAACAGTAAATGGACAGAGCCTGTAGAGCTGGGCTGTAAGATTACAACTCATCAGTAGGTGTCACCGTCTCACAAATGATTTATACTACTCTGTGCATTGCTTGTGTTTAAAGCTTTAAATTATATAAAATAAAGTTTTATTTTGTCCTATCCATATTTTGAGTTCTCACTTCATAATTATAAATAATTATCCAAGTCACATGAGATCAAAACAAATTTTTTCTAAGTCCAGATACAGTAACGTAGTCACATTTTATTTAGAATTCTGTACATTAGTGATACTTTAATACAGTTGATAACCTGCTTGATTTTATCTACTGTAGCATTATGTTATTTATTTTGATAACACTTTAATATTTGGTGGAGATTTAAAAAACAGCTCAGAATCAGAAAACATATGGTTTGTGTACCTTGTTTTTATTTTATTTTTTTGTTTTTTTTGTCTTCATTTTTTCTCTATATGTAGCATTTATGTTACAGAAAGTTCTATTAAACAGCCCTAGTATGGTTTAAACTGATATCTTTTGTTTTTGAAAAAATCTGCAGACATCGTCATGCACCCGAGTTCAGGATCTTGTACATAGATATGTTTTTCAAAATTTTAAAATGAAAGATGGGTAAGAGTATATTTAACTTGTATTTCATTATCCATTTTAGAGATAGTTTTACATTAGGGCAAAACATTAGTAGTAAAAAGGAAAGAAGGCAAAGGTGAATGTTTAGGTATATATAAAATGGCTCAGTATTTACAAATCTAATAACATTACTTAAAAACTAGATATTCTTAGTATTTAATAATTGTACATTTTCTGATTGATCCCTGCAGATGAAATGCTGACTGTATGAGCCTCAGAATTTATAGCACCCCTTGTAGCTCATGTTCAAGAATAGCTAGCTCACGTTCAACAATTGTTTATAGTCTATGTAATGTCTTCAATGTATTATTCCCACACTTTTCCAATTTGAAAATTCGTTTGAAATGGCAGGGATAATATTTTGATATATATCCTTAATCATTTGAAAAAAGGGAATATTTGATGTTTGCTTTCTCTGTTGCTTACTTAGAATCCTAAGTGTTATATGTTTCTTGTATCCTGATATAATCATGTGTGTGTGCTATATGACTGGTTTTAATGAACTCTTTCTACCGGTAGGGAAATGGTCCCTGTTTTATTTGCTGCTATGAAAGTCCCAAAACATGTGACTCTACATGTGAATACTCTGTGCAGATTAAAGCTGCAGGGCATGATTGGAGGAGACATGGACTGCCAAGCCATTGAGGCGGCTCTGCCAACAACAGCATGTGATTATGTAATGCCTGCAGTGTCTGGCACTGTGCTCCACTGGAGACACGTCACGTGTTGTGCAATGCTCTTGGCCCTGAAATTCAATTAGATTGCTTTGAACGATCCGTGAGTCTGCATGAGATAAGCTGTTACTGCTCTACACTAGAAAGCAAATGGGTTGATTAGCTGCACATAAATTGATAAATTGCCATTGTAATTTCAGCAAGGATATTTGCATTATGTATACATTGTCATGCCCCTGAAGAGCAGAGGTTAAGCATTATGTAACCTGGATAAATAATGTGGGAGAAAAAAAAAAAAATTCCAGCCCTCACGACTAGTGAAAAATATTTGCTTACAGACAAGTAGCAGATTTTAAAAAGAAAAAAAAAGAAAGAAAGAAAGAAAGAAAGAAAGAAAGAAAGAAAGGTTTTGCCATTGTTTTTGAGAATTTGCCAATATTTTTTTTCCGATGTCATGATCTATGAATGAGAATACAGAAATTGATACAGTGATAATTTGGTAGGGAGAAGGAAGATGAGTGAGAAAGAATTTTAAATTGTGAGGTCAGATGGCCTTTTATTATTGAATAAATTTATTTTCTTTGTGAGATTGTAGCTGATCAATTTAAGGAATTGAGAATCATCAGAAATTAACTCATTTTGTTTGGCTGAGACTTCTTGTTATCTTTTCACAAAAGTAGATCTGGGATGGAGGAAGGAAAGTAATAGATGTTGAGAAACTGGGGCCTGGAAAAGAAGAAGAGGATTATTATTATACTAGGGGCTTAAAGGACTACTGGGAAACAACCAAAATCAATGATGTGAGCTTGGCTTTCCCAGCTGCCTCTATCCCCATTTTCCTCCAAATAGGATTTAAGTTTTCAACCAAAAGCCCTGGCAAGAAGTTGATATTCACTGGAGTTGTTCGGACACTGAATTAAAACCAATGGCACTGAAATGTTATGCAGAATTCTTCCATTTTGTTATATCAACAGGGATTAGGTGTGCAGTTCTTTTGTGATTTTAGGTAAAGTAGTCTTGAACTGTAGCAAAACTGGTGGTGTCATGGTTTTTTAACCTGTTGAAAAAAGGCTCTTATTTTTCTCATATCCTTTGAAAACCTTCTTAGGACAAGAATTTGCTTAATGTAACCATATATCCTTACTTTTAATGTGAGTGGATATTCTTGGGTGGGGTTGTTTTCTGACATATATTAAAACCCAGATTTTAACAGATTTTCATTTTAATAGATTATCTAAATTATGTGCGAGATCGAACATTGCACATGTTCTTTCCCATTCATTTAATTGTTATAAGTATCTGCTGTAGTTATTATTATTCCATTTAAGCAAAGGTAAAACTGATGCTTAGAGAGGGATCGTGAGCTGCTCAGGGTCCCACTACTTGGAAGTGACAGGATGTGGGTTCCAAAACAGATCTTACGTGTCTTTGCCCCACTGTTCTAATGGTCCCCAAATGCTATTCCGCAGACAAAGCCCCTATTTCAATGAAATTGTGATTTATTATGCCTAGAGTGAAGGTCTGGGAGTGTGTAGTTTTACAATAACTTCCCAGGTGATTCTGATGTAAGAGCAGGATTGGTAGCTATTTCATGTCCGATATCCTGAACTCTAGAGATAGCATTTGAGCTGTACTTTTGGGGTGTGTGTGTGTGTGCGTGAGAGAGAGAGAGAAAGTGTGTGTGTTCATCTTACTCATTCAAATTATACTGTAAAAATATAGTTCATTCTTTTTTGTTTTTTGGTAAAACTTTAATAGAAAATATATCTTGCTAGAATAGACATAAAATATTCTGTGGCTAACATTGTAGTATTTTATAGTAGTCAAAAGAATATAGTGGGAAATGTAATTCACTGTATGACATCTGCTATAAAAAGGCTAGCCTCCAGGTCTTAAATTGATGCTAGCTGGTGTAACTTGGTTAATGAGTGAATTCAGAGTTGGTTTAATGAGTTGGTGATGGAGGGATAGCTCCTTATCATCATGAATGTAACTTGCTGCTGCATCTTTACAAAATAATAAAAAAGAACTAGCTAATCCCCTACCCTACCATAATTAAGTCTGGTTTTTTTTGTGGTGGTGTTTCCTTTTCTGTCTGCATCTTTAAAAGTTGGTATATGATCCATCACTGTTGGGGCTGGGGCTCCCTGAGCATTTCTCCTTTCTTCATCTCATCCCTCCACCTGTTTTGCAAAGCTCGTCTTGTTTTGTACCACAAATATTTATTTTAAAGGAGAATGTTTGAAAAGGCCAAATGAAGACTGTGAACCTACATGCTTCATGACCAAAGAAAGCATCATGGCTCGGGCTTTGGGAAGACTCCAGAGGGGTCTGAATGCATATAATGAGTCTGAAAAGTTTTGACAGTAAATAACAGGGTACATACAACTTTGCAGAACGAGTACTTTCTAGAAACACATTCTTAATGGTTCAACTGTCATAGTGCATTACCAAGTACATGGCATCTATTAAGGTATTTTCCCTTAAATTGTAGTATTTTTATTACATAATCAATAGAAATTACTTTTTCATGAGTTGCATATACAAAAATAAAAAATAATAAGGTGTTTTATGGTTTTCTGAACTTCAGTCATGAGTGAGTAAACTTTTTATTCCAAATGAACTAAATATTAACGTAAGGTTTGCATAACTATTGAAAATGCACCATGTCTTCAGGTAATAAGACATGTTGGTTAGGTGGAATTTTTTTTTTTTGAGTATTTATATCATAAAAAGGAAACTACTCAAGAGCAGAATTTGGGTCTTTAATGTGCTTTCTTTCATAGTGACTCATATTGCTGCATTAATGTGATGATGTTCAGTCCAGGAAATAATTTATCCAGGTACTCTAAAAACAAACATGTTTATATTCCTTACATAAACTAATTCTACCTAATTCCTGACTTGGTCTGCTACAATTTTTGAAAATTATGTCAGCCTACAGAAGATCCACACCCTGTGAATATCTAATTAATCAAATTCATGTGTAGTATGTACTTAAAAAATAAAGAGAAAGATTTGCTTGGTCCATCAGTCAGGTTTGAATTAGGAGACAGAAAAATATAAGTTATTTTGAAAAAAATTTTAAAATAAAGAATTGATAGCTAGGAATGAAGACAGGAAAGGCTGAAAGAGAACACTGAAGTATCGCATAGATGGTAACCCCAGGAAGCAACTGTCGTCTCTATAGTGGAAGCAAAGGGAAAAGATTGGAATTATTAAAATTTAAAAACTTAGAGGAGGGAGTCACATGTGCCTGGGACACACACCTTGGGGACCACCAGCAAAGGCCAGGAACAGAAGTTTCCGAGGGAAAGGAATGTTGGAAAAACTGCATATTGGGTTAGTTGTGGCTTTGGGCAGGAACTACTCTTGCTGGAATAAAGTGTGACAGGAATTATTAATACACTCACAGGAACAGGAAGCAAAAACAGAAAGTCAACAGGAAGCCCACAGGTAGCAGACAAGGGGAACCAGTCTTTTCTTCCTCCTGCCTTGCAATCTCCCCATTGTACCTCCTGTTGGCAGAGCCTGTCCTGAGTCTAGCTAGCAAAGCAGCAACGTGATCTATAAAATTCCAGCCCCTGCATCACAAGGGCCAGTTTGGAACTGAGAGGCAATAGCTTAGTAACTGGCATATTTCATTGAGGACCTTAAGGAAACTCTCTCAATTAAAAATTATTTTAAATTTAATTTTTGAATAGGTAATATTCTGCATGGTACAAAAATGTAATGCGAATAGTTTCTCTTCTACCTTCATGGCTCTTGCACCCTGTTCCTGCTCTCCTACCTACTCCCACCTAGATAATCACGTTACTGGTTTCTTATGTACACTTTTAGAGTTGCTTTATGCAGACACAAGCAAATACAGATATATATTTTTATCTCTGTCATATCACAATTTTATACTTTGCTCTTTTTACTTAACATATCTTGTTGACTTTGCCATATTAGTACATAGAGAACCTCTTTATGTTTTAAATCCCATTACCTTAAGGAATTCTCTTACTTTTCTCAGTAGTTTTTCATTTTATTGTTTTTGATGTTCACAGGATAAAATGACATCATCTACAAATACTGAGAGTTTGCAAATATTTTATCTCTAAATCATTCCTCTCTGCTAATTGTCTTGGCATGTACATCCAGCACGTGTTAAATATTAATGGTAATGAACATCTTTGTCTCTTTCCAGCCTTATTGAGAATGCCTCTAATATTTTCCATTAAGCATGATGCTGGCTTTAGGGCTAAGATATTAATAAACATATTTTATTTTGTTAAAGAAGCATCCATTTATTATACTTATTTTTTAAAATCAGAAATGAGGTTAAATTTTGTCAAATGGTTCTTCAGCACCTATATGGCATGACCATGTGACTTTTTTATATTTAATATATATTTCCTTAAAATTCCTATTTTGTTAATAGACTTCCCAATATTTATAATATTGAGCCATCTTTGCATTCCTGGAACAAACTCCACTGGGTCATGGAATTCACCAGCATACACATACATATTTGTGTGTGTGCACAATGATATTTGTTAAAAGACTATAGGGGTTTTTTTTATTGTTGATCACTATTTGTGCATGTTTTTAGGTCAATTTTACTTCTTTCTTAAGAAGAATTTGGAAGTTTATCTTGTTTTCCTCTGCACTGAAACAGTTAAATGGTGTTGGAATGATCTCTCCTTTAAAGTTTGGTAGAATTTCCCTGTGAAACTACCTGGGCTTGGTGCCTTTTGGATGATTTTCTCTGTAACAGTTTCCCTTATTTCTTCTATGAAAATGGTCCCTTTAGATTTTCTTTCTCATTTGGGTTCAATTTTTGTAAATAGTATTTTCCTATAAAATTATTCATTTCATTCAAACTTTTCAAAAAATTTTATATACAGTTGAAAAATCATGTTGATCATAGAAAATCTTATGATCATTTAAAAAGTTTTTTTCTCTGTTTCTTTAGTTATTTCCCTTTTGCAATGTTTTACTTAGTGTTTTAGCCTTTTCTTCTTTTTCGTTCTTTTTACTGGGTTGTCTGATAGTTAATCTCTCTCAATTTTTTCGAAGACCAAATTTTTAAAAATGTATTTACTAGTGCTTTTTATTTTTTTTCCAACTCATTATAACATACTTCTGTATTCAATAATTTATTTGGCTTAAATTTTTGCTATTTTTTAATTTTTGGATATGACATTTGTTTTTGTTGCTGTGAAAGCTTAAGGTATGGATTTTCTTCTTAGCACTACTTTAACTGAATCCCATAGCATCACCCTATATATATAGTATTTTAATTTTTATTGTTTTCTAGAAATTCTGCAATTGAGTTTGAATTTTCTCTATGGCCCAAAAGTTGTTTAAAGAGAGTTGATTTACCAGATGGAAGGGATCTTTTGTATTCAAGTTTTGAAAACTAGTTTCTAATTCTCTTCTTTGTTATCAATGTCATCCTCTTCAAATCTTCTTGCATTTATGAGAATTTAATTACATTATGTCTTTTTAAACTACTTGCTTGCTTCCATTTCTTTGGTTTTCTTCCTCAGATTTTCCCTTATGTGTATTTTGAGTCTTCCATTCACTATTTTATTTCTATCTTAGGTTCTCTTCTAACCTTTGAAGAGATTTTTTAATATCTATTTTATTTTGTTTTTCTCTTATCCATTCTCTGCATCCCTCTGTTTCCTGTGCTTATTTGTGTCCCTTTCAATTGTTCATTTCTGAAGAAATGTTTTCTTATTTTCATTCCTACTGGGTTTTTTTTTCACAATCTCTTCCTGAATTCTTATCTTTTTACTGTACAATAATCCTTTCTGGGGTGATTTCATCATAATTTAAAAATGCATGTCAAAGATTTTTGGTAATGATTTAAATTTGTATGTATAATTCATGAGTGCTATTTGTTGATAAGCTTTACTGTTGCAACCTTACCCCTCCCCTTCATATCTCTTTTACACATTCTTTCTTTTGATTCAACCAATAATTTACCAGAGGCCATTGAAGGTCCAAAAGTTCTTTCCTTCTCTGCCATCACAAAGACAGAACACATCCTGCAAATATGACTACCCCGATTGTCCATTTCATAACTATAGTTCCTCTGCATCTCTGACATTGACTTTTCTCACAATAATTATGACTTCTCTTGATATAAATATGAAATGTGTAGCTTTGGTATTGCTTGGTGGGCTCCTTCATATCAGGAGGTCTATTTTTGCCTTTACCTTTTGGTGCTGCTGCTGGGCCACCTTGCCAGTCTCAGGGCTTCTCTGCACTTTCTCCTGCTTGGCCTCTCCCCAATGGCTGTTGGTACGGGCAGCCCTTAGATGTCTTTTGTAGTCTGCAGATTATGTCTGTCTTTTCTTTCTGCCGAAAATGGAGTTTTCGTGGTTTCGTTTTATTCTCTTTGTTGTTTTTGTTGATTTTCACAGAAGTGTAATGATGCTAAATTAGTTAATCACACACATACTGGAAGTCAGTATGTGTTTTAAGGAATAACATTTTAATATCAGGGTTTTGGTAATTTACACAGGCAATGCAATAATTATAGCAGGTACTATTCAAACATGGAAGTAAAATAATGTTCAGACTTCCCCAAACAGTCACTGTAGAAAAGGAAAGACATTCTGTTTCTTTTTTCTTGCTTTTTATTTTCCTTTAAAAAAAGTTTTAGTATTAAAATTTTGTGCTAGTATTTGGGTATTCCAGAAAAATTATTTTCTTTAAGAGATGATATAAAGCTTCTGGTTTTTTACCTAGAGCTGCCTATTTTAACCTGTAGTTTTTTTGTTTTTCCCTTCTTATTCTCTTGCTGTTATTGGAGAAAACTGGTTCAATCTAAGTAAGATCTTGTGGACCCTGTTTTTCAGTGCTCTTAGGTGTCTCATTACTTTTGATAGTGCAAAATATGTTAGTGAGCACTGAAGTAGAAATTACTTTGTATATTTGTTAAGTAGCCCAGAATTTAGGAGAATTTTCCACCATCTTACTTGTAGTTGAGGAGAAAATAAACAGATTTTATTCTGTTTGAAGACTAATTTCTTGTTCTGTTTTTATAAATGCAGACAGTAGAAGATAATTATGTTTTTCCTAAAACATTAGTCATAGCTTTAATGCAAGCTTTAATTGATAAATTAAAATAAAAAATACTTTAGGGTTAACTATTCATTAAATCTTTTTTCTTTTTGATGATTGTTAGCAACCAAATTTAAAATGGTTTGAATTAAGATTAAGGGTGAAGATTTATAATTAATTTTCCCTTTAAAGTATAGTTCTCAGCAGCAGGCAGAAAATAAATGCAATAAAATCAGTGTTCCAATAGTGTAACTGTATGAACAGTGGCAAGTTACTGGAGCTGACAGTTTTCAAATGATAGTAGCTGGTTATATAAGTCACCCAAGATGGCTTGATGTACTATTATTTCCAGACAGAGTTGGAAATAGCACGTGCCAAGGCAACAGGCAGTCAGACGAAAACATAACAACTTACTTTCCAATAATTATCATCACTTCTAGCCAGGCTGGAACTTGATTGATCTAGTACAGAAGAATATCTTTTTGTATGGATTTCTTTCAAGCCTAGAAACATCATGACTGCAGTAAATATTCCCCTAAATCATTTTCATTAGAGGAAGCAGCAATACTGTAATCACTTTGTTCTTTGTATATCAAACTAAATCGATACAAACCCCAGCCAATTCCATCCATCAATTCATTTACTCTTTCTTCTTTTCCTGCCCTCTCTCTTTTTTACTTTTTCTCTTTTTAAAAATTACAGTTAATTGGAAGCTTTGTACATGAAAACTCATTTCACTAAGGAATTTAAGTCATACTTCTTCCATAGCTGGTAAAATAAATTAAAATAAATAAAAAATGAATACAAATAATAAAAAAATAAATAAAAAATAAAAACAAAATCATGTATCATATTATTCATAAGTATCACATTGCTCTTGAGGTGCATCTTTGAGGGACTTCTAAGATTTCTAAGCCTTCAGAGGCTTATTAATCCTTAAGCCATCATTGTGAGAGGGAAATATTTTCAGAAGTTCAAAGATGGGAGAAATGAAAATGGGACAAATGGGCCGGGCATGGTGGCTCATGCCTATAATCCTAGCACTCTGGGAGGCCGAGGCGGGAGGATCGCTCAAGGTCAGGAGTTCAAGACCAGCCTGAGCAAGAATGAGACCCCGTCTCTACTAAAAATAGAAAGAAATTAGCCAGACAACTAAAAAATATATAGAAAAAATTAGCTGGGCGTGGTGTCACATACCTGTAGTCCCAGCTACTCAAGAGGCTGAGGCAGGAGGATCGCTTGAGCCCAGGAGTTTGAGGTTGCTGTGAGCTAGGCTGATGCCACAGCACTCTAGCCCAGGGAACAGAGGGAGACTCTGTCTCAAAAAGAAAAGGAAATGGTCAAATGAAAGATTAGTGGAAACACAGCAGAATGCTAGAGAACATTTCAGAACAGTTGATTACACATGTGTGGCCTGAGTCGGTTAATTTTCCTTTTGGGTAGCTTTTACAAGATTCAGGGACTGCCACAGAGGAAAGAGAAAGTAGGGGTGTGTGTGTGTGTGTGTGTGTGTGATAATTATAGTAATGGGAATTTGGAGACAATGGAACAATTGGATAGGAGAGATAGGGCAGAGCTACTAGGAAGAGGGGATGCTGGCACAAGTCAAGGGAAACCTGGAAAACTCTGGTGTAGGTGAAATTGTATTCCCATCTGACTTTTCCTGGCTGCTTCATGATTAGCTTGCACTCAGGGTCAGAATTTCTGCAGACAAAGATGAGTCTGGACACCCCGAGGAAGAGTCACAGCTGGAGCTGCCTGGGATGGGACCAGTAAATGCCCATTCACACGGACCCAAACTGGCCTGTGTTATTTAAGGCAAAACTAGCTAATGAAACAACTAAACCTGAAAATCTCTGTGGTTTAATGTAATAAAAGTTTAATTATGTCGTATGGTAAAAGTTAAAATTCCAACGTGAGCGTTCCTAGTAGGGCCGCTCTCCTAGCAGCTAGCTCCCCAGCAGTTCAGGGCCCTGGTTTCCTTCCATCTTGGGCACCTGATCTCCTAGGCTTTTTTGCCTGTCTGCATCAAGCCACAGCAGAGGAAGGAACACGAGATTCCCACGTGGGCCGTATCCATGGCACTTCTGCTTACCTTTAGTTTGCTCAGACTCAGCCACATGGCCCCTCCTGGCAGGACAGGAGACCAGGAAATGTAGTCTCGTGGTGTGCCCAGGGGAAAAGGGAGAGGATTTGGTGAGCAGCTGGCCATCCTTTGGCACACGGCTTCTTCTAGCAGTAAACTAGCGAGTTTGTCATTCACTCTCTTGTGATGGTAACTATAGACTTACAAGGCAAGGATATCTGATGGTATCTTTGGCCGTGGATCTTTATAAAACTTTTTATGTTTTCCAGAAGGAAGAATTATATTAACATTCTTTTTTCAAGGGGTTAAAATGTTAGTACCATGGCAATAGCATAATGAATCTGGATTCTGACTTAAGCAGAGGCTTTTAAAATGCAGGCTGGTAATGGCTTCCCTAACCCTGTGAATTCCCCTGGTCATACATGCAACATCCTATGCTTTGTGATGATAACTGCAGAGTGTCTTCCTCCAAAGCGACTACTCAAATGATTTCGAGTTAAAAATCCTTTCCCTTCTCTGTCCATGCAGAGGTAAAGCAAGGGCAAAGGGATGTTTTCAGCTGAGGATTGAAATGAGCTGAAGAGTCGATGAGGCAGAGAGGTACGGGAGGTTATTTCAGATGATGGAAGCTGCAGAGCACAGAATTTTAGTGCCAGGAATGGTAGGGCTGTGTAGAAAGGCATCGAGGAGGTCAGCGCTGAAGATACCGATGGAGCCTGAAGGTCAAAGTAGAAGACAGAGATGGCTTAGATTTCAAGACTTGATTTGTAGCTGGAGGGGACATAGGGTAATTCCCTTCTGGCTGGCCATCCTCCACTTGTTTACGTGTTGGTCCCACACATGTCCCAAACATGATCCCACATATGTTTACATGTTGTACCCACATATGCTGAGTGTGGTTGTTTTCTATTCATCAGAGGTCAAAATAGGATGAAGAATATTTATTTCATAGTATGACTTTTTAGGTGATTTTGAAAAATAATCTGAATTCTATGAAAAATATTTTTGTTAGAAAATCATGAAAAGGACAGAATGCAGAGGTATTTGAAAATAGGAAAAAAAATGCGTGAGACAATATAAACTTACAAAAAATTGTTGAATGTCTGCTTAGCCCTGGAAATGCATTGATGAACAATTTATTATACCCTCACAGGGTTTAGAGTGGAGTGAGAAAGTTAGATACCAACCAAATAGTTGGACAGGGATTAATTAATTTCTTTTTAAAATTTACTCTGGCAGAGAAGTCCAGAGTGCTGTATGAGTGTGTAACCAGAGGACGAGAGCTGGGAGAGGGGAAGGGTGTCCAGAAAACAGCTTTTCTAAGAAAGTGGCATGAAAGCTGAGACCAGAAGAATTTCTGGTGTAGGCCGTAGGAGCAGTGGAATGCACCCACATGCCAGGGCCACTCCTGTACCACTGACAGGGTGATACTGGTAGAGATCCTCCTACCTTTAAAAGACTAGACACCCAGAAGCAAAAGGGACATTGTAGTTCAGGTGAAAAGAGACTAAGAAAACAGGAAGAAATTTGGGAGAATCAAGATGATAGTCAATAAAAAATAGGGGAGGAAAGTTAGAAAACTTAGAGCAGAGTTCTATTTTTAACATAACTATTTTCTAGGTAGAGTTCTTTTTGTGATCTTTTACTACCAACTCTTGCACCCTACACTTCTAGTGAACATTTTGTAATTTTTCAAAAAGCGATCTTTATTTGATATCACAATAAAACAAATGCACACTCTTCAAAAATATTTGGGAAGTGCATAATGCAGTTGACGCTTGCTGCCAAGCTCAGTGTTAGTTTGCTGTGAGCATCAAATGAGATATTTGTGAAATTGTCCTGACACATAATCAAATATTAGTTTAATTTGATTAGAACTTAGTGATTCATTTGTTTCCATTATTAAAACAATTTGTGTTCTTTCCCTTACTCATGCTGGCCCTCCCTAATGACTGGATTAAGTGGTCCAAGGAACACGACTGCATTTCTGTGCCGGCTGATGATCTTTGGAGTTCTGGGACTTGATTGCTTAATAGTGGAAGAGATTTGGGGACATGAAAAAAGCTGATGTTATGACTTTCTCATTCCTCCTTCTCTAACCTGCTAAAGGGATAAATAAACAGGTGTGTGGTCATGTCTTCTCAGCAAAGTGGTATGGAAAATATCTGCTTTTCTTATAGAAGCTACGTGTGTTCTTCTCATGCTTTATTTTGTTTAATGCTGAAATGGTTGGCAAATGACGCTGTGGCTTTTCTGCTACATCTGGAAGATGTGTAGTCTTATTTCATGGGAAGGAGCAAAAGGATGGTGGGTGGAGCAGCCTGGTTGTAATTACAGTGTACATTTATTTGGAAAGACTAGTATATTAGTATGCAGTGGCTAGATTAATTAAACTCAGCTGGCATAATTCAATATAGTAGGTTCCTATAAAAGCTAAGTGTCTTTAAACTCTTGAGGTTTGCTGTAAAGCTTATGATGAAACATTTTGAATGTCTCTCTGTCTAATATGAATGACAAAGGAACTTAAAAACTGTCTTTTTAAAAATTTGTTCACTACCCCCTACAAAAAAACCCTTATCCACTTATCACCAAAATAAAGTCCAGCATCTTTCTTAAGGAAGATGAGTGGGGTTTTTTTTTTTTTTGCTAATATATTTTGTGAAGCATAATTTCTATGAAGTTGTTTATAATTTCGAGTTTCTACACCTCAAGTACTGTGAGGTATCCATGGAAACTGTCTAGCCTATATTCAGTGCACTGGACCGCCTTCCCACACAGGTCAGGACTCAAGCAGTCCCAGATACTGGCTCGATTTATTGTGCCTTAAATGTTAGGCAGTTTTAACAAGAAATTGGCTCCTAATTGACTCATATAACTTCATATTTAATTAGCAGTTTGAGCCTCTCTACATTTTACTAACAGATGTAACATTCAAAACATGTGCGGTTACAATACATCTGTTGCACACATGCATTTAAATGCAAGAACTTTGTGGCAAATAGCAGCAGAGCTGCTTAGCAAAAATTTGGACAGAACTGACATTATTTTCCTTAAGAGATGTACTTTAAAATCATGTAAGGAGTGATTTTTCTTAACTCATCTAATGGATTTATTTTATATTTTTATACAGCTTTACTGTGATATTCACATACTATAAAATTTACCCTGCTAAAGTGTACATTTCAGTGGTTTTTGGCATATGCACAGATTTGCAACCAACCCCGTCTAATTTGTGAACATTTTTATTGCCCCCAAAAGAAACCCCATACTCGTTGACAGTCAGCCCCCCTTTTTACCACCCCCAGACCCTGGTAACCACTAATCGACTTTCTGTCTCTATGAATTTGCCTCTTTTGGACATTTCATATAAATGGAATCAAACAATATGTGGTCTTTTGTGACTGTTTCCTTTCACTTGGCATAATGTTTTCAAGGCTCATTCATATTATAGGATATATTAGTTCTTCATTCCCCTTTTCTTGCCAAATAATATTCCATCATATGAATATACCACGTTTTGTTTATTCATTCATCATTTGAGGGACATTTGGATTGTTTCCATTATCATGAATTATGCTGCTATGAATATTCATTTATAAGTTTTTGTGTGGACATATGCTTTCATTTCTCTCCAGTATATACTTAGGAGTGGAATTGCTGGGTCCTATGTCAACTCTGTGTTTAATTTTTTGGAACTGTCAAACAGTTTTCCAAAGTGGCTGTACCATTTTATATTCCCATCAGCTTTATATAAGGGTCTGAAAGTCTTCACATCCTCACCAATACGTGTTACTGTTTGTCTTTTTTATTTTATCCGTCCTAGTAGGTATGAAGTGGTATCAACAGGTGATTATTTTAAAAGAAAGAAATTTAATATTATTCATGCTTCATAAATTAATTAAACATAGGTCTCTTGTTGCTTTTCCATTACTCTTGTTTATAAGATAAATATATCTCTCATGTCTGTCAGCATTGCCATTTTCCTTACTAATTTTAAATGCAAGCCCAACTGAGGGCGCCTGACATCAAAACTCAAGGTGGTGGTGAATTGGGGTATTCTATAGAACATGTAGAAGGAAAAAGGGAAAACATTAAACAGAAACTGATCGCAAAGGTTAAATCCCTGCATTTCTGATATGCTATCATCTTTATATTAACTAAAACATGGGTGTAGTAGTGATGCCACATACTGTGGAGCTTAGTTTGTATGACAATGACAGGTAAAAAGACATACTTATTTTTTCATTCAATATAATATATTTTTTCAATTCTAACATAACATCAATTGCAAAGCATGCCACACTTTTATGAATCACTAGAAAGAAAAAAATGCTGCCAATTAAACTACAACACACCACTGATTTTAAAGTGACCTGCAATTCACAAATGTTAAAGTGGGAGAGAGAAGAATGTATGTGTTGGAATCAATGACATATAACAGGAGATGTGCTTGTTAACTTGCTTTATGGAGACAACTCAGTCCCAGGGAAGAAAGCAAGAATGTTAATACCACAAAGACCACAAAGACTTAATACAAATGTGCATCAGTATCCAAGAATACAGAAATATATATGTGTATATATTACACACATATATGTGCACACACATACATACATAGAAAAGAGGAGATATTCATTGACTTATTTTTTCCCAGTTTGGGAGTATTAGACCAGCATCACAATCTGGAGTTCACTGAAATGATTCTTTTTCTTCTTCTCTTCAATTTATTAACTCAAAAATAGCTGGTTTGCCTCAAATCAAGTTTCTTGAAGATTTTAAAGCTTTCTTTTCAGCCTAAAGATTGTCTCATTTCTTTCAGAAGGTAATTTCAACAAGTGACTTCACAAGCTGTGAAAACCCCTGTTCATAATGGAAATGCCAGCACTGCTGTGCTTCCTTAACTGCAAGGGTGCTTTGCATGTTATTAAAAATAAAGTTTACTTTCTTAGTAACCTGGATTCCAGTGATAGTTCTAGATACATGAAAGTAGTACAGTTTCTGTCGTAGCGTGTGCCATGGGGAATCGAAATGATTTTCAAAACAGTGTTCGAAAGATTGCAATAAGCCGAGTCAAAGCCTTTCTGCAAAAGGCCCTTCCTAAGGTAAGCATTTGGCACTTGATCCCTTTTAATTAGCTCAGGCGTGTTTAGGTTTGTTTGAACTGAGACCTCATTTTCTTTGGGGAAGAATTGTGTTGATGCTTTGAAATGTTGATGAAAATATAAGAAATTCCTATTTTTCATGAGTTTTAAATCATTGTCTCATAATTTTTTGCTGTAAAATTCTTTGAAAATTATGGTTTACATATAGAACTTATGTTGAAGTAGTCTAAATATATAGTCTCAAGGACAAATTGATGAGAAATGATCAGAATTAGATTTATGCAATTTTTAATATAATAATAAACACTAGGGAAATGAAATGATTTTTATTTCATGAGGAAAATGATGAGATAAAAGAGAATTATCTTTAATTTTATTATTATTA
Source organism: Cheirogaleus medius (assembly GCA_008086735.1). Classification (NCBI taxonomy): domain Eukaryota; kingdom Metazoa; phylum Chordata; class Mammalia; order Primates; family Cheirogaleidae; genus Cheirogaleus; species Cheirogaleus medius. The sequence continues at coordinate 34,886,243 of VBSM01002616.1, forward strand.
TAAATTATGACACACCCAAACATATTTTAAAAAGGGAAGAGTGACTTTGTATCTATTTAAACTAATATTTTTGCATAGTGCTAGGAATTATGTTGCTGAGACAGATCCTTGCATGATGTGAAACATCAAGGTAGTTTCTGTGTTTTTCAGTAAAATAGGAAAGTCTTATTTCTATAGATACATTGTAGGAGGAGAAGATCTTGGACTGAATTTTTGGTATATTAGTGGATTCTTTTGCATTAGGCTATATCTGCAATTATTATTATAATTATTATTTTATCTTGCAGTCTTTCAGACTGAATGTTGGAATTGTCCATCTTTACTTTTAAGTGTTCTTATGTTTTCCTTCTTGGATTCCAACACAACTTCCTTCTTCTAGCCATAGAATTGTGAGTAATGCATTTATGTACTAAAAATACTTAATATGCAAGTCACATTGAATATATCTCAAATAGATGGGGAAACTGAGTCTGAGGGCAATTAAGTAAAATTCTTGACATTACAAAGCCAATACATGGCAGAACCCAGATCTGAACCAATCACATTGGTCTCCAAAACATCATTTCCACTAAAGTATGCTAAAGTGCAATATCATTGCCAATGCAGAATGCATTCATCCATCGAGTTTCTAATGTATTAAACTGTGTGTAGATATTATTAATCTCATTTCATTCTCAAGACCTCCCCTTTGAAGTTGTGCTATGTAGAATTCCTCTTCACCCCAGATTCCATAAATATTTCCATCCTATCTGAGGAACTTCTAAATTTATTTCAAATTTAATAAAATTTGGCTTCATACTTGTTTTGTCAAATATTTGCATTTATTAATAATACAACTGCTAGTTTTCTTTCTTCCTTTTAAGGACAATTTCTTTTTAGTGTTTCTTGGGAAAAGGATAAGGTCTCTTTTTCTCTCACACTCATTCTGTGTGTGTGTGTGTGTATGTGTGTGTGTGTTGGGGGAGCATCTCCTACCACATATTTCCCTTACCACCCTTTCTGAGCCACGTGCTCCCTCACTGCCCTGGGAGCCACACTCTCTTGGTTGTAGATTAGATCACAGCACGGAGCTCAAGGACCGCACCGCTGTTGAGAGTGCAGGAGACGGCATACAAACAGGAAGGTCAGCGTAGGGCAGGATAGTGCTGGTCTTACCCCCCTTTATGCATCGTTCCTCACCTCCTGTCACACTACCTTCCAAAGTGGTACCTTTGTGTCAATCTTCATGTGATGACTGTGGAACTCTAACACTGTGGACCCCAACCCCGGGCCGCAGACTGGTGCTGGGGCTGTGCCTGTTAGGAACCGGGCCACACAGCAGGAGGTGAGTGACAGCAAGCCAGTAAAGCTTCATCTGTATTTGCAGCTGCTCCCCATCACTCACATCACCGCATAAACTCCACCTCCTGTCAGATCAGCAGAGGCATTAGATTCTCATAGAGGTGCAAACCCTACTATAAACTGCACACATGGGGGATCTAGGTTGCTCACTCCTTATGAAAATCTAATGCCTGATGATCTGAGATGGAGCTGAGGCGGTGATGCTAGCACTGGGGAGCGGCTGCAAATATAGATTATCATTAGCAGAGAAATTTGACTGTGCAATAAATGTAATGCACTTGAATCATCCCGAAGCCATCCCTCAACCCCAATCCGTGGAAAAATTTTCTTCCATGAAACCAGCTCCTGGTGCCAAAATGATCGGGGACTGCTGTGTAACAGGAATCACAGCATCTGAGGATAGTACTTTAAAACAGCAAGCTAAATATGACTTTTCCCAGTGTCCAGGAAGAAGACCCCTCTCCCATTGTAGTTCATATTGCTATTCAGATCAAGTCAGTTCCTTCATTTATTCCCATTTCCTCCGCAATCCTGCTTTTTGTTCTCAGAGACCTGCCATAAGCTGAGTCCATTATTGAGCCATGTCCCACCTCTCAGTGACAGTCTTTGCCAAAGTCTTAACAATAGAAGTTCCATTTTTCCCAGTCTTTGGTGTGCGTGCACATGCTTACATTGGCAGCATTGGTTCCATTTTTTAAGTAACAAATCGTGCACTAGTAGTTTTTTATACTATATACCAAGAGATTATGGGCGTCACTTTGGTGATTGTGTGCCACTGCCATTTGAGTGTAAGTTTATGAGGTAGTAATTTATGATGTGTGAGTCCAGTAGGTTTTCTTCAATAAGCAGATGATATCTGAAGCTGGTCTGCTCATTTCTTGCTTGCTTACTCTCCTCTCAACTTTTTGCTTCTGTGTTCTGAAAATCAGATGAAGAGTGCTTACTCAGAAAACTAAACAATTACAAGCAGTGAAATTCATTCTCAACTCCTACTGGCGAGGGGCTGTGTAAGTTCTCAAACTCTGAATTTAAGCAGACCCTGTATTTAAAATGGTTGAGGTGGAAGAGTCTCTTGAATTTGATGCTTCCTGGAATTTAATTGCTGAGAGATTTTATTCTACCCCCAAAGAACACAATACAGTTTCCTTTACTCCTCATTATTTATAGGGCATAGAATCATTCCCTAACAAAGCTTTCTCAGCAGCTCTGTTTGTCTTGAGGCCAGGATGTTTGAAAAACCTAGAATGATCACTGAAGACACTCAGATATCCAGCAGCATCATCAAATGTGTAAACATCATCATCTACTCTTTAAACATTTAAATTTCACAAATGGAACCAAATGGTCTGATGAGGACTATTTATATTAAAAAACAGTGCCAAGGCTGGGCGCAGTGGCTCACACTTGTAATCCTAGCACTCTGGGAGGCCAAGGTGGGAGGATCACTTGAGGCTAGGAATTTGAGACCAGCCTGAGCAAGAGTGAGATCCTTTCTCTACAAAAAATAGAAAAATAGCCAGGTGTGGTGGTGCACCTGTGGGACCAGCTACTGGGAGGCTGAGGCAGGAGGATTGCTTGAGCCCAGGAGTTTGAGGTTGCAGTGAGCTATGATGACACTGGCTTCATGCCCAGGCAACAAAGCAAGACTTTGTCTCAAAAAAAAAGAAAAAAGAAAAGAAAAGAAAAAGAAAGAAAAACAGTACCGTATGTCTCAACTCTACATATTTGAAAATTCTTTTAGCATATGCTGCAAAATTACTTTTTGTACCCCTTTTCCTACTTCCTAATGCCTGGTAAAATGTAATAAATGCCTTTACAATTAATAAAAACAAGGAAGGAATTTGAAAATAGATTGCCATTGTGTTATATGAATATTTGGTTATAAAATATTTTCTAGTATTTTTTTATGAGGCTCTATACTAGAATTGTTGAGACATCCATATGTTTTTCAAGATATAATGATTGTACCATTGTCTTAATGAAGAGCATTTTGTAAATGTATATAACAACTATTCCTATTGAAATTTATGTTTCTTATCATAAGAAGGCTGGGCAAAGCAACAGGGGAAGAAATTGACATATTCAAATGGTTAGTCAGCTAGATTATAGGAGATTGGTCATATTTTCCCAAAGGAGTTCCCTGAAGATGTAGTTGATTATAGTGATGGACTTTAAATAATTCCAAAAAGATACAGTTATTACAATAATTTATTTGAAATGAGAAATGTGCCTTTTTACCCCTGGGAATTCAAATGGGGAAGAATACCCTAATCAGACCAATTGTCATTAAACCAAATGTTTAGGGAAACACTAATTATGCTAATACCAAGTTTAATGTTAAAATGAGACTATATGGAGACTACAGGTACATATTTTGTCCAGACTGATTAGTAGCTAACCACGAATCTTTGGGGAAAAATCTTAAATCGAGCATCTTTAGTTTGCAATTTCCATTACCTTTTGAACTTCTAATGAGGACTTAATTTTCTAGGATGCTGCTTGTGATGTCATTTTTTCATGATGTCTTGATTGTATTATTCATAATGGAAAAAATAGCATTAGTGTGTCATTTTTCCGAGGGGATAGGAATAAATGTGCGAATCAGTACCTCCGTCATCACATCCTCTTCACTTCTAAGGGTATTAACCCCTATTAAGGCTAACAATATTGTGCTTTCTCGAAAATGAAAGAAAATTTAAGTCCTTTCTAGGATTAGTAAATTTTTATCATCTTTTCTGTCCATGAAAGGCGATAATTTGTGAGCTTCTGAATTTTTGATACATTGGACTTGGTGTACCAGGGAGTGGCCAGGAAAAAAGCAGTCCTCCCAGATATTCACACACTGTCAGCATGACTTCTCTGGCCACAAAAGATGTCTTTTTATGGAGATATTTTGTTGTAATTTCAGAAGGTGGTTGTTAGTTATCTTGGCTACATTACATTTAGCACATCTGGGATGTGTTCACATGAAGACATTGGCTAAAAGTAGTGTCTTGTGGCCTGGAATTGACTGTTGAAAAGACTGTAAAGGACATTCCTTGCTAGTTGGTCTAACCCAGCAAAGATACCTACCATGGGAAGCCTGGTCAGGAATTCATTTTGTATTTGAAGAACCAGTACAGAAGTCAGACTTCTCAATTGCAGTGGAATTCTTTTCAAAATGGCTTAATGTGCTTTTAGTTCTTCTACAAATTTCTGCCATGGCAATTATGGCTCTGAGACAATCATTTGCAAACCTGGCACCAGAATTTCTGACAGTGGTTCTACAGTTACTTTATTTGAGTTAAAGTAATTTGGGGGAAATGATCTAAGCTACTACCACTGTAACCCATGGCAGAGAGTACAGGCCACCAAGAAGGCTGCAAGGCAAATTGGGACACAGTACTTGCCTCTCATCCCTCAAATCATAGCTTGATATTTGACAACAGGTCAGTTCTGCTTAACTTGTGACATACCAATATCTGAAGTTTTCCATTCTTAAATGAGGATCACTGAGACACAGGAGAATCCTATTCCATTTAAACCTGGTCTTCATTCATTTTTAACACCAAAGTTTGTCTTAGCTGAAAACTATGGAGTTTGAACCAAGGTACAATTTTTTTCCACTTTAGTTGAAGTTGTAAGTATACATTTTATATAGTGAAGTATATGCATGCTTTGGGGTGGCTTTGCCACGTTAGCTCACAAGCATACAATTCTAAAAACTGATTAATAGTTGAAAATCTAGGATTTTAGATAGTTTGTCATTGGTTAATTTTTTTCATTTTCTCAATATATTAGAAATGTCTTTCACTTTTGCGGGAAGGTTTGGTATGAAGTGAGAATGTGTGTACAGAAGCCCTTGGTCAGTTGTGAACTGTTCCATGGTCTGGATACTATTTGTACTGGCATGGGGAGCATCACCATACACAACTTGCACAGCATTTACTATGTGCTGGGGATTGTTGTAAGTACTTCATGTACATTTTAACTATTTAATTATCGTACAAACCCTATGAGGGTAGATACTAACTGTTTCATTTGACGGTTGAAGGACTGAGGCCCAGAGTGGTGACGTAATTTGCTTAAGATTCTCCAGTTAGAATATGGCATAGAAGGGATTTGAACCCAGACAGTGTGGTTCCAGGGTTAAGAACAGAGAAATATGGAACCCTTTCCACTTTCTATGGTATGCTGAATATTACATAGTTAGAAAATAGATGTTCTGAACTAGACTGCAATTGCATAAGAAGAGTATTGCTCATTTGATTTTGATGTTTAGGAATCTAATAGGCACCTGTGCGGTTTTATCTGCCTAAAGGGAATTTAAACATAATCGCAAATATGATTATAATTTTAATTTGGTATTACAAAATTCTACACTATGATTGGTTTTAGTTTCATTTTCCTAAAAATATAAACGGCATTTTTTTTTTAAAAAAAGGTCAAAACCAGTTTTCTATTTCTTCAAAAATGGACAAATTCTTAGAAACACACAGCCTCCCTAGGCTCAATTAGGAAGAAATAGAATTTCTTAACAGACCAATATCAAGTACCCAAATTGAAGCAACAATAAAAAACCTTCCTAAGAAGAAAAGGCCTGGACCAGATGGTTTTGACACCCGAATTTTACCAGACCTGCAAAGGAGAACTGAGGCCTATCCTGCACAAATTATTCCATAACATCAAGAAAGAAGGAATCCCCCCCAACATGTTTTATGAAGACAGCATCATCTTGATACCAAAACTAGGAAAGGATGCAACGAAAAAGAAAACTACCGACCAATATCCCTTATGAATATAGATCCAAAAATGCTCAACAAAATCCTACCAAACCAAATTCAGGTGCTTATCAAAAAAATAATCCATTACAACCTAGTGGGCTTCATCCTAGAGATGCAGGGATGGTTCAACATATGCAAATCTATAAATGTAAATCAACACATAAATAGAAATAAAAGCAAAGACCATATGATTCTCTCAATAGATGCAGAAAAAGTGTTCGACACAATTCAACACCCTTTTATGATAAGAATGCTTAACAAAATAGGCATAAATGGGACTTACATAAAAATGGTAAAAGCCATATATGACAAACCCACAGCCAACATCAACATATACTGAATGGGGAAAAACTGAAAGCATTCCTGCTTAGATCTGGAACCGGACAAAGTTGCCCTCTATCACCACTTCTATTCAACATAGTACTGGAAGTCCTAGCCAGAACAGTCAGACAAGAGAAGGAAATCAAGGGCATCCAAATGGGGGAAGAGGAGGTCAAACCATTGCTCTTTGCTGCTGATATGCTCTTATATCCAGAAAACCCCAAAGATTCTGCCATGAGACTACTGGAATTGATAAACAAATTCAGCAATGTCTCAGGTTATAAAACCAATGTGCAGAAATCACTGGCATTCCTATATGCCAACAACAGTCAAACTGAGAACCAAATCAAAGACTCAATACCTTTCACGATAGCAACAAAGAAAATAAAATACCTAGGAACATATTTAACTAAGCAGGTGAAAGACCTCTACAGGAGAACTACAAAACACTGAGGAAGGAAATAGCATAGGACATAAACAGGTGGGAAACCGTACCCATGCTTATGGGTCGGGAGAATCAACATTGTTAAAATGTCTATATTACCCAAAGTAATCTACAAATTCAACACAATCCCTATTAAAATGCCAACATCATTTTTCACAGATCTAGAAACAATAATTCTACGCTTCATATGGAACCAGAGAAGACACCATGTAGCAAAAGCAGTCTTAAGCAAAAAGAACAAATTGGGAGGCTCAATTTACCAGACTTCATGCTATAGTACAAGCCTGTAGTAACTAAAACAGCATGGTACTGGCACAAAAACAAAGACACAGAGCAATGGAACAGAACTGAGAACCTAGATATAAAACCATCCTCATATAGCTATCTATTCTTTGACAAAGCAGACAAAAACATACACTGAGGAAAAGAATCCTTATTCAGCAAATGGTGCTGGGAAAATTGGATAGCCACATGTAGAAAACTGAAACAGGATCCACACCTCTCACCTCTCACAAAAATCAACTCATGGTGGATACCAGACTTAAACCTAAGGCATGAAACTATAAGAATTCTAGAAGAAAATGTTGGAAAAACTTTTATAGACATTGGCCTAGGGAAAGAATTTATGAAGAAGACCCCAAAGGCAATCACAGAAAAAACAAAAATAAATAAATGGGAATGATCAAATTAAAAGGCTTCTGCACAGTCAAGGAAACTATCAGGAGAGCAAACAGACAACCTACAGAATGGGAGAAAATTTCACATGCTACACATCCGATAAAGGGCTGATAACTAGAATCTATATAGAACTCAGGAAAATCAGCAAGAAAAAAATCAAACAAACCCATTAAAAAGTGGGCAAAGGACATGAACAGAAACTTTTTAAAAGACAGATAAATGGCCAACAAACATATGAAAAAATGCTCACCATCTCTAATCATCAGAGAAATGCAAGTCAAAACTACAGTGAGATATCACTTAACTCCAATGAGAATGGCTTTTATCAAAAAGTTCCAAAACAATAAATGTTGGCGTGTATGTGGTGGGACTGCAAACTAGTACAACCTCTGTGGAAAGTAATATGGAGATACCTCAAAGAGCTAAAAGTAGAACTACCATTTGATCCAGTAATTCTATTACTGGGCATCTACACAAAGGAAAAAAAGACATTCTATGAAAAAGACACCTGCACTTGAATGTTTATAG
>VBSM01002616.1:34894418-34944554 GCA_008086735.1 Cheirogaleus medius
CAGGTGGGAGGGGAGGGAATGGGTGTATCCACACCTAATGGGCACCGTGCGCACCATCTGGGGCATGGACACGCCCCAAGCTCTCACTTGGGTGGGACAAAGACAATATATGTGACCTAAACATTTGTACCCCTGTAATATGCTGAAATAAACAAAAAACAAAAAATAAAAAAATAAACTATTGTTTGTTTATATCTTAGTTGGGTTCTTGGAATAATGTGATTAAAAGACTGTGACAGAGAGTAAAAAGGATCCACAACAGGTTCCATTCCGGACGCTGACACTGACTGTGCAATTTCAAGAAAAAAGGCCTGGATTTTCACATTTGTCAGTGTTGTTCATTAGAAGCAGACCAAGTGTCTCTTACAGGGTTAGAGTGAGTGGTCTTTAGAAGTGAGAGTCATAATTAATACAGCAAACTGAGCTACCCTTGCAAAATATTTAGTGCTTCAATTAATGTGACCTTACATTTTTCTCCCCAGCTTATAGCTTCAATCCCATAGTTACAGGTCTAAAAGTTCTTTCACAGTATCTCCTTCTACTATGAGATACACAGTAAAAGCCCAAAGACTTTAACTCTAAAGAGATGTTTTATTTTGTTTTTCCTCCCCTTTTGGAACAACCATTCTTTGGCCAGAGGGAATTAATTCAACTCAAAGGACCTTCTCTTAAGAAAAGAAAAAAGCAAAGACTATTTTCATTTCTCATGTCTCCTCTAGTGCCTTATGTAGCTTTTATAAGGGATAGTAGAGCTGTGTTCACTGGTAGAATAAGCTCTTACATCTCACTATTTCTTCCAAGACTGGCCATCACCTTTATTTACACCCGTATATTGAAAAGTCTTAAAGGAAGAAAAAAATGAAATCAGAAGCAATAATAAATGTCTGTGTTTTAAGAACTTAAATATCAATAAATAAAAGTTACTATAAAGATAAGCAACTGCAGGCACTCCGAATGTCTGTTTGAATTCTTGGCATCATGACTTTAGGACATATTTGCTGTGCACTGACCGTGCAAAAGACTGGTCTATTCTGATGATCATATGGATTAGTAGCGGGGATATGCCATGGAGAGCCTCCTCAGAGTAGACTGCTTCCTCTCATGCCTTCATAGGCCCTAGTAGATGTCTCCATTATTGAATTTATCTCACTATAAACTCTAAGGGGAGGGTTATATCTTATCACTTAAGATAGTGCCTAAAAGGTACCTAATGAATATTCATAGAATAAAGAAGGAAGACAGGACCTGTCTAAATATAAGATGGACGAAGACCATTTCAGCCAGGAAATATGTTGTGAGCAAAGAGAAAGATTTAGAAAACTTTGGTTGAGAAATGATCACTTGGTTCAGTTTGGTAAAATATCACGTATGAAGCCACCATTGGAAGCTACAGTTGGAAAGGTAGAATAAGTAGGGTTTCAAATCATTGTCAACTTGGGAGTGGTGGGTGGTGGTGATGATTCCTTCAGTTTGGAGCCTAAATGACCAGAATGATTGTGATCTCCTTAAAATAAATGGAAACTGAGAGGAAAACATATGTGAAAAAGAAGGAATATTCTGTTCTGAAAAATTGAGTTTGAGGTGCCAGGAGAGCCTCAAGACATAGGTAGGGAAATCTAAGTGAAAACAGAATGAGAAGCTCAGGGGAGCAAGGTCAAAGCCGGAGGGAACACATTTGGCAGTCAGACCCGCAGAAGTGATTGTGCAACCAAGGATCAGATGAAAGTGCCGACTGGGGAAAGATGGGGAGAGGAGCACAACAAAAGAACTGAGGACACAACCCAAAGACCTTGAGAAAGAAAGATAACCAAAGCATGAGAGAGAGAGAGAGAGAGAGAGAGAGAGAGAGAAAGAGAGAGAGAGAGAGAGAGAGAGAAAGGAGCAAAGAGAGCTGCATGTCCCCCCATAAAACGCTTGTGGGGGCAGATGCAGCATGGCATGAGGAAATGGCTGGATTTTGTAGTGAAGAGTTGTGTTCAGGGCTTGCTCATGTACCTGTTAGCTGCATGATCTGCAGGCAATAATTACCTAAGCTCTTGGGCCACTCTTTCCTTCCTGCAAGATGGGAATAACATCTCACTTGTTGTTTTGTTAATTTAAATAGTTCAAACATGATTCTTTAATACTTTTAAATCACTCTTTTTTTATTAAAATAATAATCACCAACAAAAAGGAAAATTTTGGAGTTATCATCTAAGTTTCTTATGTACATGCAATTATTATACATTATGAAATGTAAATAATACATAATATTTAAATTTAAATAATAAAAAACATCCTGTAATCAGTACACAATTGAAGACTTAAGAATTTTTGAATTACATATTTTATGAAGGAATACACTGTCTTTTGCCCACTGTCTTCTGAATAAAGCAACTTGGAGTTTAAATAGAATTCACTCTGTTTCATGAAGCTTAATTTTTTGAGCACCTGCTGTATACCCAGCTCTCTACTGACTCTTTTTGACTAAGCTCCTCTACCTAAAGCTTTTGCTTTCTTAAGGTGTTTATTATGCTGTGTCTTATTTAGGCGCTAATGATACTCAACCAACATGAGGAACTTCAGGTTTTTAAGTAATCTTAAATTTGCAGCATTTGTGATTTTTCTAGTACATTCTATTGACAATACTATCTTTTATTTTTTATTTATTTTAACTTTTAGTTTTTAAAGTAAAATCATTTTTAAACCACTTTATTGACATATCATTGACATACAAAAAGCTGTATATGCTGAATATATACAACTTGATGACTTTGGAGGTAAGTATACACTGTGAAACCATCACCACAATCTATGCCATAAACCTATTCATCACCTCCAAAAGGATCTTCTCACTCTCTTTATTTAGTAGGAGAAGTAAAATTATTATTTTATTGAGGCACATTGTAAATTTTTGCCTCAGAAGATATTATTTGGTATAAAATTAATTTTTCCATGTCTCAACATCATTCACAAAATGCATTTTAAGTGGCATTTTTTACTTTTATTAGAAAAGGAAACAATGACACTTTTCTTATCTTTCTCATTAGGGTAACACATTAAGAAAAATACTCCTGAATCGGTATTTTAAAGGTGATTATGGAGTTGGTATGAATGGACACCTGTCAGGAACCTACTCCAAAACTGCACAAGTGGGAGGTAATGCTTGTCACTATTTTCTCATTTTAGAATTCTCGTGACATATCTTCATGTCACTGTTACTTTAGTATTTTACTTAAATGGCACAAATATAAAAAATTCATTTAAAAAGCACTATTAAAAACTTTTGTGCAATTTGGGGTTCATGAAACAACAGATTGGAACATTAGGATTGAGTTTGCCTTTTGACTTTGGGAAAATAGTTAAACTGAGTTATAATTTCTTAGTATATATATTAAAGACAACAAAAATAAAGCTAGTTTTCCTTTTCTACAGTATTTTTCATAAAAAAATTTAATTACATGTGTCAGACATTTAATTAATAGTTCTATTTTTACAAACTTAATATTTTTTAACTCAAGCTTCTATTATATTTAACTTTGTAAGGGAAATAGTCTCAGTGATAACTATTCTTGTAGTTTTGAGAATTTGAAAACTTTATATGCTAATAATGCCTGTAATTACTATTTATTTATTTATTTTTTGTAATCACAGGAAGTTTTTCTGGACAAGATGCAGATAAGATGGGGATATCCATGTCAGATATTCAGTGTCTGCTGGACAAAGAAGGTGCATCGGAACTTGTCATCGATGTCATAGTGAACACCAAAAATGACAGAATTTTTTCGGAAGGCATTTTCCTCGGCATTGCTTTGCTTGAAGGAGGAAATACACAAACGCAGGTACCTATTTATCCATGTTGGGCATTACATCTATTATTTGTATTTCTTATTTACTCGTCATAGAAACTGAGGAAAAATAATGTTTTTCTTTTAGTTTCTCATTACTGTCTCAGAACACATGCATCCCATTGTCCTTATATATTTATTTGATTTGCTATAGAAACCACAGGGCTTCACAATTTATTCAGTAAAGCAGAACATTCCTTGGACGCATCCTTCTGACATTATTCCAGGAATTCCACTACAGGGAGCAATATTCCCACCTGCACACAGGAGATTAGACCACTATTTCCAGAAGCCACACCGTTTCCCCTTGAAACTTCTGCCAGGTTGCCCCTGGGTTCAACCACACCCGAAGGCAAAACATGCCACGTGAGCCTGAGAGCTGGGGAATGCTCCCAGAGAACACACATTGTCCTTCAATCTTTTTTCTTTTGTTGCTTTTATTATTATTTTTAATGGACACATAATGATTGTACACGTTTGTGGATTACAGTGTGACATGTTGATAATGTATACAATGTGCAATGATCAAATCATGGTAATTAGCATATCCATCACCTCAAACATTTGTCATTTCTTTGTGTTAGGAACATTCCAGATCTTGTCTTCTAGCTATTTGAAACCATGCAGTAGTTCTTGTTGACTATAGTCACCAGACAGAGATATAGAGCACTAGAATCTATTCCTCCCATCTAGCTGTCAGCCTTGCTGCTCGGAAGCTTGCTCTTTGTGAGTTTGCCTTGGTGAGTGAAGGAAACCGTATGCTTACGACTAGTTAGAAATTTCAAAATCCATTTTCCCTCTTCATGGAGAGCGGAAGCCACATCTAATTCAAAACTGGGATATTTTGCTTTAATTAGCCATCCAATACATTGAACAACAGGAACTTTAATATATGACACATCCATTAACAGTGGCTTAAGGAATAAAGGCCTCATGAACAGCAAATGGCATAGTGACAAAAACAACCCAAAAACATTATTTCTTAGTTGGGAAAAGAAAGTGTTGAAAATTCTCACGGTACTGAAGCTGCAGGAGAAATTTCCCTGTGGGGGAAGTTAAGGAATGGGGTGATGGAGGAATTTGAGTGGGTTTTCTTGGAAATTATCTTTTCTTCTACAACCAAGCGTTCAGTTGGTACTTTCTTTCTTTTCATTTCATTTAATTTTTATTTTTGACAAATAATAATTTTATATATTTATGGGGTACAGTGTGATGTTTTGATATATTTATACATTGTGGAATGACCAAATCAGGGTAATTAACATATCCGTTACCTCAAATATTTATCATTTCTTTGCAGTGGAACATTTAAAATACTCTCTTTTTAGGTATTTTGAAATATACAATACATTATTATTAACTATAGTTTCCTTGCTGTGCAGTAGAACACCAGAAACTTATTCCTCCTGTCACTGAAACTTTGTATCCACTGAACAATGTTCTCCTCTCTACTTCTGTGAGTTTGACTTTTTTAGATTTCACATGTAAGTGAGTCCATATGGTATTTGCCCCTCTGTGCCTGGCGTATTTCACATATCAATGGATGAATGGATTAAAATATGTGGTACATATACACGATAGAATATTATTCAACCTTTAAAAACCAGGAAATTCTGTCAGTTGGGACTTTCTAAAGAAATTATCTAGGCAACTACATAACATCAGAGATAGACGTATTCAGAGGATAGGAGTGAGGGATTTTTTTGGCATCCCTAGAAGCAATCCTTAAGATTATAGTACTTTCTAGATTCCTGTTTCTGGGCCACTGAGGGTCATCAGATGGGATCATCCTTCATTCTCCATACTTGTTTGCACTTACTTATGTTCTCATATTGCTGGGGAATAAGCCAGCTCCCATCAGAAACTGCATGTTTCACTTTTAAATTCCTGGCAAATTATTCGTTTGATCCCTTCATGACCAAAACATCTTTCAGTCCTTACTTACATGATGTTTCTGTGGCATTTGCCACTGGTGACTTTGTCATTCTTCTTGAAATCTTTTCTACCTAGGTCTTGGGACATCACCCTCTCCAGTTTGTCTTCCTAGCTCCTCCTGTTTCTTCTTAGCCTTCTGTGAAGGTTCCTCTTCCTCTACATAGCTCTTGAATCCTGACATCTCCCAAGTTTCTTTGGACTCTCCTGTTATTCTACTTGTTCCCCAGCCTGATCCCGTCCGTTTCCACATCTTTAACTTCTACTCTGTGTGGATGATTCTCAGCTCACTCACTGGAGTTCTAGATCCTACATCCAGCTTCTTCCAGAAGTCTTTGGTGGGAAGTCCACAAGAGCCTTAAACTCAACACGTACCAAACGAATCCACTGTTGTTCTAGAGAACAGTACACCCCATCCTCCTTTTGCATTGCCTCTCTGTGGCTGGCACTGCATCTATCCAGTTTTCTGACCCACAACTGAAAGTCAGCCTTGACCTTAACTTATGCACCCTCACTCCCTTCCTGAACATCTTGCTGATGACTGACTTCTATGACTCTGCCCTCTACACATCTCTCATATCCCTACTCTAATTTTCAATCCCTGCTCTCCATCCCTCATTACATCAATAGAACCTTCTTATCTTTTCCTGGACTGTAACAAGTACTTTTCTAAGAGTTAGCCCTGCTTCCAGTTGTATCCCTCTCCAAATCATTCTCCCTGTTTGCCTCCAAAGATCTCTCTCCAAAAACATATTATTCCCCTGCTTAAAATCTGTCACCTGCCCTATAAAGGCAAAATCCCTACTATAGTCCAAAATCCTTCATTCTTTAATCTCTTCACATTTTCCTTTCTTCTTTCACCTCTTTGTCTCCTCCATGCTTTCTCTTGTGCACCGGCTACCCTAAGCTCTTTGCAGTTCCTCAAATGTGTTGTATTGTTTCTCATGCTGCTTTCTCCTCTTTGAGGATCAACTCAATGGATTTCCCATGGATGTCTTTTCTGACCCCATGTCCCACTGGGCAGAACTGACTACTGCTTACTATACACCCCTGCTATCACCGGCAGACGTCTTCAGTAGCATCTCTGCCACTTTATTGGGCCTCTTCATGTGTGAGTCAGGCTCTGTCCAGTAAATTATAAATCCTTATAAAGGTTGAGAGCGCATGTTGTACATCTTCGTACCCCTTGTGTCTGGCACCACGTGTGGCCAAATCTTGGGGTTTAAGAAATGTTCAGGAGTGAATGGGTCTATGAATGACTGATCTTAATCAAATTGCATCTCTTTCACAAAATTTTCCCTATCTGTCTGGGGTGTTTGGTGACCATTCCATTATCTGAGAT
This sequence comes from Cheirogaleus medius, assembly GCA_008086735.1. Classification (NCBI taxonomy): domain Eukaryota; kingdom Metazoa; phylum Chordata; class Mammalia; order Primates; family Cheirogaleidae; genus Cheirogaleus; species Cheirogaleus medius. The sequence continues at coordinate 34,901,520 of VBSM01002616.1, forward strand.
CCCATGCTACTTGTTTAATACTCATTTGGCACTTTGAGTGTGCTACTTTGTTTTATTATTTGTACTACACCCTGCCTCTCCATTTAAATTTCAGCTTCCTTAATGTATGTGATCATGTCCTATTCTTTATATCTATAGTGCTTTATGGCCATTCAACAAATATTTTTTGATGAAACAGCATTAAATTTCTTTTGTGTATGAAAACCTTTTTTTATGATGGCTTAAGACAAACCTCATTTGCCAGCCTTCCAGCCTATTCAGTTTCCTAACTTATGTACATCATTGTATAACCCAAGTGTCAGCTATGTGCTCTTGGCTCTAAAAGGTCTAATTGAGGTCAGCTTGAATCCTATTCCTTGCTCTATAGTAGTCTAAAGCTCAGCCCTCCCCAAGACTCCTGCCAGTCACCTGGGGGGTTTATATTCTCCCTGTCTCCTTACCACAAATGTCCTGCTTTCTCAGTGCATGGATTGTCTTGAAACCCCTGCTGTCATACTGAGGTATGAATTGCAGCCACTTCCTTAATTTCTACCTTTCTAACTACATAAATAAATATAATTTATTAAAGATAAGTTGAGGGCAGCCATGGTGGCTCATATGTATAATCCTAGCACTCTGGGAAGCTGAGGTGGGAGGATTGCTTGAGGTCAGGAGTAAGAGGATCAGCCTGGACCCCGTCTCTATAAAAAATAAGAAAAATTAACCAGGTGTGATGGTGTGTACCTGTAGTCCCAGCAATTTGGGCTGAGATGAGAGGATTGCTTGAGCCCAGGAGTTCGAGGCTGCAGTGAGCTGTGATTGCACTGTTGCACTCCAGCCTAGGCAACAGAGTGAGACCCAGTCTCAAAAAAAAAAAAAAAAAAAAAAAAAAAAGAGATTAGTTGAGGAGGAGAGGAGAGAGGAGGTACTTATATTACAATTTCAAATTGGACACTAATAATGACAAGAGAAATAATATCTGCTAAATACCAGGCACTATTCTTAGTGATTCATATTTATTAACTTGGCTAGTCCTCAAACATCCTATGAGGTAACACATATATTATCCTAACTTACTGAAGAAGAAACAGAGATAGACCACAGCTCACACAGACAGTTACAGATAGAGCCAGGATGTTTCAAACCCATGCATAGCCATAGTACACATCTCCTTTCTAGAAATAACCTTCCCCGTCCTCACCCTTGGAAAATTTCATGGGGGAATTCATCCTGCTTCATGCTCTCTTCTTTCTCCATCCTCACTTCTTCACTTTCCTTTTTTTCCTCTCCCACTTTTTGTCACACAGACCTGTTTATCCATTACGCTTAGCTCCTAAAAAAAAAGAAAACAAAAACAAAACCTTAAAATTTACCCTTACACCCTATACAACTAATGAAGGAAGTTTCCCAAGCAAAAACCGTATCTTTAGTAAGAGGAAACCTTAATGCTCCCTGTTGAGATTATATAAATATATGTGAAACATACTTTTAATCTTCATTAAAATCATGTTGTTCGCATTGTAGAGTTCTGGCTTATAAAAGTTGTCCTTTTTTAAAAATAATCTATGGTTTTGAACTTAGGAAGTTACTTTATAAATTTAGTGGTTCAGAGGCAGAAAATTTAGATTTAAATCCTAGCTCAACCACTTACAAGTTATGTAATATTGGGCAAGTCACTTAAGCTCATTTTATTAATTATAAAATATAAATAAGAACACTCTGTTCATCACACTGTTGGATTGAAAGTATCCATGAGGTGATGTATGAAGAAGAACTATAAATTATAAAACTTTGTTTAATAGAGCCACAATGTTTCCATAACTCCTCATTAATATATTGGAACTTCTTTCCACCTTCTAACCCCATTATATTGAAAATATTAGGGCTTAAGCATCAGCTTAATTCGTGGGACCCTAGAGGCCTGTGACTGCTGCATCAATCCTTTGAATTAGCAGAACCAGCGTGACTATTTTACTATAGTTGCTATGGTTACTGTGACTTTTTGGCCTGCTTCCTTGAGGGCTTGCTAGCCCTCTGCTTAGGAGCTTTCCCTTGGAGGTGTGAAGCTGACATCTAAGGCTTCATAAAATACTCTGTGTATATATATGTGGCCCATATAGAAAATTGCAAGACAGGAAACCATTTCGAGACCTGATGTCGTTAAATGTAACTTACAAATCCCAAGACCTGTGCATCACGGTTGCAGGCATTCTCTTAGGAAAGCATCTCTGCAGAAGACAAACTCCCAAAAATTGGCTGTTTAAATTTTCTTATATTGGATTATGGCCAGCTCTGCTTGATCTGGAAATTATTTTTCTTATGTTTTCTTCATACTGTCTCTCATCAAGCTTATATAGCTTTCTTGGATTATTATCTTTATTAATTTTTAGTATGTTTCTTTTATATGTCTTATATCTACCTCATAATTTTGGTATCAATAACTTATAATTTCCCTACCCACTTCAAATTCTATCTTCTCTGGAGTGTATGATCTTTTTTATCTTCTCCCTCCCCCTTCTCCTGGATATTTCCATAAATCACTGAGCAGATGATGATTAGGGTAAATATTCCCAAGGCCCGATATTTCCACATCTTACTAAGATATATTTTACCATACCCTCCCTACATCATGAATCACTATAAAGCAGAATTTATTTTAAGGTGGGTTTGTCCTAGACTCCATGTGAAGCAATGTAGCTAATGAAGTACCAAAAGAACTTTGTACCTATTCATCAGTGGGTTCCCATGAGTGAGGCTACCATGGTAACACATTCTAAACTAATACACTTTAAGTTAGATAAAGAGAAAAATAACTACTTGTAACTCTCTATAACTTTTCATATTTATACAGGATGACCATTGGATTTGTGGCTGTTTTCCACTTTAGATTACAAACTCATGAGGACAGAGATTGTGGTTGCTTTCCTTTTTTGTTCTATTCTTTAGTGTTAGCATCGGGGCTGGCACATAGTAAGCACTCAATAAATATGTGTGGAATCAATGCATGACTTAATAATATAATACTTAAAGAACTCTTTCCGTACAACTTCTTATAGTGTCCTTATAAATTTTTTAAAAATATATAACCAGTAAGAATAAATTAAATAGCATATAAAAATGTGTTAGAGTTTAGTGGAAAGTGCTAAGTAAATACTAGCTATTATTAGTGTACATTAAATACTACAAGAATCTGGCAAAGGCTGTCAATGTATGAAATAATGGGTAGCACATTAAATGTGTGCTTTTATCTATAACGCTTATGTTTATTTCAAGCATAAAAACACTATTTGTCTCCCCTTGGGTATTGATATCTTAAAATATGTTTTCTTGCAGTATTCTTTCTACCAGCAGTTGCATGAACAAAAAAAGTCAGAAAAATTCTTCAAAGTTCTCTATGATCGAATGAAAGCTGCTCAGAAAGAGATAAGATCAACAGTGACAGTTAATACCATAGATTTAGGTAGCAAAAAAAGGGACGATGACAGTGAATTGATGCCATCTGGTCCACGAATGAGAGGTAAAGAAGTATTTGAGTATTTGGGAGAATAGAGTGAGAGAAAAGAGGGTAACAACGTTTAAATCTCATTTATCTTTGTTATCTCACTTCTCTTGGTTTAATTACCCCCACTGTGGCTCTGATCATCCATAAAGAATTTCGGTCATGGGTTTGACCCTAAAACATCTCTGCAGGATCAAACTTAAATGAGACATAATCAGTGCGAGGCAACCAGAGACATGAAAAATGTTTGATTTCATTGTGGCATGCTTGGTAAAGAATAACTGCCCCAAACCTTTTAAGTGACCATGAAAATTAAACTCTAAAAAACCAGAAATTTTAGCAACCAGTACCAAGAAAAAGATTCTTGGTATTTGAAATGACAAAATCATCAGTGTATTAAATATAAATCATAAAGATATTAACATTTTGAAGTTTGTTACATCATTTTTCGTACCTTTTCACATATGTGAAATATATATATATATTTCTGATATATATCGGAAAGACACGAGTTCTTCTAAATTTCTCATTGGGAATTTGACATTTAAGTTGCTACCTCAAATCCTTTTTTTAAAAATTATTGCACCTTGTGTCAGATGATTTTTAATTCAGTTGTTAGAGAGTGTGGATACCTGGTTGTCTTTTTTTTGTTGTTTTTTTAATTAGCAAAAGGAAGTTGGTTCAGGTATATAAGAGTACTGCTTTATTTTCAGTAAGAGATTCATCATTACATTTAAAAGAGGGAATGAAAGGGCAACTAACAGAAGCTTCTTCGGCAACATCCAAAGCATATTGTGTGTACAGAAGAGAAATGGATCCAGAAATAGACATTATGTGCACAGGACCAGAAGCGGGAAATGCGGAGGAAAAGTCTGCGGAGGAAGTGACAATGAGTCCTGCAATTGCCATCATGCAGCCAATACTGAGATTCCTTCAGCTGCTGTGTGAGAATCACAACCGCGAACTGCAGGTATTTGTCCTGTTTTGTGTGAAAGCTGAGAACACGGCGTATGGTTATAAGTAATTACATTCAAATAAAACTGACAAGTCGCTTTGGAGAGTGTTTTGGAAAGATAATCAATAAAAGCAATAGTGCTCTTCTGAAATGGGAAGAAACTTTTGTATGAGTGAAGAAAAATTAAAGGAAAATTCCTTTATGCAAGAAAAAAAAATCAGGCTTATATACAGTATCATTCTGCGTATGCTCAATGCAAATCGTTTTAGCCTCAATGGGCATCATCGATTCTTAGTATTCTGGTATTTGTTGAGTAAGGCCATATTTATCTCATCTGTATCTTTCATGGTTTTATATACTTAAAGGACTTTCATTATTTCCAACCCAATTCATATTTCTTGAGTGAGGATGCTGAGTATATTTGTATGTCTTAATTAGAAACAAGAGTTATATAGAAGAGGATTTTTTACAAGAATGAAGGTTGATACCTTCGTAAATGAATGTAGTTGTTGACTTTCATCTTCTTTGCTACATTTCCCTTTGTCACTCTTAGGGGTGCCTATGAATTTTGGCCTCTTTTTTGCATTTGTATGGGGAACCTGTGGCCTTCTGATTTCAAGATTGTTCTTTTTTAAGCACCAAAAGAGGCAAGAAAAGCTTCATCTTTCTCTAATGCAGCCCTTTTAATAAAAGGATTTGTTCTGTAAAATTTGGATTTAGTAAAAAGGCCACACTTAAGGACCTAGAAGGCCACATGTGACCCTAAGGCCTCAGGTTCCCCACTCTTGAGAGATTATAGTATCTGGTTAAATATTTGACAGAAGTGTGGGATCAAACAATGTGGAAAATGTTACTTTTAAAATAGTTTTAAGAAGAATAAATGGTAGAAGTAAATTCAAATAAATATATTAAATTAATAAAAATAAGTACTAAATTAAAATAAAAAGTTTCCCTCCCTGCTTACTATTTCTCCAGGTTTATTTCCTGGAGAAAAATCATTGTTAAACGGTTGTTTTTTATTTCCAGAAATTTTTATGTATATATAAGCATATTGATCTGTGCAGGTAAACTTTTTTTTTTAAATTTTAAAAAGTGTTCCTAAACTTACATGTTTCATTTAATAATATATCTTATTAGTCAATTACTGATTGCTAGGTTATGTTTATCAGTACATATTGAAATACCTCATTTTTATAGTTTTAAAATGTTTTACTGTTTGTATGTAACTATTATCTCTTAAACCAGTGACATTACCCCAGGTATGATACAGTTTATGGTTTTTGCTGTAAGAAGCGGTATGCTTTTACAAAACCTCTTTGTGTACTTGTGTGTGCATGTCTAGAACAACTTTTTGGAAGTGGAGCTATACGTTAACTGAAATCTTGATAGATGTTTCTAAGTTGCCCTCCTAATGGCTGTATCATTTAAAATCAATGAATAGTGAAGCTGAACTATTCGTAAGGGAACATTTATACTTGAAAATTTGCTTTTCTCCCTAATGAACTTCTTTCTATCCAGTTTCCCTTTTCCTTCTCTTTTTCCTACTTCCTATTATTTTTACCCTCTCTGTATTGTTTTAAGATAATGACATTGAGAATTGTCTATTATAAATGATGCTGATAAATATATATGCTTAAAGAAAAACCTAAGGGCCTTTTTCCCCTCCCCAAACCAAGGAGAAGTTTAATTAATGTGGAAAGAAAGTCCATTCCACACTGCCATGGGGATCTTTTTGAATTAGAAAAACACATGTGTATCAAGAACTGAAAAAACTGAAAAATTAGCACCGTGATTTTTTTTTTTTTTAACCCCTCAGGTGTCTTTTTCTTTTGCCTTCAGAATTTCTTGAGGAATCAAAACAACAAAACAAATTACAACCTTGTCTGTGAGACCCTTCAGTTTTTGGACTGCATTTGTGGAAGTACCACGGGCGGCTTGGGCCTGCTGGGCCTCTACATCAATGAGAAGAATGTGGCTCTGGTCAACCAAACCCTGGAGAGCTTGACCGAATATTGCCAGGGCCCGTGCCATGAAAATCAGGTAACCGCGAAAGCAGTTCTTCACGCAGAAGCGTGAAGCGTTCATGACTGATTAGCAAAGCGACCAAGTTGGAGAAGGAGCCAACCTTTGTGTACATTTAAAAGACCTCTTTTCTTTCTTTGCCAGACATTTTTGTTTCCCTAAAAAAACCTACAAAGGCCGAATTATAGACTAGCAGATACTCTGCCATATTTTTATTTAATTTTATCGTAAAAAAAAATTCCCATGAAAATATTCAAGATAAAAATCAAACTTACTAAAAAGAGTGAAATATGTTTCTTGACCATTACTCAGTTTTCATCTTTAGTGACTCTTTCCGGGATTTGTGGAATGAACTTTCTTTGACTCCTTTGGCTCCGCTGCAGTGGGTAGTGTATATTATCTGTTTTATACTCACAGTAAACATATGAAGTAGGTGTTATTGCTCCTGTTTTGCTGATGAATAGGTTCTGACTCAAAGATTAAGTTTCCAGAGTCTCAGAATGACAGAATCAGTAAGCTGTAGAGCCATTTTTACAACTCAGGACTTTTGATTCTGAGTCTAAATAGAGTGCTCTTTTCAGTATACTGCATTTTGGCAGGCAGTTTCAACTCTATTTTTCAGAATATTTGTCTCTGATTCCATTTTCTTGGGTACCAAGGACACACTGTGGGAACAGAAGGCAGAACACTTGGGTCAGTAAAGGAAAACAGAGTGGCCCTGAGGCTGACAGCATCCACTCAGGTCATCATCAGGTCATCGCGGAGCTACCATCCCGGGCACGGATCCATCCCGGGAGGAGTTTTCAAGTTACACACATTTCCGGATATACATTTTAAAGAAGCCATTGAGACCGAACATCAATGGTTGACATAGAAAAAGAATGTGGAAAAGAAGTTTGCTTTTCTTTAATTGCAATCGATATGGTAGTTATACATAGGATATCTACGCATGCACACATATGTGTATGAACATAAATATACACACATATATACATAGGTACATAAAATAAAAACATGACAATTATTGGCATAAATAATTTGATAATTCATGGTGGGGGTATTCTTCTCCTTCTGGAATATACGAATGGCATACTAAAAGAGTTTGTGGATTTTGCCTTGTATTTTTCTGGATTATATTTCACTCTCATAGGGCAATGATACAAGAAAACCTAACTGTTGAGTCAAAGTTAAGGAAAAATACACAAATTCGGGGATTTGGTTTTGTTGATAAAATCTTATACATCTATAATAGAAAAAAATGTATATATATCATATATCTCTTTTACTATTTCATGGAAAGCCTATAAGAATGTTCCCCAGTTTTGGTCTTATAAGAGAATGGAGTTGAGTTTTGAAAGTAATTTACTAAAATCAAATGCACTGTAAAAGTAAAATCTAATTATGGAATAACATGAACCCCACATGTAATTCCCCATGCTCTGAAAATGTGTGGAAGGAAAGAAGGTTGCTAACAAATTCTAGAGACGATCTGCAAATACATTCCCTTTAAGTTTGGCAAACATTTTAATGAGCAGAACTTTAGGAAATGTAGAAAATGGATGGAAAACACCTTTCATCTGTGTCAAGGGAGTCAAAATTTCCTTGTATGAAGGAAGAAATGGGGCCCACACTGAAAAAGCAGTCATTTCGAAGTTGCCTTGAATTTGCTCTTTCTCATTTAACTGTCCATTTGTGAGGTAAGTTAATTTTCATAGCCCTTGACAAAGTGCTACATTGTAACACACAGTCCCACAAATCCGCCTTATGAGTTCCTGATTTTAAGTTCTAAAAAATTAAGGTTAGGATCCTAACACAGTGGATCTTAACCTTCAAAATGATATTTATCTCTCAAGTTATTCTATAAACTTTCCCCAACCATGATCCCTCTATAAATCACCTAAGTTTAAGAAATCTGTGCAACTTTTCTCTCAACCGTCATTATTGACAGCATGTCTCCCAAAACATTAGGGGACTCTCACATCACTTGTCTTTGCTGCCACCCAGCATGCAAAGCAGCATGTCTTGTCACCAATTTAGCACTAGGTAGCAGTTAAATTAAACACTACATCAGTACTATAAAATGCTACATTAGTATTATGAAATTTACTTACAAATCATGGGTATGAGGGATATACCTCCTTCATAATTAAGAATATTCATTTAAGGTAGAAGAAATCTTAAAATTCCAAGTTTAAGGAACTCCTCTGTCAATGGGTATGTTAAAATTTATTGACTGATAGAGTATTTAACTCTATTTATCAGTAGTCTTCAAAATTCTATAAAAATGGTTCATTTTAAAAGATATGTGCTTCACACAGTGTCTCTCTCAGTGTTCTGCATACAAAGCCAATTAATCAATACTTACCAATTTAATAGTTAGACCCTACACAAAAGAATAAGTCAAATGCTCAAAGTTAAATCTTAATTATGTTTTAAAGATCAAAAACTAAGGTGATTCTGTTATTTTGCATTCTGTCATGTTTAGTGCTGTGTTGTGAATAAAATGTTATTTTACAAATATTTTGTTTTCTAGACCTGTATTGCTACTCATGAATCTAATGGGATTGATATCATCATTGCTTTGATTCTAAATGACATAAACCCTCTTGGTAAATACCGAATGGACCTGGTGCTCCAACTAAAGGTAGAGTAAATTCACCATTCAGACAGGGAAAGTTATGTTTTCTATGGCATAAAGCTCCCTTTCAGAGTTGATTTTTGTAAAAAGCAAGATATTATCGCGTTTTCAGCTAATCAGTTGACAGAACGGGATAGTGAAAGCACAATGCTCACTAAATTCCTGATAAAATGGAAATTAACTTTGAGGCCATGTTCAATGGCAGGGTACTTTACTAGAAGTTCTTCAAGCAGCCACTTTGTTTCACTACTTCCCCTCTGTTTTTATTTTATATTTTTCATTATATAGAGAAGCAAAAGGAGCTGAACATTTACTATACCATAGAATTTTAATTCACCTTGACTACAGAATTCCATTGAGCAAGTCACAATTAATTAGACAAAGTCAAAGGAGTGCTGCATTTTAATTTTATGACTCTCTTCTTTCTAAAAGTTGTTCTCTTTTACATTAAAATTTTATTTATTCCCCCAAATACTTTATGTGATAGCCACACTCCTTTTAAGAGGTACCTTTAATTTAAGCCTTGTATACACTTCTCAGCAGTTCCATTTATCAGAGCTCAGGAGCACAATAATGTTTTTTTAAAAAAAATGATTTTAGTTCAAATGGAAATAGACAAATGAATATACAAGAAACTTTATATATCTCAAATGCTAAGGCATGATATTCAATTGAGATGAATTATTAAAGATGACATTATTGTGTTTAGTATTAAGCAGATAAAAAAATCATTGGTTAAATACAATTTTTCTGTAAAGCCAGGTGTATCCAATATTATAGGATAGTTGGATAAATCAAGGTATGTCTACAATGCCAAATATTGCATGGACTTGACTTGAAATATTTAAAGTGTAGTTTTTTACTTAAAGAATACGATGAGTATACCTTTCTAAACCATCTATGAGGATTTTTTGTACATGTTGCTAACATGAGAACAATGTCTATAAGACTGAATGACTTATATACTGGCAAATTTGAGGGACTTCAATGAGTAGGATGCTTTAAGTAATAAATTCTCTGTAACATGGAGATGCCATATTAAAAATATTAAGATTTTATGAATTCAATTGCTAAATCATCCATAATTTTGAGTATACTTTATATACTCATTTAATATAAGATTGTATGAATTTTTTGTATATATATCTTGTCCTTACTTTTTATTTTCATTTGCATAAGTAAGCTGTGAATATGACATGTTAGTTTGTAAATAGGTAGGTTTTTGTTTTTTTTTAAGACTCTGATTTTTTTTGGAAGAAAATCCCCTATAAACACTGACACTTCCATTTGATTTTTCAGTATATATAGACTCTTGTACTTTCAAATTGATTCATATTGCAGTAGGTCATTTACAAGATTTCTATTCTTCTGACGTAGTATGAAAAAGAAGATTGGTTAGGAAAAATACTACATTGCCAATAGCATTCTGAAATTGGATGTATTTTTAAGCTATCACGTATTGGGCCTACTGAGCATGGCTCATTAGAGAGCTCTGTTAGTGATGCCAAGGTTTTAGCTTGGAAATCTATGGAGGTCTGTTCAGATCGCTCTAGGGATTTAAGCTCTCCACTAACACTGGAACCTTCTTTTTTTGGTATGTTGTTTATATGGGATACTATATTATAGAAGTAGATTTGAGGATTGGTACAAATCTGCAAAAAATAAAAATAGAACAGAAAAAGATAATAATTCCCCCATATCCCAAAGTACTAAAATCTTTTCAAGATGGTTTAGTGACATTGGTGTCATAATCATCGTCTTCCTCATCATTATTGCTAATATTAGTTGCTTAAGATGATCTTTAGGCTGTACTTTTGAGAGAAAAAAATAGTTGGATAGAATTTGGTATTAAAACTATGCAGTAGGATTAATTTGCACAACCTTAACAAAATTTATGTGGTGATTGTCTGCCTAGATTGAACACTAATTCAGTATAATTTTTCATTCCATAAGATGTTAACTTCGAGTCACTGGAAGTATCTTAAAGGCATTTGCCTTAACTTCTTTTATACTGCTATCACAGATTGTATGCAGAGGTTAAGATTTTTATCTAAATGAATATTATAAAAACACTGTAGAAATATCTTCTGGATATATTTTATCTTTCAACTTGACAAATTTCTATGACATTGCTATTAAAAGCACAGTGTAAAGAAACATCTTTCAAATGTTTGGGGTATTGTGCTTTCTGTGGCAAAACTTTCTGTGACTCTGCAGTACTTATTTTGGATTTAAATTGTATCAGAAACATTTTTGATATCTATAGATGAAAATGTTTAAGACAACATATTTATACACCAAATTAGAACACATCGAAGACAACATAAGCTATTTTCATCCTCTAGTAAACAAAGATAGAAAGTATTATTCTTCCACACCCCAGATGGTAAACATGTTGCATATATACTGCAGATTTATATTATATTTCTGACTCATAGATTTAGATTAATTCTAATTATTGCTCAGATTTATTTAAAATTATAATTTTCTAATATATTAATATTTCATCTTAAAAACAATTTTGCTAAATTCTTTAAATTATATACTCTTTCTGTAAAATATGTCATTGATCCTTGTTCACCTTATTTTCTTGTTAAAATGTCACCATAGACATGCCTATTTAGGAAATAGTGAAGAAAAATGTGATTATACTTTAGTGTAGTATATAGTAAGTCAACGTTGCATTTAAAGCACCTTTTCACCAATATTTAAAATATCCCTTGTATAACACGTCTCTCCTGATTCATTAATTTTATTTTGTGTTGACAGTGAAGTAAAACATTCTGTTTTAAAATCTTAAAAGACAAAAGAAATTAGCAGCTTTAAATTCTGTTTGATTAAAAAAAAATAGCCCTGGTAATTTCAATTAAAACAAATGCAGGGGATCGTTAATCCATGAAATAGACTTTGCCTGCACATTAACTCAATCTATGTCTACAGAACAACGCCTCCAAGCTTTTGCTGGCCATTATGGAAAGCAGACATGACAGTGAGAATGCAGAAAGAATTCTCTTTAACATGAGACCCAGGGAACTGGTAAGAAAACTTTTAAAAGCTGTATTAATAATATGTAGCCTAAAAGGGACAATTTTACATTATGCACATCAGAAAAAAGTCTAGCAACTTTCACTGCTCTACCAATGCGTGATGGAACATCATGACCTAGCATTACAAATACTTCAAAAGGCCCTGTGATGGCAAAGGTGCCTTATGGCTTCAGTAATTGTATCCACTCCAAGCACGTTTATTAACCAAATTGTCAGTCTACTAAACTATATGCAAATGCGTTTTGCCAGAACAAAAATTTAGCTTTAGTTTAATGTTAATAGTTTATTGGCATAAATGAGGAAAGTATGTAAAAAAAAATGTTTGTACCCCTCAAAAATTTTATTTATACCTCTTTCTGAAAAATAAAAATAAAACCAATGTTGTTTATAATTATTCTTTCGGAGGAATGTTGTACGATGCTTGGCCTAGAGGAAATTGTGCAGAGCCTTGATGGAGATTCCACAGAGATCATTAGTGGGTCTTCCTATCGTAGAAGTTATATTTTCTTTCTCACTCATAACATACAGGTTTCGAGGGAATGTGGGCATGTTTTAAAAGCATTGGATTTCAAAAGCATTGAGAACATACTCAAACCATATAACTCAGTGCCACAGTGACTAATTCCCACTCTCATTGGCGCCATTGTTGGTGCTATTGGGAAATCCCATGGAAGGCTGGAACCACATGCTCTTGCTCTCACTTTACTGGTTAAGAATGGACTCAAGGAGGGCAGATGAGGTGAGAGATAAGATGCAGTTTGATTTAACATAGGTTTAACGAGAGCCTAGATCTGCAGGCAGTGATTTAAGAAGTGCAACAGATGTTCTAGCCTATGGTTAAATGGGGCAATGAATTGTGTATCTATTCAACAACAGCACTGCACAATTGCCTTTCGAACATACTGTTTGCTCTGCAGACAACGCGTTATCTTATCGTCCACTTCCTCCTTGTGGCCCACCCTCAGCCTCTTTCCTAAGTTAGGTGTAGCTGTTCTGGGCTCTCTCCCTAGGAGCCTCACACTTAGCCCTACTGCAGGACTGGCTACCTGTATTGTGTTTGCCTCTTTACCTGCTGACTCTCCCACTGGACAGGAAGCTCCTTGAGGGTGGATACTGTGTCCTGTCCACTGCTGGATCCTCGGCACCCAGTACAATGTTCGGCACCATGTCTCCCCATTACCTAGTGGGCGCTTAATAAATAATGGATGCTTGATAGAGTTCCAGATTCTCCTAATTCATGGGATCTTTGGCATTACAAATATCAAAAATCAAATTTCCCAAGGGAAAGGGAAATATTGTAGGAAAATTCTAACATCTTCATTTAAATAAAGATGGTTTCCAAGGCCATTTTCATTTAGAATCCTCCTACACTTTGAAGTCTCATGAAGCTTCCCAGTTTTTGATTATACTTCATCAACAAGTTAAAATGGATATTGTTTGTGGCATTTCGAGCCTCATTTTTTTTTTTTTTTTTTTTTTGGTCACTAGGTGGATGTGATGAAGAATGCCTACAACCAAGGATTGGAATGTGATCATGGGGATGACGAGGGCGGAGATGATGGTGTTTCTCCAAAAGATGTTGGACACAATATCTATATTCTGGCCCATCAGGTGTCACATTTTATATCTTTATTTTATTTTGCTCATCCTGTCGATCGTGTTTTATGTCAGTGGCTTGTTGTGGTATTTTCAAGTTCTGGTCCCTTCCTTTATTCATCACTTGCTGTCCTATGTCTGGGCTAAAGAGAGGAGCAAGCTCCCAGGATGCCTGATTGTGCACCCGAGGGAATGTCCCCAGGGGGACAAGCCACAGGAGAACAATACTCAGCACCCAAAACTGTCAGGCCAAGAGGAAGGAGGCAGGTGTGGGTCAGAGCCCAAGCAGCAGGCAAACCATGGCAACAAAGAGAAGTCCCAAAGGAGAGGGGAGGAGGGGCTTACTGGGAAGGGAGCGTGAAGGAAGGGGTACCTCAGGTCGCACCAGGACAGAGCTGGCAGGCAGCCTCTGGCCTCCTTGATGAATTATAGATCGACATGCTTTCTGCAGAAGCCTCAAAGTGGCAGCCTCTAATTGATTTCCACTGGACTTCTAACAAAGATGAGGCTACATTTTAAATTTTCTTGGAGGAAATGTTTCCATCTTATAAGTTATAAAAACAGGTACCTGATGAGTGTTATTTGGGAAGTTTAATTCCATCAACATTAACATGAAGAGCAACTTTAAATCTGCATCTTCTAATGCAGATTTGTTTACAGGTGAAAAGTTGTAAATGTACATTTGCCAGTTTGATTTTGTCTATGATAGCTCCCTCACTTTACAGAATGAAGTTCAAACTTTGTAGATGTTCACAATCTTTCTTTATCACCATTTCCTTCCACTGGCATTCTGTCCCTTCTCCTGCTTCCCCATACGTCTTACCAGTTGATTGAATAAACATTGATAGTTATAAGGTCAGATTCTGAGTAGATTTCTTTTTAAAGGATGCTCTTTGGAACTTTCTTGTGCTCTCTTCTACTTTTTATATCACCATCTAATGTATGTGAACTTGGGTACAATTTTTACAAAAGCTCCTGGGAAGGAGTCAGATCCTAAAAGATATTAACAAAGGCTGCAGTTGTTTTATGATAAAGTTAGCTCATTGAGAAAATTTTAAGATTTCTCATAGCCTATCAAAGTGCATGCATTTAATATATAACAGAACGAGGGGAGGAAAGATGAGCTATAGCTTGAAAGACAAAAGGGCATTTTGGAACTGAAGGGTTAAGGAACTGAAAGCCAAGATAAAGGACACGTTGAAGGAAGCAGAAAAATGGAGAATTGGAATGTGGAAAAGCTGTCATTTTAGAGAGAAAGAAGAAATCACATGATAAGAATTGAGTCAAGCTAGAAGAGAAATGACTAGGGATTGAATGTGAGTGGAAAGAAAAAACTCCCAGGCTGAGAATTAAAGTCGTATTGGCTATCAGAACGAACACAGAAACATGGTGACACAGTTATGTGTACAGAGTCAGAGAGATACTTTAGAAGCTGTAGCTTTGTGGAGGGGAAAAGGCAAGGGATATTAGGGCAGAATGCGCAGTAATAAGTTTTAGAAGAAGGAATTAGGGGATTACAGTCACTTCTGTTTTCTTTAGTGAAAGCTAGTCTTGCTCTGTCTGGGGAGATCATCCCCCTGTGCACGTGAGCAGCTCCATGAACGAGGCCTGACCATGAAGCTGTTAAGTGGGAAATGAACAACCAGACCTGCTGAGCTTGCCCTGCAACCAGCAGACTGGCATATGTTTGGGTGCAATCACCCCACATCCGTGGAGAAGTTTAAAAAAGCAATCTCAGATCACCAGTATATGAGGAGCAACAATTAAAAAGTCAAGGTCAAGAAAAGACTTACCTGAGGTCAGTTCAGTTTTAAGCAGACAAAGTGTAAGAGTAGAGGATACAAGTTTGTAAAAAGGCTAAGCTGCATGTTGAGAAGAAAGGAGAAAAGGATAAAGAATTTAAGAGTTGGTCATAGATGGCAAGATGATAGAAAAAAAACATAATAAAGTAGCCTGCATATGAAGGAAGTTAAAAATGAAGACAGCATTTTGATGGATTTGAGTTTGTTAAAGTGCTTGAAGAGAACAGATATATTTAAAGGTGAGGGTGGAATCATCCCAGAAGCAGAAATTTAGAAGTATTAAAAAGGTAACAAGGGGTTAAAAACAACTTATTGAAAGGAACAGAGAAGACAGTGGAAGTGAAAATGGCTTGAGTGAATGTATAGAAGCTTTTTTTTTTTAACTTCCCCAAACCAAAATATTGGAAAAGCAGTATTTTGCAGAGCAGCGACGGTACAATATAGAGGTACATAAACAAAGCCAGGCTTCAGGGAGAGAAAGAACAAAGATCAAGATGAGTAAAGAGAAGAAGGAAATTCTGAATTGCCGAATACTTTAAGCCTTGTGATTAAATTGTAAGAGTTTATATGAAATGAGCGTCCATATGGGTCCCTCTTAGAACTCAAAGAGGGTATAGGAATGGAAAATATGTGGGCCAGTTGTGTGTAACTGACAGTGTAGAGTTAAACAATTGTCTGCTTATTTTATTATAGTGACACAAGAATTGTTACCTTGCCGCCTTATAAAATGTGTTCTTTATGGGGTGACTCCCCCCTACCAATCTTTCATGAAAAATTATCAGCTGTCACAGTAAAGAGCCCACTGTGTTCTGTTGATTTTTCTACAAGTGACTCTTTTGGCTTTCTCTAGGCTGGGATATTATATTTGGTTTCTTGGGAGGCCAACCATGGTTGCCAAGTTCCTTGTGAACTGTTACCTAAATAGCTCCCACACCAAGGCACAAATGCAAAGGAGCAGTGGTCGTGAGCTTTGCTTTAGAAGTGGCCGTGTAGTTGTGCTACAGGGCTTGACCAAGTCGAGGTTTCACTATTTTTATTGTGGATATGGAATCATTTGGCTCCTAAACGCAAATGACCATGCAGATTGGTTTCTGCCTTTGCAGGGTTCAGTAATTCCAAAACCAAGATGCAGCTTCCTCCTTGTTTTACTATAATCATCTTTTGCACAGACAGTTTATTCTGGTGCTCTCAGACTTTCAGTTTTTGTTGTTATTCTTTTCATGGTAGTGAAGTAGTTCTGCTTTTTCTGCCATGACATCCCTTTTGTCCCTTCTTGTGGTTGGTGTTACAAGAAGCAAATAATGCTTCTTGTAAGTGTCTTGTCTGATCTACATAAAACTATAAATACATCAAAAAGGGAGTTTCTTAACTTCTAATACTATGGTGCCAGGCTGAGAATTTCCTTAAAATTCAGCTATGTGTCCTTTTTTGACTCTCTGTCTTCTGCATGCGATCCTATTCCTCTCTGCCCATCTCTCTGCTCTAGTCTTGTTCTTTTATATTCTGGGTTCTTCCTGTTCCTTCTCCTCTTTATTCTTGCTATCTGTAGAAACAGTCACTGCCCACAGTCTGAAGCACTGTTCGTTACTTTGTATATGTTTAAGATATGTTAAGCCATATTGCTTCTATGGTCCCACGTAGCAATTTCTGTCTTTCTGTGTAAGACCCTTCATTTAATGCCCACCTGGAGTAAGAAATATATGAAGAAATGTTATATGCTTCGCAGGATGAGGAAAAGTATTAGATACCAAGCTATGAAAAGGAAAAATAACTTCTGGATCATAAGGCCAGAAAGAATGGATCACTTTAATTGGTTATATAAAATTCTTTTCAAAATACAGGCTTGAAAATTTTTTATGAGCATCTTCTCATATCACTAAATGGTCTTTGAAAATGTAATTTTAATGTCTACATAATTGTTCATCATTTGAATGTACCGTAATTTATGTAATCACTCCTTATTGTTAGACATTTAGGTTTCTAACATACTTGATATTATAAATTATGGTATGATTAACATCCTCATACATTGATCTTTGTCTGCCACACTGATTATTTCCCTAGGATAAATTCCAAGAAGTTTAATTACCGGGTCACAGAGTAGTAACTATTTTATGGTTCTTGATGCATATTGTTAAATTGTTTTTCACAGTTTATGATGGTACTTACCTTACTGAATCCTAAAATTATTACCATTTAAAAAAATCTTTGCCAAACTGATAGTGTTTGGAACATAGTGATCACTCCACAAATGTTTGTTGAATGAATTAATGCATGACAAATGAACGAGGAATCATGTTTTGATTCACATCATGTGGATTACTAGTAAAATGGACTATCTTTCGGTCATTTGTATTTCTTTCTGTGAATTATTTGAAAATGTATTTATCCTTTCTTCTATTGGAGTTCATTTTTTTCTTACTGAATTTTATTATAATTAAGGATAATAACTCTTTGTCCGTCATATTAGTTATATCCACTTCTTCCTGATTCACTGGCTTTTAATTTTCTTTTACCACCTTGAAATCAGATAAACACTCCCCTGGATTTTCTTCTAGTGCATAATGAACTCAGTTTTTGTATATAATTATATAATTTTCCATATTATAATGCAGAAATAATAAGAAAATAAGTTCTGATGCTAATTCATCTCTAAAGACATATTCCAAGATTTAGTGTAACAGCAAATTCCTACAAACTCATCAGGGCAGGGTTTATAGGAATTACATGAGGGTGGTGTAAAGCATATGCCACAGAGAAAGCTTTAGTAGAAGAGATGGGGCCAAAATCCAAATCACCTTCAAGGCCAGACAGGGCATATGAATGAGTGATATGGGTACAGGTGAGGCTGGGACATTCTGATGCCCCTCCTCTGAAGCAGGGAGCCATTACACACTTCTGCTGACTTGCGAACTGGGATTGCAGGACCTGGATTCCCACTTCTCCCAATATTTCAAAAGAAGCCTGAAGTTTGAAATTTCTTAAAAATGTGAAAATCTCCTAACTCTTAAAAGTTGGCAACTTATTCAAGATTTTTACAAACACTGAGCAGGCCAAACAAACCTCACTAGCATGCCGAATGCAGTCCTTGAGCCTTTAGTTTACCACTTGTGGAGTAAGGGAGTTCAATTCATTGCTCATTCATTCATTCAATTGCATAGATGCACTGAGTGCTTACTAAATGCCAGGCACTGTGCCAGATACTAGCAGTGCAGCAGCAGAGAAGATCAACAACAGATCAGCGCTCAGGGAATTCACATTCTGGCTGGGAGCATGAAGGGTAGACAAACAACTCAGAAAGACAGCAGATACCTATATAAGCCATGCAGTGAATGAGAATAGGGGTTGGTGAAAAACAGTAACGGGATGCTCCTAGAAATTGGTTGATCTAGAGAGTTTTCTTTGAGGGGCTGAAATTGGAGCCAGATCTAAGTGAAAACACAAAAGCCAGTAATATGATATGGGTGGGGGGACGGCTTTCAGGCGTAGCATCTCAGTGGCTTAAAAGTGGCAATGAGCTTGGCATGTTTAAAGGAGCAAAAGAAGACCTGGGTAGCTTCACCGCTACCTGCCACACCAGCTATTAGTCCTTGAATATTATACTAAATCACATACAATTCAGCTCAGGTTCATTTTTATAAGACGGTCATTCCAGAACATTTATTGACATTTATGTCAGGCATTATGCTAGTTGCTAAGATGGAAAGATGAATTAAGATACAATCAAGAAGCTTACGATGAGGTGTATATAAGGGAGAGAAGGAGACAGAAAAATAATTCTAATTTAATGTAGTTGTATTACAGTGAAGGCATATACAAAATGCAGTTCCCCTAGAAATCAGGAGAGGCTTCATGGAAGAGATGACACCTGATCTGAATCTTGAAGGCTAGAAGGATTGGGGAAGACATTCCAGGCAGAGGAAACAACTTCTGAAAAAATGCACCATAGATATTTTGGAGAGGAACTTCTTTTGGTAATATTGTCAGGGATTCTATGTGGTATTGACTTACATCTTTGAATGAAGTGAACTACAATAAATCTGAATTGAGTAAACATCTTTGGTAACTGTAATGACTCTGATTGTAGGCACTTAGCAAATGTTGCACAAATGAGTGAATAAATAAAGAATGAATGAATGACTAGGACATGATATATTCTAAAATTTGATATTATATAGTTTACGTATTATAATTTAAAAACAGTATAAAGATATTTTCCTGTTATCATTATCACCATGATTTAAGGTAATGATAATTTCTGCCACTGAAGTATAAATTCCTTGCGTCCAGATACATCTTTTATTTTGTTTTGTTTCCATGCCAAGTACAGTGCCTAGAATATAGTAGATGCCCAAGAAGAGTTTGGGGGAATAACTTCTTGCAAAAATGCATGCATGCTGATAATATTTTATGTAATATAGGAACTATATAAGATTAATAGAATCCTACAAAGCTGATATTATTAAATAGCATTCTGGCAGTCAAGGATCTTATTCAACTGCTGTTGACTTTCTTTTTAGTTTTATAGATCACTCTCGTCAGTAAACTCTACGTAAACAGGACCCTGTAATATGTTCCCTCTTGCAAGGCACTTTTCTTATTTTTGTTCATGATGCCATCTTTCTTCTGAACTAATAGAATATCTCCTCCTATTGTTAAAACTCATTTTAGTGTTGCCTTAGTTCCTTTAAAATCCAAATTGAGACCTGCCTACCCCATTTCCTAGATAAATTCCAACCAACAATGATCTTTTCTTTGTTTTGAATTCTTACATTTGGTATGTTCACCCAAAACCACAAACATAATTTTACACTAGCTTATGTCGTATATTATCCTATAATTGTCCTTTAATTGTTTCATATATGTAGGTCTTAGCGACTTAATTAGTAGTAGATTCACAAAATCTGGGCAACCACAAGACCACATTTTCAAAAAAGAAACTTTCCACAGAGAAAAAATATAGTGAGAAAAAATGCCTAGATATTATATAATAGATTTAACACATTGACTGCCACACTCAAAAAAATTTTTTTTTCCTTGGGGCCATGGTGTTTTATTATGAAAATAGAATAAAAACTTTGAAAACAAAATGATCCTTTTTAATTTAACGAAAATTTTATTTTTTATTGTTTTCTGTGCGTGAGTTATATGCAATTAAATTGTCAATATTAATTGTAACAATAAGAACATCAACAAGTAAGATTGTCATGAACCAAGTGCAGGGTTTTGCCCAGGGGGCCACCCATCACGTAACATGTATACTACAGCATGGCAGGGTTGCCTGCACACCACGCGGCTCCCAAGGTAAAGAGATGTGTGAGTTACATATGCTTCACGAGGACCTGGGCTCAAAACTAGCATGAGTTAAGTACAACTCACATGGCAGTTAATGTGTTAAAGCTTCTAATAAGTACTTACATATTTTTCACTAAGCAACTAAAAATCCTTGGTTTACGGCCATTTAAATGACCTCTCAAATTCATGGTTAATGGGAGCAATAAAACATGCATTCTAGGAAATGGATTGAAATTGAACTCCCTAATTGTTAGTTTGGTGTAAGAATCATGAAGACAGGTTCAGTGGAAGCAATTATTTTTTTGCTTAACATCCCATATTTGTTAGATATGTATTTATTTCCGAATGACATAATTCTTAGAGCATCCGTCTGGATTCTAGCAATGTAGAAGGCTGTTGCTATGTCTCTGACTTCTGTCTGCTCTGACTTCAACTATATCCATTGAATTCAAAGTTTATTGGGAGAGCTAGAGATATCAGACCCTGGGACGGTTATCCTACTCTTAACCAAAGCCAGTATCTCTTTCTTAACTTTCTGGAGGGAGAGCAAGAGAGAGAGAGAAGGGATGATAGGAATGGCCATGGTGTTTTAAGGATTGTGTGAATTAAATACAACTCATGTGTATTTAACTTATGTCATGCTGAAGAAATTTTCTAGATATTCTGATAGTCTTAATTAATCAATTTTTTTCTTTAAAAGTTCTATTTCTGCTGGGTGTGGTGACTCATGTCTATCATCCTGACACTTTGGGAGGCCAAGGCTGGAGGATTATTTGAGGCCAGGAGTTTGAGACCAGCCTGGGTGACATAGCAAGGCCTTGTCTCTACAAAGTATTTAAAAATTAGCCAGGCCTGGTGGCATGCACCTGTAGTCCCAGCTACTCAGGAGACTGAGGCAGGAGGATTGTTTGAGCCCAGGATTTCAAGGCTACTGTGAGCTATGATTGTGCTGTTGTACTCCAGCCTGGGCAACAGAGCGAACCAAGTCTCAAAAAAAAAAAATTGTATTTCATAACTACAATTGCTTGAACTACATTCATTTTAAGAGATATGCATATAAATTACTCTAGCTAAATTTTAATTTATACTGAAATCATGTGAAATGTATATATCACTCAGACTACTTAAAATGTTTTCCTTAGAGACTTTTGCTGTTCACCTCTTTGCAGCTTCTATTTTCTTATGCTAATATGTAGTAATCAGCGTTGCTTCATTTACTTTATTTGTAGAAGCAGAAGGGTGGGTTTGTAATTGGATACATA
This sequence comes from Cheirogaleus medius, assembly GCA_008086735.1. Classification (NCBI taxonomy): domain Eukaryota; kingdom Metazoa; phylum Chordata; class Mammalia; order Primates; family Cheirogaleidae; genus Cheirogaleus; species Cheirogaleus medius. The sequence goes on from VBSM01002616.1 coordinate 34,923,615, forward strand.
ACTTCCATATCTAATATCTTTGAAGGGTTTTTAACTAACTTACGATTACTTCATCTTTATTGTTGCGTATAGTACAGAAAGTAGAAAACACAGCTGGATTTTTCAACTCACAGAGGCGCTTGTAGCTCAGTAGTATGTTGGCTAGAATATTGTACCAAGAATATTGTGCAAACAGCTTAGCTATTATTCACCTGTGCACCCTATATTTTCCGTAGGAGTTATTTATGTCACTCAACTTCTCTGACTTCAGCTTTCTCATCTGTAAAAATATGATGGGTGCCCATTAGCTATGTTTGCAAAGTAAACCTTCGGAGACCTATATGAACACCAGAGAGTAGTGAGACATGATGGCTCTTTTACTAGATTAAATTATGTTTTAAATAATGTAATGGAATAGCTAACCAGCTATCAGATATTTATGTATTTATTTATACCTTGTCTACTTATAAAGGAAATTTAAGGCTGAACAAGAAATGTACATGTATAATTACACCGTTAGAATATATGATCAAACGTCTTGAGAAGGAAAGGTGCTCTAAGTATGCTAAGGGTCTTGGCTAATATTCTTACTGTTTATCAGTTAGTGGTAGTTCTGAGCTTCTTGGGAACAAAGAATATAATTAATACCTATACTATTTGTTAATGACCAACTTTTTACTGGTATTTAATTCTAAAAGGAATTTATACAAGGGCATAGTACAACACAGTGGACAATGTTTTCTAAAATAGTTCTGCAGAATACACCAGATAAAATAATGCACCCAGCTGTTTTTCAGTCCTCATGGATAATGATCAACACTTTTGAGTTGTAATCAAGAATGAATATAATTAATTTTGAAGTGTGTTTAATCCAATAGTCATTATAAAAATAGATATTAAGTTCACTTCATAGACAAACTTTAATAATACAGGACCTTTCCAATATTTGAACTTAGTTGAAAAAAAACTTTTAAATATCAAAAGATTATCGTATTAAATCGCAGAAAATAGACTTATCCTAATTGCCCAGGTGTGTAAAAAACTGCTGTTCTCAGTGCTAGGGATGAAAGAGTGGGCAGACCGGCCCAAATCCCTCCCCTTCCTCCCCTTAATGAGCTTACATGCTAGTCAGGATGTCTCCCTCCTTGAGACCACATATTTTGGTCCTCTTGGGGCATATGTTCTACAGACATCAATTGTGTGGTGAGTAGGGAATGCATGGGATATAGAAATGAGACATAGTCTCTACCGCCTTGGGATATACATTTTATTAAAGGAGGGAGACATGAAGATAATCACACTGCAGCAAGTCCTATGAAAAATGTGTACCTGGGGCACTCTGGCATCTCAGGTTAGGAGTGTGCTTTGGTAAGTGAGTGTGGCAGAGCCAGAGAGAGTATGAGTGCCAGGGGGAGGCAGAGGAACAGAGAACATTGTCCCTCTATCCTAAGTCATTTGATCATTCACTCAGCATTCAAGCATGCAAATCTGCTTCTTTAAAAAAGCTCCAGCCCAATGGCCCATAACTCTGCTCCCTTTTGTAGCAAAACTGCTCAAAAGATGATATATAATTGCTGTCTCCAATTCCTGTCTTCCTATCTCTCTCTATAATCTGTTTTTGCCAGGATCACATTCACACCATGCCACCAAAACAGCTCTTGGTGAGGCCACCAGTCACTAAATCTCATAGTTGTCCTCATTCCACATCTTACTTGACCGTGTCACTAACATTTGACACAGTTGGCCTATCCCTTCTCGTTGAAATACTTTCTTCACACAGCAAAAGCTCCAGGTCTTTCTGTTTCCTTCACTGGTTCCTATTTCTCTCCCTTGCTTCTGTTAGAGGTGTTCTAGTCAGAGTGTTATAAGATTCATCCCATGGATCTCTCGTCTTCTTAATCAATGCTCACTCCCTGGATAGTGTCATTCGATCACATGACTGTAAACATCATCTGTACCATGAAAAATTCCAAATTTATATCTTCAGCGTGGGCCTCTCTTCTGGACACCAAACTGGTACCTCTAACTGTTTGCTCAAGATCCGCATTTGGATATCTTTATGGGCACCTCACACTTAACATATCCATAATGGAACTCTTGATTTTCCCACCATCTGTACAACTTAGATACAAACCCAGACACTCAGACTCCAGAGCCTCAACTCCTTAACGTTACTCTAACCCAAGTCTGAGTTGATGCCTCTCCCATGTGTGCCCATCTCACACTGTGTTTACTGTGATCGTAGAACATATACCGCTAAATTGTTGTGGTCTATTTACTTGTTTGTCTCCTCTACTAGACTCCAAACTCCATTTTATTCATGAATGTCACCCAGTACATAGTACTGTGTTTGGTACAATCAATGGTTGCTTGATTGACTGAGTAAATGAGTGACTGTTAAAGTCAACAAGTGCTGTAGATGACTAGAAAGGAAATGGGGTAATATTGGCTGGATTTACTGTATAAGGCTTTGTGGAGGGGCTTACATTTTAGATGAATCTTATGGATTGATAAGATTGAGATAAGTAGGCCAGGCATGGTTGTGCATACCAGCAATCCTAGCACTTTGGGAGGCTGAGGCAAGAGGATCACTTGAGGCTGGGTGTTTGAGACCAGCCTAGGCAATGTAGCAAGACCCTGTCTATACAAAAAAATAAAAAAATTAGCCAGGCGTGGTGGCACGCACCTGTAGTCCCAGCTATTGTGGGAGACTGAGGTGGGAGGATCTCTTGAGCCCAGGAGTTTGAGGTTGCAGTGAGTTATGACGATGCCACTGCACTCTAGCCTGGGCCACAAAGCAAGACCCTGTCTCTTAAAAAAAAAAAAAAAAAATCGAGACAAGCAGAGAAAGGAGAAGAAGAGGAAAGCTTTCCATCATAAGGAAAATATGCTCAGAGGCAGGGCAATATCCACCATGCTGTGTGTGTGCAAGTCAGGTTCTCTGGGTCCTTACAGCAAGGAAAGAGAAAGCAGTGTGGTGCACCTGTGAGAGGTAGCTACGGAGAAACAAATCTTATCAAATTGCGGAGGACTTCAAGTACCCAGAAATAATCCCATAAAAATATTTATTGAAATGTAACATAGCATATATTTCTGCTAACTCATTCCTGACAGTACTTAGTTCTTACTTATGTTGCCATAAAATGAATGAGACATTAACGATTTTGTAAAATGCTGAACACAATAATGCAAGGACAAACGGCACCCAAGTCTACTATAGAAAACATCCACCAATTGAAAAGCATTATTACAAGTCTTAGAAGGATTGTTTAATGGTTATACTTTTATTCATTTACTAATTTATTCCCTGACATTATTAAGCAAGTTTTTAAAGATATATCAATCGTAAATGAGCCCATGAGAAAACAAAATTAGCAAACACATAAGCCAATATAAAAACACTTATGTCAAAGCACTAAGTAATGTTCAGGATATATGTGTTTATGTATGTGTTTGCATGTATCTGCCCATAATGTTTATTGATTAACTTGTTTTTCCAGCTTGAACATAAACAAAGAACATTTAACTATAACTGACATTGTACTCTGTAGACACTTCGAGGAAGTATGAGATGGAATGCCAGGATAGACGGGTCCAACTAATACTGTTTTAGTCAATAGATCCAGTACTAGGATATTAAAGTGATGTATAAAACTGGTTTCTCCCGATATAATGACCATGAGACTCATGTAGGTACCGTGTTTCCCCGAAAATAAGACAGGGTCTTATATTTATTTTTCCTCAAGAAGACACCCTAGGGCTTATTTTCAGGGGATGTGTTATTTCTTTTAAGTACAGTACAACAATCTACATTTATTCAAATATAATTAAGTCGTCTTCTTCTGGAACATCATCATAACTCTCCAAACCCCGAATTCCATCCTGAATTTCTTGCGACTCTATTTCCTTTAGAACCATTGGCTCCAATCTCTCATGTCGAGCAATAGAGCTCTCATGGGGCAGATGAGAAGGGCTGCTCGTCTTCTTTACCGCTCCTGGAGGAAATGCATGGGTTGTGCAGATACGCTGTGTAGCCACGCCCATCCCTAGGTCTTATTTTCCCGTTAGGGCTTCTATTGCGCAAATGCTTAGAAATCCTGCTAGGGCTTATTTTATGGGTAGGTCTTATTTTCAGGGAAATACGGTATGTGAGTCTTACTATTAATAGTTATGGAGCAAGATTGCTCAGCCTTTGTGTTTTGTGGCTGTTGGTGCATTTTGAGTTTCAGAATTGCTTACAGAGGCACAGCAAAGTGGCAGACCATCGTGACAAAATAATGCTGGAATATCAACTGTTGAGCTAAAAAAAATAGTTAGAAAACTATTTCTCTTTCCCTCCTCCGAAAGGGAAATAGTTGTCCTCAGCTAGACCAAAAAGGTTCCTTCTATGTCACAACCAAGTGATTATCTGAAATTATACAATAGGGGAAAATTCTGGAAAGTCCCTTGTCAGGATTTATGTTATCAATGAAATGAGGTCAATTTTAGCAATATAAAATTGATTAGTTCAAAAGTTACCTTCTAGAAATGTATCTTTATACTATTTGCAAGCTTGTGTAACTTTATCAGGGGTTTGCAAACTGCCACATAGTAAATATTTCAGGCTTTTCAGATCATACTGTCTCTGTTGCAAATACTCAACTCTGCCCAAAACAGCCATAGATACGTGTAAACAAAAGAGCATGGCTGTGTTCAAATAAAACTTTATTTTAAAAAACAGGTGGCAGACCAGATTTCACCCAGGAGCTGTATGTAGTTTGCCAAACCCTGGTGTAGATGATTTTTTATATTTGTCACAGTCAGAAAGCTTCCTGTGTCCCATATTTGAAATGTCTTTGTAAGAACTGATGGGTCACTTATTTTTAAATGTTTTTCGTGTTTATATTTATACTGTTTAGTCCACTTTGTATATGAGTGTAACACACCACATACACACGGAGAGACATACACATGGAGTTTCTAACTGGATAAAAAAGAACATACTGGACCCTAACCCTAACCCTAATGGAAGTTCTTTCTTCCATTGCAGCGGTTCTGCAAGTTAAGCATTCTATAGGCTGTGGAAGCCTTATCATAAATGAGAATTGACTAGCCAATTGATAGTGCAGGCTTGTGTTCATTCATTAGATTGAGAATATGAATGAATCAAGTATGAATCAGAAGTATGAATGAATCAAGTAGAACAGAAGCAGAAGAGGGGAAGTGAAGCCAGAAGTAATTGGAATGAGACACATCCAGGGTCCTAGGTCCGAGGGCAAACTAAAGAACCATAGCTGGGGGCAAGGGAAGTTTTCCACTTTCATCCGATGTACAGCTTGGGAAACACTATGTGTTAAAGTTGAGGTCCAAAGCAGTGGCTCTCAAATTGTAGTGCGCATCAAACTCCTGGACCCCATCCCCAGAGACCCCGAATAGGTCTGGGGTAGGGCCCCAAACCACTTAGAACTGTATATCCTGTATGTTCTTATTCAAGTTGTCTGTAGACCACAGTTTCTAAAAAAGCTACTCCAGACTTTTGCCCTTCTCAGCTTCCTTCCCTAATTGTCTGATAGCCAGATCACCTGACCCAGAGACAGCCTCTGCTCATTTCCTGCCCTTCCTTCTCCTTTTTTGCTTTCTACCTTGCTGGTACCAACCTAAACTGATTATTGCTTATTTCATTTTTATTAACCCTCATCTCAGAAATTAAAAGAAATTAACCTCTACTGATTATCACCAGGAAAACAGCTTGTACCAAAACAAACTAATCATAACCCTTTCCTCCCTGGGCATGTACTCCTTGGCCCCGTAAAGCAGTGTGAGGATCCGGAGCCTCTCACTGGTCTATATGCACGTCTCTAGTGACCAGAGAAGAAGAGGTAGCCAGAACAGCTGGGGCACAGAAAGGGAGAGGACCAGAGGTAAGCTGAGGAGGTTGGCAAAGACAGATCAGGACATGCACCTCTTGCTGAGGGTTTTGGACTTTATCCAGGAGCAATGAGAAGCCATCACCACTGCCCTTTCCTAAGTCCAAGCACCACTTCATCTCTAGCTGATTTAATGACTGGTAATGGCTTAAAGCGAGTGAAAGTGATGTGAGAGTCTTGGATAGCTCCTGGGTATAGAGTTGGTTGGTGGGCAGATGATGGTGCATTTCACAAGACTGGAGATGGAGAGGGCTTAGAGGTGAGATGGAGAGAGAAGCAGCTTGGTGCTAGACCTTTGGGATCTAAGGAGCTTGTGGGACACTGGGTTGGAGGAGTACAACAGGCAGTTGACTGCACGTGCTTGATTATCAGAAAGGAGAGGTAGGCTTGGAACACAGATGTACAGAGACGTGAGTGTACTGATGCTAGTTAAAATTGTAGGTGCAGATGAGCTTTCCCAAGAAAAGCAATTGGAATGAGAAGAGTAGAAGATCAAAAATGGAACCTTGAGTAACATCCAACTTTAAAGGAAAGAAGAAGGACGAGAAACCCACAGAAATGGGTTGAAAAGGAGAGGTCTGAGGGAATGGGATATAAAAGCAAGGGAGAGAGACTCCCGAATAAGGATGAGACCAGTGGCCCTAAACTCAATAAACAAGGTGCAGCTGCAAACCTGACCCCTGGCTTTGGCACTTGGCAGGTCACCAGCCTTCCACGTTGAGTGTGGGGCCCCAGACTGGACAGCAGTGAACAGAAGAGGCCGTGGAATTTACTACCTGGAGAGCAGGAGCACTCCAAAATGCATGTTAGAGTCAGAGAAGCAATGATTCAAAGCAGCTGAGCCAGAGTGTCCTCTTCTGATCCCTATTATCATAAACAGAATGAAAATGAAATATCAATTCTGAAACCTGGAGGGGAGGGGAGAGTGAGATAGACACTGGTTACAACACAAATTGTCTTGCTGTCACTCTCAGCAACTTTATTTATACCCTAAATATACTGCAGTTGCTCTTCAGTAGAAATGTGTGTGGGGGGAGGAGAGAGAGAGAAGGAGAGTGTGTGTGTGTGCGTGTGTGTGTATTGTTTAAAATGTCCACCCCCCAAGATTTCCTGAGGCTCCTCCCCTGAGCAGGGCAGCATTCCCTCCAAGCAGTACCCATAAAGGGCTAATAGGAAATACTCACAAGGTCCAGCTTTCAGAAGCAGATCTTTATCTGCCAGACTAGGGATTTGTTTTAGCTTGTCTTGTGCCCACCCTGCGCAGCGCTTTCTGGTTCTCATCTGGTAAGGCACGCTATGGGATCACAGCCACTGCGCTAATTAAATGTCAGTGGGTTTGGGAGCTGCGGGAAGGCCTTCACTCCCTTCACGCTCAGATTGCCCAGAGGATGGGAGAAGGAGAGGCACATCAACCTTCCTGAAGCTCATTAGGGTAGGGAAGTGCTCGAACTGAGACAGCTTCAGTGTTCAGATCCTAAATGGATGCCGCAAGAGGGCTCACAAATGAGCTCCAAAAGGAATAAATAAACTCATGTCTATGTAGTTTTAATAGAAAACAATTTCTCTGGGCAAGTTTGCCTTGAAAATGTCCCCCTCCATCAGCCCCTATTATATTGACCATATCATTAATTCTAGAGGTGTTTCATATTTGCCTTGTTTTTTTATAGTTGATCATTCCTACGTGTTTAACATGAACACAAACAAAGGGAGAAGTCTTCCAAGGTAATAATTTAAACACATATATCAAGAAGATATCAATGTTTGGGGTGCAGGTGGCGACAGGCAACCTTTCCTGGCTTCTCCAGGGGGGCCTGGTGCTGTGTGTGTTGTGATCTGAGTGTGCTGTCCTGCAGGATCGTCACCCACCTCTCCCTGGGATTACTCAGAGCTCCCTTTCTCCGTAAGTGGCAGGATTCTCTAACCAGTTTTCCACTACCCTCCCCCAGACAGCCTGTGCCATGGGCTCCACCCTCAGGATGCCCCGTGGAGCTGCCCACCCCTCTCCACTCCGCTTGCTGGTTTCCTCCTCCCTCCATCCTCTTTTCTGGCCTGGACGACTGCAGCAGCCTGCTGTCTCATTGTTTCCAGTTAAGTCCCTTTTCAATCCCCTCTCCACGGGGAAGTCAAAGTGATTATTCTAAAATGCCAGCTGATCCTGTCTACCTCCTCGCTAAACACCGCAGGAGCTTCCGGTAAACAGCATGCCCTGGCTCACGTGGCTTAGGAGATCCTTTATGAGCACGCTCCTGGTGACACTTAATTTTTCTGTTATTTTGGTTCATATTTATCAAGTGTGTATGCGCTTTGTATCAAGAGTCTCATTTAAACATCACAATAACTCTCAGAGGTAAAGATTAATAAAGTCCTCTTAGGAACCTCACTTTCAGAAGAAGAAAGTGAAACTTAGAGAAGCTAAATACTTTGCCCGTGGTTGCTCGGTTAACATGTAGGGTGTAAGGGATTTGTCCGGAGCCAGTGATGCTAACCCCTGCACAGTCCTGCCCTCCAGCCATCTCCGTGACCACCCCTCTTCTTGCGCTCTATGTTCCAGAATCTGCCCACCTCGTTCACTACCACCTGCTGCTCCAAACTGCCACCGTCTCTCACCTGGATTGTCACAATAGGCTCTGACTGTTCTCTCTGCTTCCATTCACCCAGGTGTTCCTTAGTGTCTTCTCTAATGCAGGTAGCCACAGTGAACCCTTAACACATTGACTGCCACACACACAAAAACCAGAAACTTTTCCTTGGGGCCACAGTGTGGTTATTATGAAAATAGAATAAAAACTTTGAGTGTAATTTGAAGATGAACATAAATAGAAAAACAAAATTTATTGGCTTCTATTCATTTAGTCCATGTTTTTAGAGTTAAATTGTCAATATTAATTGTAACAATAGGAACATCAACAAGTAAGACTTTATATATGCTTTCTTGGGGCCCCCAGGTCAAAACTAGAGTGAGTTAAATGCAACTCTGATGACAGTAAATGTGTTAAAAATGCAACACAGATTATGTCACCTCTCTGCTCAACACCTTCTAATACTTCCAGTTCCTCAGCAAAAGTTCATCTTGCATTGGTTCAAAGGTCTCCCAGTATGACCTGGCCCCTCCACCTCCTCTTCCCACCTCTGTGGCCACTTCCCTCCTGATTTACTCTGCTCAAGCCACACTGTTCTCATGGCTGTGCTTTGGAGCCAAGAACCATAGTCCTGCTTTGTATTTTTAAGTTTCCGTTCAAATGGTCTCTGACTTTCCCATTTTGATAGACTGTGTATTTGTTTGGTTATGTCTCCCCCATCAGCAGAAAGCCAGCTCCATGAGCGGAGGAGCTTCTGCCTGCTTTGTTCACCATTATAACTCACCATTATAACCATTATAAGCTCTAGGTATTATAATACCTAGAGTATAACTTGGCACATATCAGCGGTCCATTAAATATTTTAGAAAGAACATACAAGGCATATATTAATAGTTGTATTTAGCTCATGATGGCTTAAATTTTAAGGAGAATTTTTTTTGTATTGGATTGGGAGAAGTGGGTCTTTATGTTATGTTAATATTACATATAAAGTGCTTTTTGGATCTGACAATAATTAATATTGTTTCATTTATGGATAATTCCTGACCTCATTATATATTACCAAAGACACTTACAAGGCGGACAATAACTTTGTCATATATCTATATGTTTATGTGTATTCAGTACCTACATCCTTAAATGTCTTTTTACCAGTTAGCTATGTATTTTTTTGGAATGGAGGATAAGTTTTTCTAAATGAGTTTGTCTATACATTTTCTCTTTCCTCCCTTCTTCCTCTCTTTTCTTTGCATGTCCTCCCTTTGTCTTTTCATTTGCATCCTGGGCCATTTACCTTCTGAATGACTAGATAACATTTAAAAGTGTGTTCGATGTCACCCAATGAACTAGTAAGGAAATACTCTTAATGCTAGTCTGTTCGAAATTCTTTGTCTCTTTTCAGTGTAATTCAGCTGATCTGAATCCTTACTTAGAGTGAAAATTCACCTTGCCACCTCATTTCCTCGGTCATTAGGTTTGCCTTTGAAATGCAGAAGTTCATTTGAGCAGTAATTCTCTCACTTTTAAGAACTACTCTATCTAACAAAAGCTGACCTTTTTTTTTTAGCAGCTGTTGAGTAGACAGTTAAACATAGAGACAGCAATGGCATGATATTTCTCAGTCTGATGTAACTCAGAAATAGAAAGCCGAAGAAACCTGAAGTTGAAATGCTTTCAAGCAATTGAGCTTAAAGTTCCTGAAAATTATCTCATAGAGCTTCTTCTCACCTCCCCATATTCCACCCCCGATTTTACAGCTGGCTAATTTGTGCACTTCAGATTGGATTTCTGAGCACACTGGCAGTGCGAGAACTGTTGTGGAACTCATCATTATGATTTCAAGCCTTTAATTAACCCACTTTAAAGTGGCTTTGTCAAGACTATGAGCAATAGGAAAGCAATTGACTCAGATTAGGTATATCATAGAGAAGAGTGGAATAGTAATACTGTGCTCTTCACTAAGCCTCATCTGCTCAGGAACTTAAGGAGCATTAGAAGCACAGATCCTGCAGTAATTCTTTTTGATATATCATTGTAGATATTATTGTTATTTCACAGCAAGGTAAATTAAACATGAAAAGATCAAGTGACTTGAATGTGTTGCCATGAAAGGTCAGTGGCAGAGCCAGAAATAGCCCCTCAGTACAGGAAATAAGCCCGCTCACGCCAGCAATTACTCTGAGAGCAACAGCTCTCTAAGTTTTCACACGCGACCACAAGAACTATTTGAATATGGTCTATGGTCGCAAAAAGATGGCTTTCTTCACCTCTTGGTGCTTGCCTTGGAAAAAAAAAAAAAGAATCACTAAAAACAGTGAAATAATCAGAATGCTTTTAAAAGATAAACAATGCTATTATTCCCATTTTCTTTACTGTTATAAGTAAATGACTAGTTTATTCCAGAAAGAGGAATTACAAGGAAAGTATCCAGTCATGTAAACTGTTCTTGACTTATTGACAATGGCTGGATACTTTCTGGACAGCCCTTGTATTGTAAGGTAATTCACCATTTTCTAAAAATTTTCTTTTGGAAAATTAAACATTATCATTAAAAACTGAACTAACAAATAAGCAAGCCAAAAATATTCTGTTCAATCCATGCATCCATTCATCCATCTAATAAATATTTATTAAGCAACTGTTCTGTGCCAGGCATTGTTCTAGATGCAGGAATATAGCAGTGAACAAAAAATCCCTGTCCTCCTGGGACTTGTGTTCTAGGTAAGGAACACACTAAAATCAAATGAAGACTATTTCACACTCATGTATCATCTGAATCATCATGGAGAAAGATCCCTGTGTTCTGCTAGTATTTCTCAGAACATATTTGAAAACTCATGTTGGAGGGGCCGTGAATGGAAATATCCAACAATTTCTTCCTGGATGCTTGAAGAAGCAACTCAAGTAATATTATCTTCTCATCTCTGGATCTATAGAAAATACATTATTTTCTGTGTGAATAGTGAGATCCAGAAATTTCAGACCTGCCTTTAGTTACATCAAAAAGAAATCAGGCCAAAGAGATGTCTCTCTTTTATCAATTCTACAAAATGAAAGCAAAAACTCCAGGTGTACATAATTTCGGGATTTCCCAGAAATCACTTGCTACCTTCTCTTTCTCATTAATGTTTATCTGTAGTTTGAATAACCCCACTTAATATGTAGAATTAGTTTCTTGCTTTCTCACTCAAATATTTTAACTCTTTTGAATAGGACTCTGCATGATTAATTTAGGATATTTTTGTGAAATACTGTTTTCAGATAAGATGACCTACATACACAGTATTTATTTTCATATAGTTGTAATCATTCAGAAACTATTGATGTATATTCTTACATTGATATCAGAAGCAATGAAGCATTATACCTCATTAAATTTTGCATGAAAAATATAAAAGGGCAATATTTTCCATTAAAGTGATAAATTCTTTGTGAAATCTTAAGTAGCTTCTGAAGTGTTGAAGTAAGAGAAGATATAAGCTATTTTAGTTGAAAAACTGGACTAAAGAATAAATTTGTCTTAAATAATTGTGGGGCAAAAGCTTGTTTTAGAAGATGATTTTGTTCATCTCTTTTCATGGTAATAAACTTATAAAGCAATTTTGTGAACTAATATATTTATCATGTAGTAAATATAATTATATAAACCTCCTTATAAACTAACTTTTTACTTTATTGGGATTGAAGTCATTTTTACTGTTTTAGTATGAGTTGTAGTTTGTTTTCTGTTGCTGTAACAGAACACCTGAGACTGGATAATTGCTAAAGAAAAGTGGTTTGTCTGGAGTCTGGGAAGTGCAAGGTTGGCTGGCTGCCCCTGCTTGGCTTCTGGTGAGGGACTTGGGCTGTGACGAATGTGGCGTGGAAGAGAAAGGGAAGCAGGCCAGAGTTAGGGGGGCCTTGTTTTATAACAGTTTGCTCTCCACATAACTAATCCAGTCCCTGGAGAGCAAGAACCCACTCGCTCTCTCTGAGAATTAACCCAGTCCCTCTCGAGAGTGGCATAATTCCTCTTAACAACCTAATCACCTCTCAAGGGCACCACCTCCCAGTACAGCCAAATCAGCGACCAAATATCCAAGACATGAATTCTGGGGTCACACTCAAACCTTAGCAGGATGGGACTTTTTTCAAAGAGCAAAGTGAGCTCAGAAATTAGAAGCTATCCATGATAAATAACCAGTTTTTGAAAATTAAGTGGAATGTATTTTACATGCCCAATCCCAGTCGCAATGTTTTTTTTGAAAATGTGCTCAGTAAATTTATTGTTACTAAGGGTATCTAAATGTTTATGTTTTCCTTGTATGTTTTTAAAGGAAGAAACTTCTTTTAAGACACTTGATTTTTTTTTGGAGACAGCCTCTGTCACCCAGCCTGGAGTGCAATGGTGCAATCATTACTCATTGCAACCTCAAACTCCTGGACTCAAGCAATCCCCCTGCCTCAGCCCCCCAAGTAGCTGGAACTACAGGCATGTGCCACTACACCAGGCTAATTTTTAAACATTTTTTGTAGAGAAAAAAATTTTCTCGCTCTGTTGGCCAGGCTGGTCTCAAATTCCTGGCCTCAAGCAATCCTCCCGCCTTGGCCTCCCAAAGTGCTGGAATTATAGGTGCGAGCCACCGCATCTGGCCCACTTGATTCTTTTATGTTTAATTTTAGTTGAAAAAAAAAACTGGTGGATTTTGGTCATAAATCCAAATTGTTTGTGGTGATGCTATCTACTATTTATTAGAACAGTGGTTCACAAATGTTGGCAGGATTGAAATCATGTGGAGGGCTTACTCAAACAGATTGCTGGGATCCAACCCCTAGAGTTTCTGATTCAGAAGGGCTGAGGTGGGGCCTGAGAATTTGTATCTGTAATATGCTTCCTGGCAATCCTCAGATAGCTGTTCCAGGGACCCCATTTTGAGAACCATTCTATTAGGATGAGTGTTAGCAATCAGTAGGAAGCTAGCTTCATTATCACAACACTTCGTAATGCTTCATATCAAACCCATAGTACAAAGACAGCTTACTTGCTAAAAACTGCCTTAGATTATTTAAAAATGCGTTGTTTTTTGTGGGCCATTTACTTTGTTTTTTCTCTCTTTCTCTGCCCTGCTTCAAGGGTCGAGCTATCATAAACAATTTATTTACTATAACCACTAAAGATCTTTTATTATAATTTAAGATAGACCCTAATGAATAGGAGTCTTGATCATCTGAAAGATAAGAGTTGTTTGTTTTATTCTTTAAATCTGGCAAATTTCTTGTTATTTTGCACCTATCTTTATCTTAGTTTGGTCACCATTATCATGGAAATGATTAACTGTTTTCTAAGAACCCTAGTGGATTTATTTTAGATATTAGATGGAGCTCATGTTTTTTAAACTCCTTGAGTAAAGATGCTATAGTGAGTAATACTGGCATTCTAGGGTCCCTCCTTCGATCCTGCTGGGGGGAGGGAAGGGACCAGTTCCTTACTTCTCTATAGTTGTGTGTGTGTGTGAGTGTGTGTACGTGTGCATGTGGACAGAAAGCAGTCTTGAGATCTCATGCTTTCATTTTAGTTGATCATTCTTTGGTCTGGTGGCCCACAAATCCTCCATAGCTGCCTTTCCAAGGTACTCAGGAGTTCGTACCAACTCTTTCTTAGGTTTGTCAAACCGTATTCCTTACAATGATCACCCCTCTGTTCTATTTCCTGTCCACCACCTCCTCTTCCTCTTGGCCATGCTTTCTTTGGGGCTTTCTCTGGATTCTCAAGAGCCTACTTTGGAAGTTCAGAAAAATGAACATTGTTTCTTTCTGCTTCCATTCCAGTTACAATCCAAAATCTGCTCAAGAAAAAATGGACAGCTGTGCTTAACTAGGGAAAAGGGGTGTCTGGAAAACAAAAAAGAAGGACAAGAATTAACTTTTTAGAAAAGAACAAGATTTGTTACTTTTCCCAGGCAATCCATTCCATTGTACTCTTTGGTGGGGAATCAGTGCTTTCATCTCTTCCCATAGTCCATCTCTAATACTCTTCCCCATTTTTCTCTCCCAGCTTTTCCCATCCTCTCTCCACTCTCTGATGATCTCACCCCTGGACTTGGGGAAACTACTCTTTCCTCCTTGAGAGGAGAGTCCTTGCTTACAGCCCTGCGCATGTGTCATGGACTGTTTAGCCTCTGACTTCTGCTGGGTGTTAACTGGGGTTTCCTGCTGCCCGGATTCTGCTGACTGGGGTGGAGAGGAAGAGCTCCTGTCTGCTAGGAGTGCCTGAAGTCAACTTCCTTCTAAAGTGCCTAAGTGCAAGCACTGCCTGCCACCGTGAATATTTTCTTGCTGAGACTACACGGTTCAGTCTCATGTGAGAAAGCCTTTTCTTCTTTTTAACATGACTTTTTGACCCTACTCCTAACAGAATAATAATTCAGGCATTAATATTCTGGAAGAAGAGTTATTTCTTCTTTGGGCTCTGTTCTTTATGAACAGCCCTGAGAGTAGGACAGATGGCACCATTCCCAGGTGGATCCTCTCTGATCCTCCAAATTCCTTTTCTGATAGAAAGGAAAAGCATGGTTAAGAGAATCTCAGTTTATCTTGCCACAATTAAGAGAAAAATTCCTTTATGGTTTGTATTATATTTATTTTAACTTCCTAGGGCTGCCATAACAAATTTCCACAAACTTGGGAGCTCACAACAGCAGGTATGTATTGTCTCACAGTTCTAGAGGCTGGAGTCCTAAGTCAGGGTGCCAGCAGGGCCATGCTCTCTCTAAAGGCTCTGGGGCAGGATCCTTCCTTGCTCTTCCTAGTTTCTGGTATTTGCCAGCAATTCTTGGCATCCCTTGGTTTATATCACTCCAGTCTTTCCTATGTCATCACATGGCCTTCTCCTTGTGTGTCTGTGTCCATATTTCCTTTATTTGATAAGGACACTAGTCCTTGGGTTAGGGCCTACCCTAATCCATTGTGGCCTCATTTAACTTTGTTATTAATACATCTGCACAGATCCTAATTCTGAATAAGATCACATTCGTAGGTACCAGGGGTTAGAATTTGAGCATAGATATCTGGTTGATTTGGTTTGTACACAGTTCACTCCCCAATAGTGTTCTGGATCTGAACTCCTCACAGGCCCTGAGTGTGGCTGCAAATTCTCTTCCCAGTCCTGCCTCTCACTTGCCGTCCCTGTGACGTGGCTCCTGCAGACTCCTTTCTCTATGCAGACTTGCATCCTTGTGCCATCCTTTCTTCTTCCTTTCTACCTGGGGCCACTTTATCCATTCTTTAAAAACTTTATCAGATGTATTTCTTACTCGATTCCTTTCTTAGTGCCACCAAATCGCATGTGATTCCTTGTAATTCTGCCCTTTCTGCCCTCAATGTTAATTACATTTCCATCGCTGTTTTAATTCCTTTAGCTAGAAAGTAGCTTGCTTAAAAGAAGAAAATAAGTCTGCTTATCTCTAGAACTGTAGCTAGAACTGTGATTTGCACATAATAGGATCACAAAATCAAAGGAAAATAGATGTTTTTAACACAGAGGGTTTCCATATTTTACATGTCAGGATAAGTAAAACATTAGTTTATGTCCTCTTCTGATTTCCCTCTGATTCAAATAGGAACAGTGTTTGGTAGGAAACCACTGTGCAATTATTAACATGAACTTACAACACAATTATTCTGACTTCAGGCTCCAGCTCACTTTGTGATCTTGGGAAAGCCAATTGCTGTGTCATAGTTTTAGCAATTCATAAAAGTAGAACTTATACCAAAAAAAAAAAAAGTCCACAGGTAAAAAGAACCCAGGAATGATGAAATGATTGTTAAATATCATTCAAGCGCAATTTCTTGATTTTTTTTTACTCTATCCTTACTTGGATCCAAACTGAAAGGAGCATTAACATCCTAATGGTAAGAAGATAAATGTGAAATCATTTAATAAAGGATGCCACTAAAAATGAAAAGCCCAGGTCTGTCATCTTTATTCCCCAATCTTGGCTACAAAAGCTACATGGTGTTGCTCAAAGACCCTGCTGCAAGTCATGTGTGTTAAGGTATAATGTTTATACTTATGTGTGTATGTATTCTATGAATATATACATACACATGGGTTTATTCTTGTTTAGCATTTGCTTCTATACTTAACTAAATCACAGAGTCATGATTGATAATTAGATGCATGATTTTTTTTCCAATACATCATGAAAGAATCTCTAGGCCTTCTTGACAGTCTTTCCCCATGGGGAATATACCTTTGTTCTTTCATAAGGCTAACTGTCCACCAATTCTGTGGATCTCTTCCTCACTAATGTATACGTATATACTGTATCTGTCCCTGTGTTATATTACATTTTGTTGTAAAATTTAATATTATGAAGTGTGATAAATTATTGCAGGCCTAGTTTTCCTATTGGTAATAATGACCTGATATAAATGTTCTTTATTGGTAAAATTCTTCTGACACAACATACTAAGTAGATAGGCACCCTTTCCACACCATATATAAAACAATTGCTACTATTTTGGTTCATAACAATTGTTGTGGATTGCAAGTATTTCTAGGACCCCTTGGCTTCTCACCTATGGCATTGCTCCCTTTTAACATTCAGTGCAGTTGCCCAGGTTCAAACTCTCATTATTACTAATATTGATTGTTGGTTGGTTTTCTGGACCATGTTGTATAGTGACATCTGCTAATTTCAAGTCCTATTGTGAGAGTCTCTGTCAATGGTAAAGTTGGATGTCATGAGACAGCTGTCCTTGAATATCTTCATTAGCTGTTTTTCAGTTTTTAATTAGAATTTAAATTAGATTTCTTACTGTGACAACTCTCCACAGATGTGCCATACTTGTCTAGAAACTTACCAAGTATTTTTATCTTTGGTTTCCAAAGCACATAATAGTTACTGGTGCTATTGCTTCTTTGTGTTTTTGTTTTGTTTGTTTGTTTGTTTGTTTTTTAAGATAGGGTCTTGCTCTGTTGCCCAGGCTAGAGTGCAGTCGTGTCATCATAGCTCATTGCAACCTCAAATTCCTGGGCTCAAGCCATCCTCCTGCTTCAGCCTCCCAGGTAACTGGGATTACAGGTGTCTGCCACCATACCTAGCTACTTTTTCTATTTTATAGAGATGGGGTCTTGCTTTGTTGCTCAGGTTGCTATTGCTTCTTTGGATACTGGCTTTTTTTTTTTTTTGATGTCATATAAAAGGGTACCTGGCAAGGTATAGTAGACATAATGTAGCTAAAGAGCCCGTAACTGAGGCAACTGAATGTCTTTGGTTGACAGTGCTGTCATTTTACAGAATTTTTAAGATAATTGCATACATAAGGGAGCAAATCTTTTAAAAACTATTGAGCATATGTTAATTGCTCTCTGAGACACTGTATTGTGCTTTTAGTGAACTATTAATTTGTACCAAGAAAGGTCTATATTGATACCAGTCATTTTTGTGCATTTCAGAGTCATTGAGATATTCCTTAATTATTTTATATTTTATCTATATAATAAGGATACTATCCTTGCTTTATCATATAGGGGTCCAGTCAACATTTGTGAGTACCCAGTCCCTTTCTCCAAATAGCTTACAATCTGTCAGAAGATATCTGATAAACATATACAGAAATCTGTAAATATTTATATACATTTAAGTGTATAAATAACTATGAAACAAGAAAAATGTGAGTATAGTGTGAGTTCATAAGTAACTATGAAAAGATAAAAAATATTAAAATATCTTATTTCTGCAAACACTGGAATTTGTGCCATCATCTGATTTATAATTTCTGATTTCTTTGCCCTTCCTCTTTATAGAGGAGGAAACAGAGAGAAAATTCACTGAGACTCAAGTTCTTGCCCATTAAAACACATGAATGTATGTCATTAATTAACCCATTTCTTCATTGAGTCTGTTTTATGTACCGAGTTCTGTTTTGGGCTCTGAGAATACAGAGATGAATAAGACCAGGCGTTTTTCTTAAGGATGTCACAGCCCACTGGAGAGAAATAATAGTTACTAAGATACAACATGAGAGATTTCATTATATAGATATGTGCAGGGCACTATCTGAACATGGAACAGGGAAAAGCAAACAAGGCTGCATGGTGAGGAAAGGCCCTCAGTCACAAAGAATATAAAAGATGCCCAGGTAGAAAAAAATGGTACAATTAGCTGTATTTTGTTTTTATTACTTTTTAAAGATTTATTTCAAATTTTCCAAGAAGTATATTGATTATTTATATAATCATGAATGAAAATATTGTTCTAACACTTTGAACATGTGACGGGAGGCCTAGGTATTTAATTTTTTTAGTGCCTTTTATAATAGAATACCTCTTTTTTGCAATAAAATGAGACAAATGCAGAATCATCTCATTAAGACTACAGGGAGGAGAGAAACCTTAAAATGCTTGTGCAAAAGCAAGGTATACTAACTGAAAATTATTATATAGGTTTTTTCACTATTAATTCACATACAATAGCATTATTGGTGTCTTAAAATAATTATAGCAATTTTTGACCCTATAAAGTGACCATAAAGAAATCAAAGCTTTTTAATAAAAAAACTGATGAGAAATTATTCAAATTACTATCTCACCTTGGGAAGCTATCAATTATTTAAGATTTAAAGAATTCTGATGTTTAAATTCAGTTGATTAAACAAATATGTATTGAGCACCTACTATGAGTTCCAAGCCTTAGAAATATAGCAGTGAACAAAGCAAGTGAAAATCCATCCTATAAAAATATAAGGTTATATTCTATAGGGAGAGAGAGTGAATAAAAGATCCACAAGTGAGAAGGTGGCTCTGGCACTAAGTGAGGTGGCAGCCATCAGAGGGTTCCCAACAGAAGAGAGACATGGTCTGACTAAAAGGATCACTCTGGCTCCTGTATTAAGCTAGACTCTGGGGAACGAGGGGAGCAGGGAGACCAATTAGAAGGCCATTGCACTGCTCTGGATGAGAGGAGTTGCTGGCTGGGACCAGGGTAGTGGAGGAGATGTGAGAAGCAGTTATATGATAGACACATGGGCACGCCTAAAACCTGGTCATCACTGATCCCTGCACCTGCACTCTCTCACTTAGCTCCTTTCAAATATCCCTCTCTGATTAGCACTTCCTTCTAGCACCCAGCTCCAACACGTTTTATTTTTAAACTATGTTAGAGGCTACAATTCATTGATCCTACCACCTTTTCATTCTCCCTCGTGGCTTCACTTCCTTCTTCATCCAGCTTAGATTCCGTGGTCCCATTTAAATTCCTTGCATAAACCCTTAATCTCCACGTGCCTCTTTTTTGTGTGTTGTTGACCTCACCCAACAAAACCGCAAGTCTCATTAATTACAGCTCTCTGCCTACTCTACGCCTGCACCCAGACAGTTGAGCATTGCTGGAGAAGAAAACACAAACATGCCTGCTGGCCTCGCTTTGACCATGACACAAAGGCTTCCTGGCAATCCTACTGTATTTGCCAAGGCCATTCACTTGCCCGAGCTGACTGTTTCAGAGCTTCTCTTCATCAAATATCCAACACCTCCTCTCTCAGCCTCATTACCAGCTTCCTGGTTCACTAAGAAGAAAAAAGTAACTAGAAAAGAACTTCCTTGTGTTCCCAGCATCACAACTACCCAAACTCCTGAATCTGTGCCCATACTCTCTGCTGTCACTGAGGGTGAATTTGTTTCTATCTAAGGCAAACCCTGCTACCAATGTACTGCATCATTTTACTTTCACCAGCAAGTTGTGATGTTGCTCTAGCTGGCAAATGTTCCCTTTCTCTCAAAATCAAGCAAACATGATGTTGCATTTCCTATATTTTAGAAAATCACCCTTTTACCCTGCCCTTTTATCCAGATGCTATCCTATTTCTTGGCTCTTCCCTACAGCAGTAGTCCTCAAGAGTTGCCTATACTCACACTCATTGTTTATGCCTCTCCTCCCATTCTTGTTTAAACTCACTGCAATTGACCTTTGCTCTCCAGCACTTCCTAAACATACTGATACCGGTGTCAAACTTATCAATGATTTCCAAATTTCTAAACTGAATGACATCTCCCAGTCCTCATTTGATTTGACTTATCAGCAGCATTTGATACAGACGATCACTCTGCATCTTGAAGTCTTCCTTCACTTGGCTACCATGACTCCTGATTGCACTGCCTTTGTTCCTGCCTTGCCTAACCGCTGTCCTCAGTCTTCTTTGCCGATGTCTTTCATCTTCCTAACCTCTGTTGGAGTTCTGTGGACCTATTTTTTCTGTCTACACTCACTTTTAGGTGATCTCATTAAGGCTCACGATTTTAAATATCTGCCATGTACTGATGACTCTCAAATGTACAGCTCCAGCCCCAACCTCTGCCCTGAATTCTTGACAAACGTATCCAGCAGCCTGCTCCTCATTTCCTCTTGGATGATTTTTTAAAATTTTTTTTTAATTTTTATTTTTTTTCCAGCATATTGTGGGGGTACAAATGTTAAGGTTACCTATATTGCCCT
>VBSM01002616.1:34952342-34963812 GCA_008086735.1 Cheirogaleus medius
AGAAGTTTTCTGGACAAGCAGGTATATTTTTCTCAATACCTCTATTCAACAGTGTTTCATCATTCTAGTTTTCTAGGTACTTTAATGGATATGATTTATGAATTTGAATGGAGCTTGAGAAATGCCGTTTTGGAGTTTAGGATTGTGGTATGCATTTTCAGGCTTTTTAGCAGAATGTTTGAAAGAAAAAATCAAGAAAGAAATCTCTGTCCCTTA
Source organism: Cheirogaleus medius (assembly GCA_008086735.1). Taxonomy (NCBI): domain Eukaryota; kingdom Metazoa; phylum Chordata; class Mammalia; order Primates; family Cheirogaleidae; genus Cheirogaleus; species Cheirogaleus medius. The sequence continues at coordinate 34,952,559 of VBSM01002616.1, forward strand.
GCATTTTACCATGTACAGCCTTATGGAATTCAGTAAAAGTTTTGGGTATCCAAAATACATATGAAGATTCAATAATTTTTTTATTTGGGGCATTTAAAAAACTTACATTTTTCCTTGACGAAAAAGTAAATTGAATAGTGAACTAATGCTATGGGGTCTGTGTTTTTTCTCAATAAAATACAGTTTGTCATTTATCAAAAAATAAATCTTAAAATAATTTCCAATGTACATTTAACTTTAAAGCTTGGAAGCAGCTTATTATGAGGTTATAGGCAGAATCTAATTCATTTGGTTGATTTATAAAGTAAGGATTTGTTATTACAAATATACACATCAACATCTTCTAATTTTGTCTAAATAGTCTGCCTTTAAAAATGAGGACTGCTAATTCAGGAATAATAGTGATGCAGATGTTTACAATTTATGATACATTAGTCAGTTAAAGGACATAGTTAATCATAGCGTATTCCAGTGTTGGAATGTTCCATTCCAAGAGAAGAAAACTAAGATGTACTGAAGGGAAGTAAGCAGCAGACTAGATTGAAATTCACAGGATATATCTAGAAAGTTTATAATTTCTATTTGAAAATTGATATGCTTTTCCCCTTTGACTAACTCAAGTATTTTAATCCTATTATTAAGATATTTTAAATTAGAGAACAGACAAGACTTGAAGGGGCCAGGTGGGTACCCAGGGCAGGCTAATAAATTTGGCTCCCATTCAAACTTATGTGCTTTACGTTATCTGTTCAATTATTTAGTAGAGGTGGAAAGAACAGATTTTCAGTTAATGTAAACTATATTCAGTAGATACATTTACTAATTCATTTGCGGTGGCAGACACTGAGTCCCTTTTCCAAAAATATTCAGCAAATCCTTTCCCACTTATTGGTAGTTCTTATTATAGCTTTCATTGTCTTCTGCTATTTCAAACCCAAATAGTTCTCAGGAAGCATTAATGTTTAAAATGTAGATAATATTATAAGTCACTAGTTCCCAGTAAGTAGTACCATGCCATGTTATTAGGTTTCAGAGTTCCAGGTAACTGTGACCATGTCATAGAAATTTTCATTAGAGATATATCTGTGCTAGGGATTTGGGTTTTTTATTTGACTTTAAGGCATGGGAGTGGGACCAATGTATCAACATTACCAAACTGTACAGTGATGTATAGCATTCCACTGAAAGGGGCCCCAGGCAGCTGCTAAACTGCCTTCTCCCTAATCTGTTCTGGGGATAGATTAGGAAGAATTATTACAGAATCACCGTTTCTGACCACCTTTAGTAATTGCAGAATTACTCACCCTTCCACAATGGTTTAGTTGTAAACTGGCTAAAGGATGAAAGAAGAAATCAAATACAAACCTCCCTTATGGTACTGATCGTTTTTAATAAGCTTTCTAAAATAAGTTGTATTAAATGCTATTTAGATAAACCTTTATAATAGTTTACAAAAGTGATGCATTTAATAAAACATTATTTTAGTTAGCCTCATGTGTTGAAACCAAAATTTGTCTTTCTTGTCTGTTCCCTTCCATCTCTCCCTTCCTAGATAACCCCGCCCTGTTCTGGTTCTCAAGGCACATTTCTCTCTGGGGAAGCATCTCCTTCAACCTGGCCGTGTTCATCAATTTAGCTGTTGCTCTTTTCTACCCATTCGGGGATGATGGAGACGAAGGCAAGTGCTCGTTTTTTTTTTTAATGATAAATATTTTAAAGTTCCAACTTAACTATTTAGATCTTCAAAATAAGAATAATTCCTGTTAAATAGATTTTTCTGTATTTATTGAAAGTAAAGTATGACAGTAGGCAGAAAAGTATGGTCAATAGAAATGTTACTTTTCCAAAACCTGATTTATTGAATAGTTACTAGAGCTATAGTATATATTAGCAAATGAAGCAATGAAAAAAAAGTTATTATTTTTACCTAAGTATTATGACCAAATGCATTTTATATTGTATCATCTCAGTTATGTGAAGGAGAGTTTTGTGCCCAAATATTAATTTTGATTGCCTTAAACAGTCACATTTCTATTTTACTTTCTTCTGTTCCCTTTCTCTCTTGTCTGGAAATAAAAATAAAATTTTAATTCTATAATACCGTGTCAGGGATAATACATAGAATTAAATAGTAATAATCTCAGGCTTCAAAAATGTACAGCATAAGACAGACTATAATAATAGAGAATAAAGGATGTTGACTATGAAATTAATATTATTAAACTAATAATACATGAGATTTTACAAAAGCAAAGACAAGAAAAATTATACCATTTTAACTGAAATGGGAGATACAGAAGAAATATGCTGAAGGGTAGCACTTTGGGAAAAGTTTTGCTTAAATTTGGCAAAGTGCATGGGAAAATATGTTACAGGCTTGAGATATAATCAGGTAAGTAAATTTGGAAAAGCATGGAAAGAAAAGATGAGAGAAATCAGCAATTAATAACCATGAGATGCTTTTGTATCTCATCTGTTCATGGGATTATTGTGAGAATTTAATGAGATGCTATAGGTAAAGCATTTAGAAGAGTACCTGGTAAGCTTTTGATAAAGTTTACTTGTTGTTGGTACAAAGTAAATATTTACAGTGCAGGGGGAAGCCGAGTAAAAAGATGATATGATGAGAGCAACAGGTATTTAAGCCTATTTCAGATGAACCGGAGGAGGGCAGGAAAGGGATTGGGACTCCCAGAGGAATTTGCTCTTTTACAGGTTCATTACAGGTAACATAGATATCAAAGTTCTAAACTTTAGCTGTCTTCTTGGTGGTCATGAATAACCACTTTTTTTGGAAGTCATGCCAATGATAAAAGAAGAATATTGGGCAATGGAGTGGATGCGTGAGTTAGATAGCAGTGAAAAAATGTAGCACATATTTGCCCATCCATTGCAGGGAAGCAGCAAATACACCAGGAGGTGGAAACAGCTTTCTCTTCACTGTGTTTAGTCTCCTTTAGTGATGAACTCTTGGCACAGAAGAATACAACCTCTTATGAGGAGAGAAGTCCAGCATGAAATGATAAATTAGTATCATCTGCACACAGAATGCTAAGAAGATTGTAGAGCCCTGGAGAAGCATAAAGCCTTAGAGATGAAAGCAATTCTGGAAATCATTTAGTATCAAGCCCTCATTTGACAGAGGAAGAGATGGAAGCCCAGAAAGCCTAAAAAATGGCAGATCTCAGAGTAGAAGACTAACCCTTTTGTGTCCAGTGTAGGACCTTTCTCCATGAATGGTTGGATTGGAAGCATGTTGATAACAGGTGTCCCTTCATACAGGACCTAAGTGTCCCTGAGTTCCTTTCCATGATATCCCTTTCTTGACCACTGGAGCCAATGTATATAGCCTCTGCTGCCACCTATTGTACATGAAATATAATAGTGGTGGGTAGCACCACCCCTCTGGACAGTTGCCCTTTACTCATTCAGAAGACAGCAGAACACCTGGTATGTTTTCAGTACTTGCCTGACTAATAATAGTTACAACAGTAATACTGATAGTAATAACAGCAACTGATGCTGTTTAGCATGTAGATTGGGTCAGGCAAAATTCTAAGCACTTCACAAACATAATTTCACTTAATCTTCCTGACACACCTATAGAGTACTAAATTCTTATGGATGGAGCAGCAGAGGCTTAAGATTTGCCTAATAATTTGGGACTGGAGTCCAGAAATATGTATTAAAAACTATTTAATACTTTCACCAGGTATTGCTCATGCAACTGGTCCTTGAACAAGGACTTGAAACCACATATTTGAGAGAGTCTGGAGTAAGGCTGCAGCCTCAGAAAGAAATAGGACTAACAAACACAAGACTGGAAAACATGGTGGCACATCATCAGATGCAGTGGCAGACTTGACCCTTGAAAAACAATTGGGTAGAAGTTAACAATAGTAACCATGGTAAAGGCTCAGTCTGGCATCTGAGTAGGTGTGGTGCTTAGAGGGAAGAGAAGGCATAAACTACCATTTTTGCAATATGGAAGCCCACGGCTATGTCTGGGTCATCTGATTATGGTTCTGCATGAATTTTTATAGTCTATGAATAAGGTTAACATTTTGGTGAGTATTAGCTCAGACTTTAAACCTCAGTCTCAAAACAATGTGTAGCTAGGAAGGCTGGGGAAACAGAGCCAAGACTGATAAGCACACTTGGCCATCAGAACTGTCCAGAGAAGGAAAATTCTGTGCTGGTGGCAAAAGTTCTCTGATGCTGGATTTTGTTAAACAGGCTGGATGTCTGTTTGCCAGGAGCACTTTGAAGTGATATAAAGATTGATTGAGATTGATTAGATTAGCTACTGAGAGTTTCTTGTGCCCAAATATCTGGTTCAAATATCTGGGTTAAATATTAACTGAGAGAGTAGTGTCTCCCTTCAACCAGTGTAGTGGTGTACAATAACTAAAGGGAGATATTTAAGAGGAAGATGCTTCTCAGAGGATCAGTTTTGGGGGCACCCTCCACCCTCTGCTGCAGATGGAGAATCTCCTTTCATTGCCAGATTTTGAAGAGTTCAATTTGAATTTATTCAAAGGTCCAGGGGTTATTTTTGTGGTTATAGTTTTTGGTTTCGGTTTCTTTGGTTGATTGGTTTTTATGGCTATTTGTTTGTTTAACATATGCTTTTCTAAACAAGAAACTTGTACAGATGTTGAGGAATAAAGCACAGTTTTCGATGCCAGGGAATCTCCTCGATGTCCACTCAGAAGCTGAAAATTGCCATGCCGACAATCCCTAGCCTGGATTCGGTGAAGGCAGACAAAGTGGTGGAGAAAATCGATGCCATGGGAATTTCTTATACCAAGACAGCATAGTAGTGATTTTTTAAAAAATCATGCAAATTTGGGGCGCAATTCTTTTTTCCATCGAGTGCTTTATGTTAAAGAAAATAAAGTTCTTCAAGGTGATTTCAATTCACTTAACTATTGATAGAGTGCTACTATGTGTCAGGCACTGTGCTAGACCCTAGAAATACAAAGATTAGTAAACCTGTCCTTGTCTTAAGGAGCTCACAGTCTAGTTAAGGGACCAAGAAATGAATAAGGTACAGTACTAAAGACTATGCATGGATTTATGGATGAATGTCTACTCCAGCTGGACTGAAGTAGAGGAAACAGGAAGTCTTTTGAGACTTTGTGGGAAGCAGAGGAAGAGCAGGAGACAGGGAAGTAAGAAGAAGCATGTTCTGTACAGTAAACTATAAAGTCAGCATGACATAGATAACAGAGTTCCATTATGTGAATTGAAATTTCCAATTTTGCTGAATTTTCTTTTATAAAGGATAAACTTCATATTTTCTAAGAGTTAAAGACATATAGGGCAAATTCTAAAATTTTTTCCATTATGAAAATAATATATGCTCATTATATACAATTGACACAAATATAAAGTATGGAGGAGAGAAAACATTCCCTCTTTCCTATAATTAATGGGTAAAGATTGCTTTGAAAATCTGGACGATCTTCTCTGGAGTTTGTCAGAGAGATTTCAATTATTTTTTAGCATTGAATCATCAGAAAGAAACCAATATTATCATTCCTACAGAAGATAATTACAAACATCATTGTCAATTAATAGATGTTTTAAATAGCTATTAAATATAAATATGTAGAATAGTTTATTCATTCCACAAATACATATTTAGCATTAAACTATGTGCAAGGTACTATGCTAGACATTCTCTGAGTTCTTTTTACAAAGGGATCGAACAGCTGATTTTAAGTGCATGGCTATAATTTCATGTTTAATTGAGGGGAAATCTCAGCAAGCCAGATACTGTCCTGGAAAGAATAGTGAAGGTGTGGCTAGCTTATCAGGCATTAATGACAAAGTACAGTGTGACTATCTGTGCTCAATCTGGGACTTCTAGAATAAGAATGTCACACCAAGACATTACTTAAGAATTATATTAACAAGTCGAATGACTGGCTGAGACTTTATATGAAGAGGTTGACAGTTTTAGTATACTTAAAAGCGAAGCTGCACAACTTGGGGAATTTATAACTGGAGACTTAATTACTCAAAACAAACGAGTTTGTTTTTGTGTATTTACTTACTCAACAGATAAGTATTTGTTGCTGCATAACAGGCACTGTGGTAAGCCCAAGTCCTCACCTTTGCGGAGCTTATACTCTGTCTGATAAAGTCTCAAGTCCCAGTGAGCAAGAGAGAAGGTTGAAGGCATTATTCTCTCTATGGCTCTTTGAGATCTGTGAAATCAAGGCAGTTGAAGGTCAGGCTGTATTTTGGGAGACACAGAGTGCTTCCAAACCGACATCATAATAAATATGAGCAGGGTACCCATTTCGTTAGCATTGCCAGAGGTCACTTTCAAAGCAAGTTTACACTTTTTCTTTCTCCATCTCCAAATTAGTCCTATCAGATCATAAATTCGGTGAGAGAGAAGACAAAATCTTTCTTCCCAACCTTCTTTCGTCATTGTTTGCTTTAAGAGACAACACGATAAGAACATTGCAAAAATAAACATGTCTAAACTAATGGGGTTCACTATCTGATTTATTTTGTTGTTTTTTAACATCTGACAGGATCTTCGTACCTACTTTTGAGATCTGTTAGCACCACTGTGAGCTAAAGGCTTGTACAAAATTCATTAAAGGAGGCGGAGTTTTGATGATAGTGTAAAAGCCCTGTACACCAAAGCCCTTGAGGTGTTTTGCATGGCATGCAGTAGTAAATTTTATAAATAATAAAAAGAGGTGTGGCCCAAAGAATAAGAACCATTATGGAATACTTGCCAAAGGAAGCAGTGGAAAAATCTCCTTTTATTGTTTCCACTGTGACTATGTCAGCCTATAACACGTGTTTGAGGTCCCAGAGCTGATCCAGTGAGCCCGAGAATGTTGCCCCTTAATTTTCTTCTGCCCATGCAGCATCACGTGACCTTCAGAGGGGGATTCCTCGAATGCATACGTCAGTGCACATGTCAATGAATTGTACCTCTTTTTAAAGAAAATATATTTTTAATTGTCCTTTTACGGCAGTTCCTAAGACATTTTGTTTGTAATGGAGTTCATTTTAAAACATTTGGAACTTTTTTTTTGATGATTAAATCACTCAGTGTTTTTTTTGGAACTTGAGGTGCCTTCAGATACACACGCTCACACATATGCATTTGTACACATATGTGTGTTTGAACGGTTAAAGCTTGTGTCTATTTTATAGAGACTGGGAATTCTACATAGTGGATTCTTCACTAGAATTTATAATATGGAAACTCGACAATAATAGAACAAGACAAGGTGTGAGTTCAATGAAAAAATTCCTGATTTCACATGATTTAGCTATACATCTAATGGTCATTAATCATAAATTTTGAATTAAGTTTCCCAAATGGGATAGGTCTATCAAAAGTATTTAGCAAATCACTTCCATACGAAAGAAAGATGAACAATTCTCAGACTTGCTTTTTGGAAATATAATAACGAATAATGTGTTCAAAGACATATCCTCGAAATATAAAGAGTATAGAGTAGGATTGTTTTGAAATTCAGTGCATTAGGGCTCGGCTTCCTGTAGCATATAAAGTAAAGCAGCAAATATTTAAGCATTTTCTAGTTTCATTCTCAGTAAAAATAAACTTCTTCCACATTTTACAGGTACACTTTCTCCACTGTTCTCAGTTCTTCTTTGGATAGCTGTTGCCATCTGCACATCTATGTTGTTTTTCTTCTCCAAGCCTGTGGGTATTCGGCCATTTCTTGTATCAGTAATGCTCAGATCGATATATACAATAGGTCTTGGGCCTACGTTAATACTTCTTGGTGCAGCTAATGTAAGTACTTTACTTAGCTTTTTGCTGTTATAGAATTAGTTAAAAATGTATAAAATATAAAAATGTAACTATATGCTTTTAAATCATTTATACACAGTGAATTCTAATGTATTGTGAATCTAAATTAACCAGAGTACGATTTGTAAATTCTTTATTTAATTTTGAGAGAAAGAAAAAATTACAAGTAAAAAAGTTGATTGATTTAAGAAGGTACCATTTGGAGCATCACCCAGTTCTGCCATCAATTTAATGCAATCCAATTTCAATGCCTTCTGCATCCTATACCTACACCTATTGGCAAAAATGACTCTGAGCCACTGTTAACATCCTAAAGTGACATCCAAATAATCCAAGAAAGATTAAATTATATTCAGTAGAATTTTGGAAGTGAGTACCTTTTATCAAATGACCTAAGAAAAGGGGTTGCTCTATGAGGAAATATGAAATTGGGCTCTTTTTATGTGAACAAATCCTATAAACCTATAAAAGGCATAGATGAGATTAATTTTTTCTACCAAATTTTGAAATATTAGAACAAGGAAGTGCATTTTTAAGCTTGAGTTAGGCAAGTTTAGAATAAGTAAGCAAGAGTGCTATTTCAAAAAACAAGTGATAACATTTATAGAAAGAATTTTACTCAAAAAATAAAATTTTAAGGGGACTAGCCACTTTATGCATGACAGGGCCATAAAGGGACATTAAGAAAAGGTAAATCATCAGGTTGATGAAATAGCAAATGTTCAGGTAAGCAAATAAATATTGCTATATGTCTGCTGAATACCTAAAACACTTGCTATTTTTTCCTGGCTTTCCGACATGATGTCCTGTAGTCTAGTAACTGTAGTCAGGGCTTGTCTCTCCTACATTATACCATTCCTAAGCATAAAGATTGGTCAACGTCTAGAACTTAATGAGGACTCAGTAAATATTTCTTAAATAAATTAACTAATGAGAGAGAGGATGAATAAGTGAGTGAATGATTATCTTTGTATTCTTGTACATTTAGGACATCTTGCACATGAAATATGTGGCAAATTTATTCATTGACAATGAATAACTGAAACAAACTTTTGAGAATTCTAAAGCTGAGCTAACATAGTCAATTCGATGTTTCAGTGTTTGTGACCTCTATTTTATTATAATTTTTTAAAAATTGGACATGATAGATATGACAGCTCCCCATTAACTAGAACATTCAGACAACCAAATTACCAGTTATCCTCAATCATGTCCATAAAGGGAAACATATTATACATGCAAAGACGTCTATCAGTAAAGAATTTTGTGAAGTACCAAATGTACTATTTTGTAAGTTTCTTGAGAGCAGAAGTTGTCACATTCATGTATATACACCTGCCCTCCTCACTCTCTGCTAACTCTGTTTTCTCCACCTTAATAGCTGGCATTTAAACATTCAAAAAGTGTTCACATGAACTGAACTTATATTTTCAATGCTTTGGAAATAAACTAATTTTGCAATATTACCAATTGAACTAATTATAGAATCTTCATGAAATTATCTAAATTTTTCTAAACCTATATGTTTGGCTTAAAAAAAATGTATTGAATACTGAACCATATTACTTGAAGAAGGAAATAATATTCATAAAACTGGTTACTGACCCTCAGTAAGACATTAATCTAAGTGAAAAAAATCTACGTTTGACAAAGTGGAATAATAGCTAAGAGCTGGGCAAAAAATAACAAACATTTACTGGGCCTCTGTTATATAATAGGCCGAAAAAATACCAAGAGGTAGAGGATATGGTTCTTGATATCCAGAAGCTGATATGTCAGACTCAACTTCAGGACAAGAATATATAAAGAGATAGGGAATAACGTTCTGATTATTGGGGAAACCAAAAACATTTGGAGTATTTTTCTTTCCCCCCTCATGGGACGGAATAAAAAGATAACTTCTGCCTGGTTTGGTGAGAATAATTCCACCATGACTAATGACTGTTCAAATGAGAGGCAAGTTTTATACTTTAATTTCTTTGTGAGAAAGAATATCCATGTATATATATGTGTCTGTCTTATTAACTACATGAATCTGTGGGTACTCTAATACCCTTCACAGCATAAAACATCTGTTTACACAGCCAGATGATACATTATGGTCTACCAGTCCAGGGCATTTTGACCAAAGAAAATAGTCAACTTTGATTAAGGAACAAATTCAGTGGAATAATTGTGATTTTGATATTGTAGATATTGGCAGAAAAGTTATCTATAATTTTAATATTATGTGGATTAATCAAAATGTTTTAGCACATATCATCTACCTTAACTTCTAACTTGAGAGGTTCATTACAGAACTGTCAATGGTTTACCATTACCCAAGAGGCACAAAATAAATAAATAAATAAATGAAAACATGAATCAGTCATGTTTTATACCTTAGGTTTTAATATGTTTATTAACTTAATTTACATGTGCAAGTTTGCCTTGTGTAACAGGTGAGACTGTAAGTGCTAAAATTATAGGTATCAGAAATAGGAAAAGCAACAGTTCTAGAGGCTAAAAGACAAAAAAAAAAAAAAAAAGAAATAGGAAAAGCAAAAGAAGACATCTACCTGACAGTGTTGCTTTAATGCGAATCAGAATTCTAGACTTTAGGCAAATCAACAAGCCTCTGAATTTCATTCTTCTCATCAGTGAAAAGAAGATATTAAAGCCTGGTCTGTTCCCACCAGGTTTTTGAGAAGATTAGTGTGGAAGATTTATAAGAGAATAACAGTGATAATGATGCAATGGTAATACTGGTTACCGTTTACCAAGCGTCTAACATGTGAAGCACCATTCAGTTGTAAAACATTGCTACCATGATTACAAAAGTGTTTGTATGTTGGTTCACAGAGGGTTATTTATTTCTGGACTCTTGTCTTTCACCCTGTTAAACAAATGCAGAAAGTCCCTTTTTGGGAAAAGGAATCAAGTGGGAGGAAAGCCCTCAATCTGTGTTTTGAGCACTTATTAAAAGTATTATCAGTTTCTGTTTATTATGGTGCTTTATTTTTAGTGTCTTTTTCTATTGCTAAAATTTTTTAAGTTTTGTCTAGATTTCAACTAGTTTACCTTGTCATAGGAGTTATCTCAGTGCTTGAGATGTTTCAAAAAATTCAAAGGTTTTTTTTTCTCTGCTATAAAATACATCTTATTACCCAGAATACTTTTCTTCTCATCTGCTACACTGCATCATTAGTTATTGGTAATGGGAATTAGTATATTATTCTGACAAATATAAGCACACATTTTATAAATTTGGAGTCACTTTATTTTTTTCATACCACTAAAATTATTTGTAAACCTCATTTTAATAACTATAATGTTCCAGTCATATGGATGTTATATAATCTCTTTAATTACTCCATTAATTTGTTATTTAGATTTTTAGATTTTTTTTATTTCATCATATAATGGGGATACAAATATTGTTAGGGTTATATACATTGC
>VBSM01002616.1:34963912-35000158 GCA_008086735.1 Cheirogaleus medius
TCCATGACCGTGCAATAGTGAATTGTGCTGCCATAAACATACAGGTGCAGATGCATAAGTCATTCTATTATAAAGATTTTTAGATATTTTTATAATAAATAATAATGCAGAAAATACCAGAGAAATATCTTTTAATATCTTCTAAACAATTCTTATCTACAGCATTTTTTTCTTTTCTAATAATTCCTGGAAATGTGTGATTTATTTGATAACTTGGTCTCAGCATTTTGCCGAGAGGGGTTTAGTAGATAGCCTGTCTATTAACAGTAAGTCACTGTAATCAAATGTAATAGGGGCATCATGTCCTTAACTACTTACCTGTAGATAGTTTTCTGGGAGTTCCATGTTACCGCTAATCCATAAGATTGAGTCCCACCATATATTCACTTAACATACTAATTAAATTATATAGTCTGAGTCAAAACTTTGATATTCTTTCTCTCTCTCTCTGACTTTCACCCTCTCTCTCTCTCTCTCTCTTTCACACACACACGCACACACACATACACACACCTTTTTTCATGTAATGTGGTCACTGAATGCCCCTAACTACTTGTGATATTCAGCTGCAAAAATAAAAAGTTGCTCTAGTGCTAGAATAAAACAAAGATGTGCTGAATTTAGTGAGAGATGCTACCATTTATATCACCTTTGTTTACTGTACTTTTTTTTTTTTTGCAATTTAAAAGCTTTCCAGGTGATTTTGACTGCACACAAATTTTGCATTACATGTTGACCTTAGAGCCTTATCCTGCCTAAGATGTAATACCACTGAAATGGAGATTTTTAAAATCAAATCATATTTGTAGTGAGAAGGTTGATTTACATGGTTGATGAAAATATGGTATGGAGTTGAAGATCATAAATTCAGTTTTTACCTATCAGTAAATATATAGACATCTTTTTTTTTCTTTCTACAATTTATTCCTGTAAAATAGGTCATGTTTTCCCATAGCAATGATGTAAGATGGAGATAGAATTCCTGATCAGGGATAGAGTACCAAATGAGACCAAAAGAATAATGTAAAGAAGAAGACATAGCAGGTATAAAATTTTGTGATCACAAAATAGTAACATTTAAAGAACATCACATAGAATTCTAGAGCTATCAGGAACCTTAAGGATTATTCACTTCTAGGTATTTCATTTTAAATATGAGGAAGCAGAGTCCTATAGAGACCAGGAGGCTTTATCAAAGCAAGCAGCACCAGAACCAGGTCTGGAAGCCACATGGGCCTCCTTCCATGTCTTTCCACTATACTGGGCTGTTAACAGTCCTGCAAAGACATATTAATAGCAATAAACTATAAATATACATGAAAATGCTACTTAACTGAATACTTTATTAAAATTAATGTTTAATAATTGCTTTAGTATAGTATACATTAATTAACAAACATTAATTTGGCTTTTGTTTTTGGAAGACCTATGGTAAATCATTTAGATGGTGTATCACTTTTTAAAGACTGTCCAGAAAGCTTACATTGATGCTGTTTCTCCACCATCCCGTTTTTTTCCCTAGCATCACACAATTCACCCCATCTGGAACAAAAGCTATATGAAGGGCAGCTTTGAAGACTAGATGAAGAAAGAAAACAATATATGGGTTGTCAGTTGTGGTCATTTGTATTGGTGTCTGTGTGTTGACTCAAGGGTCTTTTCAGCACCAGCTCAAAAGAGCATGGGGTTTTAACCATCTTGCCCAGTTCCCACACCTTTCATTTATTGTCACCCACATGGACCTTTGCCATAGAAACAGTGATTGCCTACATAATGGTGTTGACAAATGAGAGACTGGTTAGACAGCATCAGTGTTTCATGACATGAAAAGGGTTTTTGCAACTTGTTTATTCTTGGCACAGATATTCCCAGCTTTCATGGAAAATGCTATATAAACACAAATTGTAAATTTCATGGTGGGACAGAAATCAGAGTTCAACTTCTTTCCTATACAGATCATTTATTCTTGCACTTATTTCTCCTTGATATGAACACTTTAAAACAAAAGGACAACAATTTCCCTACTTCTGATCTTGACAGAAGTAGGTGGATGCCACCGCTAGCCCTAACTCCACTCCACATGGAGACTTAGTGAAGAGAAAGGAAACTACCCATCAAGCTCTAGGTCAAGGTTCAAAAAGAACAAATACAAAAACCCAAAAACAAATAAGACAAATCTTTATTTTTTGTGTGAAAATGGCAGAGACCCTTTTAGGCAGAAATGTGTCCTTGCTTTTGCATTATTGGAGAAGTGAAATGTATTGCTTTTTTTGAGAATTTGAATTCAATTTATTATTTGAATTCAATTATTTCCTTGGTAGATAGGGTTTACAAATAGTTTTCCTGCATAATTTTTATCATTCAATTTAGAGAATTAGAGATCAGAAAACAACATATAAACAATTTATCTTAAACATATTATTCATCCTTCTGAAAATTTTCCAATTTTCAATTTTATATTTTATAGAATTTTTTATTTCTACTTCATATTTATGTACTGTAGTAGGTGAATCAAGGTAAATAGGGAAAATTTAAATAATAGGCACTCAACAATTTAAAGAATAAATTACTGAATATTGCTTTCCCGGACATTCTATTTTTCACAATTTTCATGGGTATTTATTGTCAAATACTTTATAGAGATCAGCTCCTTTTATGTATTTCCTGGGTTTTTAAATAATGACTTCTTAAAATATTAGACTTAATCTGGGACAGTAACTATAAAGACATCCATTATACTGTAGCTATATTTAATAATAGTGTAAAACTATTGATGATGAAACACTAAATAGTAAAATAAAACTTTCTGTTTGAAGTTATTGAAATTGTTAACAAGATGATGAATGGAGTGATAACATTGGTTATAGAGAGGATAGTTAATCAATCAGCAGGGAGAAAATTTAAGAAAGGTTTGACCTTTTCAGTTGCTATGTTGTTAATTTGGTTGGCTCTTCACAACATGCAATAACTCATTTCTCATTTCATCTGTATTGCTTTGAACTTCAGCAATTTGAAGGAAAAGGTTTTCTAAACTAACTTTTACATCTGCCTCAAAGTGTTATGTTCCTTCTTAGGTTATCTAAAATCAAATCATTACATAAAACATTGTGCAAAGAGCAACCTATTTTCCCAAAGTCTGGTTTGGACATTTAAAGACACCTATCGTTCCATTAGATAACCTAAAGAACTCAGGGAACAAGTAGGAATCACAAACTATTATATGAACTCTTGCAATCTGTAATTCTTTCCTTGATGACTAAGAGGTAAAATTGGCGCCTTGGTTTATAAATAATGCAGCGATTCTAGAACCAAATAGATGACACTAAGTTTATGACAATTTTTTCTTTGTAAATCATTGCACAGATCATTGCTATTGCCAAAGAATCTCAGTATAAATTTCTGTGTTCCAAAATTATGCCACGAAAGGCAATATAAAATATAGTTTGAATATACTCTACATGGTCAAAGGCATAATAAATACTCTAAACTGTCGAATTAGTACCACGCATAGGGCTTAGAAATATACATGCATTATATTTATTTTAACCCAGGTACATAAGAATATTTATATTTCCTATATAAAGTTAATTAAATGCAAAAAGAATTTTAATGTCTTCCTTGTTTAAAATAATACTTAGAGAAAATCCAGGATAAAAAAAGAAAACCAAGGACAAATCTCTGGAAATTTTGTGAAAAGATATTTTTGTTACATTTCCAGCATAATAAAAACATTTTATATATTACTTTTAATGTAGAAAATACAGTAAAAGTAATATTTAAAAAGTCATTGTATTAAGGACTTCATATGCATTATGTCGTTTAATCCTCTGAAGAGTTCAATGAGGTGGCAATTCTTTTATTCCAGGTTTTCAGGAGAAACCATCAAGGCCTACAGTTGCATGAACCAGGTCACACAACAGTAATGGAAGAGTCAGAATTAAAATTCAGGCCTAGGCCGGGCACGGTGGCTCACACCTGTAGTCCTAGCACTCTGGGATGCTGAGGCGGGAGGATCACTTGAGCTCAGGAGTTCAAAACCACCCTGAGCAAGAGCGAGACCTCGTCTCTACTAAAAATTGAAAAATTAGCTGGGCATTGTGGCGCATGTCTGTAGTCCCAGCTACTTGGGAGACTGAGGCAGGAGGATCACTAGAGCCCGGGAGTTTGAGGTTGCTGTGAGCTACCATGATGCCATGGCACTCTAGCCAGGCCAACAGGAGACCTTGTCTCAAAAAAAAAAAAAAATTCAGGCCTGTCTTGGTTGCATACCTTGGTCTCTTTATCATTCTTCTCTCCTTTGCTGGAATGGCAAAGGATACAAATTTTGCATGTGCTACCTTTACATGCAGATTTATAAGCAATGCTGAAAAACTACAAAATGAGAAATCATGATAGAAAATCATAGACTTTATGAATAATAGTTTTCATCAATGTTCTGCTGCCTGTATGAGTTTCAGGATAAATAAGACAGTAATCTCTAATCTTTTTCTCCCTTTAGCTTTGTAATAAAATAGTATTTCTGGTGAGTTTTGTTGGAAATCGTGGCACGTTCACCCGAGGGTACCGGGCTGTCATCCTGGATGTGGCCTTTCTCTACCACGTAGCGTATGTCCTGGTTTGCATGCTGGGCCTCTTTGTCCATGAATTCTTCTATAGCTTCCTGGTGAGTACATCTCCACGTGGACAGTCACTGCTGAAAAAATACACAATGCTGCTTCTTCTTATGCCTCTTCCTTTGATTTTTTTTTTTTAAACAAGGCCTGACATTTAGGACAAATTGTGTTATTTTTAGAATTTCCTAGGAAAAGCATGAATTATTATCATTTTTAGTCTTTTTCTCTGGGAAGCCACATAGGTGGTGGAGTTCTTTATCTTCTCTCTGAGAAGCAAACAACCATTCCACCTCTTGACCCAGGCTTCGTATGACAGGCTGCTTTTGGTTTCAGCCAAATTATATTTCCCTTTGCATTTAAAGATCCTCCAACAGAGTGTGGGAGACAAAATAGGGATATATTTTCTTGGGTACTGAAATCATTGTGTTTTATTTATAATATCAAAAGCTAATTGTATCTTTAGAATGGCATATCAGTAGAATGAGGGGGATAAAAAGTCAATCCAGCAAAAAGACAATGAGTTGTTTTAAGTATAGTCTTACAAGTTTTGGGCTTAATATGTCATTGTTGTTAAACTTATCTGCATATCTTTAATTCATTAAATGGATTTTTCAGATTATTTCTAGAGGGTCCTTTCCCCTCTGGTTCTCAGTTTTCCTTCTTATGTATATACTGTTTTATAGCCATAAACCAGGAGAGGAGTCAATACAAATATGCAATAATATTTTGAAACTTATAAAGCAGGTTAACATCATGATGCTACAGGAATGACTTATTTGTATCTCCAGCCCATAGTTGACATACAGTAGAGAGCACTGTTCAATGACATGATTCCTGAAAACCAGTGGAAGATAGAAAAACATTTTGTTGACCCAATTTGCTTGGGTCATGAGGGATAAATTCAGCACCTCCTGCTTCCCCATTATCTAGCACACCTATGTGGGAAGACTGAAATGAGGCCAGTTTTTCATTTACCGTCAAATACTTAAAAGAGCCAGAGTGAAGAGTGGATTTGTCTATTATATTTTGATACAAACTGAACTTCTAGGCAGTTAAGTTAGATCATTAAGCAGTAGATTTTTTTTTCGGTTCCAGCAATCCAAATGATTTCTCTCTCTGCCCTGATTCGCCAGAAAAATTCCATTTTTTACTTGCCTGTGATATATAAAGTCCTATTATACCCAGCACTTTTACCTAACTATGACATGTAATATTCTATAGTTTTTAAACCACTTTATTGAAGCATGATTGACATACAAAAAGCTATACACATTCAATGTATACAATTTGATGAGTCTATGTTTTTGTGCTTCAGCCTTCTTATTTATACAATGGATAGGGAGAATATGGGAGACCAGTAATATCAAGATCCATTAAAACAGATAATATGAAAAATGTGAAATGATGAATGTAAATCTTTAAGTTTTCCAAAGAAAGGTATTTAACAAAATAAAGGTATATTCAAATTATTACGAGTTATGAGTAGTAATGTTACTTTTATGTTACTTAACCCTTTCTTCTAGTTTTCTTTTCCTCTGGTCTTTTATCTGTCAAATCTTACAATACTGATGCTAATATTTTTTTATTCAGTTGGTTATGAAAAGTATATAGTCCATTTTGATGTTTAGAATACTAGAAGGAAATTATAAAGTACATAATGCCAAAAATGATATTTAAACTTATTTTTAATTTTTTTCTATTTAAAATAATATTTGAATATGAATTACCTATTGTGCCCACAAATGTCATTCCTTCATCCAAAATGATAAAAACCACACTCAAGGGCCAGAAGCTTCTCGGTGAAGCGGAGAGAGGTACACCTGGGGTTGGAAAAACCACACTAGGCAAAGAACTTGCCTCAAGATCAGGACTGAAATACATTAATGTGGGTGATTTAGCTAAAGAAGGGCAGATGTATGATGGCTATGATGAAGAATATGATTGTCCCATTTTAGATGAAGATAGAGTAGTCGATGAGTTAGATAACCAAATGACAGAAGGTGGAGTTATTGTTGATTACCATGGTTGTGATTTCTTCCCTGAATGCTGGTTTCATGTAGTTTTTGTGCTGCAAACAAATACCGATGAATTGTACAAAAGACTTGAAACAAGGAGTTACAATGAGAAGAAATTAAAAGACAATATTGAGTGTGAGATTTTTCAAGTTCTTTATGAAGAAGCTGCAGCATCTTATAAGGAAGAAATCATGCATGAGCTGCCCAGCAATAACCCAAAAGAGCTAGAAAGTAATATAAATCAGATCTTGAAATGGATTGAGCAGTGGGTGAAAGTTCATAACTCTTGACTGATAAGACTAACCACTTTAAAATCACTCTTGTTGATATCTCTGCCAATATCATAGAAACTGTCCACATATCAGTATTACTATTAAAATTGTGTTACAGGGACTAGCAGGTGGATAGTTTAAAGGTTTATGCCTGAGTTTCTTTTTCTCTGTGAGAAAACTAAACATCTGAAATGTAATGAATATAATATTATCAAGGTAAAAATTGTTATCCTTTAAAGCTTTAATTGCTAAAGAATAAATAAATATGACCAAATGGGTAGATATCTTTTCAGTTTATTACAGAAGAAAATGGAGATGATCTCTTAAAATAAAACTAAAAACTAAAGATTAAAAAAAAAAAACACTCAAGATTTTCCTTTCAGAAATAAACAGAATGAACCATCACTGTCCAATGTCAACACCTTTTGAATTCACAGGATACTGATTCCATGGGCATAGAATGGGGCCCAGGAATTACATTTTTAGCAAGCATCTCAGGGGCTTCTGAAAACTCTAAACTTTCTCTAGAGCCAACCTAGACCACCTTGTCAGATTTTTTTCTTTAAGCCTCTCTTGAGTTAACTTAAAGGAAAATCTCCAGTATGTCAACTTAATGCTTAAATAAATTGAATAACCAGAGTGTCGACAATTTTGAAGTTGTATTTTCATTCATTAATTTGTTTGTACTGAAGAATATTGACTTTATTTCTAAAGATGGCTGCTCCTTCCAGGAGATAAACAGCAAAACAGACTTTTTTTTAATTTGACCATTGTAAAATATTAGTTTCCTTAGGTGAGCAAACAAGTTAATACCTATATAGCAATTCTTTGCAAGACTACAATTAAATTGAAAGCAACAATATAACCCTCAGTACTCAAAAAATATATATATATCTATATATATGTGTGTGTATATATATGTATATATATATATAACAAGGCCTTGGTGTTTCCGAAAGGATGTATGACATATAATTGGTTGTTTCAGCTAGTTCAGAAGTTCTAATTACTGCCCACAGATAGCAGAAGACAAACTTCAATTATTCCAATTTTTAAAATACTGTTCATTTCCAAACAGATATTTATACCTTTTTAAAAATTAATGTCATTTTATTGCTTTTAACCAGCTTTTTGTAATAAAAGCTAGTGTATAATTTCAACTTTATAATGTAGCAATAAATAAAAATTTTCTTAGTATTGACTACAGATAGCAAATACATAGGTTCTTGACTACTGCATAGATTTTCTACTGCTAAAGACAAAATGGATGATAGCCTGTTATAGAAAGTGAATTAGCAAAATTATGTATTATGTTTTTGTATATACTTCATGTTACTTCTGTAATATGTTTTGTTCTCATTATATCCTTTTAGTAAGGAAAGATGTTTGCATTTCTCAAATATTTTTAAATTTCACACATTTTCTATTGCAACCACCTCATAAAATTGTTCTTAAAATTTCACCTCTAATCTCTTAAATAATATATTTAATGAATTTGTCAATTATTCATTACTTAGGAGGACCTAATTCAGCATTCTCACTTTAGCCATTTTATATATCTCAAAAGTAACTGCAGTATATCAGGAAGAGTAAAAACAAAGAATAAATAGCTAAGCTAGTTAAGTACAATATTATAATTTTTCTAAATTCAAATTTGAAACTATGCTATTTCTATAATGTCTTAATAAATTGATATTATGTACATTATATGCTATTTTAAATTTATCTTTTTGAAAATGTTTCATAACACATTCTAACATAAGAAGAAATAAATATTTTGATTCTTTTTTCCTTTTTTTGGTTCATTTTTAAGGTGGTTTAGGTTATTTTTTCTCAGATAAACTATAATGGCTTGCATTTGTATTTGTAATTATATTTATGGTTATTCACCTTTTGCTCCATTGACTTTGTTGTTTGTTTTTATTTTCTTTTTTTTTATTTTTATTTTTTTGTAGCTTTTTGATTTGGTGTACAGAGAGGAGACTCTGGTCAATGTTATAAAAAGCGTCACAAGGAATGGCCGTTCTATTATTCTAACTGCAGTCCTGGCTCTCATTCTTGTCTACCTGTTTTCCATTATTGGATTCCTTTTTCTGAAGGATGACTTCACTATGGAAGTGGATAGGCTGAAAAACCGAACTCCTGTCACAGGTATTGCTATTACCACTAAATGAGCTTTCTCTGATGGCAGATACGACTTGTGCGTAGCTTGTTAACAAGATTACAGATAAACACTAATGGAGGAAGTATTTTTTTTCATTCCTTTGAGAACATGTTCTTGTTCACTGCTGAAAGTCAGGAATGTGAAATACTCTTAGGCTGTATATTAGCTGTCAATGTACACAGTACAATGTATATTGTACACAAGAACATCACGTCACCTAAGCTCAGTCTCAGTAAGAAAACGTCAATGATGCTGACTATATTCCAGAAGACAGTCAGCAACTTCAGTGCACAATAACAGCTTTGAAATTCTTTTCCTCCTCTTTTTCCCTGTCTCCCCCCAAAACAACACCTAGCATCATTTGCAACCATTACTCTATACAAGTTTGATCACAGTACAATATCATATGGTACTTAAATCATTGAAAATGATAAATGCTTTGATTTAGAAACCATTAGATAATAAGAAATTTGGTACAGAAGACATACATGCTCAAAATACTGTGATTAAAAGGCTGAATCTATCAGTGTGTGACTGTCAGAATTTCTGTACGATTTTTACTCTTGTGGTTAACTGGTTAGACATACCCATTTATATTCACTGTAGTGTTAAGGCTTACTGTTTCCATGTTATTTTGAGATTTTTATTTATTATACTTTCTAATGGCTTCTTTTTTCCCCTTTCCTATCTGTTGCTGTCTTGGTTAAATTTCTTTTTTATTCTTTTTATTCCATTCCTACCTTGCTAGATAGAAATCATAGTTCTGTATTTTGCTGATAGTTTTTCTGAGTAATTCACTGACTATGGATTGTGAGAATGGAAACCACAAAAGGTTACTATTTTCTGTCCCATTCCGGGCTGGGGAAATAGGTGGTGAGCCAGCAAGCAGATGGATTCCTGGGAACTGTGGAAGAATAGAAGATCCTGAACAAGGATCTGGCAGCAGATTCTTGCTCCCTGAGGCACTTTATGCCCTCGTTCCCCAAAGTCCATACCTCACTGCCACTACCTACAGTCTCTTCCTCGGTGGTAGTGCCCGGTGGCTTAGGGCTCAGGGACTGCCAGCTTCATAGAGGGGAGTGTATTTCTGGCATCCCAAGTCAGAACCCTGAATGCATTTAGCCATAGAACCTTTATTACACGTGGTGGTTACAGCCTACAGTATTATTAACACTTTATCTCAGCCACTTAAGAAAGGTATAAAAAGCTTTTAGTGGGTTGGCCCATGAACCCATTCTCTATTTATAAAATTTACTTCAATAGGCAAAACTGTGTTCAGAGTTCCAAACTAACTTACTAACAGACTTTGGGAACACTGCTAAGTTAGAGTACGAGTGACTTTAATTTATATGCCTTTATCACTGCAAGTTCATTGTTTGTCATTTGCATGTTTGTCTCTAGACCGTATTCTACTTTGTGTCTTCTCAGGCAGTCATCAAGTGCCTACCTTAACTACCATTATGGGAACATGCATGAAGGAGAACTGCTCACCCACGATACCGGCTTCGAATACAGGTCTGTAGAAGGGACTCCAGAACAGTATAAACTTGATACCTCTGAAGTTCTATTTGGTAAATGGTATCACTTCTTAGAGAGTTGCTCTAGGAATATCATAGTGGGTTGAAATAGAAGAGTAGAGGGTAAAAGAACCAAGAGGATTCAAACTGGCGAAAGGATTTCCATATTGGTCATTTTGTTCTCCCATCCTGTTCCTTATATTATTTCTATTCGTGAGAATTTAGCGAATTTACTTTGTGGTATGTGCTGCTAAAAATTCTGTTACCATATTGCAAACCGCACTAAGTGAGCCCCTTTTAACTACATAAGCCTTTAACATAGGATCCAGAAGAGCATGGGCTTAGAACACAAAAGATTTGGGTATAATCCTGGACCTGACATTTTCTACCTCTGTGTCTTGGATATGTTATGCACATTTTCTGGACTTTGTTCAAATGGCTTGCTGAGAGAGAGAGCGGGGGCAGAGAATATGAGAATGTGAAACTTTTCCTACCTCCACAGGATCATATAAAAATAATTTTTTAAACTCTAAATTGTTCTCTTAGGATGTGGCAGGAATCTAGAAACTATGGCATGTGTGATGTTTAATGAAGTATAGAAGAAATTAGTGATCTGTTTCCTGAGGCATCAAAGATTTAGGGAGTGTATGTCTTTAAATATTTCAAAAGTTGTCTTATATTAAAAAAGAGCAGATTTAGTGGAAGTAGATACGTTGGGTCTACAGAGGGCAAAATTGGACTCAGGGAAGAAAGATAAAGGAAGAAAGAGGCAAGCACAGTGTAAAAATCGAGTTCCCTGGTTTCCATCCGGGGGAACACATTGTTTGTCTGGGCATAATGGTAGTGCTTGCTTTCCTAAGTTGGCTTTTTCCTTGAGATGTTCAACTATTGCTGGAGGAAAAATGGGTAGTCCCTTCTACTGACTAAATATTTCATGCTTTATGACCTACAGGGGGAATTAAGCACACAAATGCACACATTGCATCTCAGTGTCCAGTGCTAAAGGCACCGTGACCAGCTGCCACCAGGACTTCTCTTCCCTACCTCCTGCTCCCCCAGGCAAGGCTCACAATGAGAACCCTTAACGTTACCATGCTCTGCAGTTTGCAAAATCTCGTCATAGGCATCTTCCAGTTTAAACACCTCCAATTTCTTCATACTTCTTCACATATTGTAACAGTGACCCTTGTGATACTCCAGGGCAAGCAGTTGAGTGGTGCTGTATTATTCTGGATACTGGAATTTGGAACCACATCACACTCATTACCCATATTTGGCTGACTCTTGGCTAAAGGGCCATTCTTCACTGATTCAGCTGTCAAGCCATAAATGCCCATCCTATTCTCATATGATTGGGTGTTCGGGACTTCAAGTAGAAAACCACGCATTTATTTCTATATATTTCTGCCAGCCAGTGAATAGATCAAGAGTTCTTTAATAAGACGATCTCTAGATTTCAGGTCTCTTCCAGTTCTAATGCACCATGAGCACCCTGGTGTCTATATGGATCCTGAGTCTGTCAAGCAATATTTATTCTCCCTCATGGCATCCTCAAGTTTGATAAGCTCTAGAACAGGGACTGGCAAACTATGTCCCTTGGGGAAATCTGATTTGCCACCTGTTTTTATATAGCCATTGAGCTGAGAATGACTGTAAATTTTTAAAATTTTTTTCAAGAGAAAGATATAATGGAAACTGTATGTAGCCCACAAAACCTAAAATATGTCAAACTCATTTGTCAGCAGCTCACAGAATGTGTCACCATCTTAAATTCAAGTCTGTAGGTATTCCTCTTTTCTTATCATTATCCGTGATTTTTTTAAAAAATCACAGAGAACTATTTTGAAAACTTGGACATAGTTTAAGTAATTGGGTAAAATTAAATAGGCCTTGGGATCTTTTTCAACCACTTTGAACTTGAGTTTCTTGTCACCAGTACTTGTTATCTCCTTTTCAATTCAACATTCTTTCTCCTTAACAGAGTATGAAAAATATGTTAAGAAGTTTACTTCGTGGTTAACACAAATATTTTAACGACGTGGTTCCAAGTGTAGTGACGCTATGCCTGAGTTGGTCTTCTGTCTCCAGATGTTACTTTAAAAAATTATTTCCTTTATTTTGAAGCAAGTATACTTTGCGGTTTGATTTTAAGAACAAAATAATTGCTTTGCTAGTGAACCAGCAACAAAGCTAGTGCTTCTTCTCCCAGAGTGTACAAAGAGGGCTGAACCAGTGGGTCCAGAAGAGCATCTGAATTAGTGACTCTCACCCACAGCATGGCAGCCAGGGGCTCCTAAGGCTCCGTGAGATGACTGCCGGGGCCCACTCTCCTAGGACAAGATCTTCCAAGTCACACGTAGTGTGAGCGTTCCCCAGGACGATTGGCAGCACAGCTCTGTGCAATTCTGTAAATTTTAGACTTTACATATTCCCCCAGGCATTGTTGTTGATGCTCAACCTGATATTCTATTGTTAACTGCTTCATATGTTATCATGAATTGTGACATTTTGATACTAGCATTTTTTTTTTTTTTTGAGACAGAGTCTCACTCTGTTGCCCAGGCTAGAGTGCTGTGGTGTCAGCCTCGCTCACAGCAACCTCAAACTCCTGGGCTGAAGGGATCCCTCTGCTTCAGACTCCTGAGTAGTTGGGACTACAGGCATGCGCCACCATGCTCAGCTATTTTTTTCTATATATTTTTAGCTGTCCAATTAATTTCTTTCTATTTTTAGTAGAGACGGGGTCTCACTCTTGCTCAGGCTGGTCTCGAACTCCTGAGCTCAAATGATCCACCCGCCTCGGCCTCCCAGAGTGCTAGGATTAGAGGTGTGAGCCACCGCACCTGGCCGATATTAGCATTTTTAAAAAATGAATATTTTTATGAAACAGGAGAGTAGTTAAGTCAATTCAGTTACAAGTCTTTGATGATGATGATGGTGATAATGATGATATTAACAATAATGAAAGTCTTGCGTATTCATTCCTTTCTTCATTCGTTCATACAGTATTATTTACGGAGCCCATACTCTGGGCCAGCCACTCTGCTAGGAGTTCAGGACACAATACTGAGTAAACAAACATGATTCTGGCCCTTACAGAACTTATAAAATAGTAGGAGAAGCATAAAAAGTTATAAAATAAGGCAAGTGTCCCACATAGTGCTGTGATTGATAATCACAGGACAGCCTGGCTGTAGGTAGATTAGATGGAGAGACCTTTCTAAGAGGAGTTCTTTAAGCTGAGACTTGGAGGAGCCAGTCAGGCTAAGAGGAGGTATCTGGGCACAGGGAACATCCTGGAGTGAAAGCCCTGAGACATGTCCAAGGAGCTGGAGAAGGTGTCCCGGTTTCAGGCACACCACTGTGCACACTGTGGGCATTATGCCACTTCATCATCACAACAGCCCTGTGAGATAGATGCTGCAATTATCCTCACACTTTAGGTAACAGCACCGAAGGACAGAGACATTAAGTAGGTTGCCACGATCCCATAGCCAGTGAATCAGTGTAAATCAATGCAGATTCCAAAGCCCGCGCTCCAACCTTCTGTTTTATTGCCTCCTGGTTAAAAGATTAATGTCTATGAGTTGTTTCTTCCCTAACCAAAATGTAGAGATTGTTAAAAACTCTGCGTATGATCTTGCCCTTCACTGAGTATGTTTGGGTCGATTTTCTTGAAGCACGTTGTCTACGAAAGGCAATGTTTTAAAATATAAATATTATCTATGACATATTTATCAACTGGAGTTGATTTTGCTGCCCCATCGACCCCCGAGGGCCATTTGACAATGTCTGGAGACATGTTTGGTTGTCACAACTGGAGTAGGCATGCTACTGGCATCTAGTGGGTAGAGGCCAGGGATGCTGCTAAACATCCCACATTGCACAGGACAGTCCCTACAACAAAGAATCATCCAGCCCAAAATATTGTGTTAAGGTTAAGAAACTCTGTTCTGTCTGGATACTGGTTTATAATTCTGAATACAAGCTCTTATCAAAGGCTTTGCATGAAAACCTCTATAACCTGCTATTCACCTGACATATTACACAAAGAACATAATTTCTCCTTTGCTGTGGATAAATGGGGAGGATTCTTCCTCTCAGGCATGTTGCCCCATGGCCAAAGTCTCCATCTTTTTAGGCTGCAACAGAGCTAGAAGTTAGGGGGAGAGGTGGAGACAATTTTTCTAGGAAAGCTGCCAGAGTAGGGAGGAATGCAAGGATTCCAGTGGAGAGTGGAGGAGTTTCAGCCCTGGAGGTGTGTCAGAGACACTGTTGGGAGCCAGAGATGGTGGCAGTAGCTTTTCACAATTACGGATTATTCCTAAATCAGTATTAAAAACACAGGAATGCCTATATTAATCTACTCTTTCTTCTGTACCATTTTTGCATTTCACATTGTATGTGATAAAATTCATCTGGAAATTTTGTGGATTTGATCTTCTAGCCTTTGCCACCTTTAAATTTTGGCCACATGTATTTAACTGCAAAAGCACGATGAAAGCTAGAACCTGGTGTTTGTTGTGCAGCATGTATCACTTAAATTTAAAAATAACTTCTATGTCTAAGACCAGACTTACATTTCAACTTGCAAACCCTAGTGTGCATTTGTGACAACCTTAGTTTATTACCTTCTGGACAGCAGGTCCACACTATAAAAGGCCCAGACATACACATTAGCTTAATAACAAGCCTCGTGGTGATTGGGAGGCAGAGCAGCCAGCTCCCTCGGAAGGCTCTCGCGGATGCAGTAAGGTCATTGTCCCAGCAGCAGAAAATTCGCACGGTTACTGGCAACCAACTGTGGTTAAAAAAAAAAAAAAAAGAAAGAAATCCGTTGTATTTCATTTGCTACAAATCTCCCTGATTCCTGAACCAAAATATTCACTTAAAAAAAAAAAAACCTAACTCTTCTAGGAAAGCAAGGCCTTTTTGAGACAATTTACAAAATATAATTATGATTATTATATAAGTAAAAGTCATTTGAATGTACATAAAAAAGGAGGAATTTCACAGATGTTTAACATTTATGAATAATTCATATTTAATATGTTTTGGAATTTTGCTTTAATAGAAAAGATTGATGAATACCAGAAACCAGTCAGCCTTAATGCATTCTGCATTTTGGCTCCCCACCGGGGTGCCTAGTGTTTTAAATATTTTTTTCTGGTTAAAATTTTTTAAATCGTCATTTCCATAATGAATTGATTATAATTAAAGGTTAAAAGTAACAAATAAGAGGTTTTTAATTGTACTCAAACTTTCAAATGTATCTCAATGACAATCTACTGCTTTCTAAGAAACCATAAAAAAACAAAAAAACACTGAATAATTTAATTATGAAAGCAGAAAAAAATGGCATTATTAAATACTCTTATTCAGGCATGGCCAGTATTTTAAAATAATTTATAGACTAATACCTCAGATTTGGAGGAACTATTTCAGAGCCAATAAAAATGTTTTTATTCCTTTCCTCATATGAAACATTTTATTTGTCTTACAAATTAAGAAAAAATATTTTGCTAGTCAGCTGAAAATGAGGATAATTTAATCTCATATTGTTCAAATATAGAATTTGTTGATTATTTTAAAACTATAACTTTCTATAAGATTTAACAGCCTATATGCCATAAATTGGGAAACCTAGAAGAAATGGATAAATTCCTAGACACATTGCTACCTACCAAGATTGAACCAGGAAGAAATCCAAAACCTGAGTAAACCAATAACAAGTAATGAGATAGAAGCAGTAATAAAAAGTCTCCCATCAGAGAAAAGCCCAGGACCTGGAGGCTTCACTGCTAAATTCTACCAAGCATTGAAAGAAGAAATAATACCAATCCTACTTCAAGTATTCCAAACAATTGAGGAGGAGGGAATATTCCCAAACTCATTCTACAAGGCCTATATGATGATGATACCAAAACCAGACAAAGACACAACACAAAAAGAAAACTATAGTTACATGTCTTTGATAAATATAGATGTAAAAATCTTCAACAAAATACTAGTAAACTGAATTCAACAGCACATTCAAAAGATTGTTCATCATGATCAAGTGGAATTCATCCCAGAGATGCAAGGATGGTTCAACATACATACACAATTCAGTCGATGTGATACATTATATCAACAGAACTAAGGACAAAAACCACGTGATCATTTCAATTGATGCTGAAAAACATGCAATAAAATTCAACATCCCTTCCTGATAAAAACTGTCAAAAAACTAGGTATAGAAAAACTTGCATGATAAAAGCCTTATATGACAGACCCACAGCTATTATCATACTGAATGGGGAAAAATAAAAACATTTCTTCTCTAAGATGTAGAACAAGACAAGGATGCCCACTTTCACCACTGTTATTCATTATGGTACTGGAAGTTCTGGCTACAGCAATCAGAAAAGAGAAAGAAATAAAGAGCATCCAAATTGGAAAGGAAGAAGTCAAAATATCCTTGTTTGTAGATGATATGATCTTATATCTAGAGAAACCTAGAGATACCATAAAAACACTATTAAAACTAATAAGCAAATTTAGTAAAGTTGCAGGATACAAAATCAACCTACAAATATCAGTAGCATTGCTATATGCCAATAGTAAACAATCTGAAAAAGAAACCAAGAAAGTAATCCCATTTACAATAGCTACAAATAAAATAAAATGCCTAGGTAGAAACTTAACCAAAGAAGTAAAAGATCTTTATAATGAAAACTATAAGACATTGATGAAAGAAATTGAAAAAGACAGAAAAAATAGAAAAATACTGCATGTTCATGGATTGGAAGAATCGATATTGTTAAAATGTCCATACTGCCCAAAGCAATCTACAGATTCAATGCAGTGCCCATCAAAATACCAATGACATTCTTCACAGAAATAGAAAAAATAATCCTAAAATTTTTATGGAACCACAAAAGACCCAGAATCGCCAAAGCCATGCTGAGCAAAAAGAATAAAACTGAAGGACTCACATTACCTGACTTCAAATTATATTACAGAGCTGTAATAACCAAAACAGCTTGGTTCTGGCATAAAAATAGACACACAGACCAATAGAACAGAATAGAGAACCCAGAAATAAATCCACACATCTATAGTGAACTTATCTTTGACAAAGTTGCCAAGAACGTACAGTGGGGAAAGGACAGTCTCTTTAATAAATGGTGGTGGGAAAACTGGATATCCATATGCAGAAGAGTGAAATTAGACCCTTATCCCTCATCTTACACAAAAGTCAAATCAAATGGATTAAAGATGTAAATCTAAGACCTGAAACTATGAAATTACTAAAAGAAAACATGGGGAAAATGCTTCAGGACATTAGTCTAGGCAAGGACTTCTTGAGTAATTGAACAAATGAGATGGCATCAAGCTAAAAAGCTTCTTCATGGTAAAGGAATCAGTCAACAAAGTGAAGAGATAACCCACAGGATGGGAGAAAATATTTGCAAACTACCCATCTGACCAAGGATCAATAACTAGAATATATTAATATAAGGAGCTCCAGCTACTCAACAGGAAAAAAATCAAATAATACAATTTAAAAATGGGCAAAGGATCTGAATAGACATTTCTCAAAAGAAGAGATACAAATGGTCAACAGACATATGGAAAAATGCTCAACATCATTAGTTATCAGAGAAATGCAAATCAAAACTGCAATGAGATATCATCTCACCCCAGTTAAAATAGCTTCTATCAAAAAGACAGGCAATAATGAACGCTGGCGAGGATGTGGAGGAAGGGAAACCCTCATGCACTGTTGGTGGGAATGTAAATTAGTGCAGTCATTATGGAGAACAGTATGGAGGTTCCTCAAAAAATTAAAATGGAACTACCATATGACCCAGCAATCTCACTGCTGGGTATATACCCAAAGGAAGGGAATTCAGTATATCAAAAAGATACCTGCACTCCTGTGTTTATTGCAGCACTATTCGCAATAGCCAAGATTTGGAATCAACCTAAGTGTCCATCAACAGATGAATCGATAAAAAAATTGTGGTACATACACACAATGAAATATTATATTGCCTCAAAAATTAATGAAATCCTGCCATTTGCAACAATAAGGATGGAACTCAAGAACTTTGTGTTAAGTGAAATAAGCCAAGCACAGAATGACAAGTCTCGCATGTTCTCACTCATCTGTGGGAGCTAAATATTAAAAACAATTGATCTCATGGAGACACAGAGTAGTAGAATGACGGTTACCAGAGGCTGGGAAGAGTAGCAGGTAGGGAGGGATAAAGGGGGATGGTTAATGGGGGCACAAATATAGTTAGATAGAATGAACATTGTTTGATAGCACAACAAAGTGATTATAGTCAACACAAAGTTAGGGTATACTTTAAACTAAGTTAAAGAGTGGAATTGGAATGTTTCTAAAACAAAGAAGTGATAAATGCCTGAGGTGATGGATACTCCAGTTACCCTGATTTGATTAATTTACATTGTATGCCTGTGTCAAAACATCACATGTACCTATAAATATATACAATTATTATGTACCCATCATAATTTTTTTAAATTGAAGCCTTAAAAAAAGGACCAACATAAAAAAAAAGATGTGACAGCCATCTCTCTGTAATAATAATTATGGTAGCTAGAATTTATTGAGTCCTATATGCCAAGCACTGTTCTAAGTTCTTCATATGTATATATTCGGTTCTTTTAAATGTCTCCACATTAAAAGCCTGTTTTCACTAATTCTTTCCTTCTATTTGTAAACAACATGCTTTCTCGTTTCTTTTATAACTAACTACCTCTGTTTTTATCATTACCCCCTCACCACCATCAATTGGATCATTGTTCATTGAAATCTTTTCCTTGCTGTGGTGTGTTCTCTCTCTTCCTACACATACTCTTAAGGTCCTAATGCAACCTTCCTCTGTGTTCTGTTATCCCCTCAAACCCATATCCTATCAGTCATCTTCCTTTCAGTACCAAATTTTCCTATAAAACAATAGACCTACACTCTCTCCTTCAATTTCTGCATCAACTATCTTTTCCTTTACTATTTGCCATTTTCCTCTTGTTTCCTGATGACCTAGTCGTTTAATCCAGTGACCTTTTCTTGCTTCTCATTGCTTTTGACTATTCTGTAATTCTGACAGTTTTGACACTGTTTCCATCCTTAAATTATTGTCTTCCTTAATTTAGATCACAGTAGTCTCCCAGCTCTCCTGTCTTCTCTGACTTTTTAAAGTGGTTTTTTGGTTTTCTTTTTGTCGTCTCATCTTATAAACATACAAATCATCTGAGATGGTTTCCTTGTCTTTATCAAAACACCCTACATCCAGTTCCTCCTTCTAAATTGCCTATTTCTGTGGTCTAATGGGACCATCCTTTTCCCAAATCACCCCTGGCTGGAAAGGCTCAGAGCGGTATTAATGCCGCCCTGCCCTAGAGCCCATCAGCTCCCTTCCATTCATCCTTTGCCTTCTCGCTGCCATTACCCTGGTCGAGGCTCACAGCACATCATGCCTGAATTATTGCAACTGCCTCCTAAGTGGTCTTTCAACCTCCAGCCATTCTCTCCTCTTCAGTTCATCCAGTATATCATCACTGGACTACTTGTCAGAAATCACCGCTTTGAATATTTCCTCCCTACCCCCAAGTCGGGCTTTCTATGACGCTCCATTACCTGCCCAATAAAACCCAAACTCCCTACAGCTTCACAGAGAGCTCCCAGTTTATCGCTCCAGCTTCGTCTTCCACTCCTCTCATTTATACTCACTGGTTTATTTGCCATTCATCGTACAAGCATATATTTTTCTACCTCTGGTGCCTTCTGTGTGAAATGCCTCTCTGCTCAAGTCTTAGTCCAGAGGCCAGTCAAGGCCAACTCAGAGTCTACCTTAATTAGAGGGCTCCCCCTCTAATTATCCGTGTCTTTACCTGGCACTCCTAATCTCTTGCACCACTTCTGTGTCTTTTTTTCCCCCCAGAGGTGATGTCTCACTTAGGCTGGCCTTGAACTCCTGGCCTCAAATTATCCTCCTGCCTCAGCCTCCTGAGTAGCTGGGATTACATGCACACACCACTGCACCCACTTCCACTTTCTTGTCTTTTATCAGATGCTAATTTGTCTTGTACGTGTTTTATCTCATACTGTTCCACCACCTTGCCCCTGTTGAAGGTTTCTCAGTGGTTCCTCATAATTTCAGTATAAAGTTTAATTATACACTTCCGCTTGATGTATGAGTCTCTTTGTGATCTAGTCCCCTTTTGCTTCTCTTCTCATGTCTCCCAAATCCTCTGCACATACCAAAGCCCAGGCACTCCCATCTTCCTAGGGTTCCCCCCACTCCTCCTGTCTTCATGGCTGTTTGCGTTTGCTCCTCCCATCTTATCTGCCTGGAATGTCTTCCCTCGCTGATGGCACTGCCATGCTTACCCCACGGTCAAGACTCAGTTCAGGTGCCACCTCCTTCAGGATGCCTGACGCCCCAGTCTGTGAGGTGTGCATCCATGTGCCTCTGCAGCACACTGTGACACTGCTCTGCCCTTGTCCATCTGCTGACCCTTCTTTCCTAGGGACCGTAAGTTTTCCATAGACTGGGACACTTTCATCTTTCCTCCCTGTATTCCCAGCACCCAGCCCAGGGGTTATTGGTGCAGTGAAACAAGGCAGGTGTGACATGGGGAAGGCCAGTCGGTTACACAGGTAACCACATGGCAGCCTTTACCTAGGTGAATTAACCATGACTCAGGGCCTGACTTTCAGGCTGAATGCTTGGGAACTTGGCTTAATGGATGCGTCTCACAAAGGTAGAACCTTACTAAGCTCACAGGGGCTCCTATATAAAGCCAGCAGGCCTGTGTACTGATCATTATTGAGCAGGATGATTGGGTTGTTGCCGGCATTGCCCTGACCAGGGCGTTCTCCCCTATTTATACACTACACGGAAAGCCATTCTCTTATCATTTACTTGCAGTCGGTCGTGTGGTGCTTGCCTGTCTCTGACACTGGCCCTCCTCTTGAGGTATATCCCAGCAAGGTTTTAAAAGGAACAGCTCTAAATAAAGTAAAAATATCTGGATCCCTCATCCATAGGATGTTACAATAAAGTCAGCCCAGAAGAGGAAAATCAGCCTTTTCATAACTAAGTTCCAAACATGCTGCTGCTCATAGAGCATGCAGACAAAGTGGGACTGAATTTTTTTTTTTTTTTTTTGGTGGTGGTTTTTATCTTCCTGCCTTGACATACATCCTGTGACTACCGAATCCCAAAATTCAACGCCCCTGTGGTCCTTTAACCTTGCAATGAGAAAGATATATTTCTGTTCATTTGCCAATATTAACAATTCCTGATTCTAATATCCAACTTGGTATGAATTTTTCACTATTTTAAGTGACTAAGAAATTATGTTTCAAGTTTGACAACTATACCTTGAAGCAAAATACGTCTAGGCATTTTTCTGTCACATTGTATCTTTTTCTCTCTCCCTGTTTCTTCCTAAATAGAATTTTTCACGCGAATATATTGTTCTTATCAATAGCTCCAAGCTGGTCCTTAACAACACTTGGACACTTAGCCACAGTAATGCAATAATATCTGCACCAGTGTTTACGCACCTACTGTGTGTGTGTGTCAATCTCTGCAAAGTGTTTTACGCACCTTAAATGGTAATCCTTAACCCTCTGAAGGGTTTAATCCTAAAACAGCCCTCCCCGTTTTACAGGTGAGGATACTGGTCCTAGTCCTGATCCTGGAACGGAACAGAATGTGGAGCCAGGCCCACCGAACTTCCTTGTTCAACCTCTTTCCCCTGCAGTTCTTCCCCCTCCTGGGCGGCGGGGCTGTGTTTGCAGGAGGTTTCACCACAGTCTCATCCCACCACACCAGCGCGATGAATATTCTTCTTCTTATATTTTGCCCTTTTCATTCTGTCATTTTTCCACCTGTAGAAGAAAAAAAAATATTTTAGGACATGCTATGTGTGGCTTTATCCATATGTATCAGTCAGATGCTGCCACATATGGGACAGGTACGGTGTGACTTCAAAACATTGTGTCACGGTGCAATTAGAAATAGACCTTTCGAAGTAGGTGAAGAGTATATCTTTGTAATTAGGTTTGCTGCACTGTTTAATGTATGTGTCTTTGTAGCTGAGGAAGAGTATGAAGATGGGATTGAAAGGACGTGTGACACTCTGCTCATGTGCATCGTCACTGTGCTGAACCAGGGGCTCAGGAACGGCGGCGGCGTCGGGGATGTGCTGAGAAGGCCATCGAAGGATGTAAGCTGGAGGACAAGTATTTTTCTGAGAAGCACATAATTTTTTTTAGCCTGTCTTAACAGCGTTTACAATGTGGTTTTGGCGTTCAGGGTAATATATTGTGTCATTTGTTTTAAAAGTATAACGGTGGCTATTAAAATGAATTAATTGTATACTAGGGTTACATAGAAATAGCTAATGTGCTAAAAATCTATGCATGTTAGTAGGATTATGAAATGTTTCCAGCTTCTTCTGTGTATTGTATTATAGCACTGAAATCACGGCTGTGAACTTTTTATAGAAGTTGATTGTTACATAAATAACAGAAACTAGGCTGCCTCTTGTCTATCAGTTTTCTCGGGCATGAAGATTTCCTCTTTGCTTCTGCACTGAAACAGCCTCCATTATTTATCCATGATGAATATAAAATTTGAACAAATGCTAACAGGGTTTCATGTATTAAAATGGCAAGGTAGAGAAATTTCTCACGAGTTGCAAAGTCTCATGTGCCAGGGTGGGAGCTTGAAAAATCTTATTTCTACTTAGGCCAGTTGTATCGTGTTGTCAGATCACCTAACCTCTTAACTCTCGGGTCCCTCATCTATTAAATGACTGCATTACATGTTCTCTAATGTGTATTCTAATACCGGTCACCAGGCAGAAATAAGCATGAGCTGTATATACTTGGCCCTGTAAGGCCAACATCAAAACCTACTCCAGAAATTGACAAATCATTAGTTCCTCCAAAGATTCCTAATTGCTGACCTTTGAAATGGGTGTTTAACTACCTTTTGTGTAGTGTCTGGGATAGGGGAACACTGTGCCAAAATGCTTTAGCCAAATGATATAATAAAGTATAGTTTCTAAAAAAAGCTAAATCACACCG
This sequence comes from Cheirogaleus medius, assembly GCA_008086735.1. Classification (NCBI taxonomy): domain Eukaryota; kingdom Metazoa; phylum Chordata; class Mammalia; order Primates; family Cheirogaleidae; genus Cheirogaleus; species Cheirogaleus medius. The sequence goes on from VBSM01002616.1 coordinate 34,987,611, forward strand.
TATGTCAATCCTAGAGAAATGGGCAGGGTTCTGGGAATAGACCAGGAAGTTTTTCTTATAATACTTAAAAGAAAATAAAGATAGAAAGTGAGTCTTAGCTTTCCAACTTGGGATACTACTTATTCATTTAGCAAACATTTATTGAGTATATTCTCTATGCTAGACAATGTACTCAACCAACATGCCATGTATGTATTAATATATTGTTTTTAAATGTTTTTTTTTTCAGGAGCCCTTGTTTGCCGCCAGAGTGGTTTATGATCTTCTTTTTTATTTCATTGTTATCATTATCGTTCTTAACTTGATTTTTGGTGTTATCATTGATACTTTTGCCGACCTCAGAAGTGAAAAGCAGAAAAAAGAAGAAATTCTAAAGACAACCTGTTTCATCTGCGGTAAGTATTCCCTGGATGCCAAAACAATAGATGAATAAACTATTTGCAGGAAAGAGGGGCTAGAGTGGTTTTTATTTGTCATGCTTTTTGAAAAATTGTGTCAAAATGAAGGCTGGATAAAATTCAGATTATGTAACCGAGCATTAGGCTGGAATTCTCTGCTTCCATAAATAGATAGAAGAATTATATCCCAAAGCTATCCTGTCATTATTTCTCCAATTTATATGATTCTCTGACTATAGAATGTGATGCAGAATGCCACGGTTCACCAACTGGCAAACAGGTTTTTAATCACAATAACATATTTATTATAAAACAGAATGACATTTATTTTATATTGTTAGACTATGAATCCAGAGATGATTTTTTTTAGCAGCATGAACTTCTACTCACTGGCATCACTGTGTTTTAGATTCTGAACTGTATCTTCTCTTAGTTTTTAAAGGTTTTCTCTCTCTCTCTCTCTCTCTCTCTCTTTCTCTGTCTGTCTCTCACACACACCCTGTTCCCCGCCCCCCTCACCATCTTCTTTCTTGGGCCCACCCAGCCTCTAGGTTACACCCACCCTCCATTTTTCCATCTTGGGCTGAAGAATCTTTTGTTAAATGTCACAAAACAAGCCTAAGGGCTTCACCACAACGTTACTCTGTATAACCTCAGTTGGGCCCTCAATAAATTCCATTCAATTCTCTCCTTGATTCTTCTTTTGTCAACTATCTCATTCCACTCAGTGGCTCTCCCAACCCTCGCCCCCCCCCCAACACTCCTAGAACAATATGCTATATTCCAGGGAAACAGATATAAATTAGACATGCCTTGTTCCGGGGTGTTCACCATCTATTGTGAGATACAAACACAATGAACAGTATACTATGTCATGTATTCAGAATGACAGAGAAATTCACAGGGAGGTGTAGGTATACGGAGGAGGGGTACCTCTTCAGGTTGGCGTAGGGAGCAAGGAAGAAGAGTCAGGAAAGCTTCTCAGAAGAGATGGTGACTGAGCCGATGGTAAAAGATGAAAGGGAGTTCACCAGATCAAGGTGGGGAGGAGCAGAGTGACCAGGATAAGCAAAGTCACGGAGGGGAAGGACAGTACAATGAGTGTCTGCACGTACCCTGAACAGCCCAGTGTTGCTGACACACAGTTCAGAGCAAGGCATACCAACACGGGAGGTTGGCCGGATCATGAACGGTCTTTTATGTTAAGCAGCTTGGACTTTGTTCTATAGACTCATGGAGGCTGGCAAACCATTAAAGAAATTTTAAGTAGAAGAGGACAGGGTCTAATTTTTGTTTTAGAGCACTGGCAGCATTGGGGGTTCATTATCAGGTAACAGTACTGGAAACAGAGTCACCAGGTAGGAGGTTATTGCCACAGTCCAAGTGAAAGGCAGCGAAGGCTTGCTCCAGGAAAGTTAAGTGTGGCCGTATTTTAAGGGTAGAAGGCAGAGTCAAGAAATATTAAGGAGATAGAATTTTAAAATCTTGATGGTTAGTAATGGACATGAACGATAGCTTGGGTGCCTGGGTGAATGGTAATACCAACGATTGAGCTTGAGAATAGGTGGGAAAAAAACTCAACTTTGGGTAGTTTAACTGAATACTGAAATTCAGGTGTGTTCCGAACATCCCGGGGGGCATGCACCCAGCACAGGTCAATACATGGGTCTAAGCCTCAGAGAAAGAGTCTTCGCTGCAGACAGTAACTAGGGAATCCTTAGCCTGTACGTGGTGGTAAAATCTGGAGTCTGGAGGAAGGCGTCCAAGTGAGAAGAGAAGCAGACAGAGTACGAGTGGAGAGCACCAGCTTTGAAGAATTAAGCGAGAAAGAGAACCTCACGCCAAAAAAACTAAGAGCACCAAGTCAGAATGGGGTGAGGAGAACCAGGAACCTGTGGCATGTGGAAGTGAGGGGAGAAAACCACCGTGGAAGGAAGGAATTAGTATCAACCCTGTCAGAGCAGGGAAGACCAATGACAGGAACTGAAAGAGCCTTGGGGCTTCTCATTTAGGAGGCTTTAGGTAGAGCAGATGGCACAGTGCTGAGTAGGGATTTGCTGGACAAAAATTGAGACAGAAGGAGGGATCCTCTCTTTTTATGTCTAGATTTGGTGGGGGAAGCAAGATTGAGATGTAGCCAAGGCACATGTCGTACAACAATCCAGGGGTTTGGAAAAGAGAGAAACGTGCCCAGAGGCCGAGAGGATACTCCTTCAACCTTAAAAGATAAATAGACTCCTAGCATGTTGGAAAGATGACGCACACCCTATTTTTTCTAATTTTTCTCCTCTCTATGGGAAAGCTGTCACCACTTCCATTTCTTCACAATGAATGTGTGTGCGTGTCTCCTTCCTTTCTCTCCCCTCTCAGCACATGCTCAGCCTTTCAAAGAACGAGGCTTCTCTTCACCTGTGTCACCTGGAACCATGTCCCTTCTCTTAGCAGCAGCATCAACATCATCATGAAAAATAAAACATGACCATTTATTGAATACTTACTACATGTCTGGCTTTTAACTTAGGTATTTTCTTTTAATTTTATTCTGAAAAATGAATAATATATATTATGTATATTATCCCCTTTTTACAAATATGGAATTATTTTTTTCTTTTCTTTTTTTTTGAGACAGAATCTCACTCTGTTGCCTGGGTTAGAGTGCCGTGGCGTCAGCCTAGCCCACAGCAACCTCAGACTCCTGGGCTCAAGCAATCCTTCTGCCTCAGCCTCCAGAGTAGCTGGGACTACAGGCATGCGCCACCATGCCCAGCTAATTTCTTTCTATTTTTTAGTAGAAATGGGGTCTTGCTTTTGCTCAGGCTGGTCTCAAACTCCTGAGCTCAAAGGATCCACCCGCCTCAGCCACCCAGAGTGTTAGGATTACAGGCATGAGCCACCGCGCCCGGCCACAAATATGGAATTAAAGACTCAGGTCCCATCAACATCCAGTTAGTAAGCAGTAGAGCCAAGATATGAACCCAGGACTACCTAACTTGAAAGTCCACTACACTATACTAGTCTCTTAAAATGACAGAGTCATAGACAGGTTGTAACTCCATGCCAGCCAGGCCTGGGGAGAGATTGGGTTGAGGGGTATAGTGTTATGGGGCAGAGCCATCGTATGGAAGGGTGAGTCCTACAGAGAAAAAATAGTGCTGGCCTTCCAAACCTCTCTGTGTGTCTCATGGTCTTCCTTTTACACAGCTTCCTCTCAGCCCTTTTCTTCACGATCATTAATAACCACTATGTTGATGCGTTACCTCCGAAAAAGGCGCTCTTTAGAAGCACAGACCAGAGGGATGGGAGCCTCATTCTAAGACATGTTCTTGTCTCCCATATTCTAACAACAAAAAACATGAACAAAATAAGCCTGTCATTTAACAGTAATTCCTGCCCCTCTAAGCTTTCCCGTCTCTGTCAAAATTCTCTTTGCCTTTTCACAGTTGTAAAAAGCCTGTGATCTATAAATTCCTTAAAACGTCCCAATAACCCTCATCAACACATTGAAACGTTCTTCCCAAATCTCACTGTTAATTTCTTGTTGCCGTTTCTTCTCCCTGTGCCTGCCCATTCTCTGGTCCCACCACAGGGTGCTTTTCTTCTCCCCAAATCCCTAGATGGAAGGTGTTGATTTTGTCACTGACCCCTTGTCTCTCCTCTCCATCCTCCCCTTTGACAGCCCTTTCATACAGATTATTGCCAAATACGCAGCCTCAGCGCCAGCCTCTCCCCAGACGTTTCCCCGCTGTTTTCAGTTGTTTGATGGACAGTTAGACCAGCATATCTTACTAGCAGACACACTTACCATGTCCAAAACCAGTGCATCATCCCGTCCCCTCCCCTTCCTCTAACCCTGCTCCTCATCCTGACGTCTGTATTGTAATGTATGGTATCCCGCTGTGCCTCAGTAATCCGGGCTGGGAACCGCACCATCATTTTTAGCATCATCCTTTTCCCCTGCAGGTGCATGGGCTGCCTTGTGCTGATGAATCTGCCTTCACAGTCTCCCTCACGTCCTTCCACCTGTTCCCGCAGCCACACCTTGGTTTTTCAGGCTCACCCTGGCTCACACCCCCCAGATTGCTTTCTCTGTGCTGCCAGACTAATTTTTCTACTTTGAATTAATATTTCGCTACTCAAAAAGCCATCAATAACACCGCTCAGTCTATAACTCTAAAACTCTAATTTTCCTGACATGTGAGGTACCCCACAATCTGGCCCCTTCTTTTTTTGCCTACCATTTCCCCCACTGTTCTCTCACTTATAGCTCAGGTTCTAGTCCAACCGCATTTCTCACTTGAACTTCCTGGACTCTCTATGTGTTCTCAACTGTGGAAGAATATTCCATTTGGAATGCCTTAACTCCTAGGCTGTTCAACTCCTGCCCTCTCTGAGGCCCAGCTCTAATGTCATTATTCAAGAACCAGAAGCTCTCTCTGATATCACCAACCAGAAGCAAACACAACTGCTCCTGAAGTCCTCACATCACACTTAGCTATATGGTACTGTGCATATTGTTCTCTCATCACCTCTCCCGGATGTTGTGCATTCCCATATTGTCGGAAGTACTTGAACTTTATACTCAGATAGAACCTGGATCTACACTAGATCTGTGATCTTAGCCAAGTTTTGTTTTGTTTTGTTTTTTAATCATCCTGAGCTGTTGCTCCCTTATCTGGAGAGTGAGGAATGTAATGCCATGTTTCAGGGTTATGGTGAGTATAAATGAGATCATGTGTATCAAAATCCCTAGCTTGATGCTTAGCTGAGAGTCAGCTCTCAGTACATGTTAATGTCCCTTCTTATGAGATCCAGATTCTTGTCGTATCCATTTTTATACACTCCTAGTATGTGTTGGGGATCATTCATAAATGTTTGCTTAATGAGTGACTATCTAGTAAGTCAGCTCCAAATTAACATTGTCTCCATGCTTGTGTGGCTTCTAACCTACAAAAGGAAGAGAAAGCAACTAAGTCCCAAGTTGACATGTACTGCAGACAGGAAAGCAGGTTGTTCTGAATTTTGTCAAGTGCAGGGTCTTGTTTCTGTGGAGTATATGTGCCCACAGGGGTGCAGGCTCATAAACAGGAGGCGCAAGGGGATGTTAGATCACCATGGCCTATTTTGTGGAAGTTTCACATTTATTCAAAAATCTGAGGGCCCATTTAGGTAATTTAACCTAACAGTGAACTTACATAGTATTTTTATATGAGAACAAATAGAATATTATAAAATAGAACACATTTAGTATGAACATTTAAAATAAAATGGAAACTTTTTAAAAAAAATTATAGATTTGTCCCAGAGACTTTCAGCTACTCTGACCTCAGTAGCATAAAGATGTATGTTCTCTGCTCTCATCCCCTGAAGGCCTTTCAGCAGAAACGTGTGACAACATGATGATCAATATCTAGAGATCCATTCATTCCTGGCATCTCTCACCACGTGGAAGATGTAATACATGTCATATATGTTATGAGAACTTAATTATAAGAATAGTTTAAACAGTTGGGATATTTGGGGGTTGTACTAGTAGGCTATTAAATAATGGTTAATCTGGAAATGGTTTTTGGAAGAGTTGGGTGTTAAGTTGTGATCCAAAGAGGGATATATTATAGCACCAAATAACAAAGGAGAGAATCTCCACAGTAGGAGAGGCTTGGCTCTAGGTGTGTAACAAGGGACACCCATAGTAAGATAAGAGAAGGTGGATTCTGTGACAGGCAGTAGAAGTTGGGACTTTGCCTTCTTGAAGGCAATGACCAGAAGTTTGAGAGTTGAACATGACTCAGAAGACAATCGCCAGTGATCCAGAAGGCGGTTGTGATAGTGTTATGATTAGTAGATCAGAGTTGAAGCAGTAAGTGCAGAGACATACTTGCCCTCGTATCCCTGTTAATTATTAATTTTGAATTACTAAAGGCTGGAAATCCAGTGAGAAGTAGATGTTGATAAACCAGGTGTTACAGAACAACACATGGAGGGAGGATTTGATGATAGGTCAGAATTCCTATTGTGAGGATAAGATATCATGCCGTAGTGATAGTACCATAAACCCAGTCCTTCAAGTCAGAAAAGTCAGGATCATTCTTGATTTCTCCTTCTCCCTAAATCTATCCTTCTCAAGTTTTCATTCCAAAATGCCTGTACAGTTTCTCTTACTGATTTGTTCAATTGTCCTGTCAACTTTATTTGAATGCCTGCTATTTTCCGGACATTATACCAGGTACTATTAACACAAAAATTACCGAAACAGTAAAGTGGGAGAGACTAAGACAGAAAGAAACAAATTTTCACAGTGAAGTATTGTAGGCACAGATTAACCCACTGGTTGTGTCTGGAGTCAGCAGTGGACGTGGTTGAGCTGAGTATTAAAGAAGGAATACTTGGATGGCAGAAGACAGAGTAGATGAAGGCATAGAGTTTTAAAAAGACTCAGTATTTGGAAAATAGTGAGAAAGAGTGACTACAAGGAATGTGCTCAGAGTGGCCTATCAGTGCATGAGTCTAAGGATGACTTCAAGTTCCCTTGTCAACAGGGATTTCCTTAACAGAGGCAAAGAAAAAGGGCTAAAGAAACCAATTTTTGATGAGTTAAGTTTGACATGCCCACAAGCTATCCAGGCAGATTTACCCAGTAGGCAGCTGGAAATAGAAACTGAAGTTGAGAAGAAAGGTCAGTACTGTGGATAAAGATTGAGAAATCATCAGCACGATGATAGTTAGAACCATGAGAATGAACAATAAAGCTTAGACAGCAGGAACTTAGGAAGATGAAGGACAACCGGTTCCCCCTCTTTCACGTTTCCGCTCCACTCCCCTGGTCCCGTGGTCGTCCAGCCTCAATCTCTTCTCCTTCAGTCGTCTTCTCAATCAGTGCTGCTCCAGGAACGACTTGGAGTATAGCTCTGCACATGCTTGTCTCCACTCAGAAGTCTTCAGAATAAAGTGCAGGCACCTAGCTATGAGTTGGAAGCTCTTCATGGTTTGTGCCAAATGGACCATTTCATCTTCATTTCCAAATATTCCCTTTTGGCCACACTAGAGGAACTGATGTCCCCCTAGTCAGGTCGTCTACTTTCATCTCGAGCCTTGTCATGACATTTGCTTTGCCCAGGTGGCAAATGGACATGGGCTTTGGAGTCAGAAATGTTTTTATTTAAATACGGACTGACTCTTCCACTAACTAGAAGTGTTAACTTAGGCACTTTATTGAATCATTCTGAATCTATTTCTTCACATGCTAAATGGTCACATCGGATTATTGTAATTATGATAGCACATTTAGACATCTTTATAGTTGGCAGCATAAATAGGTGCGCAGTAAAAATTAAGTACCTTTTATTACCATTCGCCTCTTCTCCACTTGCCATAATTGTGTTCTGAGACTGGATTTTTAAAGCTTTCTAATACTTCTTTGAAACCTTTTAAAATATACCTAGTCAGAATTCATTTTGCTCTCCTTTTATGCCATTTCAGAATATAACACAAGTTGTCTGTTTCCTCTACCGTATTACGGATTAATTAATAGTAGGAATGTTATTTTAATAGCCCTATTACCTTACAACCAGTAGATGTTTGAACTGAATTCTGGGAAATCTACTTTAACAATTTCTTTCTTTTCTTTTTGTTAACACCTTTATTGAGATATAATTCACATACTTGACAATTCACCCCCTAAGTGTGTACAAAATTCAGTGGTTTTCAGCATATTCAGAGTTGTGCATCCATCACTATAATCAATTTTAGAACATTTTCATTGTCCCCAAAAGAAACTCCGTATCCTTTTGCCATCACCCTGTCCCCAACCTTCAGTCCTCTTCAGCCCTAGGCATCCACTGATCTACTCTCTGCCTCTATAGATTTGTCTGTTTTGGACATTTCATATAAATGGAATCATAATATGTGACCTTTTGTGACTGGCTTCTTTCACTTAGTATGATGTTTTCAAAGTTCATGTAGTAACACATGTCAGCACTTCACTCCTTTTTATTGCAGAAAATTATTCCATTGTATGGAAGTAACATATTTTGCTTATCTTTTCATCAGTTGGTGGACATTTGGATTGTTTACAGTTTGGGCTGTTATGAATAATGCTACTGTGAGCATTCATGTATAAAGTTTCTGTGTGAACATATATTTCATTTCTCTTGAGTATATTCCTAAGAGTGGAATATGCTGAGTTATATAGTAACTCTATGTGTAACCTTTGGAGCAACTGTCAAACTGGTTTCTGAAATGCCTGCAATATTTTATGTTTCTACTAGCAGTGTATGAGTGTTCCTATTTTCCACATTCTCACTAACACATATTATTGTCTCTTTTCTTTAATTAATTAATTTTTTTATTTCAAAGTATTAAGGAGGTACGAATGTTTTAGGTTACATGGGTCACTTTTGTAATGCTTGAGTCACGACTGTAAGTGTGCCCATCACCAGAGTGTGTTCATCAGACCCATTAGGTAGGTTTTTTGCTCTCCCCTCCTCCCTTTTCCCCCCTGCTTGATTTCCACTGAGTTTTACATTCCTCTGTGCACATGTGTGCTCATCAGTTAGTTTCAGTTTAATAGCAAATACATGTGTTATTTGTTTTTCCATTCTTGGGATACTTCACTTAAGAAAATGGTCTCCAGTTCCATCCAAATTGTTGCAAAAGGTATTAATTCATCCTTCTTTATGGCTGAGTAGTATTCCATGGTATACACATACCACATTTTGTTAATTCATTCATGAATTGGTGAGCACTTGGGTTGACTCCACATCTTTGCTATTGTGAATTGTGCTGTAATAAATATTCAAGTACAGGTGTCTTTTAGATAAAATGACTTTTCTTCCTTTGAGAAGATACCCCGTAGTGGGATTGCTGGATCGAATGGTAGGTCAGCTTTTAGTTCTCTGAGGAATCTCCATACTGTTTTCCATAGAGGTTGTACCAATTTGCAATCCTAACAACACTGTATAAGTGTTCCTTTCTCTCTGCATCCACACCAGCATCTGTTGTTTTTGGACTTTTTAATAAAAGCCATTCTAGCAGGGGTAAGGTGATTATTATCTGTTTTTGATTGTGGCCATTCTAGTAGAACAATATTTTACTAGTGAAATATTCATTATTCATTCAATCAGTATTTTGTTGAGTGCTGACTATGTGTCAGACACGATCTAAGCTACTGGGACCATTGGTGTAGAAAACAGACAAACTGTATCTGCCCATGTTTCTCTTATGTTCTAGTGGGAAGAGAGACATACAATAAATAATAAACATAATGAACTTTTATCCAAATTTCTGGATGAAATAACATTCCTTGTTTGCTGATTAGCAGGCAGGCTTTTTCTTGCACAATCACTTTTACCTCTTTATCTTAGCGTTGTGATCTAGTATAATTTAACAACTTGGTTAGGGCTATATTCCCTCTGTTAGGAGGTGAGAACCACCATAGGAAAAAGAGGAGAAAAGGGAACAGGTGATTCAGAGTGTCAGCAAACAGGAAGGGACCCACTGCAGTGTGAAATAGGGTATTATCAAGCTAAGCCACATTGAGAAGGTGAGATTTCAGCAAAAACTTGAAGGTGAATGAGTTATTCAAAGAGATATCAGAAAGAAGAGTTTTGTGACCAGAGGAAACAACCAGTCCTAAGGCCCCAAAGCAGGAATCTGTGTTCCAGGAATGGCAAAGAGGCCAGTGTGGTTGATGGCAGTTATGAATGGAGTAGTAGGAGTTAAGTTTGGTGTGGCTAGGAGGCCAAATCACAGAGACTTTAGCAAGTACGTATTGCATGAGACACACCTGTTTATCTGAAATCCAAACTTACCTGGGCATCCTATCTATTATCCACCAACCCTACTTGAAGGCCATCGTAGGGACTTTTATCCTGAGGAGGTAAGGAAACACTGTGGGATTTGCGACAGAGGAGAGACTCCATCTCACTATCTCACTTAGGTGTTTAAAGGATTCTGCTGGCTGCCGTGTTGAGAATGAGCTATGGAGAGTGCAGGTGGAGACGGGGAGGCCTGGGAGGCTATTGCAGTAACCCAGTGGAGGGACGGCAACGGCTCAGCCCAGAGTGCAGCGGTGGAGGTGGAGAGAAGTGGGCAGATTCTGGATGTATTTTGAAGGTAGAGCCAAAAGCATTTCAACGTAAATTTGATGCAGTATGTGAGAGACAGTATTCAGGGACGACTGCTGGGCTTATGGTTTGAACAACTGGAAGAATGGAGCTGCCATCAATCAAATAAAAAGAGGAGGACTGTGGGTGGAGCAGTTTTGGGCAGGAGGACTGGAGTATACTTGGGGCATGCTGAGCTGATGATAGGTCAAATAAAATGAGGCACAGACATCAGCCAGCTGAATTTTGTGCTATTTCCATAAAAATATCCAATAATGTAAGTCAAAAGGTCATCCCTCTGTGGTGACATATTTTTTACTTGTCGTGCTTTTTATATCTTACTATCTAAAGGGTCTTCTACGAGCCTTTAAAAAAAATGCTTAGAGAAAGAGTAGTCAGGATTGAAATTCAACTTCCTGGTTTCTTCTTCGATATCTGAACTGCAGAACCAAACTAAATCTCAACATCTCATTTTGCTTGACATTCAGATTCGTTTTTCCATTGCTGTTTTTCTTCATCTTCATTCATTTCTTTTCATCTGCTCTTCAACATTGAGAGAAAAGAATCTTACTGTCCGGATCCTTTCTTCAATGTCCTTCCAGAAGCTGAAAATGTGCCCTGGAAACTGAACAGACCTTCCCCTCCCCAAAATGCCTGCCACTCCGTGCTCTCGAGGGCTGGAGCGGTGTGACAGTCCTAGCTGTCCTCAGGGTGCAGATGGCTGTCTGCATTCCCATGCCCTTCACTGATTACATGTGGTTTCGGAGGATGACTCTCTCAGTTGCCTTCCTTCTTTTAATCAAAGTTCCTGGATAAAATGACATTTTTTTCCTGTCCTGATTAGAAAGCGTGCCTTTTCTTGCATGATCATTTTTACCTCTTTTTCTTAAACTTGTGGTCCAGTGTAATGTGACAATTTTGATATGACTATATTTTAAGTTATCTTCAAGTTTTATATCTATAATAGGACTGTGCATTTCCAAGGATCCATGGGGAAAAAATATATGTTAGTTGGGAAGAAATCTGTAAACTGTTGCCTCTTTTCTGGAGGTCTTGTGTACTGTGTTGTTTTTAATCATAGCATTTTAAATTGGCACACCCTTACAGAAAGCATTTTTTCCACGGTAATTATCATGCTTTGTTTTTATGCTAAGAAGTAAATGCTGGTTAAATAACAAATTACATATATTGTGTTTCCTGTGTTTTGCAGGACTTGAGAGGGACAAGTTTGATAATAAAACTGTTTCCTTTGAGGAGCACATTAAGTCGGAACACAATATGTGGCATTATCTGTACTTCATAGTCCTGGTGAAAGTTAAAGACCCAACAGAATACACCGGACCTGAGAGTTACGTGGCTCAAATGATTGTGGTGAGTGATCAGGGGATTTTAATCTATGACTGCGTCATGTTTTCTATACTTTCACCTTCTCTACCCTCTCAAAATATAAAGGTCCTAGCAAATCATCTTTTGTTAACTTTTAAATGGGCCTGTCCATCGTCGAAGAACCTCTACACTGGCTAAATCATTGGTTCACAGTAGACTTCTTGGTTATTGAAACCAAATCTAAGTCTCAAGTGCACAGATGATATGTACTGGAAGATTCCATTTGCAGTGAATAGCACCATCTCAGCCATGCCTGTCACTCTCTGATCTCATGCCTTCTGTCATTGCTCATGTCCCAAAAGTCTGGAACTTCCCCATTGTTAAATAGGAGCAGAAGATTGATATTTTAAGAAATTCCTTGACTTTCAGAAATCAAGAGTTTAAGAAATTAAATTGTGTTTGGGGAGAGTATGATGGTCTGTCCTAACAGGAGAGTCCTGGTTTCCTGTCAGCGCCCACTGTAGATTGATGTACCACTGTTGCTGACGGATTTGCATTGATCCTGCCACATCCAATTGCTGATAACTCCTTGTTAAGATCAGCACTGAGAGTGTGATTGTCCATGATTTGAAGTTTCTCCTGTCTCATAGAAAATTAAAACTAACTGGCCTAGGCTGGGCGTGGTGACTCACGCCTGTAATCCTAGCACTCTGGGAGGCCGAGG
>VBSM01002616.1:35000258-35044541 GCA_008086735.1 Cheirogaleus medius
AAAAAAAAAAAAACAAAAAACAAAAACTAACTGGCCTAAAGGGAAATCAAAGTTACAACTTTAGTGTATCCAGATACACATTTAGTGAGCATGATTGTATCTGATACATATTTTTGGGTTCTTGTAATAAACATAGCTACATATTGGATATCTTTTCTCAAAAATCATCCTATAAAATTGTGTTCACTATTGGAGAAAGAGGGCTTAGAAGACATGTCATGATCCTCCTTGCTGCTTGGTCCTGAGGCTAAAATGTAGTAAGCACCAATGCAGAAGCTTCAGCAGAGCTAGGTCACAGTGGCTCTATATCCTTCCCTTGCCAGCTTGTCATCCACTGAGAAAAACATAGACTACAGCATAGGGAGCAAACAAAGAACATTTTTGGAGGGTAACATATTAATAAGTACGAGTTAATATATAATAATAGTTTACCTTATCTGTCAATATTTATATGTCACAGGAGAGCTACATGTAAATTGAGTTTTTCACAGTTCAGCATTTTTCATGCTTTGTTATTAATGATTTGCATCCTACTATAAGTCTTTTTCTCTGTGTTCTTCCTTTAGCAGTGAGCAGAACCTAATATTGTTTCTCTTTTTCTACTCTTGCCTTTCTGCCCTCTCCGCCTTCTAAATCAGGAAAAAAAGGTAATCATTTAAAGGATGTGCATTCTAGTCATCCTTTACACATTCTTGATCTCATTGACAAGAAACATTTCATTTGTTTGCTGGGGGAAAAGGCATATAAAGCATTACATTTAAAATGTGACCTCACATTGCTACATTTTATAGACGTTTGAGTAAGTTTAATCAGTATGCATTTTGGGGGGCTTCTGTTATGTCCCTTGGACTATAAAATGTAATCCAACTGAAGATTGAAGAAGTTGGATACATTCCCTCTCTGCTGAAGAACTCAGAGCTTAGTAGGAAGGAGGGAAGAATAACAAACCAAAAGTAGAATGTGTCAAATTCCCCAAGGGTAGTACAAATGAAAACCTGTGAAGGCTTAAAGATGTAGTGTGACATCCAACTGGGAGAAGGCGGAGGGGAATTGATGTGTGGGCCTGGGGGTGGAATACACCAGACAGAGAAGGGTTTGTGCAGATGGGAGCGTCTGCACATATGAGGGAGCAGCCTGAACAAAGACTTGCACGTGGTCCACTTGTAAGGAATCTCTGAGAGGTATGACAGAAAATATAGATTGGACTTTTGAATAATAAAGGTAAGTATTTGGATGTTGTTTCAGCATCAATGGAAACCTCTAAAGGTCATAACTAAGGGAATAATGTGGCCTAGGACAAGAGTCAGGCAGTGGTGTGCAGACCAGCTGGAGAGGAGGAAGATGAAGTCAGAGATGGTGTCCGCCAATGGATGAGATGGGGGGTGGGAGACGTGGAGCAGCAAGGGAGGGAGCCTGAGACAGTGGACACTGTGAGCCTGGGCGTTGGGAGAAACATGGTGGGTAGGTTTCAGAAAGTGTCTTTGTTAGGAAGAGAAGCTGGTTAGAGAAGACTTTTTGACCTTGAAGTGAGACTGGAGGCCAGGAGTCATGGGTTAGGAGGAATAGTGCAGGGCCCAGGCGTGAGCCTTGGAGCCAGAGATATCAGACCTTGGCTCTATCACGTATTTGCCAGGGGGTCTTGGATATCATGGGGAGGTCTTGGAGTCTGCCTGAGCCTCTCCCGCCTCATCTAAACTGGAAGAGCTGCTGCATTGCCCACAGGCATGCTGTGAGCTCAGCAAGATGCCATGTAACAAGTGCCTAGTCAAGTGCAGAGACTCAGTACATGACCGTTGTCACTGTGACTGCGCAGAGAGTTACCATGGAAGCCATCGGATTAGAGGGTGGTGGGAGAAGGGAGGGAGTGTGAAGACACAAAGCCCAAGACAGAACCCAGGGGATCCCCTATTTAGGAAAAAGAAGAGAAACAAGTAAAATAAGTGGAAGACAATAAAGACAGAAGAACCAGGAAGTGAAATGTGTCAAAAGCCAAAAGGTAAGGATTTCAGTGTCAGTTCAACAGTGTCAATTACCGCAAAGAGGCCATAAAGAAGAGACAGGTCGAAGCCTTTGGATCTGGTAATACAGAAATCACCAGGTGACTTTTGACCATGAGAAAAGACTGCTATGAAAATGTTGACCCATCTTTAGCCTTAACATTAAAAGCAGTGTTTTACCCGGCACTTGTACTCGAATTTTTAAGTATCCAAGTACTTATTCATGTTTCTGCCCAGCCTCTTCTGTCTCAGAGGTCTCTCTGGAACCTTGACCGGGGGATTAGAGCTTGCGAGCTTACTCTAACACGAAATGACTTCTCGCCCGAGCAGTGCACATCCAACAGAACAGGCTTTGTTCCTGAATGCTAATGGCCAAGAGAAGGAAGAGCAATATTAGCTTAGGTCTGATGGAAACAAAAAGTTGTTCGCATGGAAGACTGTTTATTTATGGAAATAGCCTCTTGAGGAAACTTCTAAAACTCTGTAACTGACAAACCCAATTCAGAAAATCCATTACTCCACACTGTGTGGAGATGGTGGCCTTGTGATTCTAATCCTCCTAGCGAGAGATAAGATTTTAGAGCCCATAGAGAGTTGAAGCATATCTACAGTTTGTTGTTGTTGTTGTTGTTTCTCCACTCCAGAGGTAACAGTAGTTTGATGGGAAACCTTCCAGACATTTTCCTGTCACTCTTCCTTTTTGTTCCTTAACAATAGGTTCATTTATCAAGTTGATTTAGGTGCTTATCGATAGGGCTTTGAGAGAAATTTAAAATTCTTCATAATTGTTGTAGCTTTTACTCTCAAGAACTTATGCAAAGGAAAATGAGGAAGGTTCTCATATTTGTTCACAAAACAACTCATCTGAATCCTGCTACACTGTTTATGTAAGTCTTATTTGTACCTTGGGACCATTAGAAAATGCCTCCTACCTTTTGTTGAAATGGGAAAAACAAGAGTAGAATAAGTTTTGGGGATGTTTCTCCCTCTGTGTATTTTTTAACTTCCAATTCAACTTTATTACCATGTCAATAAGGAATATTTACACCATTAAACCATAGATTGTAAATAAAGTAACATATTAATTCAAGGGGTTAGAATTTTAAGAAACATTTGTATGTCTGGATCTAACCAATGATAGGATCAAGAGTCTGAAATATTAATCGAAACTTACAACCTCCTTACCCCTGCCTTCAAACTCTAAACCAAGATGGTTAGCCACTATCTGAATATTTGAATTAACAGAAAGCATCTTCTGGGATATTGTTAGGGGAGATGTGAGTAGATCAAGGTATCTTGGGAATGTATTTTCTTCTGGCAAGCAAACCCTCATTTTTGATAAGAGAATTGAGATTTTGAGCTACTATTAGGAACAGAAAATGAGACAGGAAAAGGAGGGACCATACAGGAAAGTAAAGTAATGAAAGAGAATCAAATAAACTAGAGGCAAGGGTATGAAAGGATAAATCCTCCCTCCGTAGCAGTAATGGCCTTTGAGCATCACTAAGCCCCTTTGCTTCTCCCATTACCCACAGGATGATGACTGAGGAGGAACAAACAAAATAGAGACCATTAGAAAAAATGCCCAAGGCTTTTAGGTGTTTCTCTAACATTTTGGGGACATTTTCAGGTTTGCAGTGTTCATTTGCTAGGATATGTTAGCAGATGTTTACTGCTTAATCTGACCAACAGCGGGACCCAAATCAGAGATGCATATAAGAACAGGCACCATGCCTGCTCAGAGCTACTGCCTCCCCAGGTGTTCTGATGGCACTGGGCTGTGACTGAGACCTGGCTGGCCACCCTCCCCCAGCCATGACCATGAGATTTTAGGGACCATTTCCTCCTTTTACTCCATAGTACTTTTAAGCACTTCAGCTTATTTGACTCTTGACCGACAACTGCTTCCTGACATTGTGGCGGTGTCAACTAAGGCAATTGAATTCACATTTTTGTTAACATAATAATTGTCTATCTTAACCAAAAAATAATCATAAGTTTCTTGAAGGCCATAACCAGGTATAGAGTAGCTCTTTGCTCTGCACAATACCAGAGCAAGTAATATCTAGAATATGTATTAAAAGCAAGTTAGTGAAAACTTTGAATGTCTCCTCTATGTTAGCAACTGTGCTCAAGATGTGTTGTATAAGGATACATAGGAAATCATCTCTTCTCCTAGGAAACTCTAAGCATTTATTGAATGAATAAATAAAATAACAAATGAATTAATAAATGAGTGGTTTCTTCTTAGCCCTCTGGTAGTTGGACATAATTTACAGAAAGATATACCAAAATAGCAGCAAGCAAGAGATTGCAACATGAATTTCCTACTAGTCAAATACTATATCTTTCTCCTCTTTTAGAATAGGAAGACAAAGATGCAGCAGGAATGGTTATGTTCCCTGAAGCAAATCGGGTGGCTGATTTAAAAGACAAGGCGCTTTAATTCCTCTGTGGTCTCTCCCCTAGCATCTCTCCAGCACCGCCTCTGCCTCCCACACAAGCCTCAGGAGTAGGCCTTCAGCTGCTCCCCAGCACAGGGGCAGGGATGCACTTTGGTGGGTTTTTCAGCGTAACTCACCCTTAAGCGTGAGTTCTTCCTTGCAGTAATCTGTCAAGACCTTAGAAAGAAGGGGATCATCCTTTCAATGAAATAGAAAAGAAATCTACTATTCAGCCATAAGAAAGAATGAAATCATGTCTTTTGCCACAACATGGATGGAACTGGAGGTCATTGTCTTAAGAGAAACAAGCCAGGCACAGAAAGTGAAATATTGCATGTTCTCACTCGTAAGCGGGTGCTTAAAAATGTGTTCACATGGAGTGGAATGGTAGACAATGGAGACTCAGAAGCGTGAAGGGTGGCAGAGGAGTGGATGATGAGAAACTACTTAATGGGTACAATGTATGATATTTGGGTGATGGATACCCTAAAAAACCCTGACTCACCCACCACCCAATCTATGCATTTAACAAAATTGCACATGTACCCTACATATTTGTACAAATTAAAAAAAAAAAAAAGAAATCTAACCATCTAGTCACCCATTACTTCAGACACATAAGGAGGGAAAAGAAATAACAATTTTCCAGATGTCGTTTTCTGAGTCTGGAACTCAAAATCAATCTTGTATTTATTTTTGAGCAGCAATGTCTGAGCTCATCAAATACATCAAGACTTCTAAGATTTATATGCACCCCTCTTGCCTTAGCTCCATTTGCCAACTTAATTTCTGCATTATTGTTATGTGTCATAATTATGAAATTATATATTCTGTTCTATTATTTCTAATTTACACTAATTGTGTAATTGGATCTAATTAAGCCAATTATGGAACTGCTCAATATTTAACTAAGCCCTGTTTTAAAGACTTCAGAACTTTTTATTTTTTTAGTCTTTTTTTTTTTAGACTCACCCAGCCACCCACCCACCCACTCACTCACTCAAGCACTCACCCACTCACCCACTCACTCAACCACTCACCCACTCACCCACTCACTCAACCACTCTCTCTCCAAGACTTCAGAACTTAATAAGACACTTTTAAAAATGTTTGCATTTCAAGCCAAGCCAAGGGAGTCTTTGCAGCTCAGAATGCACAATTAAGAAGCACATACATGCATTCAAGGAGATCCCACCTTCATTTCCCACATTTGAAGCCCGGCCGTGTCTTTAATTTAGGAGGGATCTTTTTTAATCCTCATCTTATTATCCTTGTGGGATCTGTCTGCTATGCTATTCTTATTTTCTGTTTGGTATTCACGTGTAAGATCCATGAATGACTGCATTTTGCACACATGTTAACATCTTCTGAATCCTCTTTTCAGTTTGTAAAACAGAGACAGAGGTGGTAAGCACGTCCCAGCGTGGCTGTGTGCAGTCCCTCCGTCTCACAGACTATTCCAGTGCCTGGCTGTCAGACACTAGTGCTGGAAATAGGGGTAAAAGGATTTGGGCTGAGTGGCGTTTAAATGATTTTCACAGGTGGAAGTGGGATGGGACTAAGGACAAGGGCGGCAGGTGAAGCAAAGACCCCAAGATGTCCTAGGTTACCTCCGGAATTGATCAGAAACTGTGGATCTACTGGTGTCCCAGTGACGGTCCACAGGAGACAAAAGTGGCTTTTGTTAGTTTTTCTACTCAGTGTTTAATTAAGGAGAAGCTCGGTGTGAAGGAATAAGCCTGGGCGTTAGAATCTCAAGTTTGATTTCTTAGAATTTCCATGTACAAGATTGGTGACTTGACTTATCCCCTCTGCGCCTCAATTTACCCATGGATACAAATGTATAATCGGCCAGTTGGCACTCAGACTCGAAGCCAGCTGAGCTGAGGTGGGAGCCTGGGGCCTCTTGCTATGCCAGGCATTAATCCTTCAGTTGCGGGGTCATGGGGAGAGGACGTGGCAGGGATCGCAGGGGCAGACCAGGGCAGATAAGACTGCAGGGGAGCGGGGAGCAGGGGTATCGGAGGGCTTGGAACAGTGGCTAATTTGACAATCAGCAGACACTACAGCGGTTTAGCAGTCAGTGCTGCCATATCTTTGCATACCAGCTAAATACCCGTCCTGGATAGAGCAACACTTTCCTTGCAGAGTTGCTGCAAGGACTCAGTAAAATCAAGCACACTAACAGCACTGACAGCAACTGCTAATGTAGCAGACACTGGGTAAGTGCTGACAAGGTGCCAGGTGCTGTGCTAAGTGCTTTCCATGCACAATCACTTTCAAAGGCTCATGACAACCATAGGAGGCAGGTGCTGTTATTATTATCCCCATTCTACATCTGCAGAAACTGAGGATCATAGAGCGTTAGTAACTTGCCCAAAGTGGCACAGCTTGCCCAAAGGGACGCTATGTCCAGAACGTGCCAGACACATGCAAGTGGTCAATAAATGTCTGTTAGTATTCAGTCTGTAAAACTTATAAAGCAAGAAGCTGTGGTTCCTTTGAGAGCAAGCAAGGCCAGCTGTACCCAACCCTCTCGATAGGGCACATGGTGCTTTATAGAAGAAGGACTATAAAAATTCAGTCCACAGGGCAGGGAGTAGACCTGGCTGCGAGACAGGAAGTCAGATGACAACCCTACAATGGCAGGAAGGCCTGAGAGGAATTCAAATGGGAAAAAAAGAACTCGTTCAGAGCTGGTTGGCAACTGCATGCTTCCTACAAAGATTAGAAGTATTACAATTAAATTATTACAATTGCAGGCAAGAAAGAAAGAGGCTGTAGGATGTTTCAATTAATTCGATGAGTATTTACTGGGTAGCACCATGCATGAGGCCCTGATAAGAGCAAGAATAAAACATCATCACCGCCCTCCCAGCACCACAATATAATGGAAAGGACAGCTGTATTCACTAGAAACCACAGTGCAGATCAGAACTCTGCTGAGACGTAGAGCAGATGTACACTCAGCAGCCAGAGAAATCTTAAAACAAATCACACCACTGCACCCCTGCTTAAAACCCTCCCAGTGGCACTAAGATTAAGATCCAGACTCTTTCATGGAGTCCTTATTCAGCCTGGTCCCAGCCTATATCCCACCTTCTTTAGCCAACTATAATTCAGCCACATCAACCCTTTTCTTTTTCCTGAAAATGCCACCCTTTCCCCCTGGTGTGTGCCGTCTGCTTGCTGTCATGGTCTTTGCATGCCTATGCCTTCCCTGGCAGCCCCGTTCCAGTTACTTTCTATCCCACCACCCTTTATTTCCTTCAGCATTTTGTATTAATCTGTCCTGTTGTCTTTATACTTACTGGTATATTTATTCCTACTATTACAACACACACTCTGTTAGGGCTTTTACACATCTGTTTTGCTCTCTGCCATATTCCCAGCACCTAAATTAATGCCCAGCACATAGTTGGCACTCGGCATGAATTGTGTTGAACAAAATAAATAAGACAGCCACCAGTCTGTTATGGTGGCCACCAGACAGCCACCAGTGCAGAGAGGACAGGACAGTTATGTGTGGCTGAAGTTTCACTGACGTTACAGGGAGAGTTGGGCCTAAAAATGAGGAGGATTTTGACAGAAGGGCTGGAGGGGAATATGTTTCAGACAAAGTGTGTATCTGGAAAGTGTGATGCAAAGAAACTATTAATAATTAAGTGCATGATAGGTACTAGCAGCTTTGCATGTTACCTTATTTAATTACACTCATTTTATGTGAATTGAGGCTTAGAGGAATATGTTACCCATCCAAAGTGCTCAGTAAATAAGTACTTGAACCAACATCTGAACACAGATCTTTCTGGGGCTGATGTTTATGTTTCCACCTTTAGCTATACCTTCTCCTAGGGAAGAGTTAGGTAAACTTAACTAAGATTCAAATAGGTGTAAATCAAGTATTGGAGAAGAAAATCGGTAGGAAAAAAATCTCAAAACCAAAAAGCAGAAGACATCCTTTGGAAGGAAGAGCGCTCTTTCAGGTTCTCCAGTATTTTTAGGAATTAGAATTCATAGTCTCTAAGCTAAAATAGTGGAGGTACGATCTAAAATGCCTTGAAAATGCAGAGCAATAAAATCATTTTCCATTTTTTAAAGATGTATTCATTCAGCAAACACAGGTTGAGTGTTACTGTGCTCGAGACATTAGCTAGGCTTAGGAATTCAAACTTGAGGCAGATTCTCTAACGCCCCTTGGGAGGTTTGGGTGAAATAAAGGAGACAAAGAGATCAAACATAGGAGTAGCGATGTCGCAGTTCAGTGATGGAGTCTGCTGGGTGCAGAAGCCTGAGGAGGGAGGCTTCCTGGAGGTCATAACTGGGTACTGGAGGTGAGTGAGGAAAATCAGGATGATGCAGGCAGAGGGAGCAAGTAGGTATGTCTGGAGAAAGAGTGAGTACCTCTGGGAAGCTAAGGTGGTAACCAGGAGCCAGGTCACAAAAGGCCTTGTGTGACTGGAGATGTTTATTATTTTTTATTTCATAATATTACAGGGATACAAATGCTTTGGTTGCATATATTGCCTTTGCATTGCCCAAGTCAGAGCTACAAGCATGCCCATCCACCAGACAGCATGCACCACACCTATTAGGTGTGAATTTACCCGTCCCCTCCTCTCCCTTCCCACCTGCCTGACACCCAATGAATGTTGCTACCATATGTGCACATAAGTGTTGATCAATTAGTACCAATTTAATGGTGAATATATGTAGCGCTTGTTTTTGCATTCTTGTCTTACTTTACTTCAAAGAATGGGCTCCAGCTCCACCCAGGATAACACAAGAGATACTAGTTGACCATTTTTTATGGCTGAGTAATATTCCATGGTAGACATATACCACATTTTATTAATCCACTCATGTATTGGTGGGCACTTGTGTTGTTTCCACGTCTTTGCAATTGTGAATTGTGCTGCCATGAACATTTGAGTGCAGATGTCTTTTTTATAGAATGTCTTTTTTTCCTTTGGTTAAATTCCCAGTAGTGGAATTGCTGGATCAAATGGTCTTTCTACTTTTAGTTCTTTGAGATATCTCTATGTTACTTTACATAGAGGTTGTACTAATTTGCAGTCCCACTAGCAGTGTATGAGTGTTCCTATGTCTCCGGATCCATGCCAACATTTGTTGTTTTGGGACTTTTTTATAAAAACCATTCTCACTGGAATTAAGTGACATCTCATTGTGGTTTTGATTTGCATTTCTCCGATGATTAAAGATGATGAGCATTTTTTCATATGTGTGTTGGCCATTAGTCTGTCTTCTTTTAAAAAGTTTTTGTTCATGTCCTTTCCCCACTTTTTAATGGGGTTATTTGATTTTTTCTTGCTGATTTTCCTGAGTTCTATATAAATTCTAGTTATCAGCCCTTTATCAGATGTATAGCATGCAAATATTTTCTCCCATTCTGTAGGTTGTCTGTTTGCTCTGACGATAGTTTCCTCGGCTGTGCAGAAGCTTTTTAATTTGATCAGGTCCCATTTATTTATTTTTGTTCCTGTGATTGCTTTTGGGGTCTTCATAAATTCTTTGCCTAGGCTGATGTCTATAAGAGTTTTTCCAACATTTTCTTCTAGAATTCTTACAGTTTTATGCCTTAGGTTTAAGTCTCTTATCCATCATGAGTTGATTTTTGTGAGAGGTGGGAGGTACGGATTCTGTTTCAGTCTTCTACATGTGGCTCTCCAATTTTCCTAGCACCATTTATTGAATAAGGATTCTTTTCCCCAGTGTATGTTTTTGTCTGCTTTGTCAAAGATTGGATGGCAATAAAATCTTAGCAAACCAAATTCAACTGCACATCAAAAAAAATAATTCATCATGACCAGGTGGGCTTCATCCCAGAGATGCAAGGATGGGTTCAACATATGCAAATCTATAAATGTAATTCACCATATAAATCAAAGCAGAAACAAAGACCAGTCTGTGTCTCATTAGGTGCAGAAAAGGCATTTGACAAAATTCAGCACCTTTTTGTGATAAGAACTCTTAACAAAATAGGCATAGATGAGATATAACTCAAAATTATTAAAACAATATATGATAAACCCACAGCCAACATCATATTGAATGGGGAAAAATTGAAAGCATTCCAACTTAGAACTGGAACCAGACAAAGTTACCCATTGCCACCACTTCTATTCAACATAGTGCTGGAAGTCCTTGCCAGAACAATCAGACAAGAGAAGGAAATCGAGGGTAGCCAAATGGAGAAAGAAGAGGTCAAACTATCGCTCTTTGCTGATGACATGATTTTATATCTAGAAAACCCCAAAGATTCAACCAAAAGATTCCTGGAATTGATAAATGAATTTAGCAAAGTCTCAGGCTACAAAATCAATGCACAGAAATCAGTAGCTTTCATATATACCAATAACAGTCAAGCTGAGAATCAAATCAAAGACACAATACCTTTCACAATAGTATCAAAGAAAATAAAATACTTAGGAATATACTTAACTAAGGAGATAGAAGACCTATATAGGGAGAACTATGAAACACTAAAGAAAGAAATTGCAGAGGATGTAGATAGATGGAAAACCATACCATGCTCATGGATCAGCAGAATCAATATTGTTAAAATGTCTATACTACCCAAAGTGATCTACAGATTCAGTGCAATCCCTATTAAAATACCGACATCATTTTTCACAGATCTAGAAAAAATAATT
The DNA here is from genome assembly GCA_008086735.1 of Cheirogaleus medius. Classification (NCBI taxonomy): domain Eukaryota; kingdom Metazoa; phylum Chordata; class Mammalia; order Primates; family Cheirogaleidae; genus Cheirogaleus; species Cheirogaleus medius. Next base: position 35,011,374 of record VBSM01002616.1, read on the forward strand.
CTATGCTTCGTATGGAACCAGAGAAGACCCTGTATAGCCGAAGCAACCTTAAGCAAAAAGAACAAATTGGGAGGCATCAATCTACCAGACTTTAAGCTATACTATAATACAAGGCTATAGTAACCAAAACATCATTGTACTGGCCCAAGAACAGAGACATTGACCAATGAAACAGGATTGAGAACCTAGAGACATTTACTTTTTCCTGAAAGCTAAAGGAAGCCCTGCAGAGATACTAAACCAAAGAGAGTTCAGATTTGCATTTTAGAAAGCAGGTTCTATGGCAGCTTAAGAAATGAATTCAAGGGGGCCATCTGAAACAGGATGAAAGATTTCACTGTGAGAACTAATACTGAGGAAATGCCACTGGAAATTGAAAAAAATGACAGACATGAAAAAATTAAGATACAGTCCATTAATGAAGGTAAGGAGAAAATGGTTTAGGTCCCTGACCTCAGATGTGGGGAGGGGCTAAGGGTTCCACAGGAATAAGTTGAGAAGATGTGATCATCTCAGTTTGGTTTATAGTGTCCAAGTGCATATGTCTAATAAGAAACTGAGTACATGGGTCTGGTATTTAAATGTGAAATCTAAAATGGACAATCCACTAGAAAAAATAAACTACCACCAGGATAAGATTTTAGTTTCTTTTATTCCAGGAGCATAGAATAGTGACTGGTATGTAGTAGATAGTCAATAAAGATTTGCTAAACGATCACAAAGATTTGTCACTGTAATATACATGATAGTTGAAATCACAGATTTGGATAAGGCTATGCAAGGGAGACTAATGCACAAAAAGGTACACCCTTAACAGACTGTAACTGTTATTTACTAATAATGATGATAATAATAATGTCAAGAGTCTATCCCCCAGATTTTACTTATCAGAAAGTAGAACTAGAGTGAAGAAAAACAATTTTCAGAGGAGGGCTCTGAAAGAGGATTTTAACTTTTCATTAGCCAGGAAACCTAGAAGTGGTTTGGTCAGTTCGTGAATATCATGGGACCCAACATTGATTAAGTTTAGTATGGAATTATACTGCAAACCAAGTATTTAGAACAAAATGACTTGGATGTGTTCAGTATATAATAGAAGACTTTTTGAAATCATGACCCATCCTAAGTCATTTATTTTAAATTTATAAAGGGATGTTCACATCTCTGATTCTCATAACATTAATAAAAAGATTTCTTCCTGCTGTGCCGAAGAAAATTCTTGTTTCCCAGTTCTAGTCATTACCGTAAGATCTTGTTCAATTCTCAGTTGGCTTTCTGGAATAATAATGTCCACATTGTTAGGACTGATACATTTTACTCAGAAACTCTGGCTTTCTTCCAGAGAGTAGCAGATGCCATCAAAATGTAAGTTGTGGGAATGAGAACTATATACCGTAAAGCCGCATGACTTCTACCTAATGGTTTTTAATAGACTAGCATAGCCCGTGCCATATTATGAGTAATTAGTTAGGATGGCAATTAAGCTGAAGGACTACTCTTGTGTTAGATAACGTTATCAGGCAAACTAATTTCCATAGGATTTTGGAGTAATTTTATCTAAGGGAATTCCTGAAAAATAATTGCTGGATTTTACAAAAGTGAGTCAGCACTTGTATTTTAGAAATTAGTCATTTAATATCATGTTAGTGGAGTCTGGGACTTTGATGGTATTTAGAGATGAAGATGTTTTGAAATGATAGCATCTGAGGTAAGTTATCTCAGCCCTCTGAGTCTGTTTCCTCATCTGTAAGTGGAGATCATGGTCCTCATTGCGAGGGTTCCTGTGCAGATTAAACAGAATCACGTCTGTCCTAGTGCCTAATATAGTGTCTGTCTCTTGGTTATTGCTCAACAAATGTTGGATCATTTCACATCTACTTAAAATGTTTGGCTAGTTAAAATAATATGGCTAAACTTAAATACTACTTTATAGATTCAAAGCATTCTTAAGCCATTGAATGTTAAAGCACTTTACTGATTCTGCATAGTGTTCCTTTTCTAGGTCAGGCGATTGGTCACCTTTCATTTGTTCAATACATACTTACTGCCTCCGGGTCCTGGGGACTGTCATGGCCCCTGGCGAGCGAGGCAAAGGAGATCAAGACAGGTGTGGCCTGTCACAGAGTTTCCTACGTAGAGCAGAAGGCAGATCCTTAACATGTCACCACAGTTTTTACATAGTTAAATAGTGAGTACCACCATGGGGGAAAAGGTCAGGGTGAGTGGCCTTCCTGTATGGTTGTCTGACCCAAACTCAATCCATTTGACATTTGTTCCTTCATTAAACCAAAAGTCTGTAGCTCACTTAAATATTTGAATTGCTGAGAAGCATTGAACTCACTTGAGTTTAATAAGTGATTTGAGGACAGATCTTACCATGAAGAGGTGTGGTGCAATACCATCTGGAGTGTCCCAGAGAGGACGTGGGGACAGACGTGAAAGAGAGGGACAGAGTGGTGAGAGCTAATTCTGAGTGAGAAACCAAATTATATAAGAAGAAATTTTATCTAGTTTACTTGCATCTTCACGACGGGAGGTAATCGGCAAGCTTTGCCTTCTTCTAGGCTGTGTGATGGAAGCAAAAAAGGATGTTCAGTTCATTTTCCAGAGAATACCTTTTAGGCTCCTTCAGGTGAAGAACTTGTAGCATTTTTCAGTCATGTAATCGCCTTTTTCATTTTTCAACAGTGTAAAGCGCACATTTTTACTTCAGAAATAATATTGTGGCTCTCTAAAGTTCCTTCTGCACTGGCGTTCTGCTGTCATTATTAACTCTGAAGAAAGGTGTCAGAGTGTTCGTGTTGTTCTGTGAGGTTATTGATGAGCATTCCCAACACAACTGACCTAAAAAAACACCCGTTTACCAGAATCTGAAATTTAAAAACAGCCAGATTCAGAGGTGGTTTATTTGCAAAGATAAGTGTAACTTTTCAAAAAGATAATATTACCGGGGGTTTTCCTTCGGCTGTCTTGGTGCCAAGTTGTGATATAAAGGCCCTGGGTTACGTTCTAGTCGGTAGGACTGTGACTTTGAAAAGAGACTGGACTTCCATGCATGTGGCTTTCTCATTCATAGTGAGAATCCAGGTGATTTCCAGAGTCACCCCCATCCTAGCTCTAAAATTCTGATAACTCTAGTATTTAAAATATTTCTCGACATCAAATTTTGGTTATGTAAGTGTTCGGTTATGTAAGTTTGTTTTACAAACCGGAAGCAATTGGAGCAGGAGTTGTGGAGTGGTTGAAATTGGACTGTTTCCATTTTATTCCCCGGGAGATCATTTGTGGATTGGCTCCCCCTGGCTGGAGTCTGGCTGTTAAATCCTGATGGTCTGTAGTCCCCAAGATGCCACCTCTGTGCTGCAACCTTTTCAGGAGGACAACACTGATTAGGGACAGACAATGAATTTTCCTCTAAGACTTGGAGCCAGACCCTCCGAGAGAAAATTAAACTGTGATTCTGGCAGGGGCAGGGTGGGAAATTTCCACTGTGTCGGGCTGCACCTGTGCTGCAGGGACTGGGAGAATTTCTGTTTCCCAAGCTGAGGGCCTCATACCATTTGGAAGCACCAAATCCAGTCTGAAAGTATCATTTTAGAAGATGAAGACATAGTGCCAACGGGTGTATAATAAGATCACTCATTTATTGGGGTGATAACATGTATTCTTATTTGAGAGTATCACGATTGCCTCACTTCATTTTCTTACATATAACTCACTTGTGCCCCAGAATCAAGAATGAAATAAGAATCTGGGCAATTGAAAGGGAGTCAGTGGAAGGGGCGCCGTGTGTGTGAGAAAGAGACGTGTGTGGCATAAGTGTTTTAGACATGGACTGTATACTGTTCAGGTGACGGGTATGCTAGAGGCCCTAAACTCACCACTGTACCATTCATCTATGTAACAAAAACCGCTTGTACTCCCTAAATCTGTTGAAATTTTAAAAATAAACAAACAAATAAATAAATTGCGTTTTCCTCCAAAAAAGAAAATAAATATAAGAGAGTTTGCCCAAGTTACTTAACCTCCCCTTGCTTCCTTTTATGAAAAGCCAAGGGTGTTGAATTAAATCTATCAAAAGACCCTTCAATCTCTGATATTCTGCAGTTTTATAATGAAAACCACATGTCTGGATAGAATTGGAAGCCTGAGATTGACAGGGGAATCATATACCAAGCTTGAAGAAAAGCAGTGGGCTGTCTTCCTTATTATGAGGTTCTGCTCATTCAAATGGCTACCAAATAGTCCCGCAATGTCGACTAAACTACTCTGCAGGACATGGTCCCTGAAAAGCATGGTTCCCCTTATTATGATTAGGTTGCCAGCTCTAGTCTGCATGAGGAAATGGCCAAGAAAATGGAGTTGAATCTGGTGTCACATTTAGGTCAACAACCTATGTCAGCCAATCTCTTTTCTCTCTTATTCTTTCTCTAATAAAGTACTACCCAAGAAGGAAAAGAGATTTGTTTGTATCATTAGTGAAAGATAGGGCACTGTCTTGGAGAACTAGATATAAACAGTGATGGAAACAGAGGCTAACACATGTGAATGCAATTTCTCCATCTGGCAGCATGCAAAGTATTTGATCTGTTCAAACCATAGTGACACAGTAAGTCTTCTCAGAATATCTGATTTGTTCCTACTGCTTATTCTTATTTTTCCCAAGTTTGTGTCTTCATTTGGCTCTATTGCCAGATCTCTCCTCTTCATATAACTTCATTGTTCCATTTACTTTCCCAATTATGAGTTCTTGTCAGATTTTTATACTTGGTTGCAAACCTGCTTTGTGAAATTTTATCCTTTCCTACCTCCATCTTTGCATCTCTCTCTTCTTCTCAGTAGTTTGGTGGAGGTCAGCGTGATAAAAGATAAGCTTATATCATCTTTAATAAAAGAGAAAATATGGCATACGTGGAATGCAGGTGAGCTACAGAGAAAGAAATCAATCAGGTTGGCAAATTGCATCTGTGGGACAAAGTACGACATGTTTGTGTCATGCAGTATTTATTGAACAAGTGTTGTGAGAATACGGTTAAATGTATATGGAAAAGTAAGGAACCATTTTGTTCAATTTAAATGACATTGATGCCTTTTTTACATCATGAAATCTTTCAATATTTCCAACAACAATCTTTGATGTAGTATTTTATACAATTTTCTCAAAGGGCCTTCAGAGATAAAAGTATATATCTAAAGTTGTAAATTGGGCATATCTAATCTATCTATAATAGAAGCCACTACAGTCACTCGACAGCATTCAACAGATCAGGAATTGTATTACAGTTGAGACTTTATGAGAAGTTGAGGTTTTAAATGACCCTCAAAGCCCACAGTTAACTGTCATTGTTTAATCGATCCAACTTCAAATGGCATTTAGGTGATTTTTCTGATGGACCGAGAGGATGCTCTCCTCTGTTCACTATGGAAAAGAAGTCATAATGCTGTTTTTTATAGGACCAAGAAAATTTATTCTTCTAAAATTAGCAGGAAGGGCAAAATGATTTTTTTTATGGTTTTGGAACTACCTATATAGGCATCCTTTCTAGAAGTGACTGCTGCACAGGTTGTTTTTATTTTTGTTTCTCCAAAGGGAACACTCACGCATTCAAGCATTCACCCTCCTAGATCAAGTGGGTGCTTCCCTCCTGTGATGCATATAAATAGAGGTTTACAGGAGGAGGAATATCTCTTAAAAACTTGCATTCAGTTAGTCTTCCTATCCTAAAAGCAATCACAAAACAACAGTGGAGAAGAACATGATAGATTGTATTTGAGTTATTCCAACAATGACAAAAAAAATGTATTTTATTTTGAAGATAGAGCAGATACAGAACCATAGTTGGGTGACTCCTGATAAAGACATCCCTGAAAAATATAAACATAATCTGAAACCGTTTTCTGCAAAATAGATAACTATAAGCATCAAAATATAAAACTAAAATTAGCAAAAAAGAATTGTTGACAAAGGCTTTGTTAAAGAACCATTGCACAGGGCGTGAAGTTGTAGTTAAAGTTCACATAGCCCTTCATTACTTATGTGCAATTTAACTGGATTTTCTCGTTTCTCCCTCCTGTCGCTGTAATTAGCCATTAAGCTAGCAGAAACTGCATTTTCTACATCACATGGGCAATGCCTTTAAAGTTTGCAAAGAGAACACGGAAAGCAGGCTACACTGTTTCTTGAAGAGACCAACTGATGTAGGAAAATAAGAACATTTGTTGCATAATCACTGAAAACCTGTCAGCAAGCACAAGAGAATGTTTAACTGGTAATTACTTTAAAATAGATTTCTCTTCTGGTGTCTTTTTAAAAAGAAATCCTCTGTATTGTTTTTATTTTCTAGTTTAAAATAATTTATAGTTTGCATGGTAAATTTGACAATATGCAAGAATAATACTATAATACTTTAATAATATTCAAATCAGAAATGGCTTCTAAACAGGCACCAGCTGTGAGACCAGTGTTGGTGTCACTTTGTCCCCTGGCACACTTACTGGCTCTTCTGTCTGAACACCTTAGCCGCCCTCATCATTGGTGTTGTCTAAATCAGACAGAATTGTTTTTAACAAGCTTCCTACTTAAACCCTTTGCGTGATAGAGTTGCCTTTTAATTAAAACATTTTATCCCTTTACATAGTATGCAAATCTTATCCACAGTTTGTTTTTCATAGAAAACATCTTCTTTTCTACTTCTATAATGTGCAGATGAGCAAATTTATTTAGGATCTAAAACTGTCAACTCACATATATAATGGTAAACAAGCATGAACAATTTAACATTTCTAGGATGCCATGTGCACTTAATGAAAATTCTGATCTATCACTTCAGAACCCCTATGTCATGCATCTGAGGGTACGGTATGCCAAGGGAAAAAAAAAATAACAGTTTCAGAAGAAAATGATTCATGTAATTAAAGTTGCAGAAGGCATTTCTTGAATCCTGGCATGTTTGGGAAATGTACAATGCCTTCTGTTATATTAAAAATATTGTTAGGTACCCAGGCTTCAGGAGTCACTAAGCTTCAAATTAAATTTTCATTCTTTGTTATGACATTGTTCATCTCCCTTTCCTCAAGTCCTTTGTGTTCAGGCATGAAAATCGTCTGACTTGCCTAGAGTTTCCAGTTTGACCTTGCTAGTAAACCCTGAAATAAAACTGTGCCTGGCTTTTGCACTCTAGGTGAGCCAGTGTGATACCAATGAGCTTTGTTTCACAATTCATGTTCATTGCCATCATTTCCAAATTATATCAGATAACTGTAGTCAGAATACTGCTTTGCTAAAAATAGAATGAGTGAGACTGAGTTGCTACACAGGGACGCTGACCTGCAGATCACCAGATGGTCTCTTGGGATGGTGCCCCAGACAGGCTCTCTCTTAGGTGACAAAGGTCCAGGTTCAGTGCTAACTTTTGCAGGCTCAGATCCTAGACGCCATCAGGGTGCACAGAATGAATGGGGGGTAGAGGAACACACTAACCAGGGTCAAAAGACAGAGATGTGGGTGAATCAGAATGCCTATGCATTGATTTAACAAGATAAATTACAATTTCCAAACAGAACAGACACATATGATAGCCAGTCAATGTACTTTTCCTGAGAAGCCAGATTATAATCAGAAGGTTGCTTACTGAGCAGAGGCTGGGGGCAAAGGGAGGTAGTTGGTTGCATGATTTGAAGATTTGAATGTTTAGTGGACCAGACCGAGATACACTGATATGACCTCATCGCCACGTTCAGCTAGAGACTGGAGTTTAGATACGCGCTTGAGTCCTGCGTGTGAGGCCTGGCTTTACTACTTACTAGCTCTGTGACCTTGGAAAGCACTGAATGGTGCCTCCTTTAGTGTTACTGTGAAAGTTTATTCATTTATTCGTTCACTACCAACCACATATTATATTAAGCACTTACTCTGTGCCAGGCATCATTTTAGACACATGTCTCAGAACAGCAGTAAACAAAACAGACAAAAACCCCCACCCTCATGATGTTTACATTCTAATATGCAGGCAATCAATAAAATTAATAAGTAACATAGTCTGCTAGATGGCAATGGGTGCTACAGAGAAAAATAAAGCAGAGATGGGAAGATAACCAAGGTGGTGGAGTCACTCAAAGTGAAATAATAAATGTAAAGATGACAGTGCCTGACCTGTTGTATTTTTTATCCGAATTTATTATTATCATTACTACTCTCATTTTATCTTCCGGGAGTACCGTGCAGACCCTAACCAAATATCCCCAGGAGAGTTCTGAGCACACAAGCCAGTTCTGCCTTATCGCACCCCATTTGTTCCCACTCACGGCCTCCTTCTGATTGACAGCTGCCTTTAGAGGTGTTCATCCCATTGATTAATTAACAGTTGGGTCTTTCTTTGATCTGGAAGACATTTTATCCTTAATGTGTCATGATACACACTTCATTTCCTTTATCATTAGTTGATAAAGTTTTTAAGTCTAACATCAAGCACTTCAGAGGTATCTGTGTACTTAGAGCAATTAGTGGTACTCCTTTCTAAGATAAGATCATGAAAAGGATGCTAATGTTTCATGAGCTCCAGAGAAAGTTTGGGACCTGGAAATCAAAAACCTCTTGACTTTGTCATTGTCTGGGTGATACTGGTTAGGCCGTGACAGCGCTGTACCTTAGTTTTCCTTCCTATGTCTTGGGGACAATTGGGGCTGCCCTTCACAGGGTTCATGAGAGAATAAAATGAGATAGTAAATATGAAAGGGAAGTTGAACTTTTGAAGTATTATGTGATTGAAAAGGTACCGATTTTAATAAAGTTATTAATGATTTCTCCTTCAAAAAGCTCAAAGCAGTGGCTGGGAACAGTGGCTCACTCTGGTAATCCCGTTATTTTGGGAGGCCGAGACAGGAGGATGGCTTGATCCCAGGAGTTCGAGACCAGCCTAAGCAACATAGCAAGACCCTGTCTCTACAATGCGAGGCTGCAGGTGATTCCATCCTGCATGATGGAACTTTAGCACTTTGACCCCCAGCTTGAAGCCTGGGAACATGGTGCCCTCCAGCTCCTGAACCTCAAGCCACTTGGAAGTTGGGCATATAAAAAATACCTCAATACTTTGATCCAGCCATCGTAAGTGTATTTATTACAATGGGGTTCTCTGCAATAAGGTGGTGTTATTGTGAATCAGAATAACAGGAGACTGCTGTATTCAAAGTAGGATCTGGCATGTAGAAAGTTTACATTCCGTATGGCATCAACTACTTTCATCCTGTAAAATTTGCCTTTGCAATAAAATGGTAGTCAGTATAAATAAGATTTTTCTGAATGTGCTGCTTAACCTGATAGTGCACATCAAAATAATTTCTGCCTCACTTTCTATACTAGGCAAGTTATTGAAATGCTGCATATAAATGCATTTTGTGTTCAAAATTGAATCATATTTTCAGTGTACCTGGGAAAATTGTTACTTAAAAAAACCTGGTGATTATTTCTTTAGGAAATAATCCTTTGGCAATGAATAGTAGATAATCTATTTGTTTTCTTTTGGTAAATCTTGTTTTTATATATCACATTAGCCTAAAGGCACCTGTATCTTAGGTTAAAATAATTAGGTTATCTTTATTCCTGAAGTAGTTAATAATTGTGCACAATCTAAACCAATACGAGCTGCATTGTATAATTGTATTGCCAAATTTATTCCCACATTTTTCAGCAAATTAAAAAAGATTTTGATGCAGTGGGGTGGGGTGGGGGGATGAATGAAGATTAGTATTAAAAACAGAAATGAGTGAGGGGATATTATGATAAATGTTATATGATATGTAAACCATGACCAGGCATTAAATCATAACCTGATTCCTTAAATTATGCTATATAGATGTTGCTATGATTCCAATAGATGACATAATTCAAAACCCAACTTTCAACACAATTAAATGTGAAACTTTTGATAACATTGTTTTAAATTCTAAATAAGTACCCCAAATCCAAAAAAGTATGAAACTTTGGGGTGATAAATACAATGTATTTTTTAAAATATTTAGAGCAGTCACACAAAGATGTAGTCAAATTGCATTAAAATCTTAGTAGTAGAAAGAAAAAAAGAATATATTCATATCTGCCTGGTGAAATTTACAAGGTGTAACAGAACATCTATTGAAAAGCTAAGGATAAATTTTAGTTCAACAGGACCTTGGAAGTCTTGGCTACTAACACTGGCAAGACCATCAATTTTCCATTCCTGGTGATAAATTTTAAATCCAAATAAATCCTGTTTGTTAGGGCACTAAAAAGCCTTGTCAGCTCTGAAGTTAAGTAGGCATGCATTTTCTGGCAGTGTGTAGAAGCCACAAACAGGGCCAAACTGCAGACATCTCCAATAATCTAATTTTCGAGCACAAAGTTATGGCAAATCCAAGTTATGGCTCTTAGGGCAAGGCTTCCTTGGCACAATTCATACCATGACCATGGGCTCTGGCACCAGGCAAAGCCAAAGGTCATCATGACTTCTCCAAAACAGCAAGCTTTGTAGAGAGGAACCAATGAGGGCGGAGTAGTAGAAGCAAAAGATGAACTTCCCTCTGGAAGCGGTTCTCTGAGCCCCTCTGCTACGATAAATTATGAAGGAGGAAGTAAAAGAGGATTAATAGTGTGTTTAGTAAAACAGGGAAGGACTACGAATACGCTGGACAAAGGCTCAGAGCTTTCTTTCCAAGTAGCAGTCCAGATAGACAAATGGGTCAGCCCTGACTGTGCGGGCACCACCCTTATGCAGCCTGACCACAGACTGCCCTTGCAGAGAAACCGAGACAAAAATAGAGTCCTCCCATTCTGTGGTGGCCTCCTTCCCTCTGTGTGTCGGTGATTTCCAAACAGTAGATCTTGAAAGCCGTGGCAACTTGAGTTTACATTTTTTAAAGTGGGTGTGGGCTTGTAGAGGCCGAAGTCACACTGGGGGATATGGAAGAGATGAATAGGCTCCTCCTTCCCACAGATTACCCAGAAGTGGGGTGGGGCAGAGTGGATGGAAACCCCCAAATTGCAGTTGGCATGGGAAGACTTAAAAAACTCATGTCAGGGTGACTCCTTGTGCTTGTCCCTGAAAATGTGTTAACTTCAGGGATGTCATAATCAATCCCATGTGGCCAGTCACAGGTCATTCCTCCCACTCTCCTTGTGCTTTGGCCGAAACCATATGTTCCCACATGATCCACCTACGCTGCCCTGCCCCAGCCCTCTTCCCTTCTCCTCCCGCCAAAAGCCTATTATAAATACTAGCTTTTGGTCCCCACCAGGGAAAGGCACGGCACTAGTTCCTCTACATCATTTTATTAAATCCTGACAAAAATCATAAAAGGTAGGGATTATTATCCCCATTTTCAGAAGGAGAAACATAAATAATAATCTTCTCTGATCACACACTTAATGAGACACAAAGCTGGATGCAGGCTGAGATTGGGCTGCCTCCAAAATGCCTGCCTTTTACTTCCAGCCTGCTTCCTTGGTTCCCTGCATAGTTGAGCCTCCTCTCACCTGGGGGGCTGTCAAAGGTGGTTTCACCTTGGTTAGTGTTAACGTGGTACATAGGCCTTCCAGCTCCAGACAGGTCACTTTACCTTGTACCCAAATATTCCTCACTTCCAGGCCCATGAAAAAAATGAAGTAGCAGTGGCGGGGTACTTTCTTCTGTTTTGACCTCTGTATTCATTCTTTTATTCAGCGAGCATTTGTTGAAAACCTACTACATGCCAAACGCTACCTTAGGCTCTAGGAACAAGAGAAACAAAGGCCTGCCCTCCTAGAACTTGCTTTCTGTTATTGGAGATAAATAACCGTATGTTGTAGGCAATGCCAGGTAATGATGAAGGAAAACCAAGCAAGCTAAAGGAGCAGAGAGGGATGGGGTGTATTGGATGGGCTTGCCAGGGGCGGCCTCTCAGAGGTGGTAACGTTGGAACACAGACCTCGGTGGAGTAAGTGAGCAAGCCGTGGAAAGATCTAGGGAGCAGCAAAAGCCAAGCCCTGATGGCAATGGATTGGCCTGGGAGAGGACCAGCAGGATGGCTCACGTGGCCTGGGATAGTGAGGGTGACAAGTGGTGGCCAAGGGTGCCAGAGAGGAGAGGGACAGGCCCTGGGCTAGGGAAGGAGTTGAGAATTTATTCCAGGAAAATTCACTCTTAAAAACATATCAGTGCCTCTTTTTTTTGATTCTGAGAAGTGCCCAACACCATCGATTATTTGTAATCCTCAAAACTCACACCTGACAAGGAAATGAGTAGAACATATGAGAGCAAATGGTTCGATCCACAGAGCACTCCCCAATTGTTCCTCAGTCCTCATGCAGAATGGATAAGGGAAAAAGAACTTAGGTAAGATCACAGTCCAACAGCACCCTTTTCCTGCTCAGGGCTCAGGGAAAAACAGAGAGAGCTACTTCATTCTTTATCCATAAACCCTAGATCAGCAGTCCCCAATCTTTTTGGCACCAGGGACCAGTTTCATGGAAGATAATTTTTCCACAGACTAGGGGGTGAGGTCGGGTGATGGTTTGGGGATGATTCAAGTCATTGCATTTATTTCACACTTTATTTCTATTATGATTACATTGTAATGTATAATGAAATATTTATACAACTCACCATAATGCAGAATCAGTGGGAGCCCTGAGCTTGTTTTCCTGCAACTAGATGGTCCCCTCTGGGGGTGCTGGGAGCCAGTGACTGGTCTGACAGAGGCGGAGCTTATGTGGTGATGCGAGCAACGGGGAGCAGCTGTAAATACAGATGAAGCTTCGCTTGCTCATCCACTGCTCACCTCTGCCGTGCAGCCCGGTTCCTAACAGGCCGTGTAGAACAAGTTGGAGGAGAAATGTGAAGTTAGAAACCAACCATATTAGTATGGGAACTATACATGGTTTCAACTCTCAAGATATGTACAGTCTAATTGAAAAACAACATATATATCAATGGCAAAAGATGTCTCAGGGTAGCATCTGAGTCTTCATCAGCACAGAGCACCTGTGTGTGGCAGCCACTCATAACAAAGCATGACATTCCTACATCTGACACATTGTACATGTAGGGATTGCTTCAGTATCTGTTTCAATTTTCCTAAGTCTTCCATCAGACTGTTAACCATAAAAACAAATAATTAGTGAAATATTTCACAAAGGGAAAAATGTGTAAAATGCATAAAACCTGGACAGCCTCAGTTTAAAACATAGGGAATTCATTTGTGAAATGGCACAAAAATTAGAAATGCAGCGCCTACTGCATGATCAACAGTTGTTTCCACATTACATGTGTGTAAAATGGCTCTGGCTGATAGCCGTGATTCCTGGTCACTAAAACCTTGTGCCTATTGTGACTGCGCATCTTGTAATTATAATCGGACAGGAGCCACTGAGTCACCATCCTCTGGAATTGCAGTATACCATACTCTTCTTTCAGTCTCACTTGTCTCTGGGGAATTCCATAGCTGTGCCTCATCATTTGAAGTTTCTCCTGTTCATTCTACTTGAAATGACCTCATGTCTTCTCACCATGTAACAGCTGCTTGGCAGAGCTGTATCTTCACCTATGGCTGCTGTGCTCACTGCAGGACCATGTGGCCTATGGACCCATCTAGCCAGCTGTCAATTCACTGGCGACAGTGGTGGAATTCTTTTCAAGCTGTGCACCATCCTATAGCGGGTCCACATTCCAGAGCCAGTAAGACAGTGATCACTGCCACACTCTGCAAAGCGATCATCTGACTTACAGTTCAGTCCGCTTTTGAGATCGCACCCTGCTTGCCCTCTTCCCAGAAGACCTTACTGGTTTGGACTCAATTAAGACTTTTTAAATTCAGCATCCTTCAATCCCTGTCATGCCCTACTTTGAAGAATCTAGTAAAGAAATTTTAGATCTTTGATACTAATGAGAAAGTTTGATCTGAGTACAAGATCTGTTTGATGCAACCTGGCACATCACCTTGATCCAACTTTGAATTTATTGTTAGGCCTCTGTGTTGTGCTGACCCTAAAGAGCCATTCAAGATGTTTACCCTGAGTACACTCCAGCCCTTTGGCAATGGACTTTTGGAGCAACTTAGCAACCAGTAGAAAGGCCAGGGATGAAAGATGGAGGGGAAAACGTGGATTTTCTAGACGAAGGTCATTGGAATCAAAGAGAAATTTTAGGGGAGTATTAGTATGTATTTATTATATAAGACTAAAGGAGAGAATGGGTAATAATTAAGCAGGAGTGGTGGGTATGGACCTCTCCTATGAGAAATGTGTTAAAATTCATTTTTATAGGCATTTGGCAAGTGACCAGAATGATTATGACTTCCAGGTAGTTAGGGCCTCAGAGTCATCCTCTCACAATTTTACACGTGTAAATGGGATTTTTCTCATCTAGAGAGGCTGCTCAAATACTGTTACAGAATTATTTCATTCTCTTACTAGTTGGTCCAGATCCCATGAATGATAGTCTAGGTTTTAATGGAACACGAGGAACCACAGCTTCAGTGGGAACAGTCCTGGTTGATGCTCCTGTTTCTGCATAATTATTGATGGCACTTCTGTCATGCACAAATGTGTACCTATTTAGCCAACAAATTATATGATGTTAGGAAATCAGTGGTTAGATCTTAAGTTATCTAGATTGGTTGTTCTCAAACTTCAGCATGCATCGCAATCACCTAGGGGTCTCATTGAAACACCAATTACTGGACCCCAACTCCAGAGTTTCTAATTCTGTAGATCAGAGGTAAAGCCCCAAAATTTGTATTTCTAACCATTTCCAGGTGATGCTGATGCAGTTGGTCTGGGGGAAACACACTTTTCAGAACCACCAACTCTCTTCCTTTTGGTGGTATTTTGAAGACAAGGGGGAAAAACTTAAGGATAGACCAAACAGTAGAAAGAACAACTACATAAAATGACTTAATGTTAGAGACTAGTAAAAGAATATTATTTGGTGAACTGGCTGACTGCAAATACAGCAAAATCAGATGCAAAAGGTAATGTTTATTAGTCTGGCTAACGGTGTGTCTATTTTGTTTATCTTTTCAAAAAACCATCTTTTTGTTTCATTGAATTTTTATATTTTTTGTTTCAATTTCATTTATTTCTGCTCTGATCTTTATTATTTCTTTTCTTCTATTAATTTTGGGTTTGGTTTGCTCTTGTTTTTCTGGTTCTTTGAGACGCATTGTTAGGTTGTTTATTTGAAACTTTTCTATTTTTTTGATGTAAGCACTTATTGCTATAAACTTTCCTCTTATTACTGTTTTTGCTGTATTCCATATGTTTTGACATGTTGTGTTTTCATTTGCATTTGTTTCAAGAAATTTCTTAATTTCCTTCTTAATCTTTTCATTGAGTCACTGGTCATTCAGGAGCATATTGTTTAATTTCCATGTGTTTGTATATTTTCCAATGTTCCTCTTGTTATTGATTTCTAGTTTTATTCCATTGTGGTCAGAGAAAATACTTGATATGATTTCAGTTTCAGTTTTTTGAAATTTTTTAGACTTGTTTTGCGACATAACATATGGTCTATACTTGAGAATGATCCATGAGCTGAGGAGAAGAATATGAATTCTGCAGCTGTTGGATGAAACATTCTATAAATATCTATTGGGTACATTTGGTGTATAGTGTAGATTACATCCAGTGTTTCATTGTTGATTTTCTGTCTGGATGATCTTTCTAATGCTGAAAGTGAGGTGTTGAGGTCTCCAATGATTACCATATTGGTATCTATCTGTGTCTTTAGCTCTGATATTATTTGCTTTGTATTAATATATCTGGGTGCTCCAGTGTCGTGTGCATATATATTTAGAATTATTATATTCTCTTGCTGAATTGACCCTTTTAGCATTATATAATGACCTTCTTTGTCTCTTTTTACAGTATTTATCTTGAAATCTACTTTATCTGATGGAAGTATAGCTACTCCTACTCATTTTTCACTTCCATTTGCATGGAATATCTTTTTTCATCCCTTTATCTTCAGTCCATATGTGTCTTTATAGGTGAAGTGTGTTTCTTGCAGACAACATATAGTTGGCTCTTGTTTTTTTTTTGTGTGTGTGTGTTTTTTTTTTTAATTCATTCAGCAACTCTATGTCTCTTGATTGGAGAATTTAGTTCATTCACATTCAATATTATTGATAGGTGAGGACTTACTACTGCCATGTTGTTTATTTGATTTCTGGTTGTTTTTTGATCCTCTCTTTCTTCCTTCCTTCCTATCTTCCTTTGTTAAAAGTGATTTTCTCTGGTAGTATGTTTTAATTTCTTGCTTTTTATTTTTTGTGTATCTATTGTAGGTTTTTTGATTTGAGGTTACCATGAAACATACAGAAAACATTTTATAACTAATTATGTTAAACATATGACAACTCTGCTTACCAGCAAACAGATAAACAAGCAAAGAGAAATCTAACAGAAATCCTACCCTTTATCTCCATCAAACAGTTGTTGTTATTTTTGACAGGTTTGTCTTTTAGTCTTCCTACTCAAGATACAACTGGTTTATGCACTGCAATTACAGCAATAGTGTATCTGTATTTGTGTTCTTACTGTTACCAGTGAGTTGTACACCTTCAGAAGACTTCTTATTGTTCATTAATGTCCTTTTCTTGCAGATTGAAGAACTCCTTTTAGCATTTCTTGTAGGACAGGTCTGGTCTTGATGAAATCCCTCACCTTTTGTTTGACTGGGAAAGTCTTTATTTTTCCTTCATGTTTGAAGGATATTTTTGTAGGATATAATAGTCTAGGGTTAAGGTTTTTTTTCCTTCAGCACTTTGAATATGTCATGGTACTATCTCCTGGCCTTTAAGGTTTCCAATGAGAAGTTTTCTGCCAGATGTATCAGAGCTCTTTTATATGTTATTTTTTTCTTTTTTCTTGCTTTGCTTAGGACCTTTTCTTTATCCATGACTTTTGGTAGCTTCACTATGAAATGCCTTAAGGTAGCCTTGTTTGGGTTAAATCTTCTTGGTATTCTATGACCTTCTTATACCTAAATATTGATCTTTTTCTCTACGTTTGGAAAGTTCTCTGTTATTTCTTTGAATAAACTTTCTACCCCAATCTCTCTCTCTACCTCCTTTTTAAGGTCAATAACTCTTAGTGTTGCTCTTTTGAGGCTACTTTCTAGATCTTGTAGGCATGCTTCATTCTTATTCTTTTTTCTTTTTTCCCTTCTGACTGTGCATTTTCAAATAGCCTGTATTCAAACTCACTGATTTTTTCTTCTGCTTGGTCAATTCAGCTGTTAAGAGATTCTGAGGCATTTGTCAATTTGTCAGTTGAATTCTTAAGCTCTAGAATTTCTGCTTTTAATTATTTCAATCTCTTTGTTAAATTTCTCTGAATTCCTTCTTTGTGTTGTCTTGAAGTTCATTGAGCTTCTTCAGGACAGCTATTTTGAATTCTTTGTCTGAAAGGTCACCTACCTCCATCACTCTGGAATTGGCCACTGATACCTTATTTAGTTCATTTGTTGAGGTCATGTCTTCCTGGATGTTCCTGATGCTTGTGGATGATTGTCCATGTCTGGGCATTGAAGAGTTAGGTGTTTGTTTTAATCTTCACAATCTGGGCATATTTGAACTTGTCCTTCTTGACAAGGTTTTCCAGATACCCAAAGGGAATTGAGCAATGTGGTCTAAGTCTTTGGTCACTGCAGCCATATCAATACTGGGGCTGCCCCAAGCCCAGCTGTGACTCTTGCAGACTCCAGCTGGTAACACTTCGGTGAGCTTGGGCAAGATATAAGAGAATTTCCTGGATTACCAGGCAAACTCTCATCTCTCACTCTTTGTGCTGGGTTGCTAGAGTTGGGGGTGGAGTGATCAGGGTGCTCCTTCATAGCCACCAACACCAGGTTACACCTGAAGCAAGCCAGTCTCACTCAAAACCTGTGGTAACTGTTGCCTGGCTTCTTCTGATGTTTATTCAAAGCCCAAAGGCTCTTTAGTCAGCGAATGATGAATCCTGCAAGAACTGGGTCCTTCCCTTCAAGGCAGCATGTTTCCTTCTGACCCAGGGTGGATCCGGAAAAGCCGTCCAGGGACTAAGGCACGAACTCAGGCTGGAATCTGCTTGGTACTTTATTTTTACTGTGGCTAAACTGGTACCCAAGTTGCAAAACAAAGTCCTCTGACCTCTTCCTTTTCCTTTCCCCAAGTGGAAGAAGACTCTCCCTGCGCCACACTGCCTGAAGTTGGGGGAGGGGTGACACGGGCACTGGCTTGGCTGCAGCTGCTGGTGCCTCACTGAGTCATGTGCACCACAAGTCCACTGGCTCTGAGCCAGCACAGCCACAGGAATTACCCAAGGACTGTAGCCTTTGTGGCCTGTCTTACCTATGAATTTATTCCAGGCCCCAAGCTGCTCTTTGTCTGCTGGTGATGGGGCCGGTGGGAACGCAGGCTTCAGGACAGAGCATTTTCCTCTGGCTGGGTGGGTCAAAAGCCTCCCTCAATGGGCACTGGCAGAATCCTGCCCTGTGCTATGTTCCCCTATGCCAGGGTGGCCCTGAGTTTCAATTCAAAACCACACAATCACTTTACTCCCCTTCTCCAGCACCCAGATCCTCTCTCCACCTGGTGCGCTGGCAGGGTGCTGCTTGGGGGATGGGGAGGGGTGGCGTAGGCAATGCGAGACTGTCTTTTCTGCCCTCTTCAGTGCCCCTTTCCTTGATAGAATGTTAAAACCGGGCTGCTCACCTGATTTTTGGTTCTTCTGAAGGTGCTTGCTTGCATGGATAGTTGTCGAATTAGGTGTCTGTGCAGAGAGACGATTGCTGGAGGTGTCTACTGGGCCATCTTGCCTCACTGACTCCACAAGGGGTGATGTTTTGTGATGATAACCCTGTAGTGGATCCTTCTTTGAGTTACTGCATGTAATTTTAACGTTTCGTGACCATCTGTTAAATAGTTCACTCTCGAGGGAGAAAAGAACATTCCTTGTTTTTTCAAAGGAGAAATGTAAGTAGCCTTTTAGCAGATTTATTTATTTCTTTGTGCGAGACAAACCTAAAATTATGCTATCAAAGAGTAACAGATGCATTTAGCAAAACAGATTTTAATTCCATTTTTGTTGTTGAATTTAGATCTGATGTTAAAAGATTTCTGGGGATGTTTTTTCTTCAGGTTCTTAGATATAGTATCTTCTATATAGACATTGTATATATAATCCAATTTTCCTTGAGTCCTGCATATACATATATTATTCTTTTTTTCTTTTTTTTTTTTTTTTTTTTTTGAGACAGAGTCTCACTCTGTTGCCCTGGCTAGAGCACAGTGGCACCATCATAGCTCACTGCAACCTCATACTCCTGGGCTCAAGCGATCCTCCTGCCTCAGCCTCCTGAGTAGCTGGGACTAAAGGCGTGCACCACCACACCCAGCTAATTTTTCTATTTTTCGTAGAGATAGGGTCTCACTTTTGCTCATGCTGGTCTCAAACTCCTGACCTCAAGTGATCCTCCTACCTTGGCCTCCAAAGTGCTAGGATTGCAGGAATAAGCCACCGCACCTGGTCTAAATATATTATTCTTAATTCCCTTCCTAATAAATCACATATAATACAATGGAGATAAATATAATGATGATATTTGAGGAATTTCAATGAAATCCTGTCAAAGTATTAAACAGGACTTGCAGAAAAGCTGTTTTGATTTACATTTTAGAGGGAAACTTAACAAGTTGTGGATTAACTGAAAAAATTACTGAGCCAAATTATTATGGTTTATGATTAAAGAACAAAATGGTTGTGTCATTGGAACTTCAGCATGGTTTAAAAATCCAAAATTGTGTCTTCAATTTGCTTTAAGAAGTTGAGCACCTGAGATATTCAGACAGACTCTCATGTATAGTTTGGGCAGTCCCCTCTGAGAGTCTAGCCAAAAGACTCAGACCTCCTCTTTCTGCAGGCCATCCTGAGTCTGGTGCCATCACTGGCTATCCATCATTTTCTAAATAGTATTTGAAAGATTGCCCTTTTTGGTTTTCATTGTTGACTTTTGGATTTTAAAGAGCAAGATGAGCAGGTTTTTCATTAGCATAATTGAGGACTATCGTGTCCAAAATTTATATGTAAATACAAAATAACTGAAAGACTAGAAAGAAATATTATTAAACCATGGATCCAGTAAACCAAAAATTCAAATGGTAATATGTTCAAAGGTTCAAGAGACTTTTAAGATTGGGTGTCTCTGGCATAATAGGAGATCTTCATTGTCCTGGTTCTGCCGTGATCTGATATGTGACTTGGGTCAGTGATTTAATTTCAACTACTTTTGTGGCTCCTCCCTCTCTATTAGTAAGGGGCATTGTCCAGTGGTATGTTAGTTAATGTTTGACAAGTTCTGATGGTATCCAGTAAGCCCTGATTATAGCATCTGCTTATTTCCATGGTGTAAATACTTCCCCCATGGCTGATTTCAAGCTACCAACACAATGTCACTGAATGCAAAGTTGGGAAGAGATGTGCACAATTGGCTCTCACAAATGGCATGACCCAATTCTTTCTCTGAGACAACAGCTGTGGGGTTCTGGCCCAATAATCCATTTTAGGGGCTGAATTATCCAGTCTGTCTATTCACATTAATCGTGCTAACCAAGTATTTTGAGCTCTGTAAATGCAATCTTATCATCTAGGAAAAGTGGTTGTCTGTCAAATACACACTTTCAAACGCTCATTTGCTGACTTCAAAGGCCGCTTGGCTGACATTATCGTGGTAGCACTTCCCTGTGTCCCACTCCTGCCACTCTTGCTGAAGCCACCATGAGTGCGCACACAGACCCTTTCAGTAGTCTCCAAATGGGAGTCTCTACCATTGTCTGTTCTCCATGCAGCAGCCAAACTGTTCTGTTCCATTTTATTTTTATGGATGGATAGATGGATGGATGTGTGTGTGTGTGTGTGTGTGTGTGTATGTATTTTTGCTGCAAGCCAGAAGATGCCATTCCCCTCTTTAAAATCCTCCTGTGGCTCCTCTTGTCTATGGGACTCTCCATAACTGGTCCCCATCCACTTGGGATTCCTCATCTCTTACCACTCCCTCTTTCTCACTTGGCACCACACTCCAGTGACACCGGCCTTCCTTCTGCTCCTCAAATATGCCGGCATTGTTTTCAGCCTTGAGGCCTTTGCATCACTGTTCTTACTATTCCCTCCGGCTGAAACTGCCCCCTCAAATCTGTGCAGAGCTAGCTCCTTCTTATCAGTCAAACGTCATTTCCCCAGAGCAACCTTCATGGCTTACCCGATCTAGAATAGCCCCATCTCCTCCCAAGATAATCATTCAAAACACCATTTTCGTCACTGTGCTTATCTTTATCTGAAATTATTTCATGTTTGTTCATTTCATTATTGTCTCTGCACCCAACTGCTCCATTCATTCTCCCTGCCATTAGAAAGTAAGCTCTCTGAGAACAAAAGCCCTCTCTGAACTGCCCACTGCTTCGCTGGAAGCTGGAGTATCTGTCACATAGAAGGTGCTCATTAAATATGTGTTGAAGAAAGGGAGGGAGGAGGGCTTTTTGCTTTGGATTGGTAAAATACAAAAAGGAGAATTGTCATATACTATTATTTCTTTTAGAAAAATACAGTTTACCCTGCTTACTTACCTATATTCATTTGTACCATATGTAACAACGCTTCATCTTTCATCTGTTTTACTAACAGATAAGTATTCAGTGCCCGTGATGTACAAGGCTCTATCAAATAGAGGATGCAGGAATAAATCAGAAACAGATAGTGCCTTTAAAAGGGCTTATAAACTGAACAGTTCACAAATTTCTCATCTGTGTAATTGGTGACCCCTATAATTAGTTAATAATATGATAATTAGTCAGTAATTATATATTATTAAATGTAATTATTATATAAGACTGAATTAGCTATATGACTTGGATAAGTCCCTTAGCCATTCTCCTTTAAAGTTTTATTATCTTTATTCTGGACAAAAGGGGCCAGTGTTAAATTAGCACTTGGCCCTATTAATCCCTTGGCACTTGTACCAGTGAGGGTTCTGTATTGTACACAATAGCAGCTGACTCTCATTATCTTAGAGAGAGGAGGAATTTATGAAAGGGATGTACAGAATGAGGAGGAATTTATGAAAGGGATGTACAGAATGAGGAGGAAGGCAGGAACCAGGCTTAATATGGGCAGAAACCAAGAGAAATGAATGACCTGGCGCAAGGTCCCGCCTGGGGACAGCCTGTTCCAGGAAGAGTGTTCAAGGAATTCCATACCATCCTCGCTTCTTGGCATCCCTTGTTCCACATCAAAATCTCAGGTCCATTTGGTCATGTGAGTAAGCTCCGCCCTCCAGTATCAGCCTTTTCAGCATCTGTCGTGAAAGGCGGGACCCAGCCTTCCACCAAGACCCCACGGTGATGGTTTCTGCAAATACAAGAGGGGCCTCCGAGTTTGGGCAGCCACGAGTTGGACAAATGCCCACTTGAGCATTCGATACTCCATTCAAAATGTTCTGCCCCAATCTCACCATGAACAAATCTCCAGCCTTCTGTCCCAATGAGACTTGCAAATGCCCCTACTTCAAATTATTTGCGGAAGAAAGTAAATATTTATATTCTTTTCGTAAAGAGGCCAAGAGGTAGTAACTTAGATTAAAATACAGAAATTAATAAAGAATAAGATTAAGAAAAGGTTAAAACCCCAAGAGAAAAATAGGTCCAGAGGAGTTCAGAATTGTCAGGAAAACAAAAACTCCAATGGAAAGGGATATGTCTGGCCCTGGGGAAGTCATGGGCAGGACCTCGGGGTTGCTGGTGTCCCTGGCAGTCTCCTCTGATGCCAAAGCTTTACTTATTTATTTTTCCACTGTGATCAGACAGTTTCTCACTCAATGCTCTGCAAGATGAACAGCAATAGGGATCCAGGAGAGCGCCGGGCAGCCCCTCGGTTCCTCGAGCGGACGGGCCTCCCCATCGCTGCATCATGGAACCCATCTCCAGACCCCCAGAGACCCTGACTGCTTGGGCCCCAGCCACTGCATCTGTACTGCTGACTCCTGCGGCTTGTGGGAGTCAGCCTGGCGATGACTCAAAGCAGTTCTGGATGCTGGGCTCCGCTCCCCCTTCTCTGTGTGTTCCCCACTCTGTGAATACTCAAGATTGGGTCCAGTGCCCGTCCCCAGAGCCTGCCAGCAGCCACAGCAGGGCTGCTCGCTCTGTCCAGAGTCCTGCCCTCCCAAGCTCCCAATCACGGCCCCACTGGTGCCTCTGAAGTTATTGACAAGAGGCCATAGCTTCCAGCTGCTCTAAGCTGCCGTAGGATCTGGGCCTTCTTAGACCTCCCCAGCCCCGGACCTCTCCTTCCTCCCTGCTGGCTGGGGACAGACGGGACCCCGCCGTGTGCAGGTGTAGCTGGTGCATTCCATGACAGCCAAGGGTTGTGACTAGCCGGTCAGGTGTGAGTAGTCTGGGACCAATAGAGAAGATGCAGGCAACTTTGCTTTGTGCAGCCTCTGCCCTCCTGCTCATGGATGGCAGAAAGTTCCTAGGAGGGGAAGTTGGGAAGGAGGAGGAAAGGGCAAGGGAAGCAAGGTGGGCGCTCCAGGACCGCAGTCCCTGCTCACAGTCCAAGCTGTTGTCCCGGGACTAGACCAGCTGCTCACCACCACGGGCAAAAGCTAAGCTCCAGGGTCCTCATCACACTTGGTATCACCTGTTTTCTCAGGTCACTGCCCAGAGCCCTGCTTTCCAACCTGGTGCTCTTTCCGGTTACCTGGGAGAGGTAGGCCTTGAAGATTGCAGTTCTCTCAACCCCCCAAATAACGGAGGCCCGCCTCCTGGCTGCAGCCCACCCTTGGGGGATGACTTGCAGGTGAGGGGCTAGTGCCTCTCGCCCCTGGGATGCCCTTTGCAGAAAGCTGCAGTCCTCATTGTCATCTGTCTTTACCAGTGCAAACTCCCCCACCACTCCGGGAACATTCTAAGAACAGGAAGTTTGACCCATGAGTCTTTGAAACTCCAGAGCCCAACACTCTTCCTGACACCCCATAGCTTTTTAAAAGAATGTGGAACTGTTTTGATCCTCCTTTCCACTCTGGGGGTCCACACTCACCTACTTCACTGTGCCTCCCTAAGTTCAGGAAGCCAGTGGGGAGAGGGGCCTTCACGCTGTCACTTCTGCAGAGGCTGAGAGCCTGCAGAGCCGTCCATAGCTTGGCGGGGGGGCAGTCCTGTCCTCCTGCAAACCCCATGCAAGGAGCGGGTCGCGCCCCCTCCCATCACGGCTCTGCTGCATCTAAAGCAAGGTTTATAGCATCAGACCAGCTCCCGGTCCCTTCCTGCTGTACCTTTTTTATTCTAAACCTGGGCCCTGCTGAGATCAATCGTCCTGTTAAGTGATTTTCATCCTGGAACTTTCCTCCTTCATCGGCACTTTCACGGGACCTACTTTTCCCTCTCTCTGCCATTGGGAGCAGTGACTAGATGAAATAGGCCTGTCCCTCCGAGGCTCCCAGGCCAGCAGCCCCGTCCCTCCCTCACCCTGAAGGAGGCGCCGTGGAGAAGGAGCACAGCAGTGACACCAGCCTTTGTTAGGTGCCCCCTGCTTTAAGGTGAGGGCTCCAGCCACTCTGCACGTGGCCTCAGCTGTGCTAGGATGCTTTGCATCTGTGTAGTGCTGTGTCGTATTCAAACCGCTTTCACATACGTGATTTAAACTTGATACTTGAGCACCTAGGTTTTAAAAACCCTTCAAGGTATGAAGGCGCCACTCTGAAGGAATTTGTTGCTTTACAGAATCTTTCGATACAGATTTGCTTCAGATAACTAACGCATTTAAAATGTCTCCATCCACGCAAACGTGGCACTCTACCCCTCCGCCACGTTTGCGGGAACCCACCAGTTCAGAACGAAGATACCGTTCACGAGGGCTTGAAAATGACTCCTTGAGTCCTGTAACATGTTGTTTTTCTAACAGAGCAAAACTTACTCTTCTTCTCTCTCTCTAATTTTTAGAGTGAGTTGGCAAGGGTTTCCTTTATTTGTCAGTCCAGGAATAGTGTTTTAATTTCAGAGAACACAGCCGGATCCTCTGTCCCTCCCTTGCTGTCCCTCATGTGTATCAACCAAGAGTATGTTTTCCAGCCCATCCTTCCTCCCTCATGAACCCAGAGCCTGCCCCTGAGTCCCTGTGAGAACCAGCCCTTTCATTGCCCGCCTTGAGCCTTGTCGTGTTCACCAGGAACTAGGCTGGGGCCCCTGATGCCAGTGCTGCGGATATCTCTTGATGTTTTGAGATAACGCCTACCCTGCCCTCACGGCCACAGTGTTGGTGCAAAGGTTTGAGAAACCCACTATGCCCCTGCTGAAATTGAGCAGGGACAGGGCCGAGGTGCCTGAGGTATTCCCCCATAATCGAAATGATTACTTTAGAAAGAATCCTTGTTTCAGGTTATTTTCCTAGGCCCAAAATTCCAGGAAAGCAGGAGTGATGTCTTTCCCTGGGGGAGCTTCCAGTAAGTAGGTAGCAGTTGCATTGCTTGCGCTCCTTTCAAGAGCCATTTCTGCTGATGTCTTCAGATCACAAGTGCAAAGAGAGGAATGCAGTAGGTCATGCGGAAGCTTTGGGGAAATGCTTATACACTGCAGCCTAGGAGGCTGTGCAAATGAGTTTTAGAACGGAAAATGCAGTATAAACATAAGTCTCAGAAGAGCATAGTAAACAAGAAAAACCTCAGGAAATGGTCTTATGACAGCACATTCTAAGCATGGCCATAAAGGCTGGGTGCAGAGGTGAAGGTACATGTTAAGTGGTTTACTGATGCTCCATTACACTACGTGGTTGGTCAATCAATGTGTTGCCCTTCATTAGCAGGACTTCAGAGCGTTCTGCAAAGTTGTTGTGAATGTCAATCATCAATGCATTTCCAGCAGCACCTGCGCATGCCTCTGTGGTACAATGGCTAGAGGGTTTGTGTTTCTGACTTTTAGTAAATAAACCTTTAGCATACCCCAGAAGAACTAATCAAGTGGGCTCAAGTTATAGTAGTCTCTGGAGAATCACTGTAGTTTTCTTTGGCCAGTTCAGAAGCTAAGCATAGACATCTCCATCCAGGGATAGAGAATAGTCCAGGGTGGTGAAGGAACACAAGATTTCCACTTGCAGGGTGGAGACCATAGTCTGGCTTAGCTGCTTACATCATCTATATTACCTTGGGCAAGTAATGAATCCTTTTCTTGCCTCATTGTTGTCTTCTGTAAACTGGGATGGCAACAGTCCCTACCTGATGGAATTGTTGGATTGGTCATACCATGACTAAAGTGCCTGACACTCGGTAGGCAGCCAACAAATGGGATCTGTTACTATGATGTAGAGCTATGGTATTTGCTTTCTCTTTAGCTTACCTATAGTCAACTTTTAATGCATACCTATACCTAGTAGTACTCAAAAGACATAAGACAACTTCTCCAATGTTTGCCTCACAAAAATCAAATCTCATTACTATTACACATTTTTGTGGGAGAAAGAGTCTCACTCTGTCCCCCTGGGTAGAGTGCAGTGACGTCATCATAGCTCACTGCAGCCTCAAACTCCTGGGCTCAAGCGATCCTCCCGCTTCAGCCTCCTGAGTAGCTGGGACTACAAGCACGTGCCACCATGCCCAGCTAATTTTTCTATTTTTTATAGAGATGGGGTCTCGCTCTTATTCAGGCTGGTCTTGAACTCCTGGCCTCAAGCAATCCTATTGCCTTGGACTCCCAGAACATGGCTGGGATTACAGGTGTGAGCCACTGTGCCTGGTCTTGTTACTTCTTAATCTCCTTCTGATGCGGAGAAAAATTATTACGCTGTTTATATTTTCCTGAGCCTGTGCTCAATTAGATATTAACAGGGATAGATTATATAAGAGCTCTTCCACTACGAAATGTGGAAGAATTTGCCCAGAAGTGGAAGTCAAGTGTAGGGACATCTGTTGTGATCATGTTATGAGGCCTCAGGGAAATGTAAACTTTCAAGGTTTTGGGCTGGGCCTTCCCAGTGTGCTGGGTGTGGGCTGTATGGTTTCAAGGTTACTTCTAGCCAAGGTGCCATGTTTCTGTTTGCTCACTTGGCAAGCACCATCTTCTCTCAACAATTCGGTTTTTAAAGCCTTCCTTGCATTCATAGCTCACACAATGATGAGCTGGAAGAGACATTGGTGTTACCCTAGACACCATCTAGGGTAACATTCTGGTTTTACAAATGAGGAAACTGGAACTTAGAGAATAAGGCTCTTTTCCCCTCTATATCATATAGCTAGTTTTTGGCTATGCTAAAACCAGAACCCAGGTGTCTTGACTCCTAGATTGCTGCTCTTTCCTTTCTACTGCATTGTTTCTTTTCCACAAATGGGTTTTCACATTTAAGAACCAAATGTGAAAACACAGTACAGCTAATTTTTGACTGACACTAACAACCTAGTCATTTTATTGAATAACTACAAAATTAAATAAGTCAAATGGATCTGACTGTTGAAAGGACTATTTGAAAGGTTTTTACACACCTACCTATTGATCTTCTAGTCATCTAGAAAGATACGTTATTATGAGACTTCAGGGATAGCAAGAGGGTTATGAATGGCATGCTCGATGTGTCCCAAAGGGACTTCTCAGGGACATCACTGGTTTATCTCCGAGCTTTGCACTTTAGAAACCTCAGGAAGCTCTGGACTTCCACTCACCAGCTTACTAGGATCATACGCTGTAGCCTCGGAGTCTAACAGTTAATCCGCAACTTCCCTGACGTTGTACTACCCCGTGGTCAGATATTTTCATTCCTGGTGAAATAAGGAAATGATTTCATGTTGACTAACCAAAGTCAACATAGGAATCTAATAATCACGTGCTTGATCACAAGATGTACAGAGCATCTATGTGTAAACCGAGAAATAACAAATCAAATCAAACTGCTTTGTTAGGTGGTGGACACGTTACAAGTTGACGTGGTGAGGAGGTGGTGTCCTGTTAACTAGCAACTGCTCTGTGTGTCTGTTCTGTGGCTCTAGCTTAGGCCACAGCCTGGGGTCCACCCTCCCCTTCCCCTGCTCAGGATGAGTCTTCCGTGGAAGCCACTGGAACAGAGAGAGGAACTTCTGCATGTTTAATTGGCAGCACTTTTGATGAAAAAGCATAGACAGCACTTGAGAACGTGGCTGTATCTGAGTTAATTTTGGTGGAAAGAATGTACATATGTCCCTCTTTATCCCTAGTTTTGCCTTCCATGGTTTCAGTTATCTGTGGTCAACCATGGTCAAAAAATATTAAGATATTTTGAGAGACAGAGAGGGAGAGAGACCATTTTTATTACAGTATGTTGTTATAATTTTTCTATTGTATTACTAGTTATCATTGTTAATGTCTTACTGTGCATAATTTATAAATTAAACTTTATTATAGATATGTATGTATAGGGAAAAACATAGTATAGATAAGGTTCAATCCTGTCTGCAGTTTCAGGCATCTACTGGGGGTCTTGGAACATATTTTCCCTCAGATAAGAGGGAACTGTCTTCTGCACTAATTTTGAAGAAAAATCATTTGTGAAACTGATTTTTAAAAGACTGCTTTATTCAAAAAAAGAACAAAAACAATCAGTTTAAGTTGGTTATTTCCACTGTACTGAGAGATGTTCAGCATTCAACTAAAGTCCCTTAAAAATTAAGAAAAGGAACCATAAAATGTTATTCCACATTGAAAAGAAATTTTAATGACACATCATATTGTTGTTTCAGATTACAGTCAGTTGATATACAAGGGAAGGGAAGAATGGAACAAGAAGCAGAAAAGTAGGAGAGAAAAGGCTGAGAAACAACAAACAAAAACACAGAAAGATACAAGAGGTGAACGAAAGAAAGATTAGAAAAACAGAGTTGGAAGAGAGAATGATTTTTAGAGACTAAGAAAAAGGATGACAGGGCCGTGTAGCTTTCCTACCTGGCACTTCAGCCCAGCTTCTCATCACTTTTGTCATTTGATTGAATTCTCTCGAGAACAAGCTATGCATTTCACGAGTGTAAGAATTTGCTCACGGTTTTCCCAATGTCTAGCACTGACCTAGTAAATGCAAGTAAGAATTATTAAATGAATGAATGAACAAAGGAACAAATGAAGAAAGAGAGTGTAGGGAAAGAGAGTTCCGTGGCCCAAACAGCGTCCGCCATGTTCACTGAGAGCTGCCATTGTTTCCTCAAAAGCCAGAGGTCTTGGCCATGACTGAGCCCGGCCCCTGGGAACTGCAATAGCAGTTTCACAAACTCTCGCCCATGTTCTCTTTGGCAGAGTTACAGTCTACTAAGTATTAGGACATCTTTTTGCATCTGTTTCTTTTGGAAACTTTCTGAAGGTTGATGTTTTCACCATCCCTCACATCGGGTATCACCATGTCACCTGGTACCTTCTCACCCCAAGCCTAGTCTCTGATGTTCCCAAATTCCTCTGCCCCAACAGTCCCTCTGGAATCCCTTTCCTGTTGTATATAAGCCATCTCTTTTCTCCCATAATGCTACTTTCTTGGCTCTGCCAAGAGGATCCCTATCTATTTTGTGCTGCTAAAATGGAATACCTGAGACTGGGTAATTTATAATAGGCAAACATTTATTGGCTCATAGTTCTGGAGGCTGGAAAGTCCAATAGCAAGGTGCTGCATCTGGCGAGGGCCTTCTTGCTGTGTCACCACGTGGCAGAAGGCGAGAGGGTGAGAGGGAACAAGAAGGAACCGAACTCACCCTTATAAAATGACACCAATCCTACCCAGGAGGGTGGAGCCCTCATGGCCTGATCACCTTTTAAAGGTGCCATCTCTTAATACTGTTGCAATGGTAATTGCAAGGTGACAAGCATTCAAACCATAGCAAGCTCCTTCTCTTTGAGTCCTCTGGTAGCAGCTGCCTGTTTCCCCAACCCCTGTGTGTGTGAAAGGCCCTGGAAGAAGGCCAGCACACTCTGGGCTCCCTGTCACCAAGAAATCATCTTATCTTCAACCTCCCACAACAACAAAAAATATGCCTTGCTCTAGTCCTTCCATCTCTGTCCTCTGATGCCTCTGGGTCACTCTTGTACATTTACCACAGATTTTGCCCCCTGGTCACCCCCAGCCTCCACCTCCACCCCAACTACTGACCTCTTTCACAGTGATTTCAGGAGCTTTGTGCACAATTCATCCAAAAGTTTAGCCTCAGCAAATTCCATGATTTTTTAAATTGTGGTAAAATATATAGAACATAAAATTTACCATTTTAACCATGAAAGGGTACAGTTTTGTGGCATTAAGTACATTCACATAATTCTGCAACCATCACCACAACTCTAACTCCAGAAATTTTTCATCTTCCCCAGCTAAAACTCTGTACCATTAAACAGTAATTCCTCAAGTTCAGCCATATTTACTTTTACCAGATTTAAGGCATTCTCACCCCAGAATTTTCATTTCCCAAAGTTGTTCTACCTTCAGAATTTTAAATTTCATTCCACTTTCTGGCCACAGTCTTCCTGTCTAGATCTGAGTGGGGATCCTGGCTAACCTACCTGCTCGCCTCGCGTCTTGGTCTATTGTGTGTTGCTATAAAGGAATAAGCGACGCTGGGTAATTTATAAAGAAAAGAGGTTTATTTAGCTCACAGTTCTGCAGGCTGTACAAGAAGCATGGTGCTGGCACCTGCTCAGCTTCTGGTGAGGGCTTTTGTGCCGGTTCAAAACATGGTGGAGAAGATCAAAGGGTATGAAATGGCATGTGCAAAAAGAGACCAAAGCTGAAGAGCATCCTGGCTTTAGGACAACCCACTCTCAGGAGAACTAATCCATTCCTCTAAGAACCAATACAGTCTTGCAAGAGCAAGAACTCACTCACTACTGGGAGAATGGCCCTGAGCTATTCATGCAGGATCCACTCCATGACCCCAACACCTCCCACTAGGCCCCACCTCCAACATGGGGATCACACTTCAACATGAGGTTGGAGGGGACAAACAACCCATATCCAAACCATAGCACCTCAGTTGCTTCATTTGCATAATGCAGATAACAGATACTATTGTAGATAATATAGATACTAGATAGACACTAGAACCTAAGTTCCTGGGATCGTTGAAAGGATTAAATGCATATAGAGTATTTGGCACAGGTCTGTCTTCTCCATCCTTCCTACCAGTCCACACATTAATGTTCATCAATCTGCTGACACCCTTGGCTTCCTACACCTTTATCTTTCTGATGTCCCTCCTAGGGAGACGCAGCATCCTGTGTCAGTCCAGCTCTCCGCCTCATCTGCACATCTACCTGGGCCACTGGTGAACAGTGGTCTTTGCTGCAGTCATCATGAGGCGTGGTCTCCCACTCCGCTGGGCCATCTGTATACTGTGCAAGCATTTAATGGGTCCCTATTTGGTTCCCTCTGCCCTTTCCTCACATCAGCTATTTCTGATCTTTCCCCTCTGTTTCATCCCCCTACCCTGCCACTGCCCCAGCAGTAGCCATTTATTTTCTCTCTCTCCGTATGCTTTAGGGACATAAGAGCCATGCGCATCCCCTGAGGTTCTGATTGGTTAAGAGGTAGTGGGGTTGGAATCTCAATTTTAACAAGCTACCCCAGGGGATTTTGATAGACACGGTGTTCAGTCCCCTCTTTGTGGAGGGCTGTCCTAAGCCACAAGCTCCGTGAGAGCAGACACACAGCCTATCTGCCTTTCACTCCTAAATACCTAACAATACACGTTAGGGGACTGATTGAATGAATGA
This sequence comes from Cheirogaleus medius, assembly GCA_008086735.1. Lineage (NCBI taxonomy): Eukaryota > Metazoa > Chordata > Mammalia > Primates > Cheirogaleidae > Cheirogaleus > Cheirogaleus medius. Next base: position 35,043,108 of record VBSM01002616.1, read on the forward strand.
ATCTGTCTGTCACTTTGCACTTCAGAGTAAGTTACTGTCCTCCTTTGAAATGCTAATTTGCTACAGCTATTTAAATGCAGTTTAAAACTCTTCAAGATGCTTTATCTTTAGTTCTTTATCAGCCCTTTTCACCACCATTGGGGGTAGGAAACTATAAAGAACTTGTTATTCCCTGACTTAAGCACCAACAACAAAAAGACAAGCTGAGGGAGGTGAGGTTGAGACTGCAGTCCAGAGATACACAGATCGGGCCTTGCCAATGTAACTTAGGGAAGGAAGGAGTGCACTCAAGTGTGTCTCACTCGAGGGTTCCTCCAGGAAGAGGTTGTTGTAACCACCTCAGTGGGCTTTTGTGGAAGACAAAGAACCTTAAGCAGGAAGCTCACTACCAGGGATGTTGGGGGAAGGTGACTTAGAGACCTAGGTGGACAGGGACAAAGACTGACACACCCAATGGTGGAAAGCCTTCAAATCCCAGCTCTACCATTTACGAGCTTGTGACATGGGCAATTAAACTGTTGAAACCACTTATTTTCTTATCTGTAAAATGAGGACAATGTGATTTGTCTTTCAGAGCTTTTTTGAAGGTTGGAAAATGTAATCTAAGTAATATAATGATTCTGTGATGTTAGGCAATCGGGCAGAGTTTTCACGAGAGCATCTGTCTGTCTCTACCACGATGGAGGGGAAACACACACATACACACACAGCACCTACACCCAGTCTGCCTGGAAAAATGGAAGTGGTACCAGTTATTGCCCTCTGAGGAAGTCTAACTCTGAAACCTCACCCCACTGTAATAAAATGTTTCCAAAGGGAGCAGACAGAGGAAGCCAGGGCCATGCCCTCCCACTTCCCTCTTCCCCGAGTGGGGCTCAGAGGCCTGCAGAGCTGGTGGGAGCTTCTCCTAGGGAAGTGGGAGGCAAACTAGTGTGGGTGGCCGGGGCTGGGACATTTCTTTTACCGCCTTCCTATTCCGCCGCCCCTCTCCTCTGTGCCAGGGTGAAAGGGAAGCACTCGTGCCTGTGCTATGCCCATCCCGCATACCTGGCTTGCTCCCCCAGCCTCCAGAGTGCCCGCAGGCTTCATGGTGCTGTTCTTACGGCTTCAGCTGGGACCTCCCTGGGAACCCCTAGGAAGTTTGCTCCAATATTTGAGATCTTCCTCCAGCCCATGAAGGCCAGTGCCTAAAGCCCCACTTTATTCCCATCCTCAGCCCTTCTCCACCCCTGGCCAGAGAGTACCTTTTGGTTTGAGTGCTAAGAGACTTTCATTGAAATGTTAATAATAATGAACACCTATATGCATTCTTTATAGGACTCTAGGCTCCCTTCCATACTTACTCCCTTGTTCCTGCACATCTATTTGCTTTTATTTTGTTTTTCCTTTTTTTTTATTTCAGTATATTATGGGGGTACAAATATTACGGTTATG
>VBSM01002616.1:35044641-35097576 GCA_008086735.1 Cheirogaleus medius
AATAGTACTCCATGGTATACATATACCACATTTTGTTGATCCATTCATGTATTGCACATCTATTTGCTTTTAGGAGAAGAATTTGGACTGGTTTCCTCGGATGCGAGCCATGTCCCTTGTTAGCAATGAAGGTGACAGTGAGCAAAATGAAATTCGGAACCTTCAGGAGAAGTTGGAATCGACCATGAGCCTGGTCAAACAGCTGTCGGGGCAGCTGGCGGAGCTCAAGGAGCAGGTCTGTGTGCCTGGGGCTGGGGAGTGGGTGCCAGGGTCAGGTCTGTGTGCCTGGGGGTGGGGAGTGGGTGCCAGGGTCGGGGGAAAAGGGTGAGGTCGTTCACCACCTTGAGGGAGGGGAGACCCAGAAACCCCTGGGAGCTAGGCGCTGTCCACAGAGGATTATAAACTCCAGCAAGGAAGCCTCATGCTGCTCTGTAGAGCACATCTCAGCAAGCAGGGACGTCTGCTTATCCCACCTCCCCCGACCGTGTGTGACACTTTTCCTTCTATGGAAGGGGGAAAGAAGACGGAAATGCCAAAGTGCAAGGACTTCTTTGTACTTTTTGATAGAAATTCATATTTTCTGACATGGTAGCAGTGACTAAACTCATGAGAAAGGCAGATCATCGTTAGCGTCTGCCATTTCTACGCTGTAAGCAGCTCCTTTATCATATGAAATTGTTAGGAAAAATATCAGCAGTAACCATGGTAGCTATTAAAATGACCGTGGTGATGGTGACAATTATGTGACAAGCAAGGTCTGTTTTAAAAGAACCACAGAGAGGGGTTTGTTCTTTTTCTCTGTTTATGGAAATTCACTTTAAAAAAAAAATTCTCTCTTTTTTTTTTTTGATACGTATATTCTATATGATGCCAGATAGTAGGTGCTTGGGAAATATCAGCTCAGAACTGCTGTGGCCCCCAGCACTGCCAGCCCTGGGTAGGAGTGGGGGAGTCAGCTGAACTCACTCTCTCTCTTTCCCCCCAGATGACAGAACAAAGGAAGAATAAGCAGAGACTGGGCTTCCTCGGATCAAACACACCCCATGTGAATCATCACATGCCACCGCACTGATACCATGGGGGGAAGCCGTGACTAGCCTTTCATCAGTGTCCTGCCCGAGCACTGGATAAAGAGCCGAGAGGGAGGGGAGTGAACAGTGCCTATTGTTGAGAAGTTAAAAACAACCCCGTGCCAAGATGTGGAGTGGGTTCGCTCCAAGGACAATTTATAACTGTGTTTTTTCATGGTTGAGAAGACCCAACCTAAAGTGCAGCTACTAGAAAGCTCACATCACACTCTGAATGCAACTCGGGAAAGAATTTGCTCACAGGGCTGGAGAAGGCAGGGAGGAGCGGGGTGGAAGGGGACACGGGGCAGAGAGAACTGTCTTCTGTAAAATCGACAGGCGTCAGTTTTGTCTTAACTGCTGACTACAGCCCCCGTCATGCTTGGTTGGAATTTCTTTCTTTTAATTGTGGCTTATAGGTCCGTGATATAGGAAGGCATACTTTGGTGGCTAAGTTTTCCTAAGGAAAATAACTGAAAAGATTAAAAAAGAGTTGAAAAGAAAAACGTTCATGCTTCCGAACCGTAGCTGTCACAGGGCAATTTTCTTATTTATAACATGAAACACAATGGATGTACAGCTCTAGCAACTTAGTACTTTGGAGCTTTATGCGTCTCAGGCTGACAACATAACTGGAACGGGATTGCTTTCTCCGGGATTCAGACGGGCTCTGTCGACGTGGAGCACAAAAGGAGATTTTCATATAACGTGTTAAAAACATGTTTTAAGTCATGAATAGGCTAAGATTTTAAAAGATTTGGGGAATAAAAAGCCAAACAGTAAGTCCCAGGAAAGAATTTTTTTGTGAACATATGTATGCTATTAAAAACATTAAGATTTATAAATGAAAATGCTTAAAGGTGACAGGAAATACTGAGAAACTTATGATGGTGGCATTGCCTTTTATAAGCATGGAAAAAAACGATTTGATTCATGTTTACTGTGCTTAAAGAACTGCTTAAGGAACCAAGTGTTTTTATTTATTCTATTCCTTCAGTTAGGGAAAAAAAATCCAAGAAATGTATTGAATACTCAAGAAAATACAGTATTTCAAATGCATATTTAAAACTGTACCTGTAAGGGCTTTTCAAAATGTAAAAAGACAATAACTTCTTACCCAAATTGTTTTTATGTTAAATCATGCAATCAGAATTTGTCAAGGGAGAAAATAATCTGGCATGGTCGGATTATTCTTAGAGACTATACATTTGGAGTTGTACAGCAAAATATGAATTATGAAAGTGTCAGGAGAAGGGCTGTGTGACAAGGGAGGAAAGACACATGACACCAGACCCTGGGAGATGTTTTGCAAGTTGACCTTTTGGACTTTGCACCCCAGGAACAAAAGATTGCCTCCAGAGTCTTTAAACTCTCAGTTATTATTACCAACAAGGTTTATGGTCCAGACAGGGTTTGCTATGGCAATTTTTAAAGCTTTTGTATTGTTCTAATAGAGCTTAAGCTACTGGTTCCTTAAAATCTCAAATCATGATCTGTGTAGAATATAGTAATAAAGAGTTCACATTAGCCCACTTTAATGTTTACCCACTGTTCAGAACATTTGCAGAAAAGAACCTGGACCAATCCTTCTACCACACACCATTAAAATGCAGACTGGAAACAAAGCTGTTGGAACGTGCAGCAGTGAATTTTTTAACTAGATCTACCGGTACCCCACAACATCACCTCAAACTAAGAATTCCTCACTCCTGACTTGATAGTATTTTTCCTGACCAGTAGCTGAAGGACGCTGACATCCATGATCCAAAGATACTTGTGATATATTTGCATCAGCACAGAATGTTCAACCTAGTAGTCAATAAATACATGAGAAATTCAGCTGTCATTCAATTACCCTTAATTCTTTATGAAAACTTTAAACTATATCGCTATTTTTTATACGACTTCACCAAAATGAAAGTAGATGAAAGCAGCCATTTTTAAAATCCAAGATCATGATTGCTATTAACAGTATTAGGTGAAAAGTACACTTTAAAATGTTTCAATCAGACAGAGTTGTGTGGATAGGGAAGAGAATGGAAAGGTGGTCAATATTGGGCATATTCCAATATAGGAACCTATCTCTATTTCAGCACAAAATAAAATATTTCTGATGTCTGAACTAAAGGCACTTTCCAGGGCATTAAATTCAGGGTGGAGAAGATAATGGGAAATTTGACATTTGATATAAATTTATATGTTATGTATATATTCGTTAATGCAACTGGAATATTTGACCTAGGTAAGTATCAGTTAACATCCTTATATTTATGTAGTGATATTAAATACAATCATCTTTGACTTTGATGTTAAGAGAGATTTTTAAAAAAATATTTAATTATTAAAATCCATATTGGTTTAAAAGTATCAGTTTCTGCTGAATAAAATTTCTAGTTTCAAAAGGGCTTCGTTCCCTTCTGCGCTCCATTCTGAGGCTCAAGAGTTTAATGCAAGTATGTTTTCTGAGTTAAAATAACATTTTTAGATGAGAAAATGCTTGTATCATACCGGACTATAATAATAAATAAATTGTATACATGCAAAGACTTATATTTTCTACCCCTTAAAAAGTTAACTTAGAAAAGCGCTTATTTTCTTGCAATATTGACATTTTTCTGTTGGTGAAGAGGATGCCGTTTCTAGTAGATTGTTGGTAATGTCCGGGAGATAGTTCACTCAAGTCAGAACTAATTGTGTGCTTATCCCATATTCTCAGCTCACAACTCGATGTTTCGGCTGCTCTCTTTCTTAGATAGCTATTTTATTACCAACAGTAATGCAGTGTGGCCCACCCTCAGCCCCCACCCCCAGGACGGGCAATGAGTGAGGAGGCTGGGGAGGTGGTGAGGGAAGGTGGGGATGGGGATTTCTGCTTCCCAGTCCATGGTCACATTAGCCAATGGGAAGAAAGGGCTCGTTCTCCAGGGATCCAGTAGATGGGACATAAGCAAGTCAATATTGCACAGGCATCGTGACATAACAGACCACAGACTCAAGAGATAGCCCTTAAACATGCAAAGAACAACGCTTTGTGGAAGAGCGACTGCTGTGGAATGGTGTCTTCCCTCCAGCTGTTCTGAAAGCTACACAGAATAACAAGTCAGCACATTCAGACCCATTCCAAGGTGCTGTGATGTATGACAAGTGCACAACAAAGGAAGCAGACATCCTAAACACAAACACGGATGCCACACAGGAGCTAGGCAGGTAACTAAAATGCATGGAATGGTGAGGTGTGCACCATATGTAGGCAGTGGGGAGGCCATGGTAAGCTCTCTATTTTCGATGTTTGACAACTAATTCCAGGTTTTAGAAAATGCCTGAGGCCGGTTGAGGGTTGCTCTTTCTAAAATAATTATTGAGAAAGCTATCCCATTTAGTAGAAGAAAACACACAATATCAAAACCAGAGAGCTAAAATGCATGTGAAAATTGAGAAATCTGAAAAGTCCAGGTACCCATCTCTGAACTGGAGTGTTTCCACAGACCCGAATAATTTGTGAAATTATCAAGCCAGTACTTCTCATATCACCAAGTGAGATGTTTTTTCTCCTGCAAGAGATTACTCTATTTGCCTCAAAAAACATGATTTTAATATAACATGTCAAAGGGCAGATACTTTATGTTAATATTAATAAAATTGGATTTGTAAAACTTTTTTGTGTGTGATACTTTAAGTGCTTTTTTCATTTCTTGCCATATTTCTAAGTCATATCTCCCTTGGTATAAAAAGGCATTGTTATTGCTATTTCACATAGCAAGATGTGAGGTGCTGAACACTAACTAGATCGACAGGTACCCCCCAACACTGATGAGCTTGAACCACACTGATGAGCTAATCCAGATGGACCAATGTGCTCAGGGCTTCTTGGGAGTTGGCCAAATCCCCAACTTACCAACACCTACCAGTATAGGTACACCGTGTCTGGTGCCCAGCGTGAGCTCATTGGGCACAAGCCATTTGGTCGTCTAGGATTTTCTGGTTCTTAACACCTCCTGCTTCAAATGGTAGTTCCCTTAAGAAGAGAACTAAGCATGCAATAGCTGAAATCAACCTGGATAACATGAATCACATGCAATCTATAAATAGAATTCTTTGCTCATGTGAGTATTTCCCAGTGTGCCACAGTTCCTTGAAGTAGTGTGGCAACAACTGTTTTGTTTTGCTGGGAATCAGAACAAAAGTTGGGGGAGGGGGAACTGGGACGCGGAGTTCCTCTTCCAGTGAGAGTAACTGGCACGAAGGGCAGTGGTGTGCATGGAGAGAGGAGGAGTGCAATGGAAGTCCGCAAGTCACCCTGCCCCCAGCCTGGCCAACCAGGGTGCTTTGAGAAAGTCTTAGGGAGACCTGGTCTTCAGAGAACAACCCCAGCCCAGAAGTCTGTGTACGTCAGCCTCACCTGTGTCCCTCCCCCGAGCAGAGGTGCTGCACCTTACATAGAGTCACGTGGCAAGCAAACACAGCAGATTTTCTGCAGGTAGAAAATGTATAGAAACAGGTAAGTTATTGAACTCAGTGCGACTCAATTTAACAGAAAATTCTGGTTTTTACTATTTTAATATGGATTTCCCCCCAGATTAGCCTGTTCCTTTTTAACTCTGGTCCTTGGGGCAAAATCGGCTCCAGGTAGAGTTGCCCTGCGCACAGCCGCGGGCGTGTGGAAGCGGGTGCGGATTTCCTCTGCAACCCACTCACTGCAGCGCGGCCTTCCCACGCTCGCCTCCCTCAAATCTGTTTGCATAGGGAAAAGCTGCTTCCGAGGCCTCTCCCTGCTCCAGTAACTGTGCTCTCTGTTTTGTTGTTTTTATAATTATCTTCATTTCGGACGATTATATCCTCCATTTTGTAGACCATAACCTGTTCCCTCCTCTCTTTCAACGTGGGTCAAAATTGTTTCTATGATCTTGGTCATCTCAGCAGTGTACTCAGATAAAAATTCTGTGACCACAGTACCTTAAAATTAAGACCTGCTTTATAAAAAATACTAATGTATGACTATCAATTAGGGTTTTTATCAGTAAATGAAATCACTATCCGTAACATGGACTAAAAATTGCATTTTAGGAATTAGACATCATACAGGTATGATGAAGCATCGGTGAAGAACTCAATGGAAGGTGCTGCTTCTGCATCCGGCAGTGGGTCTGAAGTGACTGGTAGTCAGGGGAGCTGGCAGTCAGGAAAGAGAATTGGGTGTGGAGTGGGGCAGAGCAAGGACAAGCTGGAACCCACGAGGACAAACTGAAATCTGCACCCAGCTCTCACCACCTCCAAACTCCATAGTGCACATGACCTAAAAAAGAAGCTGGCACCCTTCACCATGGAAATACACATGTGTCTGACCCAGGACTCTGAGAAGATGCAGGAGGAGATCTGATGTGAGCTGGAGGATTGTGTGCTGCCTACTGCCCCAGACCAAGAAGATAAGCCAGGAGATCGGGGCCAGCCACCTGTCACCTGCTCCTTTTAACCTTAGTGGCTACTGCTTCTCTTCCACCTTCCAAATCTCATGATCTGGTCAAACCTACCATGTAACCCTATGAGTAAGGGAATTCTAGTAAATTCTGTAGTTCTAGCTTAGCTAAATTGACATAGTGCAAAACCACTCCATTGGAGTAGACCTTAATGCTCGCCAACTGGGAAGCTCCTTCTCATAGTGGGCGCACAGAAGCCACGCTGCCCTGAACCCATTGCAATTGAGTGGAAACACACAGCTGGTTCTGACTGATGGATTGTGAATACAATTGACACTCTGCGGCCATAAAGAGTCAATATACAACCTCCAGTTCTTTCCCTGCCACGTCAATCACGGAGGCCAAGATGGAACCAGCCTAAATCCCTGAGTCACCTCTTTGAAGGGAGCTACCCTGGAGAGCCTTGAGACCTATAGCAGAGTTGATATGAGTGAGAAATAAACTTTCCTATGTTATGCCATTGAAATTGAACAGTTTGCTTTTTCCTTTCTGGTGGTTGTTAAATAAATGAGATTGGGGTTTGTGTGATAATTTCTTACTGCAGCGTAACCCAGCCTACCTGATTAATATATGAGGCACCAAAATATTGACCAAAATATACAACTTCTGGGATTTATCCAAGCAAAACATAAAATAAGAAGAAAATCTGTACAGTTGTATTTTGTTATTCGTGGGGAATTGGTTCCAGAACCCCACCCCAAAGGACATCAAAATCCATGATGCTCAAGTCCCTTATATAAAATGATACAATATAGTATTTGCATATGACTTATGCATATCCTTCCATGTGCTTTAAATCATCTCTAGGTTGCTTATAATACCTAATACAATGTAAATACTATATAAATAGTTATAATACTGTTTTGTTTGTGGAATAATAACAAGAAAAAAGTCTGTACATGGTAATCATCCATTTTTTCCCCAAAATATTTTTAATCCAGAGTTGGTTGAATCCATGGATGCAGGATCCACAAATATGGACAGTAGAATATATACACAAAATATTCATCATATCATTATTCATAATTCAGAAATTGAGCATAGTCCAAATGTCCAGCAATTTGGGTGCGTTTAGCAATTTATAAGTTAGACATAGAATGGAATGTTATGACTACATGAGAAGTGTATATAATAAACTGAGGCAATTTTGAAAAAAGGCAGGATAAATTTTTTAATGACTACAAAATTGTACATACACCATTATCTTAACTATATAAAAGCATATATCTCAAGAAAACTTGAGCAGAATACACTACAATGATATCCATGGTAAAATAGCAATCGGATATACATTATTTTCCTTTTTCCTTATATTCTAAACTTTTTGTTGTTTTCAAAATTGTTCTTGTAGTGTAATAATAACATTTTTTAAAGAAATGAACATTGTAATTACTTAAATTCAGCAGTGTTTCCTAAGAACAAGTTTATATTTTTATAGGATCACTAGAATTGTAGATTATGTGAATACCACAGCCATGGTTTATATTGATTTCAACAAGGCATTTAAGAAAAGTTTCCATGATATTCCTGTTGACGAGATAGAGAAATTTGTCCTGGATCAGAGTGGAGATCTACAAATTTGCATGCAAGTGAACAATTTCACTTAATGTGAGACTAGAGTAAAATATCCTTGGCCTGTTGTTAGATCTCTGTCCTTGGCTTTCACAACCAATGTTTATTTCAATGTCTGGAATAAAGAAATAGACAGCAAAATTATAAAATGTGGAGCTGACATAAAGTTGGGAAGTAGAGTTAACATGATTGATGACAGAGTAACGATAATATCATAAAACTGGAACGATGAACAAAGCTGTTCTGATGGACTTTGAGAAATGCAAAGTTTAGCTCCAAAAAGCTCAGTTGCATAAATACAGGATAGAGCAGATGGTCAATCACATGAAAATCAAACAAACCTTGAGATGCGAATAACCTCTACCTCCATCCCTATATATTTATTTATTTCAACAAATATTTATCTAGTACCTTTTACTTTTAAGGAATTTTACAGAAGTGCAGGCAAGATATGATGAGGTTTTTTTTTTAAGGAATAGGCTCTAAGAATGAAAAGGAGGGTTGGTTACAAGAAGTAGTCAAGAAGGAGAATCTATAGCACTTGGTTCTCAACTTGGTGAGAACTGAGGTGGAGGGAGCCATCCAGAATGATGCCTGGGCTTTGGTTTGCTGAATGGGAAAACTGAGATAGGCAACACTGGAGGAGGAGGAGGCTGTAGGGAGGAGAAGATGAGTTTATTCTTGGATATTATGAGTTTTAATTGTTTTAGTTGTTTTAGAGACATCAAGGAAGAAACAGTTTTTAGACTGTTGTATATATAGATGTAGATCTGCAAAAAGTCAGGGCTAGAAATAAAAGATTTAAGAGTCATCAAGACATACATGGCAACGAGATCAAAGGAATAAGTGAATGCTAAAAGAGAGAGGAGAAATTAGGAAGAGAAGAAGCACAAGGACAGAACTCCAAAGAAATCTAGTAAGAAAATATTAAGAAAGACCAGAGAGCTAATGAGAGAACAAAAAGAAATGATGTTTTAGACGTCAAGAGAGGAGTTTTGAAAAGGTGCAGAACTTCCTTTCAAATGTGCTAGTAGACCAGCGGTCCCCAAGCCCCTGGCAGGGGCCTGAGACTGGGCAGGACCTGTTAGGAACCCCAGGCTGCTCATCGTTGTCTGAGCTCCATCCCCCCACCCCCATCCCATGGAAAATTGCCTTCCGTGAAACCAGTCCCTGGTACCAAAAAGGTTGGGGATCGCTGTTAGACTATCAGAGCCTGATGTATCTCTTCCTAATTTTTTAGTCACAAACTTACAAAAACTAGAGGGTAACCCATGCCTAATAATATCACATAAAAACAAAATATCATAATCATATGCAAACGGAATAACTTAATATCATCACTAAAGGTAAGAAAGGTCTATTAAGGAACTTTTCTAAACTTTTCTTGGATGACACACTGGACGTTGCATTCTCAGAATTAGTTCATAAACAGCTGAAAGAAACCAGGAGAAAACATTGACTCACCCCAACAATTTGTCACTAATTCCAGGCCATGGGCCACACTCATCTGGAAAATTAGGTGGCCATCCCTTTTTTACACGAGAACTATGTTCTGTGTCCTTCAGTTCCGGTGTCAATCCATTCCCGTCAGATCTTCTCGTTCTACCTCTAGGGATAAACTTCCTGTAAAGGACACTACAGGAAGTAGAATGGGGTGGGAGAGAAGCAAGGTGCATGTTGCCATGTTTTATGAGCCTGGAAAGGAAGATTTCTGGAAATAATACTTACTGGGCATTGCGGGTCTCCACATACGTTGAATGAAAAACAACGCACTGCATCTGACTCTAATAGAATCTAGAATCAGCGTAGAAGGATGCACTTTTGCTCTATAAGAATTGCTTATTGGGCGCTGCAATTTGGGGTGCCAGCCATGCATATCACCCTGCCTCAAGCGAGAAGAGCAAAGAGGAAGTGGGGAAAATGATCTACCAAAAGGAGCTCCGTATTCTCCTTCCTCCAGCACTGCTGATTGAGGGCCACTGGAAAGGTGGCACAGGATGGCCGCACTGTCGCAAGAGAAGCCCTGAAGAACCAAGTCCCAGCCAAACTTTCAAGTCTGCCTTCACGTGGTAAGGATGCCACTGAATGTTGAACTAAAGGAGAAGGCGGCAGAAGAGCTTTCTCTGCATCTGAATATTTTAATGCCCCTCTGAGTTTCCTTACAGGAAGAACTACTGACAGTATGAGCTCAGGAGATTGTAAGTGAGAAGCATCTGTTCAAACGTGCCTCTAATAGACTCCAATTTTCTGGCTTCAAGATACACAGCACGTGACGATCCGCCTGTGTCACTCAACAATTTAACATTGCTCTCTTCATTCGATGCATGCATTGTAGTGTGTCCCTTCTCTTGGTTGAAAATAATACAGCAGCACTGTGTGTGGACACGCACACAGATAAACACAAATATTGATAATAAATGCATTACATTACAAAGCGTTAAGACTGATTTTGTTTGCACCCTGCACAGTCTTATGATTCTTTAAACACCTTGGGCTGGCTCGGGGAATGAGCCACGTGATGGTCTGTGCTGGGAAGGCTGTGCCCCACTCTGACTGGCCAGGTTTCACTGTCTCCTGTCTGATCTGAACTGTCCATTATCCATTAGTCACTTTTTAAAATTAAAAGCAATTGTGCTGTATATGACGAATGGCGGATGAAGTGGACAACTAACTTCAGAATATACCCTGTAAAAAAAAATGCACTGTTGGGAGGAGAACAATGACCATAATATTCTGTCATTTTTCCATTAGCTCATTGGCTAATGGCCGCTGATGCACCTCTAAGTGAGTAATGTACTGAGTGTTGACTCCGTGCTTGATACTATACCCTAGGTCACGAGTGGCAGGCAGGGAATAAAGCAAAATAAGAAGACATGACATGTCTTGACAGCTTTTGAGAGGTACAGATACATGGACAATGACAAAGCAAGTGGTCAGATCAGAGAGGGAGATTACAGAGCCCAGAGGAAGGAGCTTGGAAGAGAGGGAAGAGAAGTTCACAGAAGGAAGATTCACATTTGGGCAAAACTGGTAGCTGAGAACATCTGTGTGTGCACTCAGGGTTGGCTCTTCTTCTAAGGACTGCACGTGTCTTAACTCATTTAATCCTCACCCAACTCCACGAAGTAAATATATAATTATTTCTGCTTTAAAGATGAGGAAACTGAAGCACAGGCAGGTTAAGCAATTTGCCAAATGTCCCACAATGGATAAGTGGAGATCAGAATGGAGACAGTCTGATTCTAGAATGCACACTCTTATCCCACATTGTGTGCACTGCAAGACAAATGGAAGATACGGGATGAATAATGCTCGAGGAGGAATGGGACTATATCTGTATAGCTGAATGTGTGTGTCCCCACACAAATTTGTATGTTGAAACCCTAATGCCCAATGTAATGGAATGAGAAGGTGAGGCCTTTGGGAGGTGATTAGGTGGAATCTCCGGGAGTAGAATGAGTTTATAGAGGAGACCCCAGAGAGCTCTCTACTCTCTTTCTCTCATGTGAGGATACAGTAAGTTGTGAGTCTACAACCCAGATGAGGACCTCATCAGGAATTGTGTCAAAGTGGCACCTTGATCTTGGATGGAGAACTGTGAGAAGTAAATTTCTGTTGTTTGAGCCACTGGTCTATGGCATTCCGTGATAGCAGCCCGAGCTAAGACCACAGCAGTGTTGTTCGGTATGTAAGGCAGGGTAGAAGCAGAAGGAAAACTAGGCAGCTCTTAGGACAGAGACATCAGAATAAACACCTGACAGAAGGGAGGTAATGAAGACAAGCTCTGCCTCTTCCTACTTTTATGATCAAACATCCATTGGGTTCAGATACTATTCCAGGCACCGAGCTAGGCACTGGAGATATGAAGATAAATGAAACAATCACTGTTCTTCAGGGGCTCACATTGCAAGGATGAGAATAGCCAAAAATGTATTTTAAGACAATGAGGTAAATACTACAATCAAAGAATAGAAGGTGCCGTGGGAGCTCAGAAGAAGTGGTGTGCCCCAGGTGTTGAGCGACATTGCCCAGAGGAGGTGATATCTGAGCGATTGAATGGGAATTCAGAAGTAGCCAGGGAAAGGATTCAGGAAGGGGGACACTGAAGCCTCAGGAAGAGTGAAAGCAAACAGGGAGACAGAGGAGAGCAAAAAACATTCTTCATGGAATGGCCAGAGTCAAACATGACTGATGTGTCATGGAGAGGTAGCTGAGAAACTGTGCTAGATTATTATCCTAAGGAGTAATGGGCAGAGCCAGCAGAGCAGGATCACGTTGAGTTTTAGGGACATAACTGGAGGCAGAGTGAAGTCTGGAGTGGAGAGGAAGAAGCTATGGACAGGAAGGTCAGCTCAGATGAAAGTTGTTGCAAAGACACACCCAAGAGAACAGAAGGCCTGTCCCAGAGCCACAGTGGACTGATGAATAAATGTGAACAGACCTGAGAGGCACAAATGACACAGAGGTCCAGGATTTTAGACCAATAGTAGGTCAGGGAGGGAGAGTTTTTGAGGATTATCTGAAGGTTCTAATTTGGGAGAGAGGGTAGATGTCCATCAGCAGGGAGAGAAAATTTTTAAGAGTGGGCACATTTGTGACCTGTTGAACTTGAGGAATCTGCAAGGCTGGCAGATGAATATTATTGTAGACCATGTAATTGCTGAGGCAAAATAACATCATCATTGTGATGTCCTGATACCTTCTTTCGAATGCCAGATAGCTCCACTGCAAAGACATCAGCAATGGATAGTAGCTATTAGGCAATTGGATCAATTTCCTGAACGTTATAGAAGGAGAAGCAACTGTTGCAGTGTATTTTGAGTTTGGTTAAGAAGAAACAAGACTTGTATTGAGTTTTACAGCACTTTGACATACGTTGTTACTTTTAATCCCCCCAGCAACCTTAATGGCAGGTCATCTTTAATATCCTTCTGTTTTTACAGATGAGGAAATGTGAGTCTAGAAGCGTTGTCTCAGTTACCACATAGTTAATTAGCAGCAGGACGAGGGCATGACCACCTCCTTCCACCTTTGCCTGTAGAGATCATTCTCGTGACACTGCACACCCCCTGAAGTCAGAGCTGTGATCTCGTGATCCGAATGCCTTGCACAACGCCTAGGATGTGATAGCGCTGAATCACCGCTTGTGGAATGAATAAATGGACGCCACCCATCTAGCATTCCGGAAGTGTTCACATTGTTAAATAACTATACTCCCGGGTAAATATTTTCATGGAAATGAAAAATTAAAGACACGAGCCAGGCAGGTGCTACTTTACGTGAAATAGCTTAGGAGAGTGAGTAGATTCCACTAGTAAAAATAATAAGTATGGAGAATTAATGTTTTTAAAAGGAATATATAAAAAGATATTTCCATATAATATAATTAATTTCCCAAACTGCTGGCGGGAAGGCCGTTTCCTGGATCCCACCTGAACAAGCATTTTCATTGCTTACTTTCCAAGGGTGTGTCTATACACCAGCTCTCATCACCTTCTCTGTCTGTCTCTCTCTATTTTATTGCATGACATTTTCATTGAGCTATTGAAATTGGATGTGTCAGACACATTAAAAGCAATGGCAGTTGTGGCAAGTTAGTTGATATATTTTAAAATAAACCAAGAGGGCCATGTAGATGTCAGGGGAATAAATTGCTCTGTTTAGCAACAAGTGATTTATTTAACCGCCGTAGACAGGGTCCAGGGGAATGCCAAGCTGCATACATTTTGGTTGGGAAAAGCTGAGCTATTTTCTCAGAAATCTCTCATGTGGGATTAAAAGAAGAGGAGGAGAAGTTTATGGGAAGATTAATTAAATTCTTGATTTGGGAATGACCCTACGGAATGAATTTTATTTCCCATATGCTGCAAAATTGACCTTACAGTGTTTCTGGAGGTGAGAGACATTCTGGAAGCATCAGGTATTAGCAATGACCCTGACTTCATGGGCTGCACTCAAACTGCAGCCTCAGCATTTCTCCCCGGCTGGCTTCTGAGGGCAAAGCGTGGCGTTTCTAAGAGTGTGTTAAGAGAAGGCAGAAGTCTGGGATTTCACTCTTTCTTCTGCTCCCCATTCAACCTTCATTACTGACTGCTAGATACAGGGTAGTCAATACATGTGAATTGACTGGAATTTGCAGTTGCAAAAGCACAACGAGGCAGTCAAAACACAGGCCCTGGAAGGAGAAGGCCCAGATTTGCATCCTGGTTCTGCCGCTTAATCACTGCCCTACCGTGAACCAGTTTCTGACCTTCCTTTTCTTATTTTTCTCATCCCTAGATGAAGATGGCAACAGTACTTGCTGCAGATAGTTGATGTGAAGTTAAATAAGTTACTACAATGCAGAAGGGTACTACGTGCAATTGTCTCTTATCTGCTCCATCAATAATTCCCTCTCTGGGTATAGACACACTTTTTCTCTTAGCATAGAATCCTTGATCCTATATCCTCCTTCCATTGTGACCTTATTCTTTTTCTCTCATTTATGTCAAAAGTCCTGGAAAGAATTGTATGTTTGCTCTTTGATCCACTCAGTCAGTCTTTAATCTCTACTATTGAAATGAAACTGTTCATTAAAATCTCCCACAAGCCCCATCTTGCCTAACCTAAAGGTCGATTCTGATCTCTCAGGAGACTCAAACTTGCAATGGCAGTTGACCCGTTCCTGACTCCCTCATTCTTAATCCACTATTCACTTTCTCAGTTTCCTTTGCAGGTACCGCCTTACTGTGGTGCCCCAGGGCCCAGTCTCAGGAACTCACCTCTCCTTTTTCTACACTCCCAAGATGATTTCATCCAGTCTCATGCCAGCTATAGATAGAAATTCAGACACATGGCCATGACTCCCAAATCAATACCTGCAGCTCCAGCCTTTCCCCTGGAATCCCCTGGACTCCAACTCATTTTTCATATCTCCACTTAGATGAATGATAGGCCTCTCAATAGCCCTCATTATTCACAAGTTCCACATTTGCAGATTTGCCTAATCACTAAAGTTTATTTGTGATCCCCAAATCAGTACTCATGGTGCTTTCTTTCATAGTCATTTGCAGACATGGACAGGGCAGTATAAAATTTGAGTCACCCACGTGTTTGTTCCAGCTGAGATTAGAAAAGGTGGTGTTCCACCTTCTTGCTTCAACTCTCATAATGGAAATAAACATCCTTTTCATGATCTATGTAGTGCTATATTTTTCACATTTTTATGCTTTTTGTTGGTGATTTTGCTGTTTAAAACGGCATCTGACTATTGCAACTAAAGTGCTGTCTAGTGTTCCTAAGCGCAAGAAGGCTGTAATGTGCCTTTTGGAAAAAACACAGGTGCTTGATAAGTTTCATTCAGGCATGAGTTGCAGTGCTGTTGGGGTGAGTCCAATATTAATTAATCAACAATATATATCATATACAGTGTCATGAAATAGAAACAAACATAAAACTATCGCTTTTTGCTGACAATATGATCTTATGTCTAGAAAACCCCAAAGACTCCACCAAGAGACTCCCGGAATTGATAAATAAATTCAGCAAAGTCTCAAAAATCAATGTATACAAATCAGTAGTATTTCTATACACCAATAACAGTCAAACTGAGAGTCAAATCAAAGACACAACACCATTCATAATAGCTATAAAGAAAACAAAATACCTAGGAATATACTTAACCAAGGAAGTGAAAGATCTCTGCAAAGAGAAAGAACTATGAAACTCTGAGGAAAGACATTGCAGATAACACAAACAAATGGAAAAACATATCATGCTCATGGATTGGTAGAATCAACATTGTTAAAATGTCCATCCTACCTAAAGTGATTTACAGATTCAATACAATCCTATCAAAATACCTAACATCACATTTCATAGAGATACAAAAAATAAAGAAAAAATGGAGATAATATCACTCCTATTTCACACTATGACTGACCCATAGCAGTGTTAAAATATACTTCAAACTGCCTTACCTGCCCCTTTGGCATGCTCCTGGGCCATCCTCAGCAAGTCTGTTCAGGGAAGGCAGGCGTAACTATCGACTTATGCAAGGCAATGACACATCATACACATCACATCCCAAAGAAGACATCGGGAATGCTGAGATCTACTGCCCCTGCCCCTCAGCTTTAATAAGGGGAATTAAGAATGACCATGTTGTTTCAGAAAATATCACCTTGAAAGCTCTAGAGATGTGCCGATTGCTTTGATTGCCTTATGAGGTACCCATTTCCTTCCCATTATAGATTATGGAGTAGACAGCTTTCTTACTAAAGGAAGACAGACCATTTTAAAACTTTTCTTCCCACGCAGGATGCACCACAGTGAGATCACCATCCAGCCCACTGTGTTATTATAACTCAGGACATTCATGTGGGTTTAATGCTTGAAAAGTGAACTGCATGATTCCCAGATGTTAGGGCCCCTTACCAAGAATGTTTGCTTAACACTGAAAGACAGGTTTCCCTGGGAACATACTTCCTGGGGAACAGGATCAGGTGCTGCTTAATAGACATTAAGTAGATGCAGAGTAAATCAAGGGCTGACATAGGAGAATTGGCTGCTGCCTAAGCAAACTCACTCTTCAGCCTTGGCCAGCAACCCAGAAGTTTAAACAGTCAAGGCTAGAAGCCACAGGCATTGAGGATCTAAGAAACCACCCACAAAATCATCCTTCCTCCAGGCTCAGCCTCCTCAAACAAAAATCCCACTCTGTTCCCAGGCCGGAGATCCTCCAGGGTAGGAATTGCTCAAGCCTCGGTTCACAGATGTGTCACTGTATTCATTTGCTCCATAGGTATGCGTGCAGGCTGGCCCCATATACAATAGATGGTCCAAGTTAACAAAAGACTCAGGGAATTTAAAAATTGATTTTCACATTATCATCGTGAAAAAATTAGAACATACTGGCAAGCATCATCAATTTTAAAAAGGACTCAAAATCCTCAAACCCAGAGATTAAACATTGTTAACAATCTACTATATCTCCTTCCGGCCTTTTGTCTCTATGTTTGGGAGTGTATATATAGATTTTTTTAATTTCAAAATATTACAGTGGTACAAATGATGGTTTTGGTTACATGTATTGATTTTGTTATGCTTGAGTCAGGTTTATAAGTGTGCCCATCACCCAGATAGCGTTCACTGTACCCATTACGTAGGTTTTTGCCCATCCCCTCCACCTCCCTCCCCACTGCTTGATTTCCACTGAGTTTTACTTCCCTCTGTGCACATGTGTGCTCATTGGTTAGTTCCAATTTAACAGCAAGGACATGTGGTATTTGTTTTTCCATTCTTTAGATACTTCACTTAGGATAATGGTCTCCAGTTCCATTCAAATTGTTGCAAATGGCTTTAATTCATCCTTATTCATGGCTGAGTAGTATTCCATAGTATACATATGCCATATTTTGTTAATCCACTCGTGAATCGATGGGCACTAGGGCTGATTCCACATCTATGCAGTTGTGAATTGTGCTGCAATAAACATTTGAGTGCAGGTGTTTTTTGATAAAATGACTTATTTTCCTTTGGGTAAATACCCAGTAGTGGGATTGCTGGATTGAATGGTAGGTCTACTTTTAGTTCTTTGAGGAATCTCCATAATATTTTCCATAGAGGTTGTGCTGATTTGCAGTCCCACCCATAGAGGTTGTGCTAATTTGCAGTGTATAACATTCCTCTTTCTCTGCATACATGCCAGCATCTATTTTTTTTGGACTTTTTCATAAAAGCCATTCTAACTGGGGTAAGGTGATATCCCATTGTGGTTTTAATTTGTATTTCCCGGATAATAATGAGTGATATTGAGCATTTTTTCATATATTTATTAGCCATTTGTCTATCTTCTTTAGAAAAGCTTCTGTTCATGTCTTTTGACCACTTTCTAATGGGGTTGTTTGTTTTTTTCCTTGCTGGTTTGCTTGAGCTCTTTTTATATTCTGGTTGTTAGCCCTTTATCCGATGTATAGCTTGTGACTATTTTCTCCCATTCTGTAGGTTGTCTATTTGCTGTGTTGATTATCCTCAGCTGTGCAGAAGCTTTTCAATATAATCAAGTCCCATTTATTTATTTTTGTGTTGCCACTGGGATCTTAGCCATAAATTCTTTGCCTAGGCCAATATCTAGAAAAGTTTTTACAACATTTTCTTCTAGAATTCTTATGGTTTCATGCCTTACATTTAAGTCTTTTATCCATCTTGAATTGATTTTTGTGAGTGGTGAGAGATAGGGATCTTGTTTCATTCTTCTGCATGTGGCTATCCAATTTTCCCAGCACCGTTTATTGAGTAGGGCTTCTTTTCTCCAGTGTATATTGTTGTCTGCTTTGTCAAAGATCATCAGATGGCTGTATGTGGGTGGTTTTATATCTTGGTTCTCTGTTCTGTTCCATTGGTCTATGTCTCTATTTTGGGGCCAATACCATGGCTGTTTTGGTTACTATAGCCTTGTAGTATAGTTTGAAGTCTGGTAATGTGATGCCTTCAGATTTGTTCTTTTTGCTTGAGATTTCTTTGACTAGTCAGGCTCTTTTCTGGTTCCAAATGAAGCATAGAATTATTTTTTCTGTATCTGTGAAATATGACATTGGTATTTTGATGGAGATTGCATTGGATCTGTAAATCACTTTGGGTAGGATGAACATTTTAACAACGTTGATTCTAATGATCCATGAGCATGACCTGCTTTTCCCATTTGTGTCACCTGCAATTTCTTTCCTCAGTGTTTCATAGTTCTCTTTGTACAGATCTTTCACTTCCTTGGTTAAGTATATTCCTAGGTATTTTATTTTATTTTAGGCTATTGTGAATGGTATTGAGTCTTTGATTTGACTCTCAGTTTGACTGTTATTGGTGTATAGGAATACTACTGATTTTTGTACACTGATATTGTAAACTGAGACTTTGCTGAATTTATTTATCAATTCCAGGAGTCTCTTGGTGGAGTCTTTGGGGTTTTCTAGATATAAGATCATATCATCAGCAAAAAGTGATAATTTGACCCCCTCTTTCCCAATTGGGATACCCTTTATTTCTTCCTCTTGCCTGATTTCTCTGGCTAG
Organism: Cheirogaleus medius; assembly: GCA_008086735.1. NCBI lineage: Eukaryota > Metazoa > Chordata > Mammalia > Primates > Cheirogaleidae > Cheirogaleus > Cheirogaleus medius. The sequence continues at coordinate 35,063,803 of VBSM01002616.1, forward strand.
TAGTTCCAGCACTGTGTTGAATAGAGGTGGTGACAGTGGGCACCCTTGTCCTGTTCTAGTTGTTAAAGAGAATGCTTTCAACTTTTCCCCATTCAGTATGATATTGGCTGTGGGTTTGTCATATATGGCTTTTATAAACTTGATATATATTCTTTCTATGCCTAGTTGAGGGTTTTTAATCATGAAATGGTGCTGAATTTTGTCAAATGTTTTTTGTATCAATTGAGATGATCATATATGGTCTTTTCTTCTGTTTATGCGGTGAATCACATTTATTGATTTATGTGTGTTGAACTATCCTTGCATCTCTGAGAAGAAGCCTGCTTGGTCATGGTGGATTATTTTTTTGACATGCTGTTCAATTTGGTTTGGTAGTATTTTATTGAGGATTTTTGAATGTATATTCATAAGGAATATTGATCTATAGTTTTCTTTCTTTGTTATATCCTTTCCTGGCTTTGGTATCAAAGTGACATTGGCTTCATAGAATGAGTTGGTGAGGATTCCCTCCTTCTTGATATTATGGAATAATTTCTGCTGGATGGGTACCAGCTCTTCTTTGTAGGTCTGATACAATTTGGCTGCGAATCCATCTGGTCTGGGGCTTTTTTTTTTATTAGAAGATTTTTTTATTACTGCTTCAATCTCACTCATCCTTATTGATCTGTTCAGGAGTTGTAGTTCTTACTGGTAGAGTCTTGGGAAGTTGTGTGTTTCCAGGAATTTGTCCGTTTCCTCTACATTTTCAGTTTAAGAGTGTAGATATTTTCATAATATTCACAGATGATATTTTGTATTTCTGTGGTATCAGCGGTACTACCTCTTTTTTCATTTCTAATTGAGCTTATTTGGGTACTTTCTCTTCTATTCCTGGTTTATAGACCTCTAGCAAGAGGTCTATAAATTTTGTTTATCTTTTCAAAGAACCAACTTTTTGGTTCATTGATCCTTTGTATTTTTTGTTTTCAATTTCGTTTAGTTCTGCTCTGATCTTAGTTATTTCTTTTCTTCTGCTGGCTTTGGGTTTTGTTTGTTCTTCCTTTTCTAGTTCCTTAAGACATGTCATTTAAATTGTTAATTTTTGATCTTTCTGTCTTTTTGATGTAGGCATTTAAGGCTATGAATTTTCCTTTTAGGACAGCTTTTGGTGAATTCCACAGATTTTGGTAGCTTGTGTCCCCTTTGTCATTCAGTTTGAGGAATCATTTGATTTCCATCCTCATTTCATTATTGGTATGAATGAATATCAATAATCGTTCAGCAGTAGGTTGTTTAATTTCCATGACTTTGTGTAGAATTGAGTGTTTCTCTTGGAGTTTGATTTTTTGTTTTATTCCACTGTGGTTTGAGAAGATACATGGTATAATTTCTATTTTTTTGAATTTGTTGAGACATGTTTTGTGGCCTAAGTTATGATCAATCTTGGAGAATGTTCCAGGTGCTGATGGGAAGAAAATATATTCAGCGGGTTTTGGGTGAAATGTTCTGTAAATATCTGCTAAGCCCATTGGTTCTAAAGTCTTGTTTAAGTCCAGTGTTTATTTATTTTATGCTTGGATGATCTGTTCAGTTCTATTGGTGGGGTGTTGAAGTCCCCAGCAATTACGATGCTGTTGTTTATCTCTTTGCTTAGATCTGGTAGGGTTCGCTTCATAAATCTGGGTGCTCCTGTGTTAGGTGCATAAATATTTAGGATTGTTATGTCTTCTTGTTGAATTGCTCCCTTAACATTATATAATGACAATCTTTTTCTTTACCGTTGTTGACTTAAAGTCCATGTTATCTGATATGAGAATGGCTACACCTGCTTTCTTTTGGTTTTCATTTGCATGAAATATTTTTTTCCATTTCTTCATCTTGAGTCTATATGAGTCCTTGTGGGTTAGGTGTGTTTCCTGGAGACAGCAGATAATTACACCATATTTTTCATCCATTCAGGCAGCCTATGTCTCTTGAGTGGGGCATTCAGATCATTCACATTGATTGATAGAATTGACATGTGGAATATTGTTCTGTTCATCCTGTTGGCTAGTACCTTATTACTTTGTTTTACCTCTTGTGCTATTGTTTTATATGAACTCTGATCTGTAGCTTTTTGGTGGTTTTACATTGGTAGGTCTCTATTGTGCTGATCCATGTATAATGCAGTTCTGAATATTTCCTGCAGGTTAGGTCTGGTCTTGACAAATTCCCTAAGTGTTTCTTTGTCTGCAAAAGTCTTTATTTCTCCTTCATATATGAAACTTAGTTTTGCAGAATACAGAACTGTAGGCTGGCAGTTGTTCTGCTTAAGATGACCAAAGACCCCTTCTTGTTTGTAAGGTCTCATTTGAGAAATCTGCAGTTAGCCTGATGAGTTTTCCTTTGTAAACTACTTGATGTTTTCACCTCATGGCTCACAGAAGTTCTTCCTTTGTTTTGACTTTGGCTAGTCTGATGACTATGTGTCATAGTGATTGCCTGTTTGCAATGAATCTCCCAGGTGTTCGCTGAGCTTCTTATACGTGGATGTCTAAATCTCTAGCAGGACCAGGAAAGTTTTTCTCAATTATTGCCTCAAATAATTTTTCCAGCTCTTGTGCACTTTCTCAGGGATTCCTATGAATCTTATATTTGGCTGTTTTACATAACCCCATATTTCTTGTCAGCTTTGTTCATTCCTCTTAATTCTGTATTCTTTATTTTTGACTGACTGAGTTAATTCGATAGAGTTGTCTTCAAGCTCTGAGATTCTTTCTTCTGCCTGGTCTAGTCTATTGTTAAAACTTTCCACCATGTTCTGGATTTCCTTGAATGAATTTTGCGTTTCCAGAAGTTCATTTTTTTTAATATGTTGATCTCTTTGGTGATTTTTTCATTCATTTCCTTAATGGTTTTTCTGGTTTCTTTGAGTGAGTTTCCACTTTCTCTTGAATTTCATTGAGCTTTCCTACAATCCATATTTGGAATTCTGTATATGTCATTTCAAGATTTTCATTTTGTTTGGTATCCATTACTAGAGAGCTGGTGTTCCCTTTTGGGGTGTCCTTTCACTCTGATTTTTCATACTTCCAGAGTTCTTTCACTGATTCCTTCTTATCTGGGGCAGTTGTCACTTCTTATTTTGGGATTTTCTTTTGTTTAGATGGGGCTCTTTTTTTCTTCCCCCCTCACTCATAAGGGAGCGTCTGTTGCATATGTTGGGTAAGAACCTTTGGCTTTGTTTGTGGGTGCTTTGCTGGGGGTCTAGGTCCTGGATGGATGCCTTAGTTATAGATACTCTTAGTGTGGTGGTTTTCTCAGTTGCTAATTGTTTATAGTCTATTCAGTGGTGAGCTCTGTGTATGGGCAAATTCCCTGTCTCTGTTTGTTGAGGAAAGGTGAAGGTCTTTGAGATCCTTTCTCTTTCCCAAGCTCTGTGGTCTTCTTAACAGTGTGAATTGTATTGACACACTCAGTTTAATCTCTGAGACAGTAGGTGGTGCTTATGGGTAAGAATCATCCACACACTGTGTCATTGAGTCAGTAAAAGCTGTAAAGGGCTGTGAAAATTTACCTCCCTGTCAGTAGGTGGTGCTTGTCAGAAGGAACAAGCTGTAGTGTTGTTTTGGGGACCTGTGATTGGCTCTAGCCCCTCAGGAGAAGCACTCAAATGCCTCAGGTAGTGGGTGGGGCCCTAGAACTTCCAGGTGAGTCCTTGTTCTCCATCATAGCAGAGGCAGGTGGGTGAATGGGGCTGGACATGGCTGGCTTGGGTGAGCCTGCTCTCAGGTTCCATAAAAGCTGGTAAGATAGCTGTTTTGGCATGGATCAAAGGTCCACTCTCAGGATTATGGGGAAAGCCACCAGGGAGGGGCTGAAGCCCCATGGGGAGGACAAAGGTGCATAGGGGGTGGAGAAGCAATGTGACACCTGCTATCTCGGTTTAGGTCTGTGGTAATGGAAAGCACCCCAAGGCAGCCGGGAGCCTGGTGCCTTGTCCTCCAGAAGCTCCCAGTTCACTGGCAGCAGCAGCTTTGGGGCTCATGAGGGTAGAAAGGCTCTCCAGCAGCTCAGGAGTCTGCTGACTGCAGAGATGGGAGGGAGGGAGAAACACACTGCTCCACCTACCCTTTTCACTGGACTCCAAGCTTCTCTAGGGCCAACCTTTGCTGATATCTTGTTTTTTCTTGCTCTGCTCCACAACTTCTTCCCATGAAATCTCTTGTGGTTTCCCTCAGAATTACACCTGATCTATGATTGTTTGATTATTTTTTCTTTTTCATCTAAAACTTTTCCTTCTTTCTGAGACAATCTGGTAGCTAGTGTCTCTGGTCAGCCTTCTTCTCTGTCTGTACTATATATAGTTTTAAATTAATTTGATTGCTCTAACAATGTTGTTTTGTAGTCCTTTTCTAGATACTATTCTGTGCTGGGCATTTTCCCAGGTCATTAATTATTCTGCTGTAGTGATTTTTTTAATAGCCACACAATATTCCAACATATAAATGTACCATAGGATACTGAATAATGCTTTACAGTTTAAGGTTTAGATAATTTTCAGTTTTTCATTATTAAAGATAGCACAGTGATGAGCATGATTGAACATAAATATTTGTGTGCATCTCTGATTATTTTCTAAGAATAAATCTAGTCAAGTGAAATTATACAATCAAAACATATGAATATTTTTAAGGCTTGAAAAAGGGTTTGCAACCTTATACTCCTACCCATGAAGCATGAAAAGGACCCTTTTCCAAAGGTGGCTTTTAGGCAGGGCTACTCTGGTGGCCCGACCGAGGGTCCCCCTACTTCTGACAGAACTAACCTGTGTTCCAGAAGCTGCTGCTGGGCAGCTGTGTGCATAAGGCTGCTTTTGCCCCTCAGGGCCTTCCAGTCGCATTTACTCATCTCCACAGCCAGGCCAGCTAAAGCATGTGGAGGTCAGGTGATGTGTGTGGGGTCATGCAGCCAGCAGTGACTCAGCCAGACCCACTCCAGCTCCTGAACCTTGCTCTGATCACAAGGCTGAGAGCACTCGCTTCCCTGAGGCCCATTGTTCCCAAATAATTAGAAGAGGCTACTTGCACTTGAATTTGTGGATATTAAGTTTTTGGAACAAGTGGTTCAGCCCCATGACTTTGTTAATTGGTGACACTAAGTGCTGTATAATCCTGCCTTTCTTTTCCTTTTTGGAAATAATCAGAGAATGATTTGTGGAGCTTCCCTGCATTGAATAATTTGCAATGAAGGTTGTGATGAGTATATCCAGGTGACCATCTGAGACTCAGACTCAAAGACACAACTGTTGAACTGGATCAAAACAACAATTCTGGTACATCTGATTCATTGTGACTCATACATAAAACCCAAGCTTCCTGGTAAGGTACTGGAACACTTTCACCAGCATAAGAAAATCCCTGATGACAAAGGCTGGCCAACTCTTGGGGATTCTTGTCTACTTCATTCATAATTCAGTAAGCCAAATTACATTCATGTGACCCATAGTCAAGTCAACATAACAAAACCAAGTCTCCTCAGGGGGTACAGCCAGCATGGGAGATAACCACAGCTATTCTGCAGTGGGTCTGCACTTCCAATGGTGGACTACTCTGGATTACTCTTTGGTATGGTGACTATGAGTTCAAGATTATCCATGGACATTGTGCTTCTTCCAATACTTATCCACAGACAGGGACTGTTGAAGCCCAGATGTCCTTTTAGGTCCTAGCATCATTTGAAATTGGAAGGGCATGGACGTGTCCCTTCAGCTGGAAGATGACTCCTGACTCTTTCCCTAGGAGGGTACATCAGTTACATCCTCTATGAAGGCGTTAACAGATGAACCTAATATATAAAAATTAAACAACATACACACCCTGAAAAGACACATGCTCGTTATTTATCTACATACATAAATACACAAACACATAACCTAGATGATCCCAAACTGTAATTCAGGTGTTTACAGAACCAGGGGCCAGGAACTCCTCCCGGTACTTATTTGCATGACGTTGCATTGCAGGAAGGCTTTTGGTTTTTAGCTGAAAGATGATGATTGAATTAGATGAGGAGTCCCTGGGACAGAGAGCAAAGCAGGAATGAGGGAAGAGGACGGCGGAGGGATGGAACGACATTTGGATCCTGTAAGGACTTCAAGGGTGCTTTTGAGCTCAGAGAAATAAAGGATGACAACAGCTGGTCCTGGGCCTCAGTGCTGCTCTGATGCTCTGAAGGTCAGCCCGAGAGCCTTGCGTGTTAGCTGTCAGCACGGACACTGGAGCCGCTCGTGACGGGGCCTGCCAGCACGACAGGACTGAGGCTCCTTCAAAGGATGTTGTGAGTAGAAGACATGGAGGAGGGAGAGAGAAAGAATATGGCAAACGCCACGTGGGAGTGTATCCAATAGCCTGACTCAAGATTTCCTGTGGGAGAACTTTGGGAAAGCCCAGCAATACTTGAGTGGGGAGATTTTACAAGGTGATACAGGGGACGTCCGGGCCAGAGCAGGAAACCCAGTTGTAAATGCCAATTATCCATCACATCAAAGTCCCTTGTTTTAGTGCAGCAATCCTTTATTGCTTGGCATTTAGGTGGTTTCCAGTTTTTCATTACTAAAAATAACAGTGAGAAATATCCTTGAATATCAATTTTTATGTGTCTCTCTGATTAAATTTATATACATCTATCAACACATTTAATATGGTGTCTACCTACTTAAAAATCAAACATTGAATTATAAGTTATATATAACAGTATTCACATATGTAAGTATACAATTTGATGACTTTTTAAAATTGTCTTAACCTTTATTATCATTCGAGCTGATAAAAATCATTCCAAAACATGTAGGCTGGCAAAGCCCATGTTATTTTTTTAATGACAATTATTCTAGCACCAACTTCATAATAAAGCGATGTAATAATTCATTTAATCAGTACCAAACGTATCTCAAATATTTTTTTAAGAATAAAAAGGCCACTTTTGTTAAGTGTAAATGGTTTATTGTAGTCAAGAGGACCAGAGGAAGAGTAGAAAATGAGACAGAGCAGGGAAGGAAACCAATAAATAGTGAATTATCAGGAAGATTATCCCTGTGGCCAACAAAGTTTCAATACCATTTGAGAACTCTGGGAGATGGTGTAGAACACACTTAAGAACTACCCCACCTGATAGGAATCTGGAGTACTTATTTACCTACTGCCCATCTATCATTGTTTTTAAAAATTATTTTATTGTGATTAGAACACTTAGCATGAGATCTACCCTTTTAATAGATTTTTAAGTGTAAAATACAGTAATGTTATCTGTAGGTACAAAGTTGTACAGCAGATCTCTAGAACTTATTTATCTTGTATAATTGAAATTTTGTGCTCATTGATTACCAAATCCCCATTTCAACCCCTACCCCAAGCCCCTGGCAACCACCATTCTACTCTCTGCTTCTATGAGTTTGACTATTTTAGAAACTTCATATAAGTGGAATCATGCAGCATTTCTCTATGACTGGCTTATTTCACTTAGCATAATATCCTCAAGGTTGCATATGGCAGGTTTCTTTCTTTTGTAAGGCTAGAGTATTTTACGGTATGTGTCTACCACAGTTTTTATATTCATTCATCCATTAGTGGATATTTAGGTTGTTTTCACATGTTGGCTATTGTGAATAATGCTGCAATGAACATGGGAGTGGTAACATCTCTTTGAGATCCTGATTTCAATTCTTTTAGATAAATACCCAGACCTAGGATTGCTGGATCATATAGTAGTTCTATTTTTTGAGAAATCTCCATACTGTTTTCCATAGTGAATGTACCATTCTGCATTCTCTCCAAAAGTGTACAAGTGTACAAGTGTTCCAATTTCTCTACATTTAAAACACTTGTGTAGGGGCTGGGCCTGAAAAGAAAGGATGGATGGATGGAAAGAACGTGAACAGGGTGAAGGAAGGGTCAGGTGAAAACGCCTGCCCGAAGCCGCTTGTTTGCTGACCTGTATGGAAGTTGTTAAAGAAATTAGCAAACGGCCCTGACCCTTTGCATGTGTCCTTGGAAATAAATATGGGGAGGAACTTAGCTGAGGGGGCTATTTTCTCCTTCTGACTTTGGCCTCTCCCATTCTCACATAGTGTTTTGAGTAATTATTTATTCCTTTGCTATGGAGCTCAGGAGCAAAAAGCAGCCACAACACACTTGTCTTTTTTTTTTTTTTAAATATATAATAGTCATCTTAACAAGTGTGAGGTGATATCTCATTGTGGTTTTGATTTGCATTTCCATAATGATTAGTGACATTGAGCATCTTTTAAAATACTTGTTGGCCATTTGGATGTCTGTTCAAGTCTTTAGCCCAATTTTTAAAGCAGGTTATTAGTTGTTTGCTATTGAGTTTCTTATATATTTTGGAAATTAACCCCTTATCAGATATACAGTTCGCAAAATTTTTCTCCCTTTCTATAGGTTACCTTTTCACTCTGTTGGTTATTTCCTTTGCTGGTAGAAGTTTTTTAGTTTGCTTCAGTCCCACTTGTCTATTTTTGCTTTACTGCCTATACTTTAGGTGTCATATCTATGAAATCATTGTTAAAAATCAATGTTATGAAGCTATGTAATAGGAGGTTTCATAAAAGGATCACAGGTACTAAGTTACCATTCTTCAAAGCAGAAGATGGCACGATAATACCCATGTGTTGCACACATGTTGTTTTGCATTTACAGTCTTGAGAAGGACTCTCTGGAAAGTTTAGCATTTTTTTTTTCCTACTTATTGGTTTCCTCACAGCGGGAAATTTAAAACCCATGCTGCTCCAGGGGGCTGTTCCCATGTGACTGAGGCTGTAGGATAGCAACGTAACTACAAGGTTAAGAAAATCATTTTGTTGATATTTATTTGAAAATACAATTAAACGGCAGTTTGGGAAATAATGTAGAAACATGTTGAAAAGTGGCCTTCTAGCTCTTTTATGTTGGACAAAAGCGTGGTGCTCATCTAGGCCTCACCAATGCATGGGTAGAAAGGGATCCCGTAAGTTCTGCTGGTCAGAAAAAACATCAATCTGCACGCTTGGCATTACAGGGCCTGGGTTTGAGTTCAGCTCTCTTTGACTCTCAGCAAATCAGTGATCCTTTGTGAGTCTCTATTTTTTCCTTTATAAAATAGGGATGCTACCTTTCATGGTTGCTGTAATTGTTAAATGATATAACATGTGTGGAAACAGCTAATACAGGGCCTTGTGTTATCTACACAGGGTAGATACTCAACAGACACACATGGAATCTGAATGCGTTGGATAATCAGGGTTGCTATTTAGACCAAAGTATTTTATTAAGCAGCCACAGGACATTAGCTCCTTATTTCAAGGTAGCTTTTCAGACTTCTCTGTTATCTAGCAAGGACCTGTGAGAATGCACCACTTGATAGTCACTTTTGAGCAGGGCGGGCGGGTGGCGGGAGAGTCCTATGAAAGAAAGAAGAAGAAAACATCAAAGGCGTAAGGTATTTCTCAAGGTGATTTTCATCTGTTGGGTGGCGTTTCATCTGTTGAGTAAGTTTCACGCTAGGTTTCACACTTGGGCAGCCAGAGTGGATGACGTTGGCTGGGTGAACTTGGAAGCAGAAAAGAACATCATAGGGGAAACATTAATGAGAAAGAAGCAGAATGCAAGATCACAAAGTCAGTGTTTTCTGATTTTACATTTAGCCCTTATCTTAAATCATTTATTGTTCCAACATATTTTTCCATCACAACAGCCAGGCCTAGCATTGTTCTGGATACTATAGACAGTTCAGAAACCAGTGCCCATACTCTCCAATGAGTAAGCCACATAGATATAAAATAGTAATTCAAAATGGTTGGTACAGACCATGAGCATTTTAAGAGTTCAAAAAGAAAAGATACTAAGAGTGGAACTTCAGGGGAAGGCCTTCAAAACAGGTGTTCGTCTATTAGATTTTAAGTTCTCTTTTCCCCACAGTCCTGGTATAAGTAACTGGGCTTGGGGGCCTGGTGGTAAGACAGAAGGGGTGACTAGGAATGATGTGATTTCAGCAACAAAGACTTTGCTGAACTGAAAATTGCCTCCCTCCTGTGACACTGACCCTGTGCGCTTAGACAAAGTTTCTAAGCTTATCTTCCAAGACTGATTTATTTTCCAAAAGGCTCTCCCATCTCTCAAACCAACTGATTCCTGAGAGTTACTTGACCATCAGTGCTCTAAACACATTGGATTTTCAAATTAGACTCCGCTGAGACTCGTAGCCTAGATCCCCTGCCTCATAGGAATCCCTAATAACCAGCAAGGGACACCTGGTCATCAGCTCCTTAAATAACCATCGAGTGGGGTCAACCTAGGGGTTGTAGTGGAGCCACTGTGGGGACATAGCAGGGGCGGGGGATGAGAACATAAGGAACATCATCTAAAATGATTAAGCCCGAGAGAGGAATGGAGGAAACAGGTGAGTGTGAATGGGAAGGTGGTTCACTAAAGATAAAGACAAAGAGCATTTTCAAGATGAGAGAATAAAATCTCCTTGTTGGAAATATCCATTCCTCACAGACTGACTCTTTCAACTTGCCCGTGTAAGGGTGGCATTTGGTTGACTCACCCCTGGTCTATGAGAATCTTTCTTGCTGCTGGTTCAAATCACTTCTCTGGGCATATCGTCCTGTGTTAGTTTCTGTCCCCACTGTAGAACCTGGACAGGCTTGAAACTGAGAACAGCTGCATGGGAATGGTGTAGAGTTGAGATTAACCATGGCTTTGGTTGAGGGATCAGCTTTATCAATGGGCAGATTTACGGGGAGAAACAATGGAAGATCCATTCATTAAGATGATATTTGCAAAGCACCCACCCTGTGGCAGTACTCCACAGAAGGGCAGGTAATGAGAGGAAAAGACTGAAGAGACTGAAAAGTTAAAAAGGATAGATTAGACCTAAAAAGCAAACACATTTCCCTCTGGAACTTGTCGTAAAGATGAAAGTGTGGTTTTTAAGGAATAAACAATCCCAGGCAAATACTGGAATGTCATTCATGAAAACTTGTATTGAACATTCACTACTGGTCAGGCAGCTTTCTCTTTTATTTTTTTAAATTCAGGATATTATGGGGGTACAAACATTTTGGTTACATGTAAATGCACTTGCTTTCTATGAGTTGTACAGGGGCTATGGGATGAAAGAGAAGAGAGAGAGAGACTACAGTGGGTAAGATATAAACCTAGCACTCAAGGAGTTCTTGGTCTATGGGAAAATCAGAGAAATAAATATGTAACCCAAAGTATAATGTTGCAAATGCCATACTAGAAATACAAATCCACCCAGAAGTCCTCCTCCCAGGTGTCAGGGTCCCAGATTCCCCCATCCAGGGTCCTGACCTTGGCATAAAAAACCTGCTTTGGCTGAGAGTTTAACCATTTTTGAAGTTTAGTCCTCAGATTATCAGGTCCTGGGCATGTCTCTACTTGCAGCTGCAGGAGATGAGGAGTTCTGCATGCAAATAAGGAGGCCTCTGGCTTTTACCCATGGCATTCAAATGTCTGTTACTCAGCTGTTTGTTATGTTTCTGCAAAGCATCGATGGCCTTTAGCAATAGCTATTGAGGAATATTGTTATCCTTGTAGCTATGGTTTCCTCCATATGCCTCAAAAGCCAGATACATCATACCCTCTAGTGCATTCTTTTCTACCGGTATACCTTCCCAACTCACCACTGATAAAAGTTTAACCACTGGATCAACACCTGTGGCAGGGGCTCTCTGTGACCCACATTCCACCAGTAATGGTATCTGGTATCCTCACTGCCAGCTGGCAATGAAACCATAACTTACTGCCTATTTTCGGGGGCCACCCTTAAGTTGAGTTCTCTGGAAGGAGACACTAAGACAAATTTTAAGGACAAGTTATTTATTATGGATGAACACCCATAAAGGAAGGATGAAGAAATAGGATTAGACAGAGAAAGTTGGAGATGATGGAGAGCTTAAGAGCTAGGATTACTCACCAGTAACCTTGCAGTGGGCTGAAACAGCCAGGACTTTATACCCACTTTCCTCAGCCACGGATGTGGACCATTTCTATAAAAATGCAAGATCAGGCAGCTGAGGCAGACCCTGAAGGAGCTGACAGCTGGAAGCTATCAGCTAATCACACTGTCCACAACTGGATAGCAAGGGGCATCTGGACAGCCTACTACAAGGCCTGAACTAAAATCCACCAAGGAGACAATAGATAATGACAGATATGTAGACAGATGTGTATAGATATGTATGCATATATATACACACGTATGTATACAGAGAGAGAAAAGGAGGAAGAGAAGGAAAAGAAAGAGAAATTATGGAACAGCATTAGTATTTTCTGTAAATCAAGAAGACATTAATGTGCAAAGATCGAGGATGGTGTGGCAGGAGATTTAAAGAAGAAATTTGGAAATAGTGGCCAGGACGAATGTTTTAAGTGTTTTGACAGAATTTTTAAATTGCTCTATTGTTGCAGATCAGTTGAAGTTTGTAGTATAAATTTGCAGAAGGCCAATCCCATAAGGTCTTGAGTCTTTATCTCACAGTCTCATATTGTCAAGGGCAGGTCCAGAGAACATAGTAGGTGCATACCGGGGTTTGGGGTTGACATGATGGACATGGCTAAGTGCCAAATGGATAAAGGCAATGTTGTAATAGCTGGCCACGGACCACAAGCCGAATGGAGCATTGAGTGGAGTTAGAAGAGCTCCTATGGTATACAGGAATGATAAGCAGTTTAAGCTACCAGAAGGGTAGAATGGAGTTTTTAGTTCTTTTGAGTGAGTGGAAGAGAGAATAGAGGAAGAAGTTGCAATAGAAGGATGAAAGGACCAGATCTTGGTTGGGAAATCTCCCATGAAGAGAGCCAGGCTGTAGCTGTGCAGAAGGAAAGTTGGTATGGACTAGAGATGAAGGCTGGTACAATCAAACAAGGCAAGAGAATGTGAAAAATGACTTCTTGTCATCGTTGTCATCAAGAAGCTTTTAATAAAGCCTGGAATAATCGGATTTGAATTATAGGTCCTGCACAGAGCAAGGTAATAGATGCTATGTGTGGCCACCAGGAATTTATAATCTGCAACTTCCGGGAGGAGGTGAAAACCAGTCTCCCCATGTCCGAAAAGAAAAGGCCTCACTTGCTTTTTGCAAACTAAGAGGAACCAAGAAAATGTTTTGGTGACAAGTAGTAGGCCTAAAATGCTAAAATATGTTGAAATCTACCATGGTGGACTGAGGGTCAGAACACATTTTTAAAAACAGACATCAAATGGCTTCTTCCTCTTTCACTTTCTGCCGCAGTGTCTGCTTGGCAAGGAAAACGACTCATTAATAAATTTAGCGCCAGAGGCCTGACTCATTCAGAAACCTCTTAACAACCACCTCACCCAATCTTACTATACTTTAGCTAATGATATTCTCCAGCTTGGGCTGTCAGAATTATGCCTTACACATGGGTAATGGGTTTTATAGCTTGTACTAGAAGTACGCTAATAACGTGAATTCCCATTTTAGTGGTGTTGAAGCTGAGCAAAGTGAATCACCTTGGGCTAAACACTAAATAGAGGATGAATTTGTACTTCGTATCGCCAGAATCAGCAGGTGTCCACAGCAAAACACTTGGGTCTAGAGCAGACACTCCAATCGGTAGGTTGAGGTCTAACCCCAGTGACCTCACAGAAATAGCTACTACCAAATTTGAAGAAGTGGCAGCAACTCTGTGAATGAGCAATTCGAGGGCAGGAATGATTTCTTATCTAACTTTGTATTTTCTGTGCCTAGCACAGAGCTTGGTAATAAGCATTCAAAAAAGATGTTTGTTGAATGAATGAAGGAAATATCTTAAACATCAATTTTGGTGATCACTGTCATTCCTGAGAGGGGAATATAATAAAATGCATACTTTTTAGCTATGACAAACTGTGTAGTTTTCAGCAGTGAAGTTCACTCAAATCTAAGCATCAAGGATAAAGAAATCTATTTCACTGAAGAATCTTCAGTCTCCTTGATCTTATTCTTTTGATCAGTGTTTGATGCTAATAGCCACGTAGTTTCCGGGGCAGAGGTAAGGGAGGGGCTCAACATGATTCCAGACAGAAATCCAGGTTCCTGGGCCTGGGCTCCCCAAAGGGTCATCTTTTTATGTTTGTCATCTGACCTTCAGAAGCTTCGATGGCATCTCTGTGGTGCTAGTCAAGGTAGCAATGTATGTGTCAAACCAAGAGAACAATGTTAAATTGTTGAGTAACAATTTGGGGCTGGCACCCCAAATTGCAGTGCCCACTAAGCAAGTCTTACAAGAGCAAAAGTGCATCCTTCCACACTGATTCTAGATTCTATTAGAGTCAGATGCAGCTTTAGCTGCTTTTGACAGCCATCTCATGACCACGAAGAAGCCAGACATTGGATGTTAGAGTGGCGAAAACACGGATCTCCAATGACTTTTTAAAGTTTCTGAATCAACCTTGGAGCCTGTTCTAACTCGGGGCTTCCTGCTACGTGAGATGATAAATTTTCCTATTGCTCAAGCTGGCTTAGCGGGGGATTTGTTTCCGGCAGAATCTCACGGAGACAATGACCAATGGCCAAATGTGTGGGCACATAATAATTACTGTGAGAGTTCAGAATGAGAAAAGTTCACATCAGGCTAGCGTGGCCAGGACAGCATTCAGAGAAACAGCCTTGAAGAATGAATAGAATTTGTACAGAAGAGGCAGGAGAAAAGCATTCCAGGCAAAAACCAGACGATGAAGGGAGTTTAAGGAGCAATAAAGGAGGAGAGAGTGCAAAGGTAGGAGGAAAAGTCAGAGAAGATTTTCAAAGACCTTGAATTATTCCCACATTAAAGTACCTGGGACTTTGTTATTTAAGCAATAAGGCTTCAATAAAGAGCACTGAGGCTGGGTGTGGTGGTTCACACCTATAATCCTAGCACTTTGGGAGGATTGCTTGAGACCAGGAGTTTGAAACCAGCCTGGGCAACACAGCTAGGCCCTGCGTCTACAAAGAAATAAAAACATTAGCTGGGCGTGGTGGCACCTGTAGTCCCAGCTACTCGGGAGGCTGAGACAAAAGGATCACTTGAGCCCAGGAGTTTGAGGTTGCAGTGAGCTATGATGATGCCCCTGCACTCCAGCCTGGGTGACAAAGCCAGACACTGCCTCAAAAATAAAATAAAATAAAATAAAATAAAGTTTTGAGTGAGCAAATTATCTGTCCTTGCATTTGAAGCCAGGTCCACTCACCACATTATACTCCTGCTGGCCTATAAAAACAAGTGTTGAACATTAATGAGCATTTAAAGCAAATGGCCCCACAACTTGGCTCCTTCACCTTGACCTGCCTCCACTTTGGTCTCCCCTCTCTGGTTCCACTCTCATGGCTCTGGGATCTTGACTTTGACCCCACGTCTTTGGCTTCTTCTGCAGATCAGTCTCTCTTCCTACTTGCCCTGTGACTTAGTCCTCCCTGCTTCCCTCTCATGAACTCTGAGTTCACGTGTTCCTCAGCAGTGGACCCCCCTGATTTCTTGTTAAATGTTTTACTTCCTGACAGGCCAATCCCCATCCTGGGTACTCAGGAGAGAAAAAGAGAGGGAGAGATTCAGGTAGGGATGCTGGGGCAGGAGTGACCCCAACATGGCTATCTTAGTCCCTTAGTACCTGAGGCTGGGTAATTTATTTTAAAAAGAGATTTATCTGGCTCACAGTTCAAAGTGCTTTACATGTACGGTCATGCCTTGTTTTATTGCACTTCACTTTATTGTACTTTGCAAATACTGCATTTTTCACAAATTGAAGGTTTGTGGCAACCCTGCCTTGAGCAAGCCTATTGGCACCATTTTTCCAACAGCATGTGCTCGCTTTGTGTCTCTGTGTTACATATTAGTAATTCTTGAAATATTTTAAACTTTTTCATTGTTATTTTATCTGTTATGGTGATCTGTGATCAGTGCTCTTTGATGTTACTATTGTAATTGTTTTGGGGCATCAACTGTGCACATACAAGATGGAGAATTTAATAAATGTTATGTGTGCTCTGACTGCTCTAACAACCAGCTGTTCCCCCACGTTTCTCCCTCTCCTCCGGCCTCCCTATTTCCTAAGACACAATAATATTGATATTAGGCCAGCGGCCTCTAAGTGTTCAAGTGAAAGAAAGTGTCACACATCTCTCGCTTGAAATCTAGAGCTAGAAAGGATTCCAGTTAGTGAGGAAGGCAAGTCGAAAACAAGATAGGCTGAAAGCTAGGCCTCTTGCACCAAATAGCCAAATTGTGAATGCCAAGGAAAAGTTCTTGAAGGAGACTAGAAGTGCTACTCCAGTGAACACATGAATGATAAGAAAGCAAAACAGCTTTACTGCTGATATGGAGAAAGTTTTAGTGGGCTGGATAGAAGATACAATTGGCTACAACATTCCCTTAAGCCAAAGCCTAATCCAGAGCAAGGTTCTAAATTCTCTTTGATTCTATGAAGGCTGAGAGAGGTGAGGAAGCTGTGGAAGGAAAGTTGGAAGGTAGCAGAGGTTGGTTCATGAGGTTGAAGGAAAGAAGCCATCTCTGTAACATGACAGTGCCAGGTAAAGCAGAAGATGCTGATGGAGAAGCTACACCAAGTTATCCAGATGATCTGGCTAAGATATTTGACGAAGGTGGCTACACTAACAACAGATTTTCAGTGTAGGCAAAACAGCCTTATACCGGAAGAAGATGCCATTTAGGACTTTCACAGCTAAAGAGGAAAAATCAGTGTCTGGCTTTATAGTATAGGCTGACTCTCTTGTTAGGGACTAATGCAGCTGGTGACTTTAAGTTAAAGCCAATATGCATTTACCATTCTGAAAATGCTATGGCCCTTAAGAATAATGCTAAATCTACTCTTCCATTGCTCTACAAATGGAACAACAAAGACTGAATGACAACACATCTGTTTACTGCATGGTTTACTGAATATTTTAGGCCCACTGCTGAGACCTACTGCTCAGAAAAAAAGATTCTTTTCAAAATAATACTACTCATTGACAATGCACCCAAGAGCTCCAATGGAGATGTACAGGAGATGAATGTTGTTTTCATGCCTGCTAATATAACATCCATTCTGCAGCCCATGGATCAAGGGGACATTTTTCCTTTGAATTATTATTATTTAAAAAATATATTTTCTAAGGCTGTAGCTGCTGTACATAGTGATTCCTCTAATGGATCTGGGCAAAGTAAACCGAAAACCTGCTGGAAAGGATTCACCGCTCTAGATGCCAATAAGAGCATTCGTGATTTATGGGAGGAGGTCAAAATATCAACATTAATAGGAATTTGGAAGAAGTTGATTCCAACTCGTATGGATGAATTTGAGGGATTCAAGACTTCAGTGGAGGAAGTAACTGCAGATGAGGTGGAAATAGCAAGAGAAGTAGAATTAGAAATGGAGTGTGAAGATGTGACCGAATTGCTACAATCTCATGATCAAACTTGAATGGATGAATAGTTGCTTCGTATGGATGAGGAAAAAAAAAACTGATTTCTTGAGATGGAATACACTCCTGGTGAAGATGCTGTGAACATGATCAGGTCTGTCTATATCCTTTTTAAGCATGGTGCTCACACTGGACACAATACTGTTGTCTGAGACAATATTTGACCCTATGTTGATGTAAACTAAGAACATGTTAGATTTTTTTCGATGACCAAATTATACCATTGGTTCTAAATGAGCTTACAGTCAACTTAAAGCTATCCTTTTTTAGCTTACTGTCTTTTATTGCTTTTCCCTGCAAAGCTCTCTCTCATGTACTTTACATTGAATTGTTTTTCACATGTGAGTAAATTGTAAAATGGTCTTTGGAGAGAGACTACCTGGGTTTGAATCTTGACTTTATCATATCCTATGTGACTTTGGGAAAGTCAATTATTTAGTTTAACCTCAGTTCTTTCAACTGTAAGGTTAAGTACAGGAACTCCAACTGACAGAGTTGCTTTAAGGATTAGAAGTAAGGTGTATAAATGCTAATCCATATAGATAAACAATTTTTAAAAAGCTATTTTTGGACCAATTTATTGCTATATGTAGACTTAGCTCATTGTATCAACATTTTGAGGCCATTTGGGATTGTGATTATAGTTCCTTTATGTTAACTCTTCGCCCCTGCTTCCTGTCCAACTGCCACCAGAAACAGCCTCTGGTTGACTAATCTGCCTCCATTAGGTAAGGTCAGGGACCATTCATTTTTTCATTTGATTATCCTTTTTTACAGTACCTTTGGTACTTTGCAGAGTCTACCTTCTTTCTTACAGTCAGAACCTTTACCTATTGCCAATATTATTTTATTTTTTTACAATTCCATAAAACCTACCAATAATGGACTTTGGTGACCTCATGAACCAAGAGAATTGAGCTCATTTATAGCAGTTAAGGGAATCAGACAATTTTCTCTGCAAAATTCCCATCAATTTCAATTTCACCAAGACATCCTTCTTTGTTAAAGAAGAAACTCCCCCTGCCTGTCCCTCCACTTTACTGATTGATGATTCTGTCAGTAGAGTAAGATGAGAATTTGTCAGATGCTCTACTTTCAGCCAAATGAGACTCCCTGCAGACACCCTCCTGGTTTGAGGAGGCTTCTAGGCTATTTGAGATCTGGGTCAGGAAAGTATCCTCTCTGCCATCTGCCCCAAGCGTGTTCTCCTTCTTAAAACTACCTATATGTCTGTCTGGTGTGCTCATCCTCGAGTGTTTACATTTTTGCACAGGTGTACAGCCTCTTGACAGGTAGCTAAACTGCATCACTTCCTATGGAGTTTGTTCTTTTTTTAATCTATTGAAACTAGAACTTTTTTACTACTCACCACTTCCTTCATGTCCCCACTTCCCTCCTTAGTCGGCTTAAATTCCATCATTAGAACAACTCACGAGCATCTCAAATCTCTTGCTCATCTTTCCCTTCATCATGCTCACCTGGCTAAACTCTAGTCTTGATTGCACCCTACACTGTGTCTACATCCTTAAGTCTTCACATTGCTGGGAAAAACATCACAGAACCATGCTGAGTAGAAAATCATACATATATGATTTTCACTTTTATAATTGCCATATGCATATTCTTAATTCCTTCTGGATGCTCCGTCACATTAGCATCCATACAGTCTACCCTACTGAGTTTGGTTACCTGCCTCTTAAGCCCTCCATCCTGCTGTTGCAAACTGTATGAGTTGCTGTCGATGTAGGTTGTGTAGTTACCATCCTACAACTTCTTTCTTCCTTCCCCTAAGTTGAATCCACCCCCTTCTAGATAAAAGATTTTTCTCTTCCTTGGTTTACACCTTTTTGGTGCTGAAGAAGGAGTAAATATTCTCTGGGGACTAGAATCTCTAGACTCACAGAGCCCAGAGGTGTAGGGACAAGAAGCACAAATTTCCCAAGAGGGCCACTGGAAGTGATGGTAAGCAAGGTCACTCTTCCTTCCACCCCATGTTTCCAAGACTCATTTATTCTACCTATTGCAGCCACATCACAATATAATGGTCACTGGTTTATGGCAGCTGTTCTTGACAAGGATTCTCTAAGATGATTAAGCCCTAATGCCCCAAGGCATCCATTGTACATAATGAATTAACTTTCCTCCTAAGTGTCTAGCATAGTATTCACTATGGACCATCCTTGAGAGAATGGAGAAAATAGTTGTTCAAATCATTTTCAGTATGGTTTAAATCTCTCATGGAATTCTGATTTAGAAAGGCAGAGGGTATAGCTTATATCCTAGAAGATAGCATCCCAGCTACACAAAGTAATATCTCTAGGCAGGAACTATGTTTCCAAAAGACCATTCATCACTCTATCAGGCTGGTAGCTTCTTGATGGTGCAGTATGTGATAAGGCCAGTAGATATTATAGTCATATGCCCAGTGCCACATCTCCTTTGCTATAAAGCAGTGGTTCTCTAATACTCATGTACATTAGAATTACCTAAAGGGCTTGTTAAAACATGAATTTCTGGGCTCTACCTCAGAGTCTCATTCAGTAAGTCTGGGTTGGGACCCAAGAATTTGCATTTCTTTTATGTTCCCAAGTGATGCTGATGCTACTGGTCCAGGGACCCCACTTTGAGAAGCACTGCTTGAGTTCCTTGGTCCAGTGCATTGTTCCCAAGACCCTAAGTTGATGGATCAAACACTCTATAAGCCTTTGGATAGTAGTGCAGACTGAGGCCCTGCAGGTAGGAAAGACTAACCCATTCCCAGAATATGTGTCACTGTCCTTTCCAGATGGAAAGGGGTCCCATGTAATCAACTTGCCACCAAGTGGCTTGTTGATCTCCTTGAAGGAAGGGGTCATATCAGAGGCTTAGCACTGGTTTCTGTTGATGGCAGATTGAACATTTGTCAATGAAAGTATCTAGATCAGCTTTGGTGAGTGGGAGCCCATGCTGTTGAACCCATGAATGGCTTTCAACCATGCTACTGCAGTACTTCATTCATATACCTATTGTGCCAGCACTGGCGTGACCAGTGACAGAGGCTTTCTGATGTCAACTGGCTAAGTCTTCTGTGTACTTGATATTTTATTGCTTTGTGGTTGATGCTCTCTGGTAGGTGGGTGATATGAATATGAAGATTTTCACATTGTGTTCACTCCCATAAGTCCATCCACATGCCTCTTTCCCAGATTTCATTGTCCAATCTTTCAGTCTTTCTCTTTGCAGGCCCTTGACCACCCAGTCAAGCCATTGACTACTGCCCATGAGCCCACATATATTCTTGCTGCAGGCCACTTTCCTTTCCACATGAAGTGGCAGACCAGGTATTCCACCTGAGGCCCCGCCTGTTGGGAGGATTTCCATTCTGGCTGCCTCTAAAGGTGATCTCCAAGTATCGTAGCAACATTCATTTTTGACTTGCACCCACATATTGAGCTGACCCATCCTTGAATCAAGCTCAGCCCCTTTTTTTGTCTCCATCACTTGGTCATGAGGCACTGTCGAGCAGCCATGTGTGTGAGCTGAGAAAGAAGGCATGGTCCAACAATGGGGAGTGACATGGGAGTCTGAGTCACCTGCTTGTGTGGCTTACGTGTCCCTTCTGGCCTTGCTTGTGCCCTATCCTTGATGCTCTACTTCCATCCTACAATGAGTGTGGCTCGGTCCACCTGACTTTATGCCTTGGCGAGTCTTCCAGGACCCAGATCATGATGAGCAATTCTTGCCACGTGTTCACTTGCTGTGCCATTGTCAGGCATTTCATCTCTGCCACAGTCAAGTAGCATTCAAGTTGCTATTTTCTAAATGGTGTATAATTCTCTACTGTATATGGGATGGCCTTGCCCTACAACCCTTGCGTCTGTTATGATTCTCCTATCAGTCTTGCCTTAAACACCACATGACATCTTTTCTCACCACAAATGTCTCTAATATTATGGATCACATTTTCCAAACACCAGGGTAGCCTGTACCATCGTCTGGACCTGCCACAGAGTCCTTCCTTGCTCTGGGCCTGCCTCAGAGCTGGAAGTCTTTAGTGGCACCCATTACAATTACATGGGTCGTGTCAGCATTCTCCAGTGTGAAAGATGCTTCCTTCAGAAACCAGTTGTACTTTCTCAAATGGGCCCCAAATCCAAGTCCAGTTTGTCAACACTATCTGCACAGGCAGCCATTGACCTCCCAGCTCTTTATCTTTTATCTCAAATCCAGAATGTCAGTAGTATTAAGTGATAAAAACAAAAAACAGTACCTGTGCCCCAAGTAATTTGGTTTTTTTATTCAAGAGTTTATATTCTCTAAAGACATTTTCCTGAGTGCCTCTAATTGTTTCTGTTTTCAGATCCAGATATTGCTTCTCTGTTTTCCTTTTGCAAAAGCCAGGTTTCCTGTGGACAGGGCAAGGCTTTGAGGGTCACTTTACAATGAGTTCTGATGTAGGTCAATATCTTTTGTCCCCCTATTTCCAAATACCTCAGAGATCTTTCCATCAGACATGCTGAAGTATTTGTGCCTTAAAATGTAGTTTTGTACAGAGATGAAATCCCAGCATCAAGAGATCTCATGTCCCACATGAAGAAGTAGGCGAAAACAAAAAGGAGACAATAGAGGAAAAATGAACCCAGTTCCTAGGTAAAAATCATGATGCATGTGGCTATTTGAGAACTTCTAAAATCTGCAAATGGCAGAAGAGGAGTCAATGTGCTTGCCTCATGTTGTACTTTTTTGCTTTTTATCACAGGCCATAAACTTTGCAGAATAATCTGCCCCTGAATCAAAATTTTTGTTGGAATATCTCCTGTATTTAAGTTATAGATCCAGTAATAAACAATAATAACTACTAGGAAATGAGAACATCAAGCCCTTTTCCAAATTGATTTGTCAATTTATTTACTTAATTATGAGTACATCTACTGCTTCAAGCTGCAAAGCCATAGCATGAAGTGCTTGAAGAAACAAGTAGTTCAAAACAGCTACCACCAAGAGAATAGAACCCTGCAGCGCCCTGGGATTTAGAATCAGACCTAGGTTCAAATGTCAGCTCTGTCAGTCATGAGCTCTATAACATTTAGTCTCTCTGGATGTTACTATACTCACATATAAAAATGGGAGTGAAGACCCCCTTCCAGTTTGTTATGAGGACTTAATAGCATAACATATAGGACAGCACCAGCACAATGCTTGACACCTGAATACTCAAGAAGTGTTAGTTTCCTCTTCTTCCTGCCAAACTCTGAGATTGTAGATTCCATACAAATATTAGACATTCATTGTTATGTCCCTTTAAAAAGTAAGAGGAAATAGCTTTGTTTAACCTTCTTAAAAAGCCATTAGTCAGAACAACATTCTTCTGTACCTACTCAATAGTGATTAGAAAGGAAAACCTTAAGCTATGCCACCAGGGGGTTAATGTTGGGATATAGAGAATGTCATGATATCTATGCTTCGGCTGATGGGAATTTCAGTGCAGACTTTAAGCCAGAAAAATCTTAATTCCATTAAGACAGTAAGTACATGGAAGAGGAACAATAGAAGTATATGCATCAAAATTCGACGAGAACAGAATAATCAGGTACACCGAGGGAGGGTGTTCATTTGTTTTGTGATGATAGCCTGGAATTCCATATCCTTAACATGTTGTAGACAATTTTGTTGTCTAAATTAATGTAGAGTAAAATATAAAACTATGGTTCTTATTTCAAATTATGGGCGTAGTCATTCTCAACAAAACATCTCATTGTCTTCATGAAGTTAAAAGAAATGCATGAGTTAAGCAAACCTCAGGAAGAACAAAACTCTGGGCCTGGCCAGTGTGCCTTAACCCTGCCCTTCCTGTCCCTGTGGCAGACATCACACTGTGGCACTCATTTCCACTGACCTTGGATGTGGTCAGTGGACAAGTGAAGGCAGGTGAGCAGCTCTGGTTACAAGTTTCCCTTTGCCTAGGTGTGCTGTGTGCCATATTGGCCAGGGGTAGAGCTCCCCTCACAAGGAGAAGGAGGAGGAACATGCTCTAACAGATGATGCCAATATTATTTACTACTGATCAGCTCCAAAGAAATTCCTTTTCTGTTTCATTTGTCTTGGACTTTTGACCTCAACTTCTTGGCTGTCACTGGCTTTGTTCCTGCTCGTCTGAATATTGGGCATGCCTCTATGTAGCGCAGAGCTCTGCTTCCTCCCTGGTACCCACTTAGGTGCAGACCTCACTTCAAATGCTCACTGGCATTGTTTGCTGAGCACAGGTCTCCAGATCTTCCCTAGCAACCAACTGTTTTTTGCTACTCATGTTGGGCAGAGCCTGCTGTGGCCTTAGCAGACAGCCACTCTCGGCCGTGCTCACCTGGTCTGATTAACCTAGTTCTAGGAAGCTGCTCTGTGGGGTCCAGCTTTTCCCGCTCTGGCTTTGTCTGGCCTTGGCACAGTGGGGGTCTTCACAACCCATAGCTTTCCTCAAGGGACAGCCTGTACCTGTGTCAGCCCAAGCCAAAAGGGCGGCCTCCTTTTCCTTTCCTGGATTTGTGGTTTTCTAGTTATTCCTCAACCCTACCACAGTTGCCTTGGCAGCAACACACCCTGGAGCCTGCTGGGAAAATTCCACACTCTGATTTGGCACCTGTTCCTGGTCGCAGACGGGCATGAGCCGCCGGGGAAGAACACAGGCATGATGGGTTGAACAGATTGGGGCAGCAGTGCGGTCCCTTTCCGTAAAAGTGGCCTGCAAAGCAGAGTTAAGGACATGGCTTCTTTTCTTTCCTCTGTTAGCAATAAATCCCTGCACCCCAGGACGGTCTCAGCTTGGCAGGTTGATACTCGGATGATTTCTGATGGCCTACGTGCCAACTGCAAGGCAAGCTTGGGCACTGCCAACTCAGCCTCCACAGAGAATCCCTTCTCTGGGGATAAGAGGTGCCGTTCCAAACCCCAGCGAGCTGGAACGTGTCCATCCCCACCCCTTGCATGTAGCTACAGCGCGCGGTGGTCAGCTGCATCAGGAGAGCAGGGGACGGCCTGTCTCTACGGGAAATGCTAGTCCATTCCCTGAAATCTGAGACTTGAAAAGAAATCTGGCCACAGAGGAGCTGTGGTTCCAAAACTGATAAAAATGTTCCAAAATCTTGCTCTGTCATATGCTTGATTACACCAATCCTCAGAATGGCAAATGAGCTCCCATCTTAATTATAACTTGGGAAGGATGCGTAGACAGTTCTTTGACTTCTGTTTTATTCTGTCCATTCCAAATGGCTGCTTCCAAAAGGGGGGGGGGAAGAAGAAGAAAAGAAGAGACATAAATAACACCCCATGGGCTGTCTCATTGCCCTGGAAAACCTCCTAAAAGGGTAATGTTGCTCCTTATGCTTCTGGGCACGCATGGGTCACATGCAGGGAGCTGGGAAGCAGCTAGACTCCTACTGCTTCAACGCCCAACCAGGTGGGTGAGGAGGGGCACCAGGCGGCACAGACACAAACTTTGGTAAACCACTGTTGACTTCAGGGTTATGTCCCTAACTAGAAATCACATGAGGAAAGAAATCTCAGTTTCCTTCCCTGAGAAAAGAATGGAAAGGGAAGAGTGGTTATAATGCCTTCAACATGTCCAGAAAGGAGGAGACCCCTTGGACAGTGAGAAGGTCAAAGCTACTGTCTGTCTCAGGTGGTGCTGGAAGCATCAGGATCCCCAAGGAGAAGGAGCCCCTCAATTCCTGGTTGGCACAGGATGCATTTCCAGTGCCCAGGTAGCCTGACCAAGTCGTTTTGAGAAACGAGAGGAGGAAAGGGGTCAAACCCCACTGTAGACTGTCTTTCGGGAAAAAGCCAAATGGTTGAGTCACTCTATTTTTGTGCAGTCTGCGAGTCCTCAAGCTATCAAGCAGGGAGTCCAGGCCTCACACATCTGTATGGGCAATAAGGAGCCAGATGTGGCCACATTGTTGCTCTGCTGTAGGGGAGAAACTTCCAAGGGTCCTGCTAGAAGATGTGGGACTCCTTTTAGTGCGGGTGTCGGTGAAGAAGGTGGGGAAGTCACCCCAAAGAGGCAGAGAGCTGTAGGATGCCTGTGAAAGCGGGCAGGTGATGAGCTGGCACGAACTGAAGGCAAATGTGGCTATAAACACAGCTTCCCTGAGCAGGCTAATGGTGAAAGGGACCAAAGGACGCAGAGGGCAAAGGAGACAAGATGTGGTGAGTTTGGCACCCAGAGTCCCTGGGCTGTGAGAGCTGATAGCCACCCCCCAGCCTCACGTGGTTCTCCTGTGTGGAGCAGAGGCGGCGGTTGGATGCGAAATCTGCTCCCCCTGGGGTGGGGGGCGGGCCGCGCGCCCGGATGCCCTATGCATCACCTGCAGCAGGAGGGGCTCATCACTCTCCCATCTGCTGTCCCTGCTCTCAGCCTCCAAATTGAGATGGCAGCTGGGAATGGGCCCAGGGACCTCAGCCTTCCCCCTTTTCCTGTCTCGCCTGCTGGAAGTGAGTCAGCCTTGGATCAGTAATCTTGGGTCTCCCTGGCTGTCCAGGGGTGGAACTATGGTAGCCGTGGGGGTCCAACCGCCCGCCTGCTGACGACTCCTGTATTAGTCTGCTTGGGCAGCGGTAACGAAATACTACAGACTGCGCTCAAACAACAGAAATGTGTTTCCTCCCAGTTCTCACAGTTCTAGGGGCTGAAGTCCAAGATCAAGGTGTCAGTAGGGATGATTTCTGATGAGACCTCTCTTCCTGGCTTCTTGCAGATGGCCACCTTCTCTCTTGTGTCCTCACAGAGCCTTTCCTCTTGTGCACGACACCCCTGGTGTCTCTCTTCTTGTAAGGACACCAGTCATATTGGATTAGGGACCTACCCTTATGGCTTTAATCTTAATTACTTCTTTAAAGGTCCTGTCTCCAAATACAGCCGCATTCAGGGTTAGGGCTTCAATGAATGAATTGGGGCGGGGTACACAATTCAGCCCACAACAACCCCCCAGTAAATGCGACTGCTTGTGAGTGGCCCTGAAATGAGTCCCAGGGAATCTGGATTAAACGATCTGTCTGGGGACTCTGGGACCAGCCCATCGCCCTGTGAACACATCAGACAGGCGATGTGCTTCCTCTGCTTCTGTGATCTGGCTGGGGGTGGGGCTCAGGCATGGCCATCTGAAGGAGCCTTTTTTGTCGGTTTGGTTTTTTTTTGGTTTTTTTGTGTTTTTTGCCATTTGGGAGAGGAAGGCTAAGAGGCAGATTCCTACTGTGCTTTTGCTTCTATTAATATTCTTCAACCTCACCACATTTATTTAGGGAATCACATGACCTTCAAGGTGTCAGGGACTTTGAGGGGTCTTCTGGTGTGGTCTTCTGTTTCCAGGGAGCTCTGTGCCACAGAATCATTCGAGACAGAAGAGAAATGATCCTAGCGGCAAAGATTCGTCCTCCTCCCTCCTCCGGCATCTGCCAGATGCTCTGAAAATGTCACAGATGAAAGAAATCACTCCATTAACAATAATATGTACTCAACTAAATAAAATTCATAGAGGAGGCTAGGACTGATTTCTTTAAAAAAAAATATTGATTGCTTAGTAGATATCAGTCACCAGTGAAACTGAAGCTCAGTGGGATTTATTAACTTTCCCACAGACATAGCTAATACGTAGCAGGATCCGGGTTGGCACACATCTTCTCAACTCTCAGTTTGGTGCTCTTACTTTAAGGCCACAAGGAAGGGAAGTAAACAAGAAACCTAATTTAGAAATAAAAAACTTTATGGAATTTCTTTTATTTAATATAATTTCAAGAAAATGTATTTCTGGCCAGGTGCTGTGGTTCATGCCTATAATCCCAGCACTTGGGAGGCCGAGGCAAGAGGATCACTTGAGGCCAGCAGTACGAGACCAGCCTGGGCAACATAGCCAGATCCCCATCTCCACAAAAAATTGTTTTAAAAAAGAAAAAAAATGTATTTCTGACTTTGGCAAAAAACCCCACAACTTTGCAGGTAAAATTTAAAGGAGACTTAAATCCAGTATAATCAAGTGATTATAAAAGTTATGAAGGCAAGGTTTTCACAAGCAGGGTTAGCATGGCCCTGATCACTTGGTTTTATGACACCATGCTCAGCAAAACCCATTTGCCTGGCCCCTCCCATCTTAATGAGTATGAAGCCAAATCAGTGGGATCCCAAGTAAGGAGCTTGCTAGGAAACCAGGATCGTGACTGTCCTAAGGGGAAGTGGCTATACGGCCATTGGATCCACTGACAAACTCTCTTTAAGCACCAGAGAACACTTAAAATTTCCCCTGCTGCAACTTCCGTCAGATGAGACCAAAGGCTCTTTTCCAACTGGCTCATCTCAGCACACCTGCTCTCTCAGGGATGGCAAACTTTGGGAAGGTGTCCTGAGAGTCTCCCATCCCTCTAGCTAACCTGGCACAGCCTCTTTCCCCTGACCTTTGATGTGATTCAGGGTCCCTCTCAACACAGCACTCCATCAGCAGCCGTCAACAGCCGTAGTTGACGTGCAAGCTGACGTCCCATTGCCAGCTCAGTTCGACACGCTCCTTTTGACTCAGAAGGGTGCGGGAAGCTCCCACCCTTCTCTCCAATTTGCTCTTCATTTCCATTCAACTGTGGTAGGGTGGCAAATTTACTTAGGACACCCTAAGACATGCAGATAAAGTGTAGTTTTATATTGCTCTGTAGCCACTCTGATTGGCCTAACAGGACAGTGGGGAGGGGAAGGAAAGGTTCTGTCCTTGAGAGCAGCTTTTCTCAAACTCCAGTGTGCGTATGAACCGCCTGGGGATCTGCTAACGTGCGGACGCTGATTCCTTAGGTCTGGAGAGGGTACTGAGATTCTGTGTTTGTAATGAGCTCCCAGCTGAAGCTGTGGGCTTGGGGCCCATACTTTGAGTAGTAAGGCTTTTAGACATCACGATAAGCTCAGTCTGGTATTATAATTTAAATAGTCTCCTTATGGATCTCTTTAGTCTGTCTTACATTAAACACTTAGTTGTTCAGAGTTCTGTTCCCTCCCCCTTGCTTCTCTGGGGGATAGTGTCTGGGTGTGTGAGGAAGGGATGCGTCTTCAGTACCCTCAGGAGGGAATGGGGAGACGGTATCCACACGGGCACATGGAGACTCCGAGATCATCCCAGCCTCTGGTGTGATGTGGCTGGTCTGGGCTGCTCCAAGGTCTGGTGACCACTAAGGTGAAACTGGACTCCGCTCTGGGCCTGTGTCCGGACTGTCAGAAATTACTCTGATGGAGTGATGAGTGATTTTGTGGCCACATTAATGAAAGATGTGACTTCCTTTGTCAACATAGAGAATCTACGAGCATCTAGAGAATGCTGAGCATGATGGCAGCCAGATGTTTGGGGACAGAGGATTTCCAGTGACTCAAATCACAGGGAGCTACCTATTCCATCTAAGGACAGAGCTGTGCTAAAATGTTCGCTGTCTCCAAGTCGTTCCCCACAGTAGGGTTTTCACCCTGTGCAGACGGTACTTTTTCCTGTCCCCCCTACAGCTGCAATGAAGCGTCGTGGGTCTACTTTTGGTTTCACTTCAATCCAAACTCACCCTGAATCCTGTCGAAGTAAAAGAGGATGGAAGTTAATATCAAGGATGCCTGAGGGTCCTCACCTCCAGATCTTGAGAATTCCAGAGCTAGGGCAAAACTTAGCAGTAGGTGACTCACTATGATTTAATTCCCCCTTTATCTGTCTATCTAGCCATAACTATTTGCTAAGCATTTAAATGTGTCACAGAGCAACATGCTAGGCACTGGTCAATCGTTTGAGGCAAATGAACATATAAAGTTCAAGGCCATACCTCAAAACACAAATTTCCTGTTGCCTTAATTTCCAACAGAAGTAGAGCATAATTTCATTGCCATGTAAAATTTGATTCAAAGTAGTGTTGACTCGAATCCTGTTGAAAGCCCCTTTAACTAACACTGTAAAGAGTCCCTGACATTTTCTCTGGATGGTACAAACCAGAGGCTTTTAGAATGCTCTGCAGATTGTCCTGAGAGCTCCCATTTACTTGCAAATCCACTTGACTATCAAAAGTGAAATGAGGAGCCCAGCCAAAGTCTTGAAAGAGGTCATTATTGCGCTGATGGAAACAAGTTGCTCAAACCTTTCCTCCAAACTAATGAATTCTCCCAGTCCCTTTTCAGTTTGTTTCACATTTTGGAAAGAAGAGTGGACAGATTGGGTGATTTGCCCAAGGCCACAAAATCTGCTGCCACCAAGGTTTGGAACGAGACATATGGTTCCCGGCTCTCAGGACCTTTCCCTGACATCCTACCTCTCTTTGGCCATAGGAATACCAGGGTTGCTAGGAAGACAAAAAGGAAAGGGTTAGAAAGTGTCATGAGGCTGTATCATTCTTATAGTTCTATTGTAGGAGGCATCTGCCTGTTGTGAATTTGCTCTGTCAACGAAGAAAATTAAGGATTTCATCATTCGGACATCAAATAAAGTCTGGTCACCAGTCCTAGAATTCATGAGAGGGCTGCCAGCCCTGGAGTCTTTGCAAAAGGAATGCTGATGGCCTTTGCCTGCAACCCTGCCTCGGCTTGAGCCAACTATGCCAAAGGTGGGTAACTCAGCCCTGTGCTAGGGAACAAGAACTCAAGGTTAGTAGTCCCAATAATGGAGATGTGGGCAATGCACTATGAGTGCTCAAGTGTTTTTCATCCTCAGTCCTCCTAACTCTCCCAAAATATTGACCCAGTTCACAAAATGAATATAAGCTGTCTTGCCTAGCACCTTTGTAATTCGCTAAGATGGGAAGACAGCTCTAAGCTTCAAATTCCTTTAGCAATCCTAGCTCTTGGGGTCACAGGGCACTGGTTAGACCTGATCTCCAGCCAATCAGCACCTGGCCAGATGCGAGCCTTGAATGGACAGGTCAAATGAAGCCACGCTGCCCTTCACCTCCCTGCTCACCACTCGTGTCTGGAGTTCCCAGTGTGAGCGCAGCCTGGGGGACGGCCTCTCCCCAGCCCCTGTGGGAACCACGCCTGATGTCCAAATGCCCATTGGATCCCGTGCGTGCGTCAGACCTCCTGACTAACTTGGCTGAGGGAGCCTCTGCAACTGGGGTTTTCCCTTTCATCTAACCCTACATCTTAGCTTCTGCCTTCTTCCCACCAATGTAAGTTCTGGCAAGTTTAGCAAGGTGCTGCTCCCATTATGAAAAAGTCAGTGTGGCGTTAGGTGCAGGACCATTTAGCACAAACTGTAGGGGTGTCTAGGGACCAATCCAAGGACTGGCAGGGTGAGTTATACAGACTCCCTTTCCCCCCAAATATTGTGGTCCCAGTTTTCACCATCTTAGTAAATGATGTCACCACTCACCAATGACTCAAGCTAAAGGACGGAGGAGCATGTTATTGGATCCCTGACTTTAATCCCCCATGTCTAATCTGTCAGCAGACTGTCTTGGTTCTAACTCAAATCTCTTGCCTGGACGCCTGAGATAACCTCCTCAATGGTTTCTCTGCGCCCACTATTGACCTGCTATAATCCTTCTACCCACAGGATAGAAGGGTTATATCTATCCCTTCTACCCACAGTGGCAAAAGTGTTCTCCTTTCATGTGAGTTGGGTCACACCTTCCCTCCACCCTCTGTGTGAGCCTCTCACAGCCTTCTGGGTGTGGCCCCTGCCTGCCTCTCTCTTCTCATCCTGAGCATTTCTCCTCCTCATGCACTGCCTCGTCAGGCCGGCCCTTCACTACCTCCAGCATTCCAGGTCTTTCCACACCTTGCATGGCCACCAGCATCTCATCGTGGGGACTCTACTGAAATGATACCTCCATGGACAGCCTTCCCTGAGCATCTAGCTGAAGCCCATCCTGATCCCTGGCCCCCTGCATTCATTCTCCTTCTCAGCCTCTAATTTTTCCCTGCACAGCACTTATTGGATTTGAAATGTCTATTTTAAATGATGTGTGTTTTAAATTGCAGAACCTACTGGAACATAAGCTCCTTAAAGGCAAGGGCCACGCCTGTCTTGCTCACAGTTCTATGCCCCGTGCCCAGGGCAGTGCAAGGCACATCGTTGGCACCGGATGGACGTGTGCTGCGTGTGTAAGGGAAGGACTGGCGGGTGTGGCCGACAGATAAGAATGACATCTTCTACATCTCTTGGGGACTCAGGCCCAGTCATTTTGCTACACGCCAAAGTCACGTGCTGATATTTAAATTTTCCTTTTCTCCTGATCGGTCATGTTGGTTTCTAGATCCCCTGTATGTGCCCTCGGAGGGTCCCTGCTAGTCTGTTTCTACAGAAAGAATTCAAGACCCCGGCTAAAGCGTAAGCTAAGAAACTCCACTGGGCCTCAGCTGCTGAGAGAAGCAGATTCCCACCGGACAGTGCCGGGTTACGGCTCTGCTCGCAGAGACAGACCGGTCTTCAGAGAGCCCTGTGGGGTTGCTCAGGCGCAGGATTTACAGAGAGCCTCTCTGTTTGGGGTGGGTTTTCGCCGCTTTGTTTTCTTGTGTGCTCGGTGGCTTGTTCCGAACTCGCGGCCAATCACCGCACTGCCAGATGGTGCGAAAGATTTACCGGAATTTCGTTTTCAAATAAACCACAGGCTTGGATGAGCTAATGTTGTTCCACATAAAAAAGCCACAAAACTGGACAAATTAACGTTGTTTCAAGAAAAGAAACTTGTCCAAGCCATCAGGCCTGCCCTTCTCAAAGGGATCTGATAGCTGCACCAAGACACCCGGGGCAGGGGTCATTCTCGTGGGAAACCACCACACCAAGGGGTGGGTGGGGAGGGGGCATCTCCTCCCCCTTGACACCACAGAATGACTCGGGGGTAATTTCATCCTCCTATGGAACTGGACTGTTTCTGCCAAGTCCATCTGAGTTATACAAGAGCCCAAGGACGGCGATGGCTCCTTCCTGTCAGCAACACCCGTGGTCCCTCCCTGCACACAGACTGCCCGTGAGCACTCCCAGGACAGGTCACTAACCCAGAAGGTCACCTTAGGGCTTCCCAGCAGGGACATGAAGCCAGATGATTCATAAACCACAACTGCAGGGGGTGTTCCAGGGAGGCCCGGTGGACAATGCTTCCATGGCTAGAATGCTGGAGTCTAACTCTAGCTGCACCACGTCACTGTGGTGGGACCAGGCACAGATTGCAGGCCTCTGAAAAACACAGTTTTCTCATCCTTAAGATGGTAATAATAATATTAAGCCAATAGGGTTGTTGTAAGGATAAGACTGAGCTAATGCATAATGACCTTTAGCGCCGTGCCCAACACATAGTAGATGCTCCCTACATGCGGACACTCTGTGGCATGATGATGGTGGTGACGGTGGTCGTGGTGGTGATGTTAGCTGTGTGGCTGCTCTCATCATGCGGCACTCATCACATCCGCCTGGTGCGAAAGAGCCAGTCTCAGAAGCGGCCTGCCATCTGTTTCCTGTGGTCAGCTGAGCTGAGCAAAATACCACGAACTGAATCAAGCCAGGAAATCAATCAACACGACCCAAGCCAAAAGAGCCATTATTCAAGAATTTACAGAGTTGCCTCATCTTTCCCCTTTCCTTTTCTCAACCCAACACCAAAATAGATACCTTAAGAACTTCGTATACATATTAAATTAGAATTGTATGAATTTTCTTCCCTTCTGAAGTTTTATAGCACAAATATATGTAGAAATACTCTAAAGGGATGTCTGTGATCTGGGGTTGGCACTTCATTTTGCTACATGGGATGAAGAAATCTGGCACTTACTTGATTCAGATCTTTAGGCTTGATCATTAGGACCAAAATAGCTGCCACTTATTAAGCACTTTCTAAGCTAAACAACTTTAAATACTTTATTGTGTTGAATGTTTACTATAAATTTGTGATATTTTTCCTGTTTTGCAAATGAAAATACTAAAGAAGAATTTCACTAGTTGTAAGAAGTCCATATCTGCTTGATCATAAGGCTTGTTTATGCTATGTGTATGCCTTGCTAACATAGTTTTGGATAGAATTGACTAGGATGAACATTCGGCTAACATTAAATGAGATGATGATAATGACAGGTAAAAAAAAATGCTTTACAAATTTTACCTCAGTTTTCACAGCCACTCTGTGAGGTAGAGGCTCCCGTCACCCCTTTCTACAGATGCAGGAACCGAGTAGAGGAGCTAACCGTGCGCCACAGTCCCGCAGCTAGTGTGGGATTCAAACCCAAGCAATTTGTTTTTTGTGCTTTTTTTTCTTATTTCAGCATATTATGGGGGTACAAATGTTAAGGTTACGTATATTGCCCATGTCTCCCCTCCCCCCTCGAGGCAGAGCTTCAAGCATGACCATTCCCCAAACGTTGCACA
>VBSM01002616.1:35105951-35179810 GCA_008086735.1 Cheirogaleus medius
TATATGTAACCATAATATTTGTACCCCCATAATATGCTGAAATAAAATAAAATATTACTCTTGAAAAAGAAAAAAAGAAGTACAGAGCTTCTAAAGGTTCTGATTAATCCCATAATCCCATTTTTGGCTAGGACTATCTCATGACCTCCACCAGGGCAATGCCCTCCCCCATCTCTTGTGGCACAAAGAACAAAGGACACTTTCCTGCCCCTCCCAACCACTGGCCTGAGGCAGGGATGTGGATTTTAGTTCTCAAAAAGGGTTAGGGGGTTTTGAAGAGACAGAAAACCTTTTTACCCTTTTTCAGGCCATTCTCTCTGTAATAGTAACATAAAGATGTCTTCCTCATCAGCTGGCTGAGGACTCCCGGAGTGTTAGGCAAGCCAGAGATGAGCAAAATATATAGCAGTCCCTGACACGTTTACACTGCCAAGGAGGTGATTAAAAACATAGCCTGTGCATTCCCCACTTTCCAGCTCTTGTTTTATTTCCCTGTTTTAATGATATTTGAGTCTTTGAATTGTGAATTGTGATATGATGATATATAAGAAATATATATTTCGATCTTCATCCCAAATATATATCTTTGGTCTTTGGTTCCTGGCCAGAGCTCCTGAAACCTTTGGAATTTCCTAAGTGATAAGAGCAATAAAGGTCTTTTGTTATTCATAATGAGCCCCTAGCAACCACACCTGAGTTTATGTAAATGAGGTGACCTTTGGAAAGCCCCTAAGGCTGGGAGTTTGGTGGTCCCAAGATCCAACCCTGTGATTAGAGGATTTGAACTTTCAACCCCACCCCCAACCTCTGGGAGGGAAGAGGGGCTGGAGGTTGAGTCAATCACCTATGACCAATGATTTAATCAATCATGCCTACTTAATGATGCCTCCAGGAAAACCCAGAAGGAGGGGGTTTGCAGAGCTTCCAGGTTGCTGAGCACCCTGAGGTGCCCGGAGGGTGGTGCACAGAGAGAAGGGACATGGGATCTACACATCCATACCTTGCCCTGTTTAGCTCTTCATCTGGCTGTCCAGTCATATCTTTAATATTCCTTTTGTAACAAACAAGTAATCCGGTAAGTAAACTGTTTTCTGGGGTTCTATGAGCCAGTCTAGCAAATTATCAGACCCCAGAAGGGGGTCATGAGAACCTCCACTGTGTGGCCAGAAGTTGTGGGTAACCTGGGGACCTGCTGCCTGTGATTGGCATCCAAAGTGGGGGGCAGAGTTATGGGACTGTGACCTTAACCTGTGGGGCCTGCCCTAATTTGGGTTAGTGTCAGGATTGTATTGATCTGTGGGACACCCAATGGTACCCACAAAGAATTGGAGAATTGCTAAATGTGGGGAAAAACTCCACACATTTTGGTGGCCAGAAATGAAGTGTGAAGTGTTGTCAGGTGAGAGCATAGTGAAAAATAGTTCATTCTCTTGATACAAGTTTAAACGGAAATCTTCAGAGGGAGCGCTAGATGTTGCTGCAGATATAAGGAAAGACACCGCCTCAGTGTCTTGCAACATACAATTAATAATGATAGCCCTTTCCATGTGCCAGACACACACCTGCGCACCTGTTGCTTCGTTTAATTTCGCAACACATTTCATCGGCAGCCCATGATTTATAGAGGAAGAAATTGTCTCAGTGAGTATAGGACACTTTCCCAATGGCGCAAACTCAATGTGGTACAACTGGGAGTCTATTAATAGCTCAAGTTTAAGGGATATGCCAGAGCCCATGCGCCTTATGTAGAGCATTCTCTTGCCATCCTTGAAGTGGCCCAATGTGTGCATTGTTTTAAAAGAAAATTCTACAGAAATTCTTTGGCCCCTAATAGAAGAGAGGACAAGTTAGTATATTCCTGCTCAGTATTTATTGATTTGGGAGGGGTTATTAATTCATTGATGCATGCCTAGGTTTGGAGGCATGGAGAAAGCCCCGTCATTGTAAAGTAAGCATTACTGGCCTGGAGCAGCCCCTCCCCTCCAACAGGAGGCCCCTGTCCTCTTTTCTAAGAGCAAGTGCCCCCAACACCACTTTCTCGATTTCTAATCTTACGTCTTATTTCTACAGGGAAAAAAAAAGGGACAAGCGGTTTGATGAATTATTTTTCTGATTTGTGGATTTAATTATATTAAATCTTGCAAAGCTTTTCAAATTAATTACATGGAGTTTTACATTTAATAAATTACTTTTTTTTGAAGAGAAAACAAAGGAAGTGAAATTTAGATTTCCCAGGAAAAACTGAGTAAAAGCGTCAGGACCTGAGGGAACTTTACTCGCAGCTGTCTCACAACTCAGGCATCCTCTGATACAAATGTGTTAATCAAGCAAACCAGTTGGAAAGCACTTGGGTTTCCAAACATTTGCATTTCAATAGGGGCCCCTTGAAAACCCACCTTTTCTAGACCCAAGAACTGAGACTGAAGTGACAGAATGACTTGCGTGCGGTTGGTCTGATGTTTGGATGAGAGTTTTCCTAGATGTTCATTTCATACCTTCTCTCTTCCCAAAACTCCAATACTTCTTCTGATTATTACTGTCAGCTTGTACCCTTTTTCTTATTTCACTGAGAAATAGAGACAATCAGAAGGGAACTCCCACAGCACCCAGCACACCTCCCCACACAACTGCGCGAATCCTGCCTTCTCTCTACTGACTGGGGATGAGGGGTCTCTGCTTCTCTGTACTTTATCATCCTCTCTGAACTGCTGATTGACGTCACTTAATCTCCTCTCTCTTGAATCAATATTTTTTCCTTTTCTACTGGACTGTTTCCATCAGTGTACAAATATTCTCTCGTTTTTAAAACAAGACAAAACCTTCTCTTGTCCTTATATCCTTCTCTGGCTGCTGCCATATTTCTCTATTCTTTTTTTTATTAATATAAAAAATGTCTCAAAAGAATTCTCTGTACTCACCAGCTGCTATTCTTCTCCTCTGGTTTCTTGCCTTCCGACATTTGTCTTTACCATTCAACTCTTTTCAAAGGAACCAATAAATACATTCTCCTTCCTCTCTCACTTGGCCCATCTGTGGCATGTAACACAGTTGCTCACTTCCTCCTCCTTCAAAGTTTCTTCACTTGGCTTCTAGGATGCCAAGCTCTATTTCTCTTTCTTTTTTGACAGTTTGTCCTCATGTTCACATATTTAAATTCAGCATGACCTCAAGCTTGGTTCTTGGTCCTCTTCTCTTCTATATCTGTACTACCTTGGAGACAGAGATCTCAACCAGATTCATGGCTTTAAACACCATCTTTTTACCACCAACTGTATGTCTCCAGCCCAGACCGCTCTCCTTAACTCCAGACTTTAACCACCTGCCCTCTTGACATCTCCACACAGTTCTTTCCGTCATTTCACCTGTAACATCAACCTAACATATCAACTTGGACCCCCTCTTTACACTGCTTTCCCTCGCTAAGTACATGAAAACTCCACTCTCCTAGCTTCTCAGAGCCAAAACCTTGAAGGCAGGAAAGTGAGGATAAAAATAGTACCTATCTCATAGGACTGTTGAAGAGATTAAATGAGTCAATTATTTGTCAAGAACTTGGAACAGCTCCTGGCATATAATTAGTACTACATAAACTTTTGCTAAATGATTAAATTAAATAATCATTTTTGGCTTTTCTCTTTCTCTCACACCCTATATCTAATAGTCAGCTAATCTTCTTGGCTCCTCCTTAAAAATATATGGTCACTTCTCTCCTCTCCTCCATTGCTAACACCGCCATCACCTCTTGCCTGGATTACTGCAATAGCATCTTCGTTGGTCTCTTTCTCTCTACCTCTGCCCTGCTATAGTTAATCTCAACCCGGCAACTAGAGTAATCCCTTTAAAGCGGAAGTCAGATCACGTCACTTTTTTGCTCAAAATCCTTCAGTAGCTCCTGTCCAAAGGCCCTTCATGCTCTGCAAGCCATATCACCTCTACCTCTCTGAACTTACCTCTGCCACGTACCCCTGGCACTCTGTGCTGCAGCTACACTCTTTTCCTCTCTTTCCTTGCTTGAGTGTACCCGGAATGCTCCTGCCTACAGTATTTTGTATTTTCTATTCTCTCTGCCTGGTTTGCTTTTTCCCAAGTTTGCTGCACGATTTCTTCCCTCATTTCCTTCAGACACACTCAGATGTCATCTCGTTAAAAAAGCCTTGGCCCTCCGTCCACTCCCCATACGATGGTAACTGCCACCTCCACCATTTCCATTTTCTCCTTTTCTGCTTTTCAGGGCTTTCTGACGCTCTCACAGACCAAATATCGGTATTTATTTGTTTATTATTTATTACTCCCTCAACTACAACATAAGCCCTATGAGGGCACTGCTGTATCTCCATTACCCAGAACAGTGCTTTGCACAGAGCAGACACTGAATAAATATTATTTGAAGAATTAACAAATGAAGCCCCATTATATGTGCAGCTGCCCACTCGCTCCCTCATAAGATTGGCTTTTGTGGACACGCAGCCTAAGGAACCCACATTTCAGAAAAATTCTGAACCATGAGACATTTCATATCCAACTTTTGCTGAGGAAGAGAAAAAAAATAGATTTATTCTATGAATGTGAGTTAAAGTTGTCTAAGTAATTATATTTGACAAAGACTTTCATCAGCTGTGACTACTCTGCTGGCAGATGACCATTATACACCTTGTGTCTCCCTTTCTCAAACTGCCCTGAAGTCATTCTGTACAGCAACCAAGCTACACATGCCAAAAGTACCACCTAGTGGCTGAAGGGTATACAGTGTGAGCAAAGGCACATAGATGAGAAAGTGGGTACAAAAAGCTGCTTTTAGAAAAACAGAGTAGGTAAAAGATAATTTGTGCCAAGGACATGTAACAACTTGAATGCCAGGCTATAGTTTGTATAGTCCATGGAACGTGATTAGTTTTGTTGAGTAATTTACTAAATTTATTAAAGCTCAGTTGAGTAATTTACTAAAAATTGATGGAGCAATCCTAATAAGCTGTGCTCCAAAGAGAACATAATAAAGATATACTTCTAGCTCCATAGCAGCTTCTACTGATGAGAATGAATCATCTTAACCATTTTCATTTTTATAATAGCTATACTGAGGTATTAATTTACATGCAATAAAATTTGCCTATTTTAAGTATACAGTTAAATGATTATAGTAAATTTAGAGAATTGTACAAATACCACCAAATCCACAGGTTGAAGAAGTTCCCTTCTATTCTTAGCTTGCTGAGAGTTTTTAATCATAAATGGATGTTAGATTTTGTCAAATGCTTTTTCTGTATCCATTGAGATGATCATGTGGTATTTGTTCTATATATTTTAGATTGATTTTCAGATCTTAAACCAACTTTGCATTCCTGGGATAAATTCTACTTTGTCTTGGTGTATAATTCATTTTATATGTTGCTGGATTTAAGTTGCTAATATTGCGGTAGTCATTATTGTGTCTGTGCTTATGAAGATTATTGTATCTGTGCTCATGAAACTATAGATTATTGGTCTATAGTTTCCTTCTCTTGTGCTATCTTTGTTTGCCTTTTGTACTGGGGGTAATACTGGCCTCATAGAATGAATTGAGCAGTGTTCTCCCCTCTACTTTCTGAAAGAATTTATGAAAAACTTACCTTATTTATTTTAATATTGAATAGAATTAACCAGTGACATTTTCTGGGTCTGGGCTTGTCTTTGTGGAAAGATTTTTAATTATTAATTAAATTAATTCATTTATTATAGGTCTACTCAGATTTTCTATTTCTTCCCAAGTCAAATTTGGTAAGTTGTGACTTTTTGAAAATGTGTTCATTTCATGTAAGTTGCCTGAGATATTGGTATAAAGTTATTCATAACATTCCTTTATAATTCTTTTAGTTTTTGTAGAGTTGTAGTGATGTTTACTATTTCATTTCCAATTTTCATAATTTGTGTCTTCTCTCTTTTTTTTTTCTTGGTCAGTCTAGCTAAAGATTTGTCAGTTTTCTTGATCATTAAAAGAAAATTGCTTTTCTTTTTCTAGTTTCTTAAACTGAAAGCTTAGGTTATCAATTTGAAGCTGTCTTCTTTCCTGATATGGACACTTGAAACTATAAATTTCCCTCTAACCACTGTGTTAGTTGCATCCCTTAAATTTTGATATGGTATGTTTTGGTTTTATTTGATTAAAATATTTTCTAATTTTCCTTGTGATTTCTTTTTTGAACGATGGGTTATTTAAAAGTGTGTTTTTAAATTTCCCAATATT
The DNA here is from genome assembly GCA_008086735.1 of Cheirogaleus medius. Classification (NCBI taxonomy): domain Eukaryota; kingdom Metazoa; phylum Chordata; class Mammalia; order Primates; family Cheirogaleidae; genus Cheirogaleus; species Cheirogaleus medius. The sequence goes on from VBSM01002616.1 coordinate 35,112,172, forward strand.
TGGGAATTTCTCAGATTTCTTTCTGTTGTTGAGTTCTAATTCTGCTGTGATTGGGGAACATACTTTCTATGGTCTTAATCCTTTTAAATTTACTGAGACTTGTTTTAGGGCCCAGCATGTAGCCTATCATGGTCTAACCATATGTGCTTGAAAAGAATGTGCATTTTGAAGTTGCTGGGTGAAATGTCTCTATAGGTCACTTGGGTTGAGTTTGTTGATAGTGTTATCAAGTGTTCTACATTCCTGCTAATTTTTTGTCTAGCATTTCTATCAATTATTGAGATGATATTGACATCTCCAACTATAATTGTTGAGTTGTCTAGTTTTCTTTCAATTCTGTTAGATTTTGTTTCATGCATTTGGGGACTCTATTGTTAGATGCATTTACATTTATAATTATTGTATCTTCCTGATGCAGTGATACTGAAGTCTCACCATTTTTCACTTTTAAGATTATATTGTCCCAACTTACTAGCCATTGCCTCAACTTCCTCACAAGTCAAATAGAGTTAATAATATTGATGGGGTTCAGGACACACCACCCTAAAATATGACTGTAGGAGACCAGAATATGCCACCCCAAAATAAAGTTTTTAAGCAAATTGATTATATTGAGCTGGTTATTTGGAGGAACTGAAGACATGGGAGTAGCCTCTTTCTTCAAGATCTACTCTAGAGATTTAATCATTTCTCTGTGTTTCCCCCTTGTATGCATGAGGTACACATGTTAGTAAACTTGTGTTTGTTTTCCCTTGTTAACCTATCTTTTGTTATAGGGAGTTCCAGTTAAGTATTAAGGTTAGGGAGAAACTTAATTTTTTCTTCATTACAATATCCACTATGTAAATAAATTTAAAGCCTCTTCCCATGTCCCCTTCTCTTCATGTCATGGGATGTAAGTAACAAGTTGGCTTTGAAAACAATTATAAAAAGAACAATTTCCAGTATTACTTTTGCTTCTAGTAAATATTGTTATACTCCATAGGAAGATGGCATGAAGGGCGTCAGGCAAGCTTGGAGCCAGGGGCATGGCTTTATTTTTCATCACTATAAGCTGCTAGAGAGCAAACAGTATATCACTTTATTAGTTTCTGTATAGTTTTTGCCCACTGTGTCACTCAATAAATACGAAATCAATACACCCAACTTTCTTGGGCAACTCATAAGCTATCTAAGTCTTGCTAGAAGTATTTCTCTTTATATAATAAAGCTGAAAAGAAAGTGAGGAAGTTTTTTACCATAGAAGTTAAGAAAATTAAAAATGACAATTAAATAGCAGTTACCCTTAAGGTGCAAGGAAGTGTTTCTGATGGGGAAGACGTACAGGGGTGGAGGGCAATGAGGGTTTCTAGATCCTGGCAATGCATTTTTTTAAAACCTGTGAGTTGGTTATCTGTGGACTCATTTGATAATGCTATATTACTGGTTAAATGGAACATTTGTATTTAATGTGCTTTTTCTTTGTGTTTTCCATTCTAGTTTAAAATACATAATTCTCTTTCAATGGGTTAATTCATTCTGAAAGAGTGATTAGCTGCAGTCCTTTACTAATAACGATGATAGCTCCCTTTTAGTAAGAGTTTACCTTGTACCAGGTACTCTGCACGGAGCTTTACACTCACTGTCTCATTTAATTTGCCATGTACAGAATTATCGACCATGTACCATTATCATCATTCTAAAGATGAGGACACCGAGGCGCTGGAAAGTTAATTATTTGCCTAAGCTCTCACAGTGAGGAAACGATGAAGGTAGGATTAGAATTCATGCATGTTTGGCTTCAAAGCCAGTGCTCTGCCTCATGAGACTATTCCCATCTGTGATTATCAGACTGACAGAATTTCCAGGGAAATGTACTTTATACAACTACTTTGGTTTATTTTTACTGATAAGTAGAAAAAAAAGTGTTCAAATATTCACCAGAAAGTCCCAGGTTGACTGCTATTTCACAGCTTCCGGAACTAGTCCAGATTGGAGCTGAGGGATATTTCTGGAAAGAAAGTAGGTTCTTGCAATTTTTGGACTATTAAAATACTAGATAATGTTTAAGTATTATGAAAGAATTAGTTTTTTTTTTCAGGAAGATAAAATTAAATATCTGTACACACAAGTCATTGTCCAATCCAAAATAAACTAAAATATGGCAAATTTTTGATTAGTGATGAAGTATAAGAAAAAAATAGTATCCATTTGACCTTGAAGCTAGAAACATGCTCCTTCAAACAGCCAAAAAGTCATGACACTGGACCTGCAGATAAGGATACTTAATACTTAGACACTATTTGGCACTGTTGTAAAAAGATATTTACTTAGTCTTATTTAAGTAAATGCAATTTATTGGTTTTCAAGTTGTAGAATAAACTGATAGTCACATCATGAAAAACATAAACATAACAATCTTATTCAATAATTATGATTATGTGCTAGTCACACTTCTAACCACTGTACATGCACTGACATTTATTTGTCACAATACTATGGAGTAGGACTGATTTTTCTCTCTCTGTAACACGGATGAAGATACCGAGTGACAGACAGATTATATTGCTTGCCCAGATTTCGTTAGCTAATGTTGAATAGAACCAAGTTCCAATAAAGCCAGTCTGCTACAGACCCTGTTCTCATAACCACAACACTATCATATTATAGAACAGAATATAAATGTTATTAACTTTGAAAACATGAAAATAAACGTGTGGATAGAAACTAGGGTTCAAGAAACAGAGAAGTAGTGTAAGAAACCAGTAAGGGTCACTCTGTCCTCATCTTGCTTGGTTAGTTTTCTCTTGCTGCATAACAAATTACCACAAACTCAGCAGCCTAAAACAACACCCATTTATTATCTCACAGTTTTTGTAGGTCAGAAGTCTTGGCATGAACCAGCTGGGTTTTCCTACTCAGAATCTCACCACACCGAAGTCAAGGAGACAGCTGGGGCTGTGATCTAGTCTCAGGCTGGGGTCCTCTTCCCAACTCACTGGTTGCAGCAGACTTCATTCAGTTCCTTGCAGTTGTAGGATTGGCGTGCCCCCATGGAATATTCCACAAGCAGCTCACAACATGGCAACATGGCTGTCTGCTTCCTTCCAGGCCGGCCAGTGGGAGAGCGGCATCTTCTTTTAAATGACTCAACAGATTAGGTCAGGCCCACCCAGGATGATTCCTCTTGATGAACTCAGACTTAACCGATGAATGACAGGTCCGGCCCACACTTAAAGGAAGGGGGTTGTACAGGGCATGCACACCAGGGGTAGAAACTGGGTGGGCCATTGTAGAATTCCACCTACTAGTTAGGAAGCCGAAAAATAGCATCCAGAGTTGACAGACGAGAAATAGATATTTAGCCATATTATTTAAGATAAATATTAAATAAATAAAGATTAAGACACATCATAACACCCAATTGCAAGGTGACAAAAAAGAAAGAAAATATGTAATATAACTAGTGAATATGGGTGGGGGGAGAGGAGAGAAGAAATGTCGGGAGCTGAATGTGAGCTAAATTAGCAGTTCTGAGCTCTAATTTCACAGCAGAATCATCTGAATATCTTGAAAATGACTGATGCTTAGGACCCACCCAAGAAACATTAAGTCAGAATCTATAGGGAACAGTTGTAGATATGTTTTAAAAGCTCTTTAGGTGATTTTAATATGTAGCCAGGTAGAAAACCACTGAGCTAAATCTTCATCTTCCTTAATAGGGAGCTTGTAGGTTTTTGTTTTTGTTTGGTTTTTGCTTTTCCTTAAAGCTGATAAAATGGTAGAGGTGTAATCCTGTTATTTAGAGTCATGGACGTAATTATGAGAAAGGGTTAATGTGGCTGCCTCAGAGGGGAAGTGGGCTGGCAGTAGAATTTGCCAGTTAACACTCAGTCTAAACCTGCCTGTACCCTTTGATTTTTTCCTTTCTGCCATCTCCACTTATTATGTTGACTGATAAAAAATGTTTCCAAGTTTATAGTCCCTTCAGCAAGTCAAGAGTCAGTGCTTCCTATGTGGTTAGTACTGAAACTTTACCAGCTGATATGACCTGAATATTACCTGCTTTTCTTTGAAGAAGTCATAGGCACTAAACTGAATGTAATAAGGACTGTGGTTCATTCCTTCGATGTAGAAATGCAGATCATTTTCAACGCTGCCTCATTAAAAAAAAAAAAAAAAAAATTCTACCCGCTCAAGGCCATTTTTACTCCCTGTCAGTGAGTACCAGTTCAGAATAGCTTTTGTATTTGTTTCCCGGGGCTGCTGTAACAAATTAACACTAACTGGGTGGCTGAAAACAACACAGATTTATTTTCTAACAGCTTGGGAGTCCAGACGTCTGAAATCAATTTCACCATCCCAAAAGCAAGGTGTGGGTTGGCAGGACCACAGTCCTTCCAAAGGCTCTAGGGAGAACTCACTGCTTACCTCTTCCAGTTGGTGGCTGTCGGCATTCCTTGGCTTGTGGCCACATCATGCCAACCTGTGGTCACATTGCCTTCTCCTCTTTTGTGTCAAGCCTCCCTCTGTGTTTCTCTTATAAGAATACATGTGACTGCATTTAAGTTCCCCCTAGATAATCCAAAATAACCTCCCCCTCTAAGATCCTTAACTTAGTCCCATCTGCAAAGTCTCCTTTTGCCATAACCGGTAACATTTACAGGATCCAAAGGATTCGAACATGAATGTTGTTGCAGAACCAATACCATACTTTTATTCTCTAGATTTTTTAATCATTAAGCTAGTTTCCTCCAATGTCTGTCCAAATGATGGAAATATCTCTGAGGTGAAAAGGAAATTTTAAAATCTAATTTATTTAGGGCTCTGGAAATACTGAGAAAGTAAAATATATGATGATAGTAAGTGTCCACACTTTTCAGAGTTAAGGATTTTATTTTGCTTGTTTATAGTATCTCTTACTATTTTATGTATACTCTCCTGATTTGATTTAATATTTGTCTTCTGGGTTTTATTCCTTTTAAAGTAGTTTGTGTTTCATTATTATCTCAAAGTTGGTAAAGGATAAATATGATGAACTGCATAAAAATATGCCTACAAATAATTCGTGTTTTCATGTATTCTTTGTTAATAACTCCTCTGTTCATATCCGTTACAATTTTTTTCAACATTAACTTTGGTTTTTTTTTTAAAAAAGATATTTGTCTTTTGTACATGTTTGCTTTAAACAACAAGAAACTCTGTGGATATGAAGTCTCTGTTTACTTGTAGTCTGAGAGAATGCCTCTAATCCCTAGGTGTTTAAAACTTCATCCTTTTACAAGAATAATATTATGAAATGTTAGCTGTATTCGACGTACTCAGAGTTCGTAATAAAAATTGTCCTCCTTTTTCTCTCAGATTTTTCTCTCCTTCTTTTAAAGTTCTTGAAGAAAAGAGAAGAAAAGGAAGGAAGGAAAGAAGGAGAGACATCACATAGAGAAAAAGTATCTGAAGGAGTTTCATAGGTCAACACCCAGAGCATGTACTTGCTCTGAGTGCTTCCATTTACTGGGTCTTCAGGCTGGTGCAGTGTTCTGGAATAAAGGGAGACCACTGTGGTTCGACAAGTGGGGAAAATGGAGGGTTCTTGCCTGGATCTCAGAGGGAGGCCTGGTGCCCTGTGCCAATATGAATAAACCATGCCACTTGTAAATTTCTGGGTTATGGCTCCTTAAACCAAGCTGTGCCTTCTCTGGGGGCTTAGTGAGAAAGCCATCCGGCATTTTCTTCCCTGTCGTGACCCTGTTCTGATCATGACAAAATGTCTTAAATGTTGGCTTTGAAAAGCCAACGTCCAGCATGACTTCCGTGTGGATGGTGCTGCTCCATTTCAGGTATTAATTTTAGAAAAGGGCTTCAAAGAAACACTTGCCTTATTTTCCAGTCTAGCCCTTTCTTTTGTACTTCTGAGAAATTGTTCATCCTTCTAAATATCACATTTGGAGGCATAGTCAATTATAAAGACATGAAGTATTCTCATAGCCCAAACTCACTTTTTTTCCCAACCACACATCTTCCCTGTGTTTGTGTGTGGGGTATATATGCATGTGCGTCACTTGTGTGGGAAGCGGAGGGGACAAGCTCCATGTCACACCTCTGTTTACAAATGTCCCAGTGGCTCCCCAACTCCTTACCGTGGCCACAGGCTCCTCTGCGACCTCAAATTTCCACTTCATTCCCATCTGAGGGCAGCCTGCCCTCAGACACTGATCAAGGTATCCTCGTCTTCTTTCTGTGGCTCTCATTTCCCAGCCTCCTTCCTAGGCTTTGGCATTTCCTGTTCCTTCTACCTGCAAAGCTTCCCCCCCACCACCATTGCCTGGCTCTCTTGGATCATTTGGGTTCCAGATCAAATGGCATGCCCTTCCCTGACCATCCTCCCCTTCACTCTCTCCAGTGAGACTTGGTGTTCTTCCTAACACTTGCCTGCTGTCTAAAATGATCTATTCTTTTGCTTATCTTTTCGTCTGTCTCTCCCCCTTGTACGTAAGCTTGTCTGTGTCATCGATCTCTAGACATCCAGCTCCTAGAACGGCGACTAGCACAAAGCAGGTATATTGAAGCTTTTACATTTCCTTTCCCTCTTGCCCTCGGTTTTTGATCCTGTGACCAAGTTATAATAAAAGGTACCTCATGGCAGAAGGTCAGGGAAGGACTTGGAGGTCCAGGATATTGAGGAAGGCTTGGGGATTGAGGGATGAGGGCTAATGCCTCCCTCCATCCACCCCAACCTCAGCTGGCCTCGCACAACTGAGAAACATCATGGTTACCTCCTCCCCGAACATACACTTGGACTCTGGAGCATGTCCGTAATTTAATGATCCAGGAGCTATCGGCTGTTTCTAATAGACGTGCTTCAGGCACGGCATGATCAAGCACGCTGGAAAGACGCACGTTCCCGCAGCCATGGTGCACACACGCTGCCCTTGTTCATGCCCTGGAAGGGCTGATTTGGTGAGTCACTGCAGGTGACGGGGAAGCCAGGCCCAGAGGAGACAGCAATGGGGCCTGTGTTTTTTTTGCCGCCGAGGAGAGCAGAAATGGAATCTCCTTGCTAAACAGAAGTGGCGGGGAGTAGTGATAGCGGTGGTCCTGTCTCGGCCCAGGCTGAATAACTTTCATTATTGCTCAATTTGAGCTCAGTTAAAAGCAGACAGATTGTTGTTGTTGGTTTTTTTGGTTTTTTTTTTTTTAGTCTTTTTTCTCCTTTCAATAGGTATCCCAAAGTCTAGAAATTGATATAATTTAAAGTTAATGAAAAGAAAGTTCAGCAGCTGCATCGTATTTCATGCCATTCTTTCCTTCTTCTTGGGTGGGGCCTCTCTCCACTCGTCTAGCTTTCTGTTGTGTTGCCAGAACGCTGCTCGGAACGGAGCAGGCGGTTCTGAGGTCATGGCAGGCTTCCCCGGGCTGATTTCACGTTAGTCACTTAGCAAGATAAGCTGGAGCCGGGTCCTTTTTTCAGGCTGAGCAGGTGAAGAATGATTCTCACTGTTCTGGCGGCATGACCAATGGTGGTGCTCATTTCTCTCTACCTACTGATGCCCAAGTCCAGTGTTTTTTAGCTTTAAGTTGTATAGTTGGTCCCTCTCTCACATGTTGAGGGAGGTGGTGGAGGAGTAAGACCTGAGTGTTTTAGAAGGAGTTTATGTAATTAACCAAGTTATCCATTCATTCTGGGTGTTTTGTGTTTGCATTGGTTCGTTGCATGAAAGACACAGACAAAAATTCAGAACCAGCGGAAGCTTTTCCTGCAGTGTGATTTCATGAGCGTGACCGGGGACTCCCTGATCAGTGTTTTTCTTGCCAGCATTAAATGACCTTCAGAACGTATCATTGTCAGGCCGATTAATTGCCACTGGAAATTTTTTTTAAAGCCCCTCCCTACTTTCTACCTTTTCCTTGTGTGCCAGTAATGATAAGATACCTCCTGAGAGGTCCACCTGCAACCCCACTAAAGGCAAAAGGATTGACACAGAACTGGATGGCTTGAGGGTCTGATGGAGAAGAGAAATGGTTTTCGTTAATTGCCCACCAAACCTTTCCATGCAGCCTGGAAGGGCTGGCTCTGAAACCCCAGCACTCTCTAAAAGTACCAGCATGTGTCTCCCCAGAGAATCTGTCCAGCTTTGACAGAGGCATCACCAAAGGAATAGGAAGGTGATGTGGAAGGAATATCTAATGCTCATCGGCTACAGGGGCATTTGGAGCAGAGTCTAAAAGCCAATCCCACTTGTGAAGACTTGGAGTTGGTGGAACCGTCATTCCCTGGTGCAGATCTGACGCCACAATGAGAAAGCCCAGCGCACACTAGTTTCAGAGAGGGCTTGTTGTATTAGCCAGAAACCAGACTTCAATTTAGAAGTCTGAAGTCTACCAGAGATTCTTCTAAGAAAGCACACTCTGGAAATTTCTATTTCGAATGTTAACTGTGAGTATGTATGCGTTAATGGTTAAAGCTGGGTTTAGGTGTAGGGAAAAGGATTTCTCCTTACATCGAGTCATAACTGCGCTGTTTTCCTGAACACCTGGTCAAACATAATAAAATAATCCCTCTCTTCTTCCATCTCTGGCCCATATTTTCGGATCCAAAGATGAGCTGGGAAACAGGGCTGACGACAGGTAATGATAATTATAAGCATATATTGAGCCCTCAGAATACATTACAGGTATTAACTCATGTGAGCCTCACAAATGACCCTATGAGGAAGGTGTTCTTTTTACCCCCATTTTATGGAGGAGGGAACTTAGGGATAGAGGAGTTAAGGAGTTTGTCCAAGTGTATATAGATAGAGCTAGTAAACGGTAGCAAAACCTAGACTTGGACCCCGGGAAGCTGACTGGTCTCGAGTCTGTTTTTATCCACTGAACCACACTGAGGCAGACGGGAAGTTCCCTCAGGGACTGCAGTCGCCAGTGTTATATAATCAGCACCAAGGGGACATTCTCAAAGAAAGAGGCTATTTGGTCTGCCACTTAGTGTTTCCTAGTCGCACTTACAGCTATGCCTCTTCAAGTGAGCTCTTGGGTCCCCTCAAATCCCCTTTTCTCTTCCTTCACTCATGAGTCATTGAGGTTGGGAGAAGATGCGTAACTTTTATTTTATTTTACTTTCTTTCATTCTAAAAATAAATAAATAAATAGAAGAACCTCCTGGGACGTATTAGCAAAATTAATGTAGAGGTTTTTCCCTGTCCTAGAAAAAAATCAAGTTCTTGCCTAGCCTCCTTGAGGATATTGAGCAGGGGCTTCAAACCTGCTGGAATTAGAGTTTGTGTGATCGCAGATCCCAATCCAACAGTAAAATTAAAAAAATCATAAGGCGAAGGAGTAAAAAGAAAATGGAGAGAAAGCAAAACTTGTGTCAGTTTTAAGCCAAAAATTTATGTTAAAAAGGAAAGCTAGGGAAAGATTTGAGCTGAGTGACCTTGAGCAAGTCATTTAACCTCATCTGACCTCAGTTTTCTCATCTGTAAAATGAGCGAGCTGGGCTAGAGGCATTCCTTCTAACTCTAGCACGATGATTTTAAGATAAGAAGTAACCCTGAAAGAGGTGAGAGTAACTAAAAGAGGCTGTAATAATATTTTCTTTTCCCTTTTTATACTTTCCTTATTACAGTAAAACAAGTATAATAAAAAAAAAAAACCTTTTGACTATAAGTAACATGACTCAAAATTTAAAACGTAAGAGCTGAAAAAGATTTCTCCCCTTTGCTTTGTGCCAAGGGCCATAACTGCACTTGGGGAACAATGCCCAGATGTGGAGTGTGGAAGGGAGTATAATCTGGGGGGTAGAAGCAGAGAAATACTATCTCTAAACAACATAATAAGATCCAGTAATTTCAAAAAAAAAAAAACCCCACCTAAAGCCTGATTCCCCATATGAAAGAATTCACGCACCTTCGGGTCAATCCTAGATTTCTACAGAACACGGTGTGAAAACCTTAGTGCTTATCTTTAAGTAGCTCACATGTTCATTCACTCTGACCTTCAACTCTTTTTCATCCAGAAACCGCTCTGTGTTACAGGAGTAATGAATATAAAACTCTGCAGGCAGATATCCAAGAGTTTTCATGCTCATGTCTTCTTGGTCTCTTTCCCTGGTTTTGGTTTTTCCCCCTCTGCATGAAAAAAAAAAAAGCAGAGGAAGAGAGGAAACTTGGGGCAGGAGGGGAGGTGGTTTGGGATCCAGTGTGATGTTGGCCGTGTCCCTCTTTTGACCTCATAGAACCACTACTGTTGGCGCAAGGGATGTGGCTTGGAGTGTCTGCTCATGGTCAGATCAGATCCCATGACATTTCTCCCAAAGGCAAGGAAGGCATCTCTCCTCCAGCAAGATAGTTTGCGCATGTCTGTTCTTCATGTCTATTTTTAATTACTGACATGCTGCGAGTCTAAATCTCATCTATCTTAGCTCTTGAGAGTACCCAAGATGTCAATTTATAGAACTCTACATTTAGGTTTGAGCAGAGCAGGCTTGTGTTTTAAGCCTACTTCTGGCACCACCCCTGGGGCCTCTGGGGCAGACAATGTGGCCTGGTAAGAACAACTTTGGAAAAGGCCTCGGAAAATATTATCTCTTGGATTCCAGGGCTGACCTTGACTATCAGGACATGGATCTGTAAAATGTACAGATAGCAGCTTGCTATGAGCCATCTTATTGTCACAGAAAGGTCCTTACCAGGGCTTTGCCTAGGTCCTTACCCTACATGAAACCTAAGTTAGTAGCGCCGGGCAGGGCCCAGGGACAGAGCTAATGGATGGGTAGGAAGAAAATAACTCTACCAGGTGGGTTTATAGAAAGAAGTCATATGTATCTGTGTAAACACTGAATTCATAAACCTACCAGAGTATCCAAAGCAAAGATGGCAGGATTGTCCTTTCCAGTGCATTCTGCTCGTTACTACAAGCTTGTGTTACTTTTTCACTCTCTTCAAGGCTATGTGAGGTATTTATTATAATCTGTGGCTGCCTGCATCTATGGGGGTAGGGAATGGCCCACGGGCTGGCTCTGGGCTCTGAAAGTCTTATTCTGGCCCTGGCGTCATCGAGTGTTTGGACTCCCAGACACCAGGCCTTGGAAGCTCTGATCCAGTTTGCTCGCTGAGCAGAAATCATGGCTGGGGAATAAACACAAGAAAATTGTTTGTATTGCACTTTCCAGTGTTTTCAAGGGGCAGAGGGATTGCTGTTTTTTGTACTCGGGCTCCAAAAGATAGAAGCTGTGTGTTTCTGCAGAGTGCTTTGCTGTAGGAATTTTGCATGCCTCCACTATTTTCCTGATTTCCTGATGTGCCTGTGAATATTTGTGGACAGTTTATCATCATCAGCAGCAGCATCATCATCATCATCATCAAACACATAGTACTGACGATAGGCACTGTTTTAAATCTATTACATAGAATACTAATTCATTCATTCTTCACAAAATCCCTATTTATTTTCCTTCAGATAAGGAGACTGAGGCAAGGAGGCACAAAGAGATTAGATGGTTTGTCTAAGGCCACACTGGAAGTCAAAGCCAGGCAGCCTGGTTCCAGAACTGTACTCTTGATGACCACGAAATGTGGCCTCTCAAATACATATAGTTGCTGAATTCAGGGGCTCCTTAAAATATCATTCTGGGATTTCCCAAGTCTTGTTAAAGAGGACTGTGCTTTTGCATATTATTTTCATGTACTTAAAATATGTAGACTCTTCTTAAGGAATTTTTTTACTTCAAATTTTATTTTTATTGTAACCTTAAAGTGATAATTTATTGATATTTCAATTCTACTCCTTTCTCCAGTCCCTTAACTTCCCTACTTTTGACCCTGTCTCCAAAATTCCCCAAACCAGAAGTATTTTTAGAATTAGAAGAGGCCAGGGAACAAACAAGAGGGGACAGTGACACTATTAGAAGTCTCTGCTGGTTTGGTAAATTCCCATGATTTCCAGTTGGAAGAATTTTTTTTTCTTATAGTTTTTGGGCAATATCTGAATGAAGCCATTCTATAGAGAGTTATATACTATTTTATTAATAATTTTCAGAGAAGATGATTTAATATACTAAGAAATAGGGATTCTACAAGATCCGTTGATAATTTCTTTCATTTCTTACACATTCGTAGTTAGGAACTTCTTCCTAATGTCTATTCTAAATCCTTCCAACGTAGCCAGTTAGCATTGAAAAAGAAAATGGGTTTGTAATGACGCTTCCAAGAGCTATGCTGAGCACTGCCTTTTGAATTCTTGTCCTTGCAGTTTATACAGTCCCCACACATATTTGCATGCAGGTTGTATACAAATAAAATGGAAGCAATCCAGTTTTCTCATTTGAGGTGAACTTGAACTTCACTTTGTCTCCTGGCAATAAGAAATCAAAAGAAGTAGGTCGGTTTTTTTGTTTGTTTTTTTTCCCCATGTTACTTTAAAGTTGGTGGGGTTTTCAAATTCTGTGTCCTAAAATTTTGCCCTATAATGGAGACAAGTATGTCCTTCAAGAAGCTTGGGCTCAAAGACTAAAAGGGTCTTCAGTGATTTCAGGGGAAATTCCTCTTTTAAAGCCAGAATGGAAAGCCCCTTCTACTGACAACTTTTTGAAACGCAGTGAGCTGAATGTGATGAGAACTGAGCCATATCTGCACACAAAACTCAGCACAGCACATTTTTTTGCGCTCTCAGTTTGGCAGCTGCTGTCCAAAGATCCGTGCATTGAACTTGGTGGACTGGCACCTGCGGGGGAGGCGTTCGGGGAAATGGCAGGGAAAGCCATCGCAAGGGGAGACGGCCCCTCACCTCTTGTCTTCATGCTGCCCGGGGTGGCTTCACAGGGCGGTTGGAGATGGCTGCACCTCACCAAGTTCAGGGACCCTTTCTGAAAGCTTTGCTGAGGACTCACATGTCACTTAGCAGGCAAAGAAATGTGCCTCCACCTGAAACTGGTCACGTAGCTAGTCCCAGATGAGAAATGTCTGCTGCAGAAAGAAATAAGCAAGGGCCTTGCGGGATCCTTGAAAGACTCTGAGGTCCATGGGGAGGAGCGAGCAGGCTGGAGCAGGCTGTCCCCTCTCTCTCTCTCCAGCTTCTCTCCCCAGGGCTGCTCTGGCAGCAGAACCAGATGGAAATGTCACCTAACACAGAGCGTTTTATTCGCCCTGGTCTATACCCCTGCCTTAAACAGTGAAAGCTCCTTGGCAACACCATTCAGAGGTTCTTTTCATTTTTAATTGAATCCTAAGAGGTATATTTTTTTTCTAAAGGTGCCAGCTTAAAATAATTACTAGAATTCCCAACAGAGCTAATCAGAGATTCATAGACAATAAAAATGGAGGAGAAGACCTTACCCAATGGGTTTCTGTCATTCTGCTCAGAAGGCTCCTGCAGTCCAGGGCAGTGATCACAGTTCTTGGCATTGTGGGCTATTAATAGGAACCTTGAAATAAATCCCTGCCCAGTAAGATAAGAGAAACTGATTTCACTGCCTGGGTATCTCTCCTCTGATGACCAGACACCTTCCATTTTCATCAGCTGTTTATCAAAATCAGATTACTAAAAAGAATAATCAGATCAGAATTGTTTATGCCTGTCTCAATCTTGAATTACAAATGACTTTCATGTGCTGCTTGAGCAAAGTACTGTGACCTATAGATGAACTAGCCTTTGTATTTCCTATACCTGGTACTGAACTTGTAATTCCCCAAAGACCACAGTCATTCAGTCTCATTGTTGATGATTGATCTAAGTAAGATAGGTGAGGCAAGCTCCATGGGGGCTGTGGGTATGTGGGTAATAGATTCTTTGTGATAAGTCCTAAGTCACTAATGGGTTATTTTGAGTTCTCCAAAGTAGAAGACAATGGAGCATTTAGTAGGTTGTGGAGTTACGTAAGACATCTCTTTCCAAACAAAGAGGAGGCAGGACACCCAGCCAAAGGGTTGAGCACAGGAGGCTGTGTGGTCTGGTGGTTCTAGGGAGAGACGTGGGGCCAGGGCTTCCTGGGTTCAGCTACCAGCCGAGACTCTGACTCAGGGGGGACAGAGCCAAGTCTCTTGGCTTGAGGCAGACAGACTGTAAAACCAGGAGAGAGAAAACCGCAGGTCTGTGCTCAAGGACTCTGGGGGAAAACACATGGGGTGGGGGAGGAGACGATCACTCTGGTAAGTTACAATCTGGGACTTTTTCAACAAGAAATGAGCATTTTTCCTGCTTATTGGCTGACATGTCCTCCTCTGGGCAGCGACGTGAAGCCAAGCCAGTGTCTGAGGGTGTTCTGTGTGGGATGAATAGAGAAGCCCAGGGGTCTGAGCAAAGTTAGTCAACCTTGGTGAGTTGTCACAAGCAATGCTCAGGGAGCCAGGCACTGGGGACAAAGAGGTTCTGCATGAATTCTTCCCTTTTACTCATCCTGCCTTCCATAATAAAGTGCTCTCTGAAATCGTGGGAGGAAAATCCCTTCCCTGGCTCCTTCTAGATGCCTCCCTTCAACCAGTCTGAGCATAGATTTGCTGAGATGTCAGTAGCAGCAGCTGACCCGCGCAGCTTCCCAAGCCGCAGTCAGAGCCGGGGCTGACGGACAGGGTTCTCCAAGGCCCACCGGCTCCCAAGCTCTGATTCTGCTGGTCAGACAGAGTAGGTGGCTGCCCACACGGTTAGGTGGAAAGGTCTATTATTGGGCAGGTCTCCACTCCCTGGCATCATGCCTCATTTCCCTGGATCTGAAAGGTTTTCTGATCTTTAGAAATACTGTTAAAATGAAAACAACGTTGCTGGGGATCTCTGTATTTACCACTAGCTCTTGAGCTCATGACACCTTGGTAGAGTCTCATAAAAATGGGACAGGGGAGGAAGGAGGGGCAGATTTTACTGTGAAATGAGGTAAGTAGGGGTGGCGGTGGGGGTATCTCTTCTCTGGAAGAGTAGAGATAACCCAGGAGAGGAAAGGGAGAGAAATCTAGAAGTGAAGAGGGCCTTCTTGGTCATTTTCCCCAGAGCTGTCTGGAGTGGCTTTAAAATCTGGTGGGGCTCGGGGTGAGGGTTGTACCAGCCGGTTGCTGCTACTCTAACCCAAGCCAGGCCAAGTGCAATCTAGGTTGGCACTGGTGGTCACCTCGTTCAGCCTCCAAATACACTCGTGATGCTGTTCCTCCCCACATTTGCCCAAGCACACGTTCCCAGCCATGGGTTAAACAGCCAAGCTCAGTGTCTTGAGTGCTAAGCATTCCTATATTAAAATGAAGTAAGCTCATTCTTCCTCTTTGTAATTTTATAACCACCCTTTTTTTTCACCTTGTAGCAATCTAGAAAAAAAATTAATAAAAAGTTAAATCTACTCTTGTCAGTGAAGGTATCTAAGGGGACAATATCTATTTGGTAAGACTCCTATCCTGAGTGACAGAGAATTAAAAATAAGTCATTGAGGTTAGTGACAGCTTTAATCACAAAATTTTCAGATGCTGGCTCCTCTGTTTTTGACAATTCACTATGGCTGGCACCCTACTTTCAGGCCCTCCTGTGACCAAAATTCTAATAAATGTGTGTCTGGGAAGATGTAGGGAGACCAACTGAGGGTGGATTTCACAAGATTACAGTCATCTTCTCTGGTCACCATGCCACGGTCCCCTGTGGTCCTTGAAAGTCAGGACCTTACTCTTACTCTCTTACAATCTACAGTCACACCTGGTCAGGCAAAGACAGCACAGTGAGAATTTCTGGGTAGGAAATCGAACAGAGAGAACGGGGCACCCTGCCCAGAGACAGGTGCAGCCAAGGTCTCCAGGTTCAGGGGCTCCAAAGTGCTCTCTGACTTCCCGTTGTGTGTCCCCTTGTCAGGTATCGTCTAAGTCTCCCCCACAGCACCTGGCAGCGTCACGTGGGCCTCGGCCCCATTCAGGGGCCCCTGCCGTCCTCTCCAGCAGGCGCCCGTGTGGGACAGGAAGGATTAATCCACATCCCATGAAAGAGACTCAAGGCCTCCTCATCCCCCGACAGAGGGTCTTGTTAAACAGAAGGCTTCACGTTCAGATGAAATCTTTATATTTGGATCACAGCTGTAGTATCCGCTTTTCCCCAAGCATAACAGATGAAAACACGTCCACATTCCTTTGATTAAAGGATCTTTTCTAATGACCTCCCCAAACAAGAAAGACTTCCTCTAACCACTTACCCATGCTCTGGAAGGGATCAATAAACATAAATAAACATTTGTTGGAAAGAAATGAAAGAATGAATTGTTGTCTCTGCACTGGCATCCCCATATATTAGTTTTATTTGCACTTACTTATAATCTGAATTTTAAAAAATATATAATATTAGTCCTATACTTTACAAACACTTATAAAAGATATGAATAATAATTTATCATGACCTGTTAAGATAGACAGGCTCTATCAAGCAAAAATAAAGACTACTGGCCATATAATTTCAATAATTAAATTTGCCTCAAATTTAAAGTTTCATGTTAGTGTTTTCATACCCAGCTTGGAGAATGACGCTCCATGTGCTATTTTCTGACTACATTCAAAAGTAAACCTTTATAATTCTTGAATGAGACTCAGTGACCCACAGAGTCAAGCATACCAAAGGTGCTTAACGGTGAGTTTTTAAATAAATGAGGGACTGTACATTACAACCCAATATACGATGGACTGATAATATACAAAAGCACAATAAAGATTTGTTTTAAAAAGTTGAGGTTAAACATGCAGTTAGACGTAATACGAAACATTAAGTTGGAAGTGATATGAAAAACAGGAGACAGGTCTCAAGTTCTACTTCTGCCTGGGAGAAGAACTGAGATAAGATGGGCAAGTTCAAGAAACATCCACATGTGCAAACCAACAAATAGGAACCCTACCTGCGCATAATTCCACGTGCTATATGTCTATCAATAAAAGATGGTGCTATCTTATTTTAAGAGAAAAATTTCTCTTTGAGGCCCATTTGATAATGTTTCTAGTTTATAAAAAGGGAATCACAGAAGGGAACAGCAAAGCAGAACTAATTTTCTAGTTCGATGTGGGGCGGGAGCTTGCATCAAGCAGAAATGTCATCGGCTATGTACCACCTGGCTAAGGAAGGAAGAACCCAAATGCATATTAAGCACCCTCTCTGAGCCAGTCACGTTGCTAAGTGCTGTTTCACTGAACCTTCCCTATGATGCCGTGAGTTATATTTTTCTCTACTTTGCATATAAGGGAACTAAATACTGAATGGCTTTTCCAAAGTCACAGAGCCAGTAAGTGCAGCCAGACTTCCATCTCTAGGACCTACAGCCTTAACACTAAGGACAGGAAATCCAGCTCGCAGAGTGTGTCCTAAATTGTTATCCCTTTCTTTTTGTATTCTACAGATTTTCTAACTCCATGAAACAAAAAGAACCACTACATTTTTTGATACAATCAACTATTTAAATACCTCAGAGTTGGTAAGAGGAGGTCCTGAGTTCAGATCTGATATGGGAAAGGCTGTCAGTTTTTCCATATAATGAAATGTAGAATATGATTGTATATGTGGCACTCAACATGCATCTCATTCTTCAGGCCAGGCTTTATTTGACAGTAGATATAAAATTGAGAATCAGCATTTCAGGTACCTTTCGCGAGATTTTTTCCAACTCAGACTCTTTTTGCCTTAGGAGCAATTGCAACCTTGACTTCTACGATGGATGCAGAGTGCCAAAAGAGAGACAGTCACTGGAACAAAGGATTCCAAATGAATATTAGTTTTTGTCTATTCCAAAATCAGATTTTTGAAATAAGCCTTATCCTGAGAGATTTTATGTGTAGCAATTCATGTGTAATGTACAGTCATTTTAATGCACTTCCAAACACGGTGTTTTCTAGTATTATGAAAATTTTATTAATAAAGAAATCTGCATTATACACATCCCCTTTAAAATCAACCACTGCAAACATGTAGAAATACTTCATTTTCTATTTGCTATTTGATTAATGCCAGAAAAATGAAACCACAGCACCAAAGTACAGACCAGTATTTTTGAAGGGGATAATAATCATTTGAGATAATAAAGTACTAGAAAATCAGAAGAAACAAATCAAGGTATTCATTTCAAAGGCTAAACCACTAATTCTTCATCCAAATGAATGTTTCCACTGTGAGTCAATACATTTGGCCATCAGTTCTTTTTAACGCTATCCTGAATGTACAATGCGCATCTAAAAGCATGATAGAACTCTTTGAGTATAGTAAGAACTGACAGCCAACATGCTTTACAGAAATTTATGGCCACATAGCAATAGTTCAGAGGCAATCACCAGAAAACATAAAGGTGTGCTTCATGATAGGAAATGATTGGTTTTGTAGGGCAGCTTTTACGTTTGTTTCTGATGATCTTTAAATAACCACTCCACCGTGGTCCTTTATCCCACCCTTTGGTAAAATGTTATAAACATATTCCATATATGCTGCATGCAAGAAGGGAAGTACAAGAATATTAAAAGATTCTGATGCTCTAGACATGAATAGAAAAATACGTATATAATGGGTTCTCGCTGTCAGAACAACACGCTGATGTCTGCAGCTGGAAAACCCTCAGAAAAGATCATATACACTTTTAAGCCAAAGAGGAAAAAAAGTTAGGCCTGTTACTTGACTACAGTTTCTAGGGCTCTGGTGTAGCTATATTTTTAGGCATGGCTCCAAGGAGCAGCCTACACGAATTTGGATGGAGTGAGGGAGGCACAGATGGTGGTCACGTGAAGGCACAGACTGATTGAGTGGGCTCACTTACAAAGTCTGTACATTTAGGCTGCTGTATTCCTCCTATTTCAAGTACTGCCAAGACCCGGCTGTTCCCCTTCTTTCCAAAGTCTTGATTCATTTAATTCTCCTGAAGGAGGTGGAAGAGGAGGAGGATTGCGCAAATCTTACTGTTTTATGGTTTAGAAGAGACAGTCACCATCTTGGCTCCTTGTCAGATTTTAAATGTAACATTTTGCTAAGTGTAAAGCTGTGTATCTGTTCCTTTTCTGTTGCCATTATTGTAACTTCAATATTTGCAAAACACAACATCAAAATACTTCAAATCCAGCCCAAAGCTGTTATTCATGCAACACAATTCTTACACGTATCAATATACAGTGAGCTCACAGCAAAGGAATCTTTTTTTGTTTCTTTCTTGTTTTGTTCCTTCTATTCACTTATAGAGAAAAGTTTTTTTCTCTCTTTGGGGATTTAAGAATGATTTGATCGCACAATACTAAAATCCTCATTTTATATATATGTATATATACCATGACTATTATGCTATTATAAAGCTTATTACCATGTCAGCTCTTATTGGTTGCATTACTTTTTAAAAAAGGAAGCACATAAGCTAGTCTACCATTTGAAATATCCTATGAATCACTTACAAAGTATAAAGCACCTGAATGAT
The DNA here is from genome assembly GCA_008086735.1 of Cheirogaleus medius. Classification (NCBI taxonomy): domain Eukaryota; kingdom Metazoa; phylum Chordata; class Mammalia; order Primates; family Cheirogaleidae; genus Cheirogaleus; species Cheirogaleus medius. The sequence goes on from VBSM01002616.1 coordinate 35,131,529, forward strand.
GTGGAGAACCTTATTTTTTAATATAAAAACCTGTAGCGTAGGCTATAAAAATTGTTAAAGATATTCAGGATGTGCTTCTAGTGGTGCCTGACTCACGGTAACTAGCATTAAAGCACTACTTTCTTACTCTTTAAAGGACAGCCTACAAATTCCAGATTCTTAGTAATTTTCTTCTTTATGTAGGAAACCCTATCAAAAATCAAAATTCAGTTATTAGGATATTTTTAACAGGATACAAATTATTTTTCAGGTCATCATCAGGATGCTTGGTATTCTGTTGACATAATTTTTGTGTGTGATCAATTCTGCTCCAGAGACTTGTCACTGGGCTTTCCCATGTGCCTTGTTGGCCCGAGCTAATGTGTAGGAAGGCCATTTTTAAAGCAGGTCAAAACATAAAAAGCTGTTTTATCTGGAGGACATAAAAGATATTTACAATCCTTGAGCTTACTGACTTAACGTTTTCCCTTTTACTTGGATATTTATATTGTGTGGAAATTGACACCATTATCACAGTCAATGGAATTATTCATCTTTCTTCTACAGCAAACAAGAAAATGTTTTTCTTTTAGGGTAGAATTTCATGATTAGTGAGGTATATTGATAGGCAAGGTAGAGAGGCAAATTGAGCTCAATTTTTATCTTGAATGTGTGCTTTCAACAGAGAGCATGCTAATAGAGAAAGTTCTTGATAACATTTATGTTGCATGAATTTCTATTTTGAGCCCCTTCCTTCATATACTGAGATAGCTCAGAATGTAATAATAACAGAGAGAAATTTCCCCCCATGGGGGACTTGTGCTTTAAGTTACAGTCACTTAAAAACAAAACAAAACTAAAACTACCATCCAAGTCAATGGACATACTGCTCGAATAACAACTTTAAAACATTGTGCGCAGGTTCTGTGCATACAAACCAATAATAGGATTATCAAAAGTAATAATACAGTTTCGTGAATGGAGCACATCCGCATGACCCAATCTTCCTCAAATGTACTCGGTTGTGTTACTTCTCAACATATTACAAATGTTCTATTTGTATCAACATTTCCTATTACAAATGCTCTGGTTTTTGTTTATATGAGTGTTTTTAACCTGAGCTATTAATTAAAAAAAAATTTTTTTTTCCTTGTGGTGCTTGGCTGTCAGAAGGAAAAAAAAACTTCATGCCTCTTCTCTTGCGAGAGTAATTTCTCTTAACACCAACAGTGCTGCATAAGTAGAGTCAGAGCTCATTAAATAGACTTCTGAGCATAATTATAATTAACAATTAGCTAGAAATTAATTTTAATGATTTGTTTTAGACAATAGAATAGAAGCATAATGTAATTATTTTTAAACCTTCCACATCGTTAAGAACACAACTACTACCACCTTTCAATTATTGAGAAGCAGATAGTCATCCAAAGCAGTTAGTAAGTCACTGAAGAAAAGAAGAGGCCACCGCCCCAACCCAGGTGTTTATAATTACTCAGCCTTTTGCAAAGTCGCTTCCTTTTCCACCCTGCTCCTTTAAGCTATTTCATGCCTTGAAGACATCTCTGCTAGGGAAAATAAAGAGATCAACCTGGATAGTCAGCTCTTCCCCCACCTCCTGCCTTTCTCCAAGACACAGTGAGGACCGGGGCATGAGGGGGCATCAGAGGCCGACCCCACAAAATGTAACAAGTGGGCTTGAAATTCACAAGTCACATCATCAAACTAGACTAACAGGAAAGAAGATTATGTGAAGTAATGGATAAAATGAGTAATAGGAATAAACTCCAGACTGTAAAGATAGATCTATGCCATTCTTTCCCTGTTCAGTGCTCTTTTAACTTTTAATATCCCCAAATCAATTTGGGTCTTGTTTTTTTCTTTTCATAAGAATGTTAAAAAAATACGATAGAAACCTAAAGAAATGCTCTTTTGTTTCCTGAAAAAATATAAAAATATTCATTTTGAACAGTGAATATTATTTGTGGCCAAAAGGTTTTTATTCTTTTCTTTGTTTAAAAAGAAAAAAAAATTTTTTTAACTTCAGCTAGTGCTGTTTTCTCTCCCAAACTTTGAGCAAGAAGGTTAAGCCTTTTGCTGCTGACTTTCGGAAGTTGTTAGGGAGCGCATCCTGACACCCACATAAAAGACCTGGTACCTATGTTTCCACATCACAAAGCAGGCCACCAAGCACACAAGGCCACAGACCAAGTTAAGAATCATCTGGATGAGTAAGAACAGTTGGAAAGTGCCAGTGACGCTGGTACAGTCAGTCACATCCCGGTACACAAAGGTCCTGCTGAGCGGCTCGGAGGAGGAGGCGGCCAGTTTGCACTGGCAGGAGTTGAGCACCGTCTCACAGGTAAACTGTGTGAGCTGCGAATAGTGGTGGGCAGCGAAGGCCACGGCCAGCACACAGACCATCAGGCCCAGGGCACTCAGCAGGAAATACAACAGCTGCAAGAAAGCACAAGAAAACCTTTCTGGTTACAAAGAACACTGGATGACTATTTGCAAAGCTAATGAATCAAAACTGTTCTTTTTCTTCTCTCCCAGAAATTCCCTGGTAGAGGGGCTTTTCTCTCCTCAGAAACACAGTGCCCAAGACATGGAAATAGCTCTCTGTTTATTTATCAGTGAGCAATCCTTAAACCCTGATCACATTTTCATTTGCCATCCAGATGCTGAGCCCTTTTCGTGAGTCGTGACAACCATATTAGCTCGATCGTGGGATGTTTATGTCTAGATGTGGCAATCCCAAGCAAGCTAGCCATTCTTGCATGGCACGTTGTGTTTATTTTGACCTCAAGAACTGCTGATATTAAGACTGAAACAAGGCTAGGAAGTAAAGAACAGATTTCTGTAATGTCAACATCGTATTGGCCCAAATTAGCAATGATTGGTAAACTAACAACACAGGTTAATAATAATTTTTTAAAAGACTATGTTCAATACAGTGTTTGCCAAACTGTGTCCGTGAATGCCAGAGTCCCTACCAAGAGGTGGCTGAGAGAAAAAAAATTATGGCTCCAGAAGGCAAGAGACATGATGTCAGCTTCATCACCTGTGAATCTTATCCCAAATCCAACTATAACTACGTAGTTCCTGAGCATCAAAATAAGCTCTAAATGGTTCCTCGGCCACCAAACTTTTGAATCCTCTTGGCCTCCATGTTAGCCTCAAGACTGGAAAAGTCTGGTTAAAGCTCTCACTCTGCTGCTGAAGAACTGTGGAGTCTCTGAACAATTCAGTCATTTCGCTTACATCTGAAATATTTTGATCAAAAGTTGTGGTTATTCAGTGACATGGCCACATAAAATTTGTTTTACAGAACAAGAAATGTTTTTGTGACTGGATACCTATTGGAAACATTTCTCCTAATGACCTACTTGTTGAGGTTCTAGGTAAGGATCAGAGGCCCCAGAGCTTTTGGGACTAGTGCATGTCATTCTCAGTACAAGATTTATGTCACCACAGTCAAAAGTTGCTCTTCACAGGGAACAATGCCGGTGAATGGGAACTTCCCAAAGCAAGATTCCAGTCATTTCCAGGTTCAAATTAGAATAGCTCTGAAAATATTATGTTCTCCTCCCACCTCCAATTATATATAATTCAAAATAAAAACATAGGCGAAACTATAAAACATGTGTAGGAAAGTCCTCCAAATCAGTGATTTTCCACACAGTAACAATTTCAAGTGTTTTCAAGTCTTAAATATGGAATATCACACTTAAAATTTTATTTTTTCTCTTTCTTGAATGGGGCGTGTGTGTGTATATGTGCACACCTGTGTGCTTACTGGTTTCTGGTTCCCCAAGCATATATCTGGTTTGCCTGTAAGGGAATCCATCAGAGATCACATAATGCTTGACCGTATATCTGAGGTCACTGGAACAGAATGGAACCTGTTAAAGCCATTTTTGTCTTAATACATCTTAATATGTCTTAACTACGGAGTGCGTGGATTCTTTAGATCTTCTCACCAAAGATATCTTAAACATATACACTATTTTTCATTTTCAAATCATTTGAAGGATTGTCAGGTATAACCCAAGTATCTTCATCCGTGAAACAGTTTATAGAAACATCTCATATCTCAGGGACAAAACAAGGGGTATACTCATCATGTTTAGTATTCCTCAGAGGAAGGGAACCAGAGAAATACAAAGTGGCACCATTATAAAATTTTAAAAGGAAATATTTAATTTGTAATATAGAAAGTACTGGCCAGGTGCGGTGGATCACACCTGTAATCCTAGCACTCTGGGAGACTGAGGCGGGTGGATCGCTTAAGGTCAGGAGTTCGAAACCAGCCTGAGCAAGAGCGAGACCCCGTCTCCACTAAAAAATAGAAAGAAATTAATTGGCCAACTAAAAATATACAGAAAAATTAGCCGGGCATGGTGGCGCATGCCTGTAGTCCCAGCTACTGGGGAGGCTGAGGCAGGAGGATCGCTTGAACTCAGGCCTTTGAGATTGCTGTGAGCTAGGCTAACACCACGGCACTCTAGCCTGGGCAACAGAACGAGACTCTGTCTCAGAAAAAAAAAAACGAAGAAAGTACCGCCTTCATCCTGTCCCCAATATTTTCAATGACTATATTTTATGCAAAAATGGGAATGCTTAGGCTAAAAAAATATGGTTTTATTTTGTGGGGATAATGGGGCAAAATAGTTGAACTATTCTGGGTTGTTCTGAAATACTCAGGCTTGATGACTGATTTCAGTTCTTGGTGCCAAGAGCTGTGTCGTGTGTATACGCCCCTTGTATCTGCATTTCCAGTGCAGCCAGCAGAGAACTGGAAACTATTTGCTCTGGGAACACTGGTACATCTTCTAGCCAGCAGGAAAGGCCCAAGTTAAAATGATCATTTCCTACCTGGTAGTCATCTACTTAGTGGAATGGCCCCAATCAGAGTTTTCTCTACATGTTTTATTGCCATCGATGGATGGAAGTGGGGGTGGGAGAGTGGCGTCTTGTACTAACCCTTGTAACTCCAATATACATGCATCCTTAGACAGCAGATTTCTGTTAACATTCACTGGGGCAATATCTTGAAGCAATGACAGTAATCCCTCATTCTCAATCTGCAAATAATCCAAATAGTTGCAAAATATCTTATTCTCTCATGATAGTCACAAAAATCCACTGGCTGAAATGAGAATTTTTGTCTATTTTTAAAAGATGACTCTTTTGGCTCAGAGATAAAAGATTTGCCCAAGACCATTTAACAAGTGCACAGCAGTCCTGGGTGGTGACTAAGAGCATAAACCAGGGAGCCAGACTGCCTGGGTTGGAATCTTGGTTCTGTCCTCACCAGCTGTGGTCCTTGGGCAAATTAATCAATGCCTGAGCACCTGTATTTCTTCATCTGTAACCTTGGCATGATGATCATGATAGCACCTACTTCATAGGATTATTGTAACGATCAAAAGACTCGCTATCTGTAAAGAGCTTAGAACAGTGTCTGGTACACATAGGAACACTATGTAAGTATTTGTGAAATAAATAAATGAGTAGAGATGGGAAGGGCTGCCAGGTCTCTGGACTCAGGATATCAACTCTACCAGCTTTGTCTTGTTTTCTGTCACGTGGGAGTAACAATGCATAGCTGGCTTGTAGGGAGGATGTAAACATTTACACAAACACAGTGGTTGCTCAATTTTAATTGAGCGCTTCACTATGCTAGAAGCCAGCAAGAGTACAAAGGGAAACTATGCCCCTTGGCTTCTTTAAATATGAATACATTTACATCAGCGCGCGTCGCACACAGAATGCCTGGGCTTCTCCCATTCGGAGAAAACATCAGGCCAAGGAAACCGGAGGGAGCCACGGAATCAAGTTTCTTACCCATTTTAAGACATAAATATATCCCTAATCCCCCAAAGCCTGCAGGCTACCTCTGCAGCGCCGTAGCATTTTTTTCCTCCACGGCTTTGAACTCATCTGACAGCGACAAGCTTCTGGGTTAGAATCTGTAATTTAAAATCAAGTGGCTTGCTTTACCTACACAGCACGAGTAAACTACCAGTGAAAGTGTTTACGATGACCTTGGGAATCCGAGCCAATATATCTCGATAAACGGCGGGCGCGGGCGGCGTGTGTCGCGCGGGTGCCAGCCCCTTAGCCTGGCGCTCTGCCGCGGGCGCGGGGGCGCGGTGGCCCCGGGCGCTTATGTAACCGCAGCGCCCAGGCGCGTCCCCGCCCGCCCGCCCGCTGCCTCTCACGGGTACCAGGCTGCAGCTTTCTTTCACGTTCGGTGGCTTTGGGAGGAGGGTGGCTGTGCTTCGGTTTAATTACCTTCCCCGGTGGCCTGGATGGTGAGGGCCCCCGTGCAGCGCGCCGCTCGGGAGGAGGCTTGCCGCAGCGGCCCCGGGCGCCTCCTGCATGTGGGCGGGAGGGAATGTGCCCGGAATGTTCCCGCAAGCACATGACCCCGACACGTTTCTGAGCCTCCAGGTGAGCGCCGAGAAAGCCGGGCCACGCGGAAAGGCAGGAGGCGCGCCCCGCCCGTGGCCGAGCCCCGGGAGACAGAAGGGACGCGTTCTGTGGCCTCGGGGGCCTGCCAAGGGGCCGCCGTGGAGGACTGTTCCCGCTTGCTATTCCTGTGGCTGTTGTCGCTAAGAAGGGAGTGTGTGCGCGTGCAGATCACAGTGAGACTGTCATTAAGGCCTGGTTGCTTGCCCTGGCTGTCTGGCCAGTCAACAGGAGGAAATAAATCCTCCATACAAAGCTTAGGCCAGGGTGCCAGTACGGGGCACTAAAATGCAGCTATGCGGATGAGAAAGCCCTTAGGAAGGTGCACTTCGTGTCCCCTCCCCCAAATGGTGTGAGAAGCAGGAGGGAAGGCAGCGGTACCCTGTTGTGTCAGTCACTGGGAAACCTGGAGATTGGCTTGAAGCTCACTTTCCACCTGGTGATAATCTAGAGTGCAACCTTAGAGAGCTGGCGGCAAGCATCACTAAAGGTCACATTCGGGAGAAGAGAGAAGTGCCTCGGTATTTGTCAATGTCTGTCACAGGTGGGGGGAAAAAAAAGGTAGCTAATGAGATCTTCCTAGTGGGGAATTCTCAACCTGGCTGACATTGGCAGTGACTTGTTTTTTCGTTTTTTATTTCTTCTTTCTTTTCTTTTTTTTTTCTTTTCTCTTGCTCCTTATTTTAACTAAGGTGAACATTTTGAGGTGTGGCTATCAGGGTTTCTCTGAAACTGATGCTTTTGCTTCTGTTGTTTTCTGGGATCATGGGGTGGGGGCGATGAGGGCAGTTGTCATAAACTGATGAAAACCTAGTTTGGGTTCTTTTTCACCGACTGAATTAAGTTTGTATAATTTAATAGGCCATTTCTCACTAGGGTTTCTGGCTCCCCCATCCCCCCAATCACCAGGCTTTGCTGTTTAGTCAGACCTCTACCAAAAAAGTAAACATGAACTGATGTCTACCCTATCTGACCTTTTAAGGAAAATCCTCAGGTAGAAAAAGTACAATTCCCACATGGAGGCATATCCACCAAAATTCTAACTCTATCAATTTTTAAAAATAGCATCTATTAATTTTTTAAGTTAAAGTTATGTCTAACTATTGGAGAACATTTCAAAATTAAAGAAAAACCACAAAATGCAGAGAAAATCCCATCATTCACAGATAACTTTTCTATACACATTAAATTTTTTTTTTCTTCTGTAGGATCACATCATACATTTTGGGTAACCAGCTTTTTTTCGTTAATTAATGTAATGTAAATTTTTTATTCCACTAATTACTTTTTATAGCGTGATTTTTAAAATATCAGCACATTGCTTTTTTATGTTGACAGCTTCAATTATACTAGAGATTCCAACACATCTTATTTTTTTATCTTAGTAATTTCCAAATAATATCATTAACTTACTCTCATGCTTTATGTTTTCTTGTTCTAGCGAACAAAAGAATATCCAGTTTTTATACGTTTTCTTGTAGAAGAAAAGTTAATGTGGACCAACAACAACAACAACAAAAAAAACCAGAAAGCTTTTTATTCTCTGCTATAGTAGAAAGCAAATGCAGGAATTTGATTTCTACTAGTTCTGATTGCTGAGTTCAATGTTTATGTCCTTAAACTCTGAAAGGGTGGGTCTGTGTTTCCCTTTGGAGTAGATTCTATAGTACATTGAAAATACTGCGTGCTTGAATTGGCTTCAGCCAAATGCACTGTCCCTAATAGAGAAAAAAATACACGCGAATAAAAGGCATACACACTTGCCAAACCATGCATATCCCACCCTCCTCTTTGCCCTGAGACTCTTGGCACAGATCATTTGGATGCACCCAATGTACTTTTTCTGTCTCAGTGATCCCACCTACAAAAGGAAATACACTTAGATTGCTTCATTATTAAAATATTCCAAATAACCCCTAAGATATGGAAGTGGGTGCTGAAAGAGACACCTTTTCTCTGGCCAAGTGTTTTCTTGAACTGATGAATTTCCAATATTCCTTTTAAGGACATGGAAGGGCAGACTTCATATCCTCCATGCCAACCTAGTTCATGGAAATTAAGACTTTAAAAAAAATCAGCATTACCTTTGGGGTCTGGATCAATGCCCTCTTAAAACATTTTTTGGCCTGCCTAAAAATGCAATTTCTTGACGGATCAGATATGCAGCCCCTTAAAAAGGCACTCCTTTATTTTGTACTTGGATTTCTTTCTATGCAATATAAAAGAGAAAGAAAAATCACAACTTACTTTCATACAAAACTGGATACATGTCCGCTCGTCAACTTGATATGAGACACAAAGCATAAACAAGCCAAGATAGGCCACTAAGCAGACCTGCAATGGAGAAGAGGGAAGAAAGGATGTTATCACAGCAAGTCGTGCATGCGAATCACATCAATATTAGCGTCTTTCACCAGTGACATCCACGTGATCAAGCTGTCCATTTTATTTACTTATCTTTACGTGCTGTGGTTTTTTCTCAATTTGTGGAATGCTGTTTTTACGATAGTTAAATCAATTTATTTCAATTTAGCCACTACTTATTGAGTCCTTTTGATGTACCAGGTGCTATAGAAGGTCCTTAAGAGGATATGATGATAAATAAAGTTTACTCAAGCTTAATCAGTTTATAGTCCAGCACAGGCCAAAATAAATGCACACATTATTCGAAGGCAGAGTATTATGTGTCAAATGCTCTGCAGAGAAGAACAAAAAGAGGAAGAAATTACATTGAGTTGGGCAAGAGAAAAGGCTTTACGCAAGAGATGGATTTGAAATGGTCCTTGAAAGGGATAATATTAATGATCATTAACATCGGCTAAATACTTGCATATGCTGGGGCTCTTCTAAATGCTTTATATATTTCCTGTAATAGTCACAGAACTCTGTAAGGTAGGTGCTAGTATGATTCCACATCGTAAATGAGAAAGCGGAGGCACAAAGCTAGTATTAATAAAATAGTGGAACCAGGATTCAAACCCAGGTAGCCTGGGTGAAAAGTGGCAGCATTATTAAAAGTGCAGAGGTAAGATTGCACAAAGAATTCGTGGAAATGATAGCAAATATGCACCCATAGTTGAAATAACAAAATACAGAGCAAAAAAGGAAGGATGGAAATCTGAGGATGTGGGATTGATTTGGTAAGGAGTGGCACTCCCTTGAAAATGTTTGAGCGGGGGGAATACCTGATTTGAGACAGGTTTCAGGAAAAGGAGCAGTGGTGTTGGGTGGGTCGGCAGGGAGAATATCAGGATGTTATTTTTACTAATCTGAGCAAGATTAATGTATCAGGTGGGCCAGAGCCCACTTGGTGGCAGGTAAATTCAGAGAAAGAGTGGGGAGGACAGGCGTATCAAAGCAGAATCTGTACGTATTGGCTATTGCATGACTGATGGGGAAACCTGCAGAGGGAGAAATAGAAAGCAACCCCCAAGTTTTTGAGAGCCAGTAATGGAAAGAGGCTGGGTGTGCCCGGCTGAAAGAGGGCTGCCTGGAGGAACAGGGACTTTGAGAGAAGATGTGCTTGACTTGTTAGTCAACCTGGATTTTCTTTTTCATAAAATGGAGTTTTTAAAACTATGATTTAGAGTTTCTAATCAAAGCATATCTATTCACATTCAATTTTGGAAGGTTTAAAATGCTGATAAAAAAAAATAAGCAACAGAATTTCATTTTCTGATAAGCACAATTTTCCTAGAGACAGATGTTGGGAAGGTCGATGAGAGTAACCCAGCAGGTCATTAAACAACTGGTTTGGTAATATTCATAATTCCTACCCCAGGGCCAGCTTCAAACTGTAGGCAGTCCTGTTAGGGTGGTAGAGCTGTTTGCAAAGCCAACATTGCACTTTAAGGTAGTATTTCTATCCTATTCTTGCCTTGGTTACACAATCAATAGGCTGCCTGTGCCCTCATCGGTTCCCAATTTGAGAGTTGTTCACATTTCTACTGGACCATGAAGCCAAAAACCAAGCCTTGTTTTAGTACAGGCTGTTTCCAGGGTTTTCCATCATTAGGACTGGCGGCCTGGTTTGATAGTAGCAGATAACATTTGCAGTGGAGAGACACAGCATTAAAACATTGAGCCCGGCATGGACTGGAGAGGTCTGGAGAGAAAACAAAGCAGACAGGACCCAGGCGGCAGCTTTTTAGCAGAGGGCTGGCAGATGACACACTAATGAGCCTAAAGTTATTTGTGTAGCCCCTAATGTGGGCGACATTCCCAAGTCAGGGATGAAGTCCTTTTTTAAAGCTCACTTTTAAAAAATACTAAATTGGGGTATAAGTTTGAGGAGGCCTCTAGGGGTTTCCTATGTATTTTCACATTCAGAATTTACAACACTTGAAACAATAGAAGAAAGACCTCCTTTTTGTTTATTGGCAACAAACCAAGCTGAGGCTTCTAAACCTGCTTCTATGGGGATTATTATATCCCTAAGCACATGCCTGTGAGTTTCTGTCTGCAGGTGCACAGGGTCACGCTGTCTCCCACAGAACTATCTTTGTCCCTAGAGACTGCTGTGCTGATGTTGGCAATTGCCAAGATTTTCCTTTTTGTCTTTACAAGAGATACATTCCAATCACCAGGCCTAACTGACCAGCATCTTAAAAATCTGATTTGGTGCCTTTCCTTGAGCAGAATTTCCCATGTCAGCAGTAGCTACTTCTTTAAAGCCTTCATTTAGCCTGGTTTCCAGCAAGAAGTTGCATAGGAACACATGATCTCATTCTAGAGCCTTTCACTTATTCAGTGGACAGAAGTTTATTAAGGACACACAACGGCCAGACCGTGTGCTATTGTGTGGCCCTGGGAGATGAGAAGTGAAAAAACATAGTCCCTTATTCCAAGAACTATTCAGCCTCCAAGGATCTCTGAGTCCTGTGGGAAAAGAAAAGAGTGTAAAGCTACAGTATCGTGTGAAGCGAGAACCACATCTGCTTACAGAAGGGGTAAGTTTCCTGAAAGAGAACTGGGGAAAATTCCTGGAGAAAGATAGGTTTTGAAGGATAAACAAAAATGAGTTAGAAGGAGGGTGTGAAGAAAAGTATTCTGAGAAAGTAATAGCAGGGGCTAAGTGAGGAGAAATGCCGAATAAACACTCAGTGATTCCTGTAGGGCCAGTGCGGAGAAAGACAAGAACGGCAAAAGACATGTTTACAGAGATGGACGAAAGACTTTCATTTCAATTAGGACATTTTAAGCAAGGAAAGGGTGTGATCAACTTTGCCTTTTAGAATGGTCCTTCCATCTATGAAGAGCAGATAGAGTGGGGGCACTATTTGGAGTGGGAACACCAGCTAGGAGACTGTTCTCCAGTGGAGAACTGATGAGCACCTGCGCTCAGGTAGAAGTGGGGAAGGAGAGTAGGTGTGTTTGAGTGACAGTAAGGGAGCCGAATCCAGAGGCTCCAAATACCGGTTAGATGTAAGGGCTGAAGGAGAGGGAGGGGCCCGGGAGGTGCTTAGCTGCCCACTTGACTTGAGCTGCCAGGTGGGTGGTGTAGACATTTAAGGAGAAACAAGATACAAGAGGAAGGGCGGAATGGGAGTGGAGATAATGATCCCACTCGGACTCAGAGCTCAGCCATATGGGGGTAGGGTCAGACCAGGTCTGGGCTGGAGATAGGGATGTGTCAGTCATCACCGTATGTGAAGCAGATGAAACCACAGGAAACACTGGCCCATCCAGAGAGAGCCTAGCAAAAGCAGAAAAGGGCCAAAGAAGTCACACAGTTATGAAGAACCTTTGAATCTTTTGAACAGAAAGCATTTCACGTATATTTCTTATCATTTTGGTTGTACATCAGGTCATATCTAAAAATTATGAGGCTGATTGTCCTTTTGGATTTTTGAAAGCTTCACGTCTAGGTCCTTTTGTAGGGCATTTGCTATAAAGCGTGCATTAATTCAACATATTTTAATTTCTTGGCCTTCTGATAGGGCTCAATAGGTTCTGGGAGGGGAGGGGGTTGCTTTCATTTTCTTACCTATAGCTTTGCACCTTCTAACAAGATTTCGTTATCAAAGAGTTATTGGTGTTGAGTGTAAGCACGTTTTAGAAGGATAGTAGTTATCAAATAGTTAAAACTGAAGGCTTTATGGCCATGGCGAGAAAAACAGATTTCTCACACCAGACCAAGGGCCTTGTTTCCTGAGCTGGCAGGACGTGGACGTGCCAGGAAGACATGGTGTTCTGGCTTCCCAGGCGGGGAAGAGGGGCCTCATGTTAATGAGCAGTGAGACCGGCCAGGCTACCTGGAACAACATTCCTGGAGTCCAGGCCAGAGCTCCCATGAGATATGGTGAGGTGAGGCCCTCGGGACAGGAAAAAGGCAGTTAAGGCTTTCAAGAAGGCTCTCCTTGGACCGGACACCCAGTCCTGAGGCAGACAGGCGACACAGAGCACACAGCCAATGGGAAGCGCGTGGCACTGGGAAAACTAGTCCTGGGAGGACAACAGAGCAGCCAGCATCTTACAACAAGATTTAGTCCATGCACTGGTGGATAATTATGTTGATAAGAAGAACCTAAAGTGACATTTTTGGTGGAAAAACAGAAAAAGACAATAATCACCATTGTAACCTATCTTTCGATTTGTGTTTCTATGATTTGGTTAGTGTAGAGAGAAAACCTAAGTCCTAAATTTCACATTCTGTCTAAAGATATTTTTTGTCTGCGCAGAGTGAAGTCTGCATTCTCTCTTGTGAGTTAGAAAGTTGAGCAGGGTTGAAATGTTCTATGAATGTTAAATCCTCTTCTGTGGCTGTATGAGTGCTTCGTCTTATCACACTTTGCCTTTGTTTTTGCGAGTTGGCCTATTGCACCTGCAGTGGTGCCTTTTGAGGGTTGGTGAGAATAAAAGGCAGAAGGTGGCCCAGTGTCTTGGAGATTTATCTACATATTATTTTTTTCCTTTTCATTTTGTCATAGCTAGAAGGTATCACCCTAAAACATTTTGTGAGAATGAGAATTATTGGTATTTACTGTCTCTGTGTCATACGTATTTATATTCTGGTCTTGTGACATTCACACAACCTCCAATTTATTTGTTTTCTTCTTTTTGTTGTTGACAGAGCTGCTTGACAGGGTTGTCTGGGGAATACAACCTTCCTCTGTCAAATGCCTTTCAATGTTTCCCTTCTCCTTCCATCCCCTCTTTCATTTGTGCACCTGAAATTCAACTCTATTTCTGTAAGTTAATCAACTTTCACCTTTGTATTTAAAGTGCTTTAATTCAATCAATATAGTACCAAGATGAACTCTCTTCTCATGTTTTCACAATCAATTGATCAACAAGAGAAGTAGCAGAACTGTAAATGTTTCTCTGGATAGTTCTTAAGAGAATTTCTATGGATTGTTATCTATTTAATATAATTTAAGGAAAAATATTAGAAGGCATTTTCAACAAGCGATAAATATATTGCAGTCTGTCAGTTGAGTGTAGTCTCACTCAGGAGGATTGTTAACACATAATGTACCAGAAAATTAAATAATATGAAACAGAACATGTCTTGAGGATCTATTAAAGGTTGCTTATTGGATCAACATTTCAGAAAGATTACAGAGAATGTTTTATTATGACTTAAATATTTTTACTGGATTCTTATTGCCATTGCGTTGTGGTAAGAAAGTCTAAGAGCATGGTTCAGAATCACTTGAAGGGCTTGGTAAAAACTGGTCCCATCCTCAGAATTTCTGATCTAATAAGTCGGAGTGGGGACCAAGAATCTGCATTTCTAACAAATTCCCACGTAATGCTGATGCTACTGGTCCTGGGGCTACGCTTTTAAGAACCACTAGTCTAAGTTATAAACATAGTCTTCCAAATGCCGATGCCTGGTGTGGGGTTTACCGAAATGGGTCCAGCACAGTACACTAACTAGCGGGATTTCCTATAGAGAATTGTTTATTATAAGCAATAATGTAATAATAATAATAGCTACTATTTATGGGCATTTACAAAGTTTACATACATTCCTGCATTTAATCATCTCAAAAATGAATTTTACAATGGAAAGAAAACTGAGACTTCCAAAATGTAAAAGGTGAGGTATACGTTCATTGCACCTGATTTTTTTTTATTACCATTGTATAATAAAGGTATTGTCTCCAATTATTTCCGCATGAAGAAATTTAGGCTTTGCTATTGTAGGAGTCCTTAAAATTGTGGGGGAAAACCCTATGTCTTCATTACCACCTAAATACGACATCGTTGCAGAGCCTGTAGCCTCAGTGAATATGGTCAGAGGTTGGGGAGCATCTCTAACTCATCAAGTATTGGGATGTGGCATTCTGCTACTGTTGACAGGCCTCAGCCACTCCTACCCAAAGCAATCACTTCCGAAATTGTACCTCCTCTACAGAGGTGTGATGGTAAATGTTTAACAACCACTTGGGCACGGGCTATTTGTAGCCTTTGCTAATTTCCATGGTGTAAATACTTCTACTGTGGCTGATTTCAAGGTACGAATAGGAAGTCATTGAGCAGAATTGGGAAGAGATGCATGCAGTCAGCTTTCACAAGCCCAGTGGAAACGCTCTAGCACCTCCACCACATGTTCTGCCTCCTCTGTGTCCCTTCTTTGACAGCAACATTTGGTTACCAAGTGGGATTGGTTCGTAGCTAAGTTTGGCACATTACTAATTGTTGGGAATCTCTACAATCAGCTTACAGAATCAGTATAAAGGTGCAGAAGAGAGAGCCAAGGAGAAATTGCAGTTCTTATTTCCTGATTTGTGGGACTAGAGTAAGAGTGGTCACAAAATGATCTTTGAGATCTTGCTATCAATGGCGGCCCCAATCTAGGTATCCTTCCCCAACTGATTTTAGCTCAACAACCTTTATTGCGGTAGGGACTGGGAGTAAGAAGAAGAAGAAGCAGCAGATATGGTCTTTGCTCTTTAGAAGTTTACAGTTTAATCCCCACTTTGCCGAAGAGTAACTGAAGCTCAGGAAAATCAACTGCCATGGGTGATGTCATTTGACCAGTCAAGGCCGGGTGTGCAAGTGAACAGCCAATAGCAGCCCCCACAGCTCCGTCTTACTGATCACGTACCAAAATCCCGAGTCCTTTTTACAATGTAAGAGACACAGAATCAGCTGGTTCTGTTTTTTACAATGTATTATTTCTTAAAGACAAACTTTTTGATGTAAATCAAATAGGACTTAAATATGATAGAATTACGAAGGATATCCCCTCCCTGCATTTATTATTATTTTAAATTATATTTTAGGTAAAAGCAAGATAAAAGAACTCAGAAATGTATTCTTTCTCCTAATTAGATAAAGCGAGAAAGGTGAAAATAACTCTCAGAAGCATGAAACATTAAGTAACAGTTCATTCAACAAGTGATAACTGCTTATTTGGTTCCTTTAAAGTCAAGTGTAGAACTGTAAGTGTAATTAAGGAGACAGTGCTGAATAGTGGAAAATTTGTGAGCTTTAAAGTTTGAATCTTGACTCTATTAATTTACTGGCTAAATGATCTTGGACAGAGTTAGTTATTTTTAGCCTCAGTTTCCCTATCTACAAAACAGAGGCAATAATGCCTCTTTTTGATAGTTAATCCAAGGATTAATGTAAAGAAGGTGTCTAATGCCTACCATATAGCTACAGAATAACTAGTAGTGATTGTTATCATCAATATCATTGCAACTAGACTCACTTTTTATTAGTGTATTGAGTATTAATTTATTAGAATAGACCAAAATTAGAGTATATTTAAGGGCTATATGTATTACCAAATAGCTATGTTTAGAATTGATGACATATGTAGCGTATTGGTTACATATAGCATGCAGTCTACTTTGTATTAGCACATACAAGGCAGTGAATAAATATTTGTTGCATAAATAAGTAAATCCATTTATTTAGTAACTTGGACCACTTTCGCTTTCATACCGAAGACCCACTTTTCAAAAATCTTTCTAATAATGTTGACGTAAATAGTTTGCAAATACCTAAGAGTTATTATAAATCTTCTTTTTCTGTTTCTTTTTATTTCTGCCACAAACCTATTTATTTTCTACTACCCAGGAAATGCCAATCTTAGTAACCATGCTGAGCTCTATATGTTTCTCTGATTACACTATTGTGGTTTTATGAAGATGACCATTTAATTTCTGAAAAAAAAATGTTGTTCAATTAAAAATATTTTCTGGACATAACAGATCCAAAATTAATATTACTTAAAAAAACCACAAGTGTTTCAGCCAAACTTAGTGCACAGATATTCATAGCAAATTTCAGAAGTGATAGAGGTATACATATTAAGATTGAAAAGCAACCATGGGGTTTATGGCAGAACTGATCACCAAGATGAGGGGAACATTGAATATTAGTGTACCAGCATTAATACTCAAAGCACTAATAATTTTCTTGGAAAAATGTTTTTTTCTTGGTTTTATCAGACCAAGCTCAAATAGTAGCTTCTTTTCCACTACAAGCAAAACTATAGCTAAGAACAACTTTTTACATCTAGGAAGTTTTGTGAAGGACTATTTTTTTTTTTTTTTTTTTTTGGCCTATGATCTATCCAGAAGATATTCAATGCCTCTTCATTCCTCTTAGGAATCTACAACCCCAGAGTGTCACTGATTTTACTCTTTTTTTTCATTAGAGTAAAAGTTGCCGATGGAAAGCTCTAGTGCAGAAATCCTCTGTTTATGGAAGAACTAAGTTCTGCCTGCCCACGAGGGGTTTGAGTTTCGACACACACAGAACCTCATCTGTGCATTTCCACATCTTTCCAGGGAGTTGGGGAAAACAATTTGTAATAATTGATTTTGCAAAGATGACCTGCGAGATTATTTTTTAAAAGAAGGTGGTAGAGATCTAAGTCAAAATTTCTCAGTGAAAAGTCAATTGTAGGTGATAAATTCTATCACAGGAAAGTATTTCCTTTCATGATCTAAAGAGAAAAGACACTTGTTCAACTACATCTAAATTTAGCCCATCTTTTACATCCACTAAATCTTTTTCTCCCCCTTTATAATTGTCCTTTTGCCTGAGGAATTGATATCTGGAAGGTCTATGTCTGAATTACTGTAAATGTAAGTATTTTTCACATGTGAGTATTTAAAGGAAACCAAAGTAAATGATTTTTGTGTTAATTAATTAACTTATATTAATAATACAAAAGTAGGCCTGTCCCCACTTACAACTTTGCTAAATCTAAATCTCTTTGGAAAAGACATTGTAAAAATAAAATTTTTAAGAATCTATACAGTAATTCTTAAGGAAATTATTGCGTATGCAATTGTCAGAAATGAGAGTGGCTTCACCTGCTCTGTCGTGATGAGAGCTCTGATTAGTTGGCAGAGAAGTATGGAGCATTAAGGAGCACTCACATGCCAGGGCAAGGTCCTTAGTATGGCTAGACACATCCTTTCTAATTCAAAGTGGTAGGTTTTATCATTATTTGAAACTATCTGATAACCAGAAGTTTATATATTTTTTCTTGAATTGTTTTTCCACCAATGTTGCATTGTAACTTGCATTGCTATGTAGTTTAGCCAGATCTGTTGTACAAGCACAGAAAGAGTGGGAAGAAAAATGTGCTTGGTTAAGTGACTGCCCTATTTCTCAATACACATTGTGCTTTGCAGATGTTCGCTTGTATCCCATATGTTGCTTTGTAAGATATTAGAAAACTACCCTGATGGAACTGATAAAAATGAGTTAAAACTTGTGACCAGCAGCTGGATGAGGGGAGTATGAATCCCCCAAATCCTATGGATATAGTGTGCTTTCCTTGATGTTCCTGCCAAAGTGTGGCTTGGAAAGCTACGAAGATCTGCAAGAGGTGTTCCAGCACAGAGTTGCTACAATTCATAATTTCATAAAACCTTGCTTGAAAACGATTGCAAATAACTCATCATTTAAAATCAACGAATCCCACAGCTAAATGTTTCATTAACTCACAGAAAACTGAGAAGGGAAATTCAACAACTATCACAGTATATGACTTATCATGGAGACCTTCAAGTAGAATACCTTGGGTTTGGGTTTCATTTTAGTATTACAACATAGATTTGTTTATCTAGGTGAAGATTCATATTTTATAGGAACTGCTGGGAATTTTTGCAATTACATCCTCAAAAGACTGAATAAGCACAAACAACAGAGTTGTGAAGCAATAAAGTTGGTTATAGATGAAAACAGTCGTAAGACACAAATCGTACCCTTGACCTAAAATGCCCTTTTCCTTCCTTACCTACCCAGAATAGTGCTCCTCTTTCAATCATCATATTCTTTCTTCAAACCCGGCTCAGGAATCTCCTCTATTGAGAAGGGGTATCTTTTATATATGACTTACTTTGTATACATAAGTTCATTTATTCCCCCAAACAATGCAATAAGTAAATAATACTACCCTATTTTATAGAAAACTGTGGCTCAGAGAGGTTAAGAAACTTTCAAGTTGATCCAAGAAGAATTTTAGAAAGCATCAAAAGATTTTATTTCTGCATAATATTAAGGACTAAATTATATAAAAGTTCTCTTCCTATGAAACACTTTAAAAGGCTGGATAACATGTAGCAAATGTCCTTTATCTTAGTATCAGAGTTAGCAAGAAAAATATTATAAAAGAAATTGACGAGGGTGAAAATCAAAGCAGGGAGGGAGAAGAGTGCAGGAAGAAAGCTGCCCGGTCTTGGCATCAGAAAGATCTTGGTTATAATGGCCACATAGGCCAACAGTGCCTGCCCTGTGCTTCTACAGGTAAAGAGATGGAATTAAGACTAGGGCATATAGGCAGGCCCCTTAAATGGCCATACCCTTATAACATTAGAAAATAATTATCCCACTAGCACTGGAAGTCATTAAGAAAATTTTTCTGTCTCAACTGATGGGGGTGGGGATTTTGAGGTTTTTCTGGGACCTATTAAGATAAGAAAGTAACATGAAAGTGATCCTGGGAGGAAAAACCTTGTTTATTTCAACAAACAAATTGTAAGGAGGATAGGGATACAGCGAGAGAGAACAGAAGGAGAAAGGGCGAATCTTTAAGTAAAGGAGACACAAGAAATACATGAACTAGTTGCAGTGTACATATCTTCTCGGGATCCTGATTTTGACAAACCATGACGATTTATGAGTTAATCATGAATATTTGAACACTGGCTTGATTCTAGTAAGAAATTCACTTGTTAAGTGTGATATTGGTATTTCGATTATTTTTAGTCTTCATCTTTTGACTTACATAGCAAAATATTTATGCATGAAATGATATAAGGTCTGGGATTTACTTCAAAACAACCTAGTAGTATGTGGTGTATGGGTATGGAGGAAGTATAGGAGCATACAAATGAAACAAGATTGAGAAGAAGTTGATAATTATTGAAGCTAGGAGAAGAGAAGGTAGAGGTACTTAATACAATGTGGGCATGCTTGACATTTTTCATAATAAGTAGGCTAAGGAAAAAAAAGTGGCTCTAGGCCTATGATACCATTGGAACATATGGCAAGGCAAAACCATCTGGAAAGGTTACACCCTCAAGTAGGCCACACAAAATTATCACACAGAGAGGGAAGATGAACTCAACAAAACAAAATTGTCAAATGCATGAAGAATTAATTTATTAGTGAAGGCCATCACTTGCATGCATATATGTGTAAACACACACACACACACACACACTGTAAGAATTAGAGCCAGAGAATTACAAATAATGAAGCTAACAGGCAGAGCCCATAAAAAAGTACATTCAAGATAATTAAAGACATGCAGGAAGGAATTAAAAACATGAATAAAGAACAGGGCACTTTAAAAAACACCAGGAATATATGAAAAAAGTCAATCACATCAAGAAGTTCTAGAAATAAAAAGTAGAATTGCTGGAATTAAAAACTCAGCTGACAGGTAAAAGGCTGATCAAACCCAACTGAAGAGGGGAAGAGTGAAATAAAAGATCTGAGAAAACAACCCAAAATACAGCACAGAGAGAAAAAGAGAGATGAAACATAATAGAGAGTTTAATAAATAGGGAAGATAGAATAAGAGGGTTTTAAATGTACATGATAGCAGTTCTAGGACTAAAAGGACTAAAGAGAAGGGAGAAAATATTTGACAAAAAAAATAAACTGAAATCTTTTTGTAATTGATGAAAAACACAAAAATCTTATTAATAGATTCAGGAAACATAACCAGTCCCTAGTAGGATAAACAAAATAAGACTCCATATTTGGACATCTCGTAGCTAAACTGTAGAACACTGAAAACAAAGAGAAAATCTGAAAGCAATCAAGAGAAGAGGCATGTTACCTATAAAGGAACAACAATTAGACATTTAGCAGACTTTTTAGCAAAAACTGAAGTCCAAAAATAATGGAATAATATTTTCAAAAAACTGAGAAAAAACAGCTGTCAACCCAGGACTAGAGGAATGTTTTATAATCATTAACTTGTATGTAGCTATTAGGAAGACTAAAAATATTAAGTGAAAATGGGCAGAATCATAAGGAAAAATAAACAAATCCATATAATTTTGGGGAATTTAGTACACATTTCTCAATAACCTTTAGATTAAGTAGAAAAAAAAGTCAATAACGATGTGGAAGATTAAACAACATGATTAACAAGCTTAATTTTAAAATATAGAACCCTAAAGCCAAAAATGAGAGAATTCACATTTTTCTAAGCATACGTGGAATGTTTATAAAAATTAGCTACAAAGAATTGATATTGAACTGGACACAAAGCAATTAAGTTGAAATCAATAATCAAAAGATCCCCCCTCAAAAAAAGACACAAATAAATAGAGAAATCTTCTTTGCTCATGGATGAAAATACAAAAAGTATTTTGCTTAGAAGTTGAAAAGCCAATTCTAAAGTATATATGGAAGAGAAAATGGCTAGGACTCACCAAGACAATTTTGAAGAAGAATACGATGGAGGAGGAGCAGGTTGGGGATGGGTTGCTGTCCTATCTTCTTTATACCGAGATGCATTATAGGGTTATTTTGATTTGGACAAAGTGGCATTGGTACAGTGACAGCCAAATAAAACAATGGAACTGAAGAAAGTCACAAATCAAATGTAATATGGAAACTTGATAGATGATAAATGGGCATAAGAGATTAGTGTGGACAGGATTGATTATTTATTAAATGGTGCTAAAACAATTAGCAATCTATATGAAAAAAATAAATTATAGACCCTACTTCACATCACATGCAAAAAGTTAGATCACTTAAAGATATAAATACAAAAAGCAAACTTTCAACATTTTTAGAAAACAGTATAGAAAAATATCTTTACGATCTTGGAGTAGGGAGATGTTTCTTTAAACTATATCAAAGCACATACCATAAAAAGGATTGATAAATATAAATACATTAAAATTAAATATTTTTCATTACATAAGCGCCATAAACAAAAGACATGATACCAACCAAAAAAAGATATTTGCAGTACCTAAACCCACAAAGATTAAGTAGCAAAAGTAATGAATCCTATTAATATAAATGAATAAGAAGCAAACAACCCAAAGAAAATATTAATATTTTTGAATAAATAAATGATAGAAAACAAAATAAAATGGCCAATCAACATAAAATATATTAAACTCCAGTAGTAATCAAAAAATGCAAATTAAAGTAAGATACCATTGCATACAAATAAGATTGGTAAAAAAAAAAACCCTGATTTACCATAGGTGGGAATGTAAATTAGTCCACTTTGGTTTGACATATCTAATAAGTTGAAGATGCCTGTATCTCATGACCTAACAATTCAACTGCTAGGAATGTGCCTTAATGAAACTTTGAATATGTGCATAGGGAGCCATGGACTCAAGAATGAGCATTGTAATATTGTAATTGCAAAAAAAAAAAAAAATCAATTTGAAAACTACCTAAATTTTCATCAACAGGAGAATGTATAAGTTACCTGTCATATATTCCTACATTGAAATGTAGTCTAGCAAACATGAGTGAATAGATTCATGTACTATTATGAATAAATCTCAAAACAATACTGAGCAAAAATGATATCATGACCCTCTTTATATAAAATTTAAAACATAAAAGAAGTATTAGTTATGGATATATATACATATATATGCTGTATATATATATATGTACTTTGTAAGTAGAAAATAGGCATAGGCATGATAAATACCAAAACTCAGAAT
Source organism: Cheirogaleus medius (assembly GCA_008086735.1). NCBI lineage: Eukaryota > Metazoa > Chordata > Mammalia > Primates > Cheirogaleidae > Cheirogaleus > Cheirogaleus medius. The sequence continues at coordinate 35,154,118 of VBSM01002616.1, forward strand.
AGTAGATACCTCTAGGGAGGAAGGGAGCAGTGGAAGAATATGATTAAAAAATAAAATACAAGGGACTTCAAAGCCCTGTAATGTTTTCTTTCAAAAAGAAAAACAAAGCAATTCTAACAAAATATTAAAATTTGAAAAAACTAGGGATGACTAAGTGGTTGTTTTATTACTTTCTATATGTTATTATAGAATTGGACATTTTTATACTTCAAAAAAATCATAGAATTGCACAGAATTGCCCATACTTGTTCAAACTCGCACAAAAATGAGAATTAATAATCATTACCAAACTTTTTTTTGCAAATGGTTATAAGTTAGTAGAGCCGGGATTCTACCCACACTTACAGCAAAGCTAGGACTCCTCCCACAATTTCAGGCCCCCTTTCCTTTCCTTTCCAATCCTCCCCTGCAGGGTTAATCATGCCCTCCTCTGTACTACCACTGTTAGCACTTGATTATTTAAACTATATTGTTGTTGGTTGTTCACGTGTCTCCTCTCCCAGACTAAGCTCCTGGGGGAACCATCCCTGCCGTTTGGAAATACAGAGCAAGAGTGGCTAAGATGTGAGACATTCCTGTTTGCCTAGAAAGTTCTCTCTCTCTTTTTACAGGCTTCCATGCTGTGGCTTATCAGCCACCTAACTCACTCTTGTGATGACTTACCAAAAACTAATCACCAACGAGTTCTGTAAACACTTATTTTTGCAGAATAATCCATTTCCAAACAACGCGCAAGATCCAAAGATTGTGTTCCAACCCTTCTTATGAATTAACAGGAGGGGTAGAATTGTTACATGTGGTATTTGTAGGAAAAAATAAACAACCTATAGTTTATTTATTTCATTTTGGGATTTTTCAAGCCCTCAAAAGAGGGAAAGGAAAGCTGTTCCTGTGGATTTAGCCTGCCTGGGGCGGTGTAGTCATAGGTTCGCTGTCATTACCCAGGGATAATTTAAGTAGGTTCTCAAAACCTTATACCCAGGCATAATTTAAGTAGGTTCTAGAGTAGGTCCCACTCTAGAAGTGACTGCAGAGATAATTCTACCATCAAACCCCTGGGTTCCTTATGTGAAACAGTACAACAAACAGAAATACATTAAAGAGTCCGGTATATAGAAATTGTACAGTAAATCAATATAAATTCAATTACATAACACTGCAATAGGAGTATAACTGAGAGAACCATCTTGTTTAACCTTTAAGAAAATATTATCAAGTGGTTTTTCTAATTGAGAGCACTTTCAAAAATAAACAGGGTCGAAGGGAACGTAAAGTAATATATAGGAATATTACTTCTCATTTCAAAAGTGTTTTGTCCTTTTCAGTGTGAGGAGGTCAGTGTCCCCAAGCAGCCTGCAGCCTCTCCCGCCTTTCTCTCCGTGCCTCCCGTGGCAACACGGGTTAGCCAGACACTGAGCTTTTTGTGATGTGTGTGAGGACGGGGAGAAGGGGAGCGAGGCTTCAGGGAGGTCTCGAGGTGGAAAAATTTGTGACGCACTAGATTTGGTGACTGAATGAGAAGAATTATTTACCAAGGGTTCTCTAACACAATAGTCACGGTCACCCTACATTCGCTTTTAAAATTCTAGTTGGTCTCCAAGCCCTGAATGCACACCGAAACCCTTTCAAAGCCACCTCAAACTACTTGTTCATGAAAAGATTACGAGACGGAGCCAACCTGTGTGGGTTTGGTCCTTCTGTTTCAGAATCAGATTAGCAGAAAGCTTGAGAGAAGCACAGAGACGTATTGGGCATGGAACTCGTAAACTGAAATATCCCAATTCTGTACTTCATCTGTATGCAGCCACGAAGAAATTCCTTTTCATTTATTCTAATTTGTTCACCACCGTAGGGAGTCTGAGTTTGCCCACTGTCTTGGGTGCCTTACTCTCTCCCTGAGGTAGGCACAGTCCTCCTGCAAATTCCTTTCTGAGAGAAGAGCACCTCTGCCCTCCAACAGAAATGATGAGGACTGAAATGCTGTTGCCCTTATCCCAGAAAATGCCTCCTTCATGGCTTTCCTGGTGCATCCCAACACTAAGATGAGGCTGAGCCTGTGCCTAATGGCCTGGTGTGCGCGCCACGCTTGATACTTTAGAAGGAAACCCGGTAAGTGTTATTTCCCCCCCTAGTAATAAAGCTAAGACTCTCTCCCTAGTCAGAGTGTAGTTAACACATTAGCAGTCCCCCTCTTTTCTGGTCTCCTGTCATTATCTTCCATAGAAGAGAGAGGCCTTGATAATAACTTATCTTAAGGGGGTTTTTAATGGCTCGTTACAAAGAATGCCGAATCAAACACTTTAAAAACAACCACTGAGCAGGATGCCACTTAAAAGAGCATCCTCAGACTCCCTCACCACCTCTCCCAGCGTCACGGCCCTCCCAGCCAGGGAAGAGTTGCTCGTTTCTGCACCGACAGAAGCAGACCCAACAGAACTTCTTCGGCCGAGTCTGAGAATGCTCGTTTGTGAACAAACTGTTTGCTTTCCCACGTCCAGTCACTTACTGGCCTTTTGCCAGCCCTGCGCCAACACACTCACATTCATGACATTCATGGTTAGGAAGGGGCTGTGGCTCTAGCAGTGTTGGGTCAGAGAGCATCAACCCGAAATGTGCTCAGAAATCAAACGAGATAATACAGGATCCCTCTGGAATGTTAATAGTGGCCATGCCTTTTGTGGGTTACTCATTTGGGACTGAGATGGGGCCAATTGTTATGAAAGGCAGCGTGATTGACAGTTTTCATCCATCTTCCCTTGTCTTTCCCTCTCTGGTGACTTGGGTTTGTGCACTACTGTACTTGGTAAAGGAAACACAGAGCCCAGCTTGGGATTTCTAAGCTGGACAAACAAAATCCCACGAGAAGCTCTTGAACACGTGGGGTCCAAGTGGGGATCTAGCAAAGAGGCGTAGGCTCCTCCTAGGGGCTTTTAGATAATATTAATAAAGCCCATGGTGGGGTTGCCCCCAGGGTTTTATTCTGATACCTTCCACACAACAAGGATCGTTCATCTAATTTTCAGTATCATCATCAAAAAGGAAAACGATGGCTGCGCATTCTAAAAAGAGCTGAGAGGTGGCTTCCCTTGAGGTCTAGAAAGACTAAGTGTGGGATCACTGCCCTCCACAGGACAGCGGGCTCAGCCAATGGCTGAAAATGCAAGCATCCCCAATGGTACGCCTCAGCCAACCTCCTTTGCCGCAGAACTCAACGTGTCATTTAGCTGCATCTTAACATCAGGTTACTCACTAGAGCACTAAGGAAGGCAGGAAATTTATGACATGGTGGCTGCTAAGGCTTAAAGAGCTAATGCCACAAATGAAATGCCTACGCTACCCTTAGAATCGTATTCACTAGTTGGAGCTACTTGATTTTATTTTTACAGAAATTGGACAAAAGAAGCAATCTGCAAACACAATGAAAACATCTTCCATATGTTTCACTACTGGCAGGAGCACGGAGCCACACCACGAGGTTGTCCCGCCAGGTGTCAGTTTGCTGGCTCAGAAATTTCATCGGAAACATTCAGACTTCTAGCCGTTCCAAGAAAGCCGTAGGGCTTTCATTAATAAGCTGCAGAATGAGCTTAAGAATCACTGAGGTGGTTGTACAAATGTATAACCCTCACTGAAAGTACGATGGACTGAATTGTGTCCTCCAAAATTTATATGTTGAAGTGCTAACGCCCTAGGTGACTATATTTGGACATAGAGCTTTTAGGAGGTAATTAAGATTAAATGAGGTCTTAAGGGTGGGGTCCTAATCTGGTAAGATTGGTGGCTTTGTAAGAAGAGGAGAGATAGAGATAGAGATAGAGATAGAGATAGAGAGAGAGATCTTTCCCTCTCTTCACTTGCATGAACCAACAAAAGACCATGTGAGCACACAGCAAGCAGGTAGCCTTCTGCAAGCCTGGAAGAGAACCCCTGCCAGACTCAGATCATACTGACACCCTGATCTTGAACTTCCAGCCTCCAGAACCATGAGAAAATGAATGTCTGTTGTTTAAGCCATCCAGTCTATTGTATTGCATTTTGTTATGGCAGCCTGAGCCTACTAAGACAGAAAGAAAAATGTATTTTAGTTAATGCCATATGTGTAGGTGTACACACATGAATTTTAAAATTAACCGGGTGATCGAGTGAGCTGCCTCACTCAGGCATCTGACAGTTACTCCTGCCAAGTTTTATCTCAATACACAGATATCTGAGGCTGCATCCAAACCATCTGAAAGAGAGTGTGCCTCTGAAATAGGTTTTTATATAGTTTATGCTATAAAGCTTGTTCCTAGCATGTATTTTTTTTAAAAGTTCACTGTCAGCTTATGAACTCATTGTAATAAACCTAAACTTGAACTTTCACAGCAAGTAATAACCAGAAGGTTAAAATATGACATCATGAGGTCCCATCCAGCTCTAGATCTTGATGGTTTTTTTTTTTTTTTTTTTTTTGACCAGTACTTCTCTAGTTTGCCAGGATCTAGGTCCTAAAAATGAATTGTATTTTGCAATGAAATGATACCTACTTAAGGATTAATGACCAGATTCCATTTCTGTCCTACAGTAAAAAGAAACATGCATACTGAACTATTCAACATACCCTTGTGTGTATCCTTTTAATGTTTATGCTAAACTCTTGAGACACAAACCAAGCAAATGGATCCAGTTAAAAAACACCCTTAATACAAATGTCACAGACCAGGCTAAAGGCAAAAAAAGGCCTAGAAAACATTCATTTCCTCAGACCAAATTGAAAGTGGACATCATATTGACAACCTATTCAATTGTTAGATCAAATATTAAGGAATCCTATGCCACTGATCTCTTCATAGAAGGTAGGATTGGTATTAGTAATATTGACATCCAGGATTCAGCCACGTCAATCTTAAAATGTCCTAATATTTTCTAATTACGAGAATGCAAAATAAGTCAAATGACCTCTTCTTCCTTTTTTTAGTCCTACCATTTTACAACATAAAATAAAATATCTAGGTAATGCTAAGTTAATGTGTTTGAATACTTCTGGAACCCAGAAGCCAAAATGGAGTAATAATACATTCTTTATTATTACTTCACAGTTCTCTTAAACGTTATAAACTTAAGTTTGTCTGTATCTGAATAGACAACTACAGTCAGTTCTCTGTATCTGTGGGTTCCACATCCATGGATTCAATCAACCAGGGATTGAAAATAGTTGGAGAAACAAAGAATAGTTGTGTTTGTACTGAACATGTGCAGACTTTTTTTCTTGTCCTCATTCCCTAAACAATACAGTCTAACAACTATTTACATAGCATTTACATTGTATTAGGTATTATAAGTAATCTAGAGGTGATTTAAAATATATGGGAGGATGTATTAGACTATATGCAAATATTATGCCATTTTATATCAGGGACTTGAACCTCTGTGAATTTTGGTATCTGTAGGGGGTCCTGGAACCAATCTCCCACAGATACCAAGGGACTACTATATATAGTTTAAAAATAGGCATTTGCAAATTCAAACAGAAGCTCTGATAATGGCAAGTATGGAATAAGCAGACTTCAATTCAACACTTACTGAGTATCCATTATGTGTCAGGGGATACAAAGTAGTCCCTCGAATATATAGTATACTTAAAGTAAAGGAATAAATTATTTTATTTTTCATCTGATTATCCCAAAATTCTATGCACTAGTATTTTTATCATAAAAAATGAAAACCAAAATGATGATTGACATTTCAAGAGTTTCCAGAGATTAACCTTCTGAGTTGAATATATCCAGAATACAGGATTGACCTGACACTTATTTTTTTAAAAAGAAAGATTTAGGGACAACTTCCTCATTATAAAAGTACTCCCTTGACCTTGGCATATCTGGCTTCGAATGCAGCTGCAAGCAGAGGTGAAAACACATTTCTCCTGATGATTCTAAGCATCTAATGATTTCGTTCAATTTTAACCTCCCTTTTTGTTATTCTGTTCCTGAAATTCTTCAGGAACCATTTCACCAAATTCTTGAATATTCCATTTTATTTTCCTGTACTTATTAAAATTAATTTATTTTGCCACACTAATTCAATTATATTCCATTTTTGTACTTACTATGAGAACTTCATGTGCCTATGAGATAATTTTCCTGTCATTATTTGTTATACATATTCAATGGAGATTGAGTTGGGCCATGTAATTATCACTCCTCAGTTCCTAACAATCCTGTGACATTTGCAATAACAAAAATTATTTCCCAGTGGTACCAGAGATGCTACATTAGGTTTTGGAAGTGTATTAAAGTCCCAATATTAAGAATAATGTATCACTATGCAGTGTATCCCTAAAAATATAATTCCAGATTAGAATTTTCAAATGTCAATACTCCTTTTTAGAAAACTGACACCACTTTTAGCTTCTTGACTTGTTGAAGGGTCTATCCAAAACCCCAATGCCAAACCTATCTCTCTTTTGTTTTTTTCTTTTCATAACAATGATCAAACCATTTAGCTAAATCATTATGTCTTGCTTTCTCTACTTATGAATTATGGATAATAACTATATCTGTTCCTTACTTGCTATCTGTCATATGTCTACTTGTGAATTTCACGGTAGATTCTGTTTTAAAATAAATAACCACCCAATTTTCCCTTCCATTAAGTCAAGACTTAAAATAGATTTTAAAAATCTGAATACACTTGCAATTTGAATTCCTTAGAGAAAGTTAACATATGAAAACTGTTATCAAAATTCTTGACAGGACTTTTAATCATTACGGATTTATATGACGAGTTTTATGAATGACATAAAATAACAGAAATGTTCTTCCCTTTCTTTTAAGCCCTTGCCTTAAACTTTCTAACGTGATTAATGCGGTATGTAACTCAGGGTATTTTTTTTTCCAGGTGGGTGGGGTATGGAAGAAATGGAGGGAGGGTGGGGAAAGCTAAAAAGCACAATAAGGCAAAGAAATTCTCACTTTCCATGGAAATATTCCCTACAAGGGCCAAGAGACTAACAAATACTAAACATCCTCACTGGAGAGGAGAAGCAAGAGTGTGTTCTTAAATTGACTTCAGAGTAGAGATGCCAAAGCAAATAAATCACTGCAAATGAAATACTCTGCAAGGTAAATGGGCTTTAAAAATATTTGTGTAGGTTAAATTTTCTGATCGGAAGTATTCATTAGTGTCGGATATGATAAGGGCACTTGTCCATCAGGTTCTGGAGATCTCCTCCAGGTATATTAGTCAGTGTTTCAGACCAATGACTGGCGTGGCAGATACCCTCCACAAATGTTACTGAATGAAGAAGAATAAGCTAAAGTTCAAACACATAATGCTTCACTTAAGCCAAAACTGTATTCATTTGAGTAAGAAGCAAAGTCTCTAAAGTTCTTAGATTTTTTTCAATCCATACACATTTTTCATCAATATGAATTCCACAATGATGAGCAAATGTGAATACCTATCTGACTTAGCTACTCAAGCCATTAATAGAACAAAATGCACAACAAACGTCTCTTTCCTAGGATCCTGTGCCCTTAGCCAAGCGCATCCTCAACGATGTTATGTCACTTTGTTTTGTCATTGTGGTGTGACTTAACAACCCTCAAACCATCCATAAAGAATTTTAAGAGATGAACAGCATTTTTACAGGTTTCATAGTCTCCATAGTTGCTCCATTCAATTTTTTTTTTTTTTCTTTTACAGCACTCTTTTGTAGCTATAGTAAAAGGACTTCAGTCATCTCTCTGATTGGGGGTGAGTGGAGTCACATTTATGGATAGATGTAACCTATTTGTGGCCTGGTACAACGTAATCCCAGCATTTTTAGAGACTGAGGCAGGAAGATTGCCTGAGGCCAGGAGTTTGAGATCAGCCTGGGCAACGTATTGAGATGCCATTTCTACAAAAGAAAAAAATTAGCTGGGTGTGGTGGCAAGCGCCTGTATTCCTGGCAACTTGGAACCCAAGCCAAGAGGATCGCTTGAGCCCAGGAGTTCGAGGCTAAAGCAAGCTATGATTGTGTCACTGTACTCCAGGCTGGGTGACAGAGTAAGACCCTGTTTCTAAAAAAAAATACAAAAGAAAAGAAAAAAAGGAAATAACCTATTTGTTTTCCTAAACTCCCACTGGACATAAATCTCTGATCATAGATCACCAAAGGCTTCTTCATTCTGTAACCAGAAGTTCACTGAATATTCATTAAGTCACTCAGGCACTGGCCAAGGAGAAGTCACCTAAGTGGATTTATCCATATACCCAGGTTCTACTATGAGAATGGCAATCCCCAAATCCCAAATTAAGGGGATAGTAGCCCTTGTAAAATGAAGCAACTCTCATATGATAAGAGGCAACCAGAATAAAAGGAAATAGAAAAGCGAAGCATGTAAAGTTGTAGGTGGGCCGGGTGCATTGATCATCTGGGACTCAGCCTACACCCTGGAAGCTGGCGTGGCTCTGCCTAGCCCCATAGATTGGCCTGGACTGCTTTGGTCGGGTGGGTCTCTGGAATGGGGCAAACTTTTCAGTATTCCTGGTATATATTCCAGGATATACCAGACCAGAATCACTCCGTATCCCAAAGAGAAAATAGCCCTAAGGAGGCCACTGGCCTCCAAGTTCATTTTTATAAACTTCCGGAGAGATTCAGAAAGTACTGGACTAATCTAGTATCACTGAGATTGCTAAATAGTCATTTGGCTGAGAATAGAGAAAGGTGAAACGGCCAAATTGCTATCTCTTTCAGGGCTCAAACTGGTCTGGAAAATGTATCTGCAAGAATAGAGATGAAATAGAAGCATTTAGCCTCTGAGGAGTGCCACTACCAGTGACCATGTCCCTAGCAGCTAACGCACAGAGCTAACTCACTGAATCTCAACCACTCACTGGCACTGTTCTAAGTGTTTCACATGCATTCGTTTATTTAATCCTCAGGGCAACCCTAAGAGGTAGGAATTATTATTACCATTCTGATTTCATCAGTAAAGACATGGAAACCTAGAGAGGTAAGTAACGTGTCTAGAGTTATTCAGCAACTAATGGCGAGCTGGGGTTCAGCACCAGGTGCCGTGTTTACACATCTGCACCTCGCCATCTGCCTCGATATTTTTCCCTTCCCTGGAAGCTTGGAAGAGTGCCCTGTGACCAACCACAGACAGCTTGGTGAGGACAAGCATGGTGTCTGTGTGTGACAGTGACATGTTGCCCACAGCTCTGGCCCTGCAGGGGTGAGGGTTGTTCCAGGCCCAGCTTCTCAGAGACCCTCCTCACTAGTCTCAGGACATCCCTACCAGCTGCTCTGCTCTGCATAGATTCTCTGTTGAACGAAAATTTAAGACTGCAGATGTTATCAAGGCTACCTACTGAGAGCAAACTTCAAATGAATCCTAGATTATGAAAAAGAAAACCAGAAAGAACAGAGACCTGGCTGTATAGAAGGCCCTTTGTGCCACACCCAGGAAGCTTCCAGGGCAAGTAGGAATATCATATCCCAAAGGAGCTTTATTTAGTTCATGAAATTTCAGAGTTGTATGTTCATGCCTTAAACATTAAAACAAGATTTTTTCCCCATCTAGTTTGTTTCTTTGGTGCTGGACTTTTTGAAGTTGCAATAAAGAAAGGACAGGAAACATATTTGCAAATGATACTCAGAAATGCTGAATGAAAGAGCTTCATTCCTTTTTTCTTTTAATTCACCTAGACTTAAAGTACAGACATTTTTTCCCCTGAGTATGTTGACAATCATCGAGGTAACTAAAATACCTAGTATATCTTAGTGAAAAGCTATTTTTAAAGTCATTTGATTTCGAAAGCTCCAATCATGATAATTTCATGGGAATTCTTAGTACAAAAATTAAAAGTTTTAAATTACTCTGCAAACATTTGTAAATTCAAATAATCTTAATTAGAAAATACCTGCATTGATGCATATGTATCAGGTGTCTTGAATGCCTGTCCCTGATGCAAAATTATTTTTGGGGTTGTTTTATGAATTATAGTTCCTGTGGCCAGTAATAGCAGAAATGATGCAGTATGAGACTAGGAATCAAAAGTGTCATTTCTAGTCTCTCCCAACTCTGCCACATTTCATCTCTGGGCTTGAGAATGTCATTTAACTTCTCTTAGCCTGTTTCCTCATGTCCAAAGAGGAATAACAATTCCCAACTCAAAACATTGTTCCATGGGTCAAATGAAATAAACTGTGAGAGAGTTTAATAAGCATCAAGGCACTCTAATATAGCATAATATTAAAATTACAAACCAACTGTGGTGGCAGTGTGGCTCAATGAGGAAACTGCAGATGGAGTCTGGTGCAAAAAGGAATCAACCTTGCTGAATGCTTTGCCAACCCATGACCCTGGGTGTGTCTGTCTGGCCTGAGTTCTCTCATTTGAGACATGAGAATGATAATAACTATCCCATAAGGATGATGTGGGGATTAGAAACAACATACATATAGAGCCTTTAGCAGGGCAGGCACACAGTAGGTGTTCAATAACTGGCACTCGTTTTACATTAAGGAATTCATTTAATCAAGCCAAGTATGCTATGTGTTTCAACACCCACCAACAGCTGAGCAGTGCTCTGCATAGAACGGTACATCCAAATAGCGGGACTCCCAAATATACTTCTGCCACGGCCAGCGCCCTGGGTTTATCCCACTTTAGGCTCCAGTGGCTTAAGGCTGTGCTTGCTGTATTTGCATTTCCTGGCTTATCCCATTATGTAGTAAAACTTACTAAGGGAACTTCAACTTAGAGAATAAAATTAATACTACCCAATGTGGCAACTGCAAGTACAGGTTTTTTTTTTCCTCACCTGCTTTTACTAGAAACGAACTTACTTCACTTTTTGCTACTTATTTAGTGCCAGGAGTGGGGTCCCGGGGACAAGATAAGGAAAAGCCCAAGGGAATCTTCTGATATCGAGTTTGTTCAATCTGCCCCCAATAAGCAGCCTTTGAGATCGCCTCCCCGGCTGCAGAGCGCTAGAGCCAGGCCCGTGGAGGCGATGGGAGCAACAAGCAGGAGCGTGCGCGCGTCCCACCGCGTCCAGCCAAAGCCAAGTGCGCCGGGCATCGGTCACCGAGCGGAGCGCGAGTTAGAGGAGTGGAGCTGGGGAAGGGCGCATGCAGCTGGGTTAGTCTTAACTCGACCATGCGGCTTTGCATTCCTGGTTGGCAAACGCGCTCAGGCAAAACAGACTTGATGCTTACAATGATCCCAGCCCAAAATGGAGTGTCTCTGACTAGCAGGGAGGAGCTGATGCTCGCCATGAGGAAGCCCACCACGGTCACGGCGATGCCCAGGGCCAGCTGCAGCAGGGCGAGCAGCAGCGGGAACCGGCAGCCGCAGCACGTCCGGGCCTCCTCCTCCCCGCACTCCTTGGGGGCCCCTGTGCCCTTCTTCTTCTTCTTCGGCCCCATGTCGTCGTCGGGCCCGGCGGCGTCCGCGGCCGGCGGCCCCCCCTGCCTCTGCTGGCCGCGGGGCTGCTTGTCCTTGCCCGTGGTGGCGGCGGCGGGGGCGGCTGCGGGAGCGGCGCCCTGGGCCCGGGAGCGCGGCGCGCGGCGGCCGAGCCTGCCCTGGTATTCGAATTACGGAGGCTGAACAAATATGGAAAACATTTGGAGCCGACTCGCCGAGCCTCCAAAGGCCACGGGGCGCCTGCAGCAGAGGGGGGATCCGAGGGGGGTCGCCAACTGCCAACGCGCCAGGACGCAGCGCCTCTGCCGGGCCCCGGGCGGGCTCTGCCCATCGCGGGTGCCTTGGGGTGGGTGGGGTGTGTGTGAGTGTGTGTTTTCTCCTTACTCAAAACTTCAAGACTCTTTTTGGTGGTTTGTGTTTCCTGTGAAGTGCAATGCAAGGTGATGAATGTTTAAATCATTTGAGTTTAATTAATAGATAATTTAATCCAAAATAGGCACTCCTGGGCTCCAAGCTGTGAAGTCATTTCCAAAAGTTTAAGTTGTTCTTATTTTCCAACAGAGGCATAGGCTCTTCTCTTCATAAATTCTGTAGTCCAGCTGATTAAGGCATTTTTCCATTTGAGGTGTTTGCTTGTGAAAGAACTGTTCATAGAGAGATTGGAGTAATTGTGAACTCTCTCACATGAATTTGTTTTTAAAAGCTCTTTTAATATAATAGTTTATATGGAGTCCCCAGCTAGTCTTCACTCATCTCCACAACACTGCCTTGGGGAATGTCCACCTTTGAGATGGATTGTTTTGCTCACTCAGTCAACATTTAAGAGTTATTTTAAAAGCGCCTACAATGTGCTAAGATATAAGGATATTCAAAGTAGATCTAGTCCTGGCCCAGAGTCACAGAAGAAATCAATAAAACTGATTATTCTTAGTCACACATAACTCTGCTCAGTAGTACTTAAAGCAAATTTCAGTGAAACCACCAAGAAATGATCCAGTCACTTTGGGGGTATTTATCTCCTTTGGTATGATCATTGTAACATCCAGAAAGCTGTATTCAACAATAAATGATAGCCTGGTGCGGTAGTGGTTCGTGCCTGTAATTCCAGCACTTTGGGAGGCTGAGGAGGGGGATTGCTTGAGACCAGGAGTTTGAGACCAGCTGGGCAACATAGTGAGACCCTGTCTCTCCAAAAATAAAAAAAATTAGCCGAGTGTGGTGGTGTGTGCCTGTTGTCCCACCTACTCCGAAGGCTGAGGCAGGGAGATTGCTTGAGCCCAGGAGTTCAAGGTTGCAGTGAACTAAGATTTTGCCACTGCACTCCAGCCTGGGCAATAGAGAGACCCTGTCTCTTAAAAAATAAAATAATACATAAATAAGTACATGATGTTGCCAGGATGTTAGGATAGATAAAGACTACTGCTAGGTTGTTTTCTATCAGCTAATTTAAAGAAAATCTAACTCCCTGCTCTGTTTGCTTAGAATTATAAACTGATCATCATCAGCTCTCCTTATAAACTGCCAAGTCCCCACAAAGGTACCTTTGAAGGTATAAGAGATAGTCACACTTACTTATTTTGTGAACTTCCGTGTTTTCTTGAACCTTCCTTCTGGACCAGTGAGAAAAATATGGTCCATGGAACAAATGCAATAGCTTCGAAAGCAGAATCTAAACCATACATCCCAGTTCCACGCAGAGGCAGTAGAAACAGTGCTCACTCTGGCCAGAGAAACTGAGTGACTGAGGCAAGGTCATTGTCAGCTTTGGGGCCATCACACCATTAGGATTTCTATTGTGAACAGACAAAAGCTGGCATTACACCAAGATAGCCTCCTGACTTGGGCCTGGCTGAAGACAAACGACAGAACAGAAAAATGCTTGGTTTTCCTATTTAAATGTAGTAATCATTTGTAAAAAGCCAACTGACCACCTGTAAATCAATTATTTGTTATCAATAGTATGCCTACCAATTATTGAATATCTATTCTGTAACAAGTACATGCTAGATGCTTTACATACTTTACTGTTACTCCTTACAACCACCTTATAATTGTCGTTTCCAATTTTTTTAAACAATAAATTGGAGCTCAATAATGTACAACCTAAAAACCTTCCATAAAGGTCCTCTGCAATGACAGTACATTATTTTCAGGATCATTAAGTGCTGTATCAAAGTCAGTTTATTAATCCTCAAGGTCTCCTGAAAGGAAATAAGAAACAAAGAAATTCCTGTGGATACTCATGAGCTATTATTATTTTTTAATATTTCATTTTTATTTATTTATTTTTTCAGCGTATTATGGGGGTACAAATGTTAAGTTACGTATATTGCCCTTGCTCCCCCTTATAGTTTCCAATTTTAAAGATGAAAAAAGTTGAGTATCAGAATCATTAAGTTACCAGATTCTTAAACCATTAACCTAGTTAGGAATGAGGCTAAGAGGAACCAGATGTGAATTTCAAAGACATCAGTCTTGTGGATTATCCATTTTATTAATTACTTCTTTTATGTATATTGCCTACAGACAACCAACTGAGCAGACTATTTAAATAGTTAGTTATTTTAAACAATTTAATTTTCACGGATAGTATTGTATCTGTCATAGCATAGTTGTTGACTTGAAACTAAGACTATCTCAGTGCTTTACAAAAATATCTTGATTCACCACCATAATACATACAATGGTTGCTGGAGACAGTTATTCCTATTATTACTAATTTATAACTAGATGTAGGCTCTATTTGCTGATTGTACTGCTGGGCTGTCATTTAGTTAGGAACAAAATATTCCTAGCCTTTTCCTCAAAACCTTAAATTAGATGTAAGTTAGAATAGTCAAACAAGATAATAGGATATTGCTATGGGTTTGTCTTCTAAGTTTTGGAACTAGTGGTTTACAGTTGTAAAACAGTTGTATAGAAATTCTTATAATAAAGGCTTACTTTTAACTACCTAGCTGAGACAAGTTACAAATGGAACCAGTGTTGATGAACAACATCCCAGATAAATTGTAATCCTTTTAGTCTGATTACAGCTGCCAACTTCAATTTTCAGCTTCCAGCAAAGAAGGCAGTGGTCTAGGGAAACTCACACCTGCTTAGATTTCCAACAGTGTGGTTGAGTCTGTGTTTGAGGGGGCCTAGTCTTTGGCAATACCATGAGATAATAGTGATGAGGATGGTATTTCCACTTAATTGATACAGGAAAGTAGAAACAGAGAAGAGGGTGAGTTCTTGTCAAGTGGTTAGTGATAGAAAGAGAGTAATCAAGGCTAAAATGAGATCAGACAGCCATTAAGGATACAACAAGGAAAATTTTTCCTTTAACATATCCTTTCCACTGAGAAAAAGCGTCGTTTCTAGTTCGTCACATAGTTTAATAGAAATGAGCGGGGTCTTTTTAGTATTCATAAATTATAATGTCACTGTTTATAGGTTAAGCAATAACCTCTTCAGATATTTATATTACCAAGAAAAAAGGCACAGCAGAAACAAAGTGTTTTCAGATACTCGTGACTGCTCCCATAACTCAAAACGGACAAAGGTTGTACATTAGAAATTGCAGGAGAGTGCTTAATATATGGTTTGAGATTATTTTGATCCTCTGGGGAAAAAACCAAAATCAAGCTTAGTATCTTTATCTTTACAGCCTATCTCAAACTTAACATTATTTTGAAGTATTTATGCTTCAGAAGTTCAGAATAAGGAAGACGGTAACTCTTTAAAACTAGTGTCATTAACAAAATGTCCTTAGGGAATCCAACTAGAAATAATCTCTAAACCAACCATTTCTGAACACATGATCTTAGATTATATGAGAACAAAAAAGGATTTCGTAGAAAAATTATTACAGTTGCAAGGTCTGTATCAAGTCTTTTAAATATGTAATTAAACATATATAAAATGTTCAATTAGATTTGATTTAAAGATATCAAATACTCTGCAGAAAACAATTGGGAATTGATTTGTGATATGTGGTACTATTGGTCCCATACATCTCACTGGCCTCCATACCTAAAGTGACTCTAGGGATATTGCTGGTGTGTGTGTATGTGTGTGTGTGTGTAGATATTTATATTACCAAGAAAAGAAACCGTTTTTCCTATTTTCTTTATTTCTACGTCATTAATTCTAAGTGTGTCTTTGGCTCAATTTTTTTCTCAGAAGAATTGGCCCATTTATACTTTTTGCATGGCAGTTTGTATTTTCAAGCTAAATATCATATGGGCCAGGTACTCTATATAGTCAAGAGAAGGCCTGTAACTTTCTCATTCTATAGAGATCCTATAGAGATAATAACTATTAATCATTTCATTATGCATTTCACCTAAAGATGCTACTTATAATATCAAATTTTTCTACATATAATTTTATACATGTAATTTTGATGTTTCCACTGCACATGATGAAGTATAAACAACTAAATTTATTTTAATTGAGAAAAATCAGGGAGAAGGATGGATAAACTAATGGTGGTATATATCCATACGGTGGAATACTACTTGCTAGTAAGCAAAGGAATGAACTATTGATAAAGGCAATGACGTGGACGAATCTCACTAACAATGTGCTGAGTGAAAGAAATGAGACACAAAGCCATGCCATTTTATTTCTAATCTTTTGCTGTGCACCTTGTAAAGGTCCCATCAAAATAAGTAGGAAATCCACACTTGATTTTCCAATTGATTTCAAATTATCTCCTAGGAAGTACTGAATTGCCGGCATTTCAAGGACAATGTTTTGGTAATCTGATATTAAACTAGATTTAGCCAAATCTCGGCAAGAAAAAGTTTGCATTTCTCAAACGTTTTACTCCCTAAAATATCACACATCATTTTTGAGGTGAGGCCTAAAATCCCCCTTCTACTGAGGAAGAATCCCTTGCTCACCCCCACATGGCTGGTGGAACAGCTGCTCACGCATGGCCACAGGAGTGGGCCCTTGGCCCTGGCCAGGCCAGCATGGCATCCCTGCCGCGCCCCCCATGAGTCTATGGGTTGGGTGCCTGGAGGGCAAAGCCAGAGCAGGATGAACCAGAACCCTTCCACTAGGCATGAGATAAGGATGCTTGGGTGGAAGGTACGGTCCTTTCCTCCTTTTGGAAGGGGGGCTGCCAGTGGAAGGCTTTCTCTCCCACAACTTGAAGGGAGTCTTTCTATGGCAGGAGGTGAATAAAGGCAACGGGCAAAGAGAAATAGAAGCTAAAAGAACCAAAAAGATGGGGTAGGAGGGGAGAGAGATAAAGAGAGTGAGAGAGAGAGAGACAGAGTGGGAAAGAGAGAGAGAAACAGAGAGAGGGAGGGTACAGAGGTGGGTTTGATGACATTTTTTGAGTCCCAGAAAACAATCATGGCTGAAGCAAGCTCATGTGGGAGCATCCCAAGACAGGAGGCTGCCCTGCTCACCACTGCATCACCGTAGTTGGTGTACACTTGCTAAATCCATGCTTGTTGAATGGTTAAATAAATAAATAAAGAAGCCAATAAATACTCCTTTCATTTAAGAAAGTTCTTTCTATTTCTTGAAGGTGCCCTGCCTAAGGCACCCACCACGCTGACTCTCAGCATGGCCCATGAGCATCCTCATCTCTGCAGTCACAGACTCGCAGGAGCAGTTAAGAAAATGTGTGGAAGTGACAAGTGAGCGGTGAGTTCATTCCCAAAAAGATAGGAATATTAAAATAACAGAATGCTTTTGTCAAATTGTGCGGGAAGATACGGAGCCATTCTGGGGCAGGGTAGATATTGTATAAGGCGTCTATTTATAACACTTTTGCAATTTGGCATGTGAAGAAATGCTAAGTACTATTTAATAATTTGTACCACTTTTAGCTTAGGTGCATTTGTACCCATAAAGCATCATGCTTGACTAGTTAACTATACTTGGAACTTTTATTTCTCTTTTATTAGTCTAAATCATAAAAATAATTGGTTTGTTAACAGATACTTGAATGCACCAGTTTTTAGCCAGGGATGCAGGTTGGAAGCATCTGTAGAACATTTAAAACGTGTTTTTTTTCACGTGCCTGATTGAGTTATGCTGCGGGTGTGGTCCAGGCGTGGGTATGATGTGCTCTCCTGATTAAGTCCTACTCTACAAACCTGCCTGGGACACACCCCAAGCTAAGCTCAACACTCTTTTCATCCCTTAAGGCAAAAGGGACTGTTACCTTTTCATTTTATTTCTTCTCAGTAGTGGGCTGCCTGGGCAGCGGCCTTTCTTTAGTTCATTCAATGAAGACTTAATGGGTGGCTAATATTGCCAAGCCAGCTGGTAGGCGTTAATGATAAAAAGGCAGGTTCCTGACCCCAAGGAGCTCATGTTCAGCTGAACGGAGATAGACACGTAACCAGAGAAGTGTCCTGAAGCATTACATGCGCTAGAACAGAATTGCGTGTAAGGTGCAGAAGGGCACACGGGGCAAAGCCACTCTGAAACCACGTGTCAGTCTCAGGCACGTAGTCTGCCATTGAGAAATGTGCGGGGACCCGATCGCTCACAGACTTGGCAAGGCAGGGTGGTCACTCGCGCCTTGCGGTTATTTATCTCTGGGAGATGGCTCTGGAAGTGTCAGGGCAGACCTGGGTCAGTCAGGACATTACCTCAGACTGACCCCACACGTTTTCACCCAGCCTATGGCTTCTTCCCTACTTCTGGTCTGTGGAGACAACTCTTCTCAGTTTCACCTCTTTCCTCCTCTGCCCAGGGCAGGGAGGGTGTAGTCAGGTCAGGACCAGGCGCTGCGTGAATGGAGGAGGGGCTGACAGACTCTAAATACCTAACTCTTTGGTCAGCCCCTGGGGTGACAGGGCTCTCAGCAGCCCTGAATGCGGAAGCAGCAAGGTCCGGCCACAGGTCACAGGTCAGGAACCTTGGGACTGTGGATCATTTACATTCTTCCTCAACATCTATTTTTCGCTTAATGGTTTTTGTCCACAGCAATCCACAACAAACAATTAATATATCACGTACATTTTGGAAAGGAGTATTATTTTCAGTATCATACATTATTTTAAGTTCTCTTCCTAGAAGCCTAAACAATCCATATTTTAAAGCAAAATAACTTCATCTTCATTCGTTTAGAGAAAGCAGGGGAAGCAACATAAGAGAAGAAAAGGCAGGATATGTGCAATGTTTCTGGAATCAAGTTGCTTGAGGTTTAATAAAAATGAAGCTAGCACCCAGGAAAAAACTCATTGAGATGTTAAAAATGGCTGCTTGTGGGCAGTGGGACATGGGTGATATTTTCCTTTTCTTCCTCTTTTTCTGTTGTCCTCTAACGAGCACATTTTATTAGATGTGGAAAGAAAAAAAAAGAAAAAAAAAAGAAAACCCTTTGTTTTCAAAAGAAACTCCTTTCAGTCGATGCACAGCTTGCATTTTTACTCCATTCTTCTCTATGGGAGAAAATGGTTTCCATTTTATTTATTATTTTCTATAACAGTCTTTCCTCCACGGATGCTCATTTCGAAGAGAACTTAATTACGCCACTAAATGGTCTATATTGACCAAGAATGGTCTTTGGACAGATTTCCAGTTTATGTTGACTTTGAAAGCATTAGGTGATTTGTCCCTCTCCTTCCAACATCCAAAGAGTCCACAGCCCTGGTCACAGGTCAGACGTCCTCTGAGTAAATATAAAGCTTAGCCTGTGTAAGGGCTTATCTCAAGCCTACCTTCTCCATCAAGATTTTCCTAACTATCCAGGCCGTTGAACTATTTCTTGAATTTCTATAGCATTGGTATGTGTGACACAAGTCATTATTTATGTAGTATTGTATTCTATAATTGTTTTAGATAATAGTCTTCATTCATTTATAAAGCATTATGGTCACCTACTGTGTGCTAGGAATTATGTTAGCAATAAGGAAAATAAGCAGTGTGGATTGCAGGCAACACTTAGAATATAATGTAGTAAATAACTTCAATTGATAAATATACCTAGTGCTTTGCAAATCCAGAAAGGCAGTACCTTACTCTTTGCCCATTCAGATTGTCATCTGTGGGTTTTGGCGACATAATCTTCCCAAGCTCCACCCCACACCTTGACGGCCACCCCTCAGAAGCTACCGTGAGCTTGCTGGACTCTGTGCACAGTGGCTGGAAGCTGGGCAAGCTTGCCTGCTGCTTCTCTCCCCAGCTTCTACCCAGAAGCAAAGGTAGCAGGCTGAGTCAGGGGCTGCTTCCTTCGAAGGCTTATGGCCCCCTGATGCTCTCATTGGCTGACAGGTTCTTTCTTCCCAGCTTCTTCCTTTCATGTTGCCACCTAAGGTGCAGCACGGTGTGAGGAGATGGCCAGGACTCGTGACAGGACTCCGCATGGGTGTCTAGCCCAGCCTTGCTAGCCTAGCCTTTGTGACCCAGCTCAGAACCACACTGCAATCCGCAGTGGTGTCTGGGTGCAAAGTCCAGCTAGCAACTTGCAGCACTTACTACCCGTTTGTATCCTCAGAAATCAATACACGAGGAAGGGTGGCTACAGCTTGCAGCAGACTTGAGTATTCTGTATGCCCCTTTCATAATTCTATCAGTATCTTCCCTAATTTCTAACATTGGCCATTTTCGGTAAAGGTTGAATCTTAAATTTCTTTTATAGTCACCTAAACAACAAACACAGAATGAGGCACATAATGGATGATCAATTGAAAAGATATTGCAACTTGATAGATGGAGAAATTCTCTCTGGATCAGATCATGTTTTGATTGAAGACGTGAAAAGGTGATATTTTTTAAAAGAAAGTTTTGTGAGAAGACACAGGTATAATATACTAATATATAGATAGAAATGTCTAAAACTACAAGGGGTTATAATTTAATATAAGCCAGTGTTTCTTATCCTTGTATATCCAAATCAGCCATGATGCTCTTTTTATTTTTTTTATTTTTTTATTTTTTTAAAGAGACAGGGTCTCACTCTTGCCCAGGCTGGTCTTGAACTCCTGAGCTCAAGTGATCCTCCTGCCTTGGCCTCCCAGAGTGCTAGGATTACAGGCATGAGCCACCACGCCCAGCTCTTCTTAAATGCTTGTGACCTAGACCTTCCTCTAGAGATTCTAATTCTGGAAGGGGGTTACAGCATCTGTGCTTTTCAAAGTACAGATTTTTCAGTACTTTTCAAAGTCTCCGTAGATGATTTTGATGCACAGCTAGGATTGCAAGCCATGGTCCCAAATTTAAAAGAAAAAGAAAGAAGGGGTGAGAGGGAGAGAGAAAGAAAGAAAGAGAGAGAGAGAGAGGAAGGAAGAAAGAAAGAGGAAGGAAGGATGATAGATCCAGGTACTAAACTAATGCACCTGAAATGAGCTTGGTCCTCACCTTTGTCAATTAAAAAAAGTTAAACTTTTACTTAGTACAAGTTTGCTCAAAATATTCAGAATTTTTGGGGAGAACTTTCATTAAAGACACAGTGAATGCTCAATAAACTTCTGCATTGCTGACTGACTGAATGAGTGAATGATTCTGCTTTGGATGAGGCTCACACTGGTTTTTGGGCTCCCCCATGTTCTCACTACTAGCAGATAGCAGCCCAGGACTCGAACCCAGATGAGCCCATTCTCGGTGCTCAAGCCTCTCACCCTGCCACACGCTTCACTCACCTCCAAACAACTGTCCGTTGTTCCAAAGGCTAAACCCATCCTTCAAGAATGCTACTGGTTCCTATAGAGTATTAAAAATAACATGTCACACAGCATTCAGAAACAATCCTCAAAAAATAATTAGCAAAAATACTTTGAGCAGCAGCAACACTGCATGAGTGGAAAGCCCTCCTAAGTAAAGACTTTGAGCAATATAGCGTTTATTTCTACATATAAATTCTGGTTTCTTAAAAGGCAGTCTTTGATTTTCTATCTCTAAGTTACACAGTGTTATCCTCCACTTAGAGATGGCCCAGTGAAGGGCATCTCTGCGCCAGGATTAGTTCACTGGTTCACTGGTTTCTGTTGGGCAATTATCTTGCTGGACAACTTTGGCTCAGATCATCCTACAAAGCAAAAAAAAAAAAAAAAAGGTAACTAAACTTTGATCCATAATTGGTGTCTCTGTTTTCACAAGCATGCGTTTTTAGATAAGATAACACTGCCTACCTAATTGCCTTTTGTAAACTGACCTGTAGCACCAAGAGGAATGGTGGTTTTAGAATACATTCTCACCATACACCTCTTTTTAAGCTACCATTGAGAAAACAACTGTAATATATCGTGTTCTTAAAAACAAGGCAGTGGAAGAGGGCTACCATTGTTGACCAATCTCACTTCAACAATCAGAGAGTTCACTAACTTTGGTCTTAAATAATCATTTTGTTTTACAACAGTATTTTTGCTGTTCAAATGGAAGGTAACACAGAATTCTGGTAAACAAAGAAGTGGATCAAATAAAAGTTTTTCCAGCGATATTGAGTAACTTTATTCAGAACAGCAGCTTTAGATAAAAGGAAAAAATGAGTACTGAACTTAAAAAAGGGGAAAAGATTTTCACAGAGATCATGGTTTCTGTACCGATATGACCCAAGTGGGAAAGAAAATAGATCTCCTTTAAACAGACGGCACGAAAGCAAAACTGGTTTGAGAGTCTGCACAGTTGAATCACCCTGCGTTCCCTCAAGCCTTCTTGTCCTCTGGCAACGTCTTCCCTGCAGCCCAGAGGAGCTGTGCAGAATTATGGTGGATAAGCCAGTGCCTCCTTCTGAACAGACCGGCAGACAGAAAGGGTTGTTTCCCCCTTGGAAATTTTTATTTCTTCCCTTTCAGAGCTATAAACTCTGCAGAATATCCCCCCGTTTTTTTGCATACCCTCAGTACACTGCATTCACGCCAACAACATTTGACAGATATTTTAGACGGGAGCACTTCAACACTCGTTGAGTCCCTACCTATGTCGGAGATGCTGTATGACTCCAGAGAAAATGGAAAGACAAATATTTGATTTCCTCCTCATCCCTCTCAAAAGATCTCAAGTTTTTATGTACCTTAATATTTCTAATACCCCAGAATGTATCTCTCGACTAAAATCGCTTATTTACTAAACAGCGAACTTCAAAGCTAAATTTTAGATGGAGGGAAAAATATGCTCTGTACTCACAAAGCACAGTTTTGGGACGGTTAACGGGGAGAAATCACATAGCTTAAATGTAGTGGTTGGTTTATAATTTGTAGCATGAGATTGTGTCTGTCATTTTGCACCATGGCAGGGCTTTCAGGGGGTGGCGTGGGAGGTGCAATAAAAGTCCCTTCCCTTGTTGCCCCTGAGTAGGTTCTGCAAGCGCCCTAATACCTAAAGGTGTCAGGACACTCTGTTCATTGCGTCAAGAAAAGAAATCTCGCCGCTACATGCACGATCGTGTGAATGAATATTCAGCACCTCCGACTCAGATTCGTGGCCAAGATCCAGACGCTGAAGTTTCAAGGGCCAAGTGCGCAGCCTCCTTCTCTCACTCTGCCTTCCTCCTTAGCAGTTTCAGGATTTGTTCGCACCTCCAGGAGAAGACGTGAAGAAGGAAGATGAAACATAAATTCATCAACTTTTTTCAAATCCATCCTCAGTCCTGCCGGTTCTCCGGTTCCGAGATGGGTTGTGGGAAAGCAGGGCAGGCCCAGGGGAACAGGTTTCTGCAGTGCCACCAGCAAACACGACGCAGGGCACATCCTCGGCTCGGGACAAGCTGTATCCTGTTCACACAAAAAGACAGCAGCCCAAGTAAATAACTGACTATGTCACTGCAAAAAAGAAAAATGCCTGGCTAAAATAGGAATCTAGTCATCCGAGGGTTTCAATCACCTAAGGGATGAACATCCTGGGAGATCCTGCAACCCCGTCTGTATATGGGTGAGGGCTGTAGAGAAACCGAGGAATGGGGTCTGTTGCCTCCTTCAGCAGGTAGTCTGAAACCAAGAGGCATGAAATTCTGTTTGTTTGTAATGACTTTCATATAGTCCACTGGCATCAATTTGTAGGCCTCTTAAGAGGCATTTACTGCATCAGGAGAAAAACAGCAAAAAGAGTATTTCTGATGCTGTATGGGGAGCAGCCGTGAGAAACTGCAAACACGCCCACACAGAGCTTTTGCTTACTGGTGATGGTTTAAGGAATGCAGGGTCCCTGAGCACAACTGTGAAGTATTAATAGATGAGGTTGCTATTGACACAGACCCACCTTGCTCTTGCATCTTCCTCTGCCCTGATGGTAGCATGGCCCCTACACTGCTTTGGACCACCTGCCAGGCTCCTGTCCCCAGCAGAACAGGAGAGGACAGCCCATCAGTGTGAGTGAGCTCCAGTCCATAGGTGATGAACTCAATCTCGTCCGCCGATTCCCACCACCCTGAGTAGAAAAGAACCAGCCTCTCGGCGTGGCCCCCAGCTGGCACCTCCACCCTCACCTTCTCCTGGCATAGGCCAATCAGTGAGCTAAGACTTGGGGTCTTGCTCAAATGACAATTTGGACCAATCATATTGGAAAATCTGGAATTGGGAAATAAGCAACTAGACCTGTCATTAGTGCACGTGGGAGATGACCAGTCATGATATGCATGAGAGAGAGAGAGAACTGGCGGGGAATCATGGCGGGACCACATAGCAACTATGATCCGGAGAGACGAGCTCCAGTGGCTGTTTTTCTAGTTCCCAGTTTCCAGGATTTCTGTCCCGTGCAACCCAGGAATTCATGACTAGTTTCCATTGCCTCAAGTCTTCTGGTCTTCAAGGGCCCTGCTCAGCCCTTCCAGATGAGTCTAAGAAGAAGAGGAGAAAACAGGAAGCTCCTTGAAGGGAGAGGAAGCCCCAGGGGGTGCTGAGTGGGTCTGCATCCCATGTGAGGCCTGAGGAGCTTCCATCACCTTCCTCGTTCCTCCCTAGGGTGACCCTGACTGACTGGCCACCAGGCAGCATGACTGTTCAAGGTTGCACCTCTAAGTGTTGGGGACGCAGACAAAGGTGCCCAGTGCTCCCGCATTCATCTGAGTGTCTAATCAACCAACCCACATCCCAGGGTTTCATCAGTCTAGGCTGGAATAACAAGCCACTTAGAAGTAAAATTCTGCCAGTGCAAGCAAGAGCAAGACTCCATCTCTATTAAAAATAAAAAGGAATTAGCCAGACAACTAAAAATAGAAAAAATTAGCCGGGCACGGTGGTGAGTGACTGTAGTCCCAGCTACCCAGGAGGCTGAGGCAGGAGGATCACTTGAGTCCAGGAGTTTGAGGTTGCTGTGAGCTAGGCTGATGCCACGGCACTCTAGCCCGGGCAACAGAGTGAGACTCTGTCTCAAAAAAAAAAAGAAGTGAAATTCTGGCATTCACTAATTCTCAGAGATTCACTGAGAGATAGGTGAAAATAATAAGAAGAAGATAATAGCATTAAAATAATGTTTCATGTCTCACAAAGCCCTTTTATTTAAATTGTCTTATTGGATCCTCTCCATAACCCTATATCCATCCAGTCACTGAGCTTTGCTAATTTTACATTCTGAACTCTTTTGGGTTCTATTTCCCTTTCTTCTTGTATTCTTCTTACCTTAAAAATAAAGTCCCACGAGGAGAGACTTGCAAAGTCACACTAAAAAAATTAGGACTTTATTCTTAAGGTAATAAAAAGCTACTGCAAATATTTGTGCAGGAAAGTAATGTGTTTGGATTTGTATTTTGAAAACGTCAGCTGGCTGAAGTGTGAATAATGGACCAATGGAGGAAAAGATTAGAGGCAGAGACATTGTTAGGGAGGCTGCTGTGATAGCCCAGCAGAGACGTGATGGTGGCTTGGACAGTGCAGGAGCACTGGGAATGAGAGGAGAAATTAAATAGTGCCCAAGTATCTGACTTCAGCAACTGGGGGAATGGGGTTTCCATGATAGAAGATAAAGGAGCTACTTCCAGAGATTATCTAGACCATGCAACCTCAACTATTTTTGGAAGAATAACTACTTTTAATTGGCACAAGCCTTTGAGAATACAAGAATAGGAGAAATAAGGGAGGAGATTTTTGATAATGAAGTGCAGTGACGCTCAGCTTCCCATTGCATGCAGAAAGGGGCATAACCAAGCCTGTGGCGCTGGCTTTAACATATACTGCTTGAATTGAATGTCTTTATCTAGAGTTGGTCTGAACTCCAGGATTAAATTTAGCAGAACTTTTATACCACTGTAAGAATTTAGAGAGCCTTATAAAAGGGTTAGGGCCATCTCTCACAGTCTTCTCTTTCATTTATTACCAAATGTGAGTCACATAATCAAATATTCTATGACAATCTAATGATTATGAATCTTCTATCTACAAAAGGTTCAAAGATGGGAGGCCAAG
>VBSM01002616.1:35187697-35217483 GCA_008086735.1 Cheirogaleus medius
CCTCAGCCTCCCAGAGTGCTAGGATTACAGGCGTGAGCCACCGCACCCAGCCTTCAACTCAATTTCCTTCAAACCACCTTGGCTGTGTGCATGGTAGATACCGTGTTGGCCATTGTGGCATGTCCCGGGCACTCTGCCTTCAGGAACATTTCTGTATGATGCCTTCTATCTAACCAATCATTAAGTCTTACAGATTTTATCTAATGTTTTTCCTCCTGCTCCTTTGTTCTACTGCCACCGTCTCTTTGTGTCTGAATCACAGCCACGGTAGCATAATGTCCCACCCCCCACTCCACACAACCCTTTTCCTGCCACCCAAAATATGACATCTTCTGTCATTTCTTGGCCCCAATATTGTTGGTATTCAATAAATACTTATTAAAGTTCTCCAGTCCCCACACAGATGTCTCTGAACAGCCTAAGAACTGTATCCAGAAGTAAAGAGAGAGGACTGTCCATGAAGTCAATGTTATTCATCCATGTGGAGTGAACATCAATATTCGCCTCATACCCCACTGGGTCATCCCTGCCGAGACAGCCTCAGAACACTGGCCTGGGTGGATGGCCCTGTGGATCATTCTGGCATATTTTTAACTTCTTTTCTTCCTCTTTCTATGGGTGCTTTATGTGCATAATAATGTCTTAGTGCCCTTCCCTCTAGTGTCTGTCTCAGTCACACATGTAACTTTACAAATACATCGCCCTTTGTTATTATTTTCATCCTCTTATGTCTTGAAATATTCAAAAAGCAATGTTAATGAGTGGCCATGCTTTTATTTTGAAGATTGCAATGCAACGGAACAGGTGGCATTTTCCTGCCTAGGGAGCGGGGAGGAACAGGGTGTTCGGCACCCAGGCTCTAGAACCAGTTCTACTTCAGAAAAACTCCCACTTCAACCTTGCTCAGGCGTGAGTTCATAAGTCACCATTAAGGACATGGAATACCATTTAAGTCTCTCCAGAGAGAGAGAGAGTTGCAGTTTGCTCAGATGTACAACTGCCGGTAAATATGCGTGTTCATATTTATCGAATGGAGGGAAAGTCTTTCATGCCTGCTGGCTCCCTGACTTGGTGGGGGAAGAAAGCAGGGAAGATTTTAAAGGGAAGCCTGCTCTACTCTTTTTAAAAGAGAAATGTGGTAAAGGAGGAGATAAAGACAGAAATCGCTGGAGCAGAACAAGCTGCCGTCCCCAGTGTCGCGAACCCTCTGCAAGTCCCGCCAGGCAGTTTCAGTCTTGCAGAGAGCTGCTTATTGTCCTTTTATACACTCTGATGCTTTTTCCAGTCTTTTTTGATAAGGTCTTTAATTGTAAGTAACATAAACATCATAGAGAGGAAAACATTGAAATAGAGAAGAGAAAAAAATCAACGAAATCTATCACTTTTACCTAATCACTATAAACACTTTCTAGGGTTTTCTTTTTTTCCTCTCTCATGTATATGGCATATGTCCCAATAATATTCTAGTTCCCAATGCATGTTTGTTGGACAACTGACTTAAATTGACTAATTAAAGGCAATAATCATACAGTTTGTGCTCTGATTTTTTCCACTTCAATTAGCATAGCCATTTTATTTTTCAATATAGGTAGTAGTCATTGCTTTCAGTATTCGTGGTTTTGAAAAGTCTGTTGAGTGACTATTTCACAATTTATTTAAGAATACCTCTATACTTGTAAAATATTAAATTTTTTTCTAACTTTTCTGGTATAGATAATGCTATGATGACAAGCTTTCTTTAGGTAGCTTATTCCACAGTTCAGGGGCCACTTTTTTTTGGATAGATGATAATACAGAGGTCAGGGGTCAGCAAACTTTTCCTATAAAGGGCCGAAAAGGAATTATTTTTGGCTTTGCAGGCCATACGGTTCCTGTCTCAGTTACTCTGCTCTACTGATATCTTATGAAAGCAGCCACAAATAATACATAAATGAATAGGCATGTCTATGTTCTAATAAAACTTGATATATGCGCAATGAAATTTGAATTTATTTAGTTTCCGATGTGTCATGAAAAGCGACTCTTTATTTTGTTTCAATCCTTTAAAAATGTCAAAACCACTCTTAGCTCACAGCTGTACAAAAAGAGGCAGCAGGGCAGAGGCCTGTAGTTTGCTGACCCTGCTTTCCGGTCTAGGGATTACTGGGTCAAAGGTTATGAGCGGTCTGTGGCTTTTGATACACAGTCAGTCAGTCCCTTGCTGGTGATTTGGATGGTTATCTTCAACCATAGTTCTTGGTTGTTAAGTTTCAGAGTGCAGGCATTTATATAGTGTTTTGATCACTAGATCACATAATTATTAAGGGAGTATACAAAAGAACTATCCTTGCAGTTCATTACCTCTGGCCAGTCACCGTATTCTTACCACTGACTTTGAGTGACGGTGCGGTACGAGAGGTCATCTGAAGCCAGAAAAGCCCTAGTTAAAAGCTGTCCAGAAGGGGCTCCCCAGGATTTCATCATCTAACCTTCACCTTTCCCAGCCAAACACATTTCATTCTAATTCTTCATGGAAGCCTGAGAACACCTGGCCAGCTGCCACCTTCCAACACAGAGACAATTATTAAGTTCATCCTGCCACATTTCTTTCTCTGTCCCAGGTTGATAATGATGAACAAGAACTATTTACTTTTGTGAATTGTGAAACTAAAGTATAAAAGTGCCTTTTCTCTGATTGGATGGTGACTCAGAGAAAAGGAAAACTAACTCCAAATTTCATGTTCCTTGCCTCTAGGGCTAACTGTCACCGTCATAAATTAATATTTGTTAAGCATCTGCTGGTCGCATGCCATTGTGTGAGGCACGACAGCAATTAGTCCCACTCATTACTGTATATTTTTAATATTTTTTTCCAATTTATTAAATTGTATCCTGGATGATGAAATTGCTTTAGGCCATAAGTATAAAATTGAAAATATTCAGTTAGGACATACAGAACAAAGCAGTGGCAGTTACAACATGATGCATTAAAATATCAGCTTTACAGTTACTATTCTCAAAATCTGGAAAGAGCAGATTTACCAGAAGTTCTGAAGGCCGGAGGACTTGGTCAGACCAGGAAGAGCAGTGAACTCCTTACAAAGAGGAAAAACTTTTCCCCAGCTCCCTATAGATGGAACTTGAGACCCAAGGTTCGCAGATGGCTTGTGTCACCTGCCAGAATTCTTCTCAATTATTTCTTAATTTTAAAGTATGAAAAAGGTACACCTCCTGTTCTTATTCCAACTAGAAGTTCAGGATTTTTCAAATAAAAATATTATTTCAAAAGTTCTTCTTTCTATCCCCCCACAATGCTCTCAGCATTTTTAATGGGATGTTTATATAAACTGGGCAATAAACTATGTACCAAGAAAACAGTTGTTTCTCTTAATGAGAATGTCCTAGAAGCTAAGGCCAATGTTATTCTGGGCTGAGAGTCATTAATGGTGGTATTCCACAGAGAGCAGGCTGGGGAGGAGGGCTGGGAGATTTGCTTGTCTTTAACTTTACAGATGAAAGAAGAAATCAAACATGGGCTTAAGTAATTGTGTGACTGGTTCTAATCATATGAAGTTGTTAATACTCCAGAAAAAAGAAGTAAGTTCAAAATAGTTTTGACCATGTTTTTTAATGGTCTTATAAAAACAAGATGAAATTTAATAGGTACAAATGTAAAATGATATAACTCGAAGGAAAAAAAAAAAGTCAACCAAGAATCCAAATGCAATGTAGGAAAGGACCGGCCAGGCCTCAATACAATAGAAAAGAATTTGAGCTCGTATTTGGCAATGAACTGAATAAATCAATAATAGAGTGTCACTGGAATATAAGCCAATATAAATTTAGGATATTTTGATGTTTGACATCGTGTCATAGGTTTAGATGTATAAAAGTCATTCTGTGTTAGACCCAAATAGCATGGTACTGAAACAGTGCCTAAGAATCACCTGGTGAGATTCTTTAAATAAAAGAAGACTCTAGCACCCAACACTGCAAATATGATATGGTAACTTCTTGGGAAGGATCCCAGGAATCTGCATTTTAAACAGGCTTGCACTGTGATTCATATGCAGATTGGTCTCTGAACCACACTTTGAGAAACAATGCTTTTTAGTCACTCTGTCTGAAGTTGGTAACTACCAGTGGGGTGTGATGCTGCTATAACTTCTATTAATAATCAAGTGACCTGCTAACTCAGCTTTGTAGAGACCTGAGAATTAAGATTAACTACACTAATGTGCAGACCAAAATATAACTCTTTATTTAAAAAAAACTATGCAGATGTTATACATTATGATTTAAATGTTTCTCTGTCCTTTAAGCTTCTCAAGACCAGGTACTGCTTATGTTCATCCTGGTAGCCTTAGTGCTCAGCACAGTGGAATTCAATAATATTTTTTATTGTTGGATATTAGGCACGATGTTATTGATTTATTAGTATAAAATATATGAAATATAACATATCAATATTTTAAAATATACAAACCTCTGGATAACAGAGGTTCCCATTTATATTTAAGCTTCATCACTAGGAATGGTGCTATGATTTGAATGTTATTGTCCCCTCCAAAATTCATGTTGAAATGTAATCCCCTCCAAAATTCAGATATTGTCAATGTGAGAGTATTAAGAGGTGGGGCCTTTAAGAGGTAATTAGGCCATGAGGGCTGTTCCCTCATTAACGGGATTAGACCCTTTTAAAAGAGGCTTCTGGAAATATTTGACCAGCTTGCTGGCTTGCTCTTCCATTCTCACTTGCCCTGCTGCCTTCTGCCAGGTAAGGATGCAGCAAGAAGACCCTTACCAGATACTAGCACCTTGATCTTGGACTTCCCAGCCTCCAAAACTGTGAGAAATAAATTTCTGTTCTTTATAAAAGTGCCCAGTCTCAGGTATTGTTTTATAGCAGCACGAACAGACTAAGACAAATGGAAAACGTTTTCTCACTTATTCTTGTGCTAGACATTCACCCAATTCTACCTGTTCTGATTTTGAGGGCTTCAGAGATGTTTCAGATTACCTTAACAATTGGTTACAATTTATCGTAGAGAAGGTATTCATTACCTTCTTAGGAACGCCCTGTGTCTTATTCCCCACGCTACATTTAACTTGGAGTACATTCAGATCTAAACCTTCCTTCCCTCAAGAAGAGGCTGATTTCAATTTCTTCATGCTGTGATGCTGTGGCCCCATTTGCATGCAAAGTTTGAGGTCCCAGGCCTCGCACTTTCTTGTTCTCCTGGTTAATAGACATATGCACACAGGCGTGCACACACACACATATCCGGAAGCATGCAGTGTTTGATTCTGCCTAATCCCCTTCTTCTAATCTCTCTTGTCAACTCTAGTTAAACATCGTCCTACCAATTTATCAACTTCATTTGGGTGTTATTCTGTGTGTGTGTGTGTGTGTGTGTTTTCAGGCAACATATTTACCATCCCCAGCCTTCAGATCATTTTTAAGTTGTAGCTTATTGGGATTTCTCCTTCTGTCATGAACACTTTACTAATTTAACCAAACAAAACTCTAATCCAACTTATATTGTAGTTTCCTCAAAAGGCAATCCTTCCCTAACAGTTTAAATTTGAGCATTAGTGAATTATCTCATTCACTAAATTGTTGTGGTACCCATTTGTGTGCCACCTGTTGAGAATTATTTGCTAAAGTAACATGCTTTTAAATAAAACTCATGTCCCCTGGAGAAAGAAAGAATGATGTTGGGGCAGTTTCATCTATAGACCAGAAGGCTGGGGTTACTTTTACTTTCTTCAGCTACATGAAGGGCTTTTAGGGAAAAGATCTCCAGTTACCAGTTATCTATGTCTAGAAAGAATAAAGAAGAAATTCAAGGCTTAGGTTAAAGCAAGATAGCCACAAATTTAACAGCAGGTGGAACTTGTGCTACAACAGTCTACTAAGGATGAGAACAGCAAACAGGCCAGAAAGTGTGGACTTCCACTGGCCTAAAAGCAAGACCTGGCTGAAGGACTCTCTTGAAGCTCTGCTGAGTTGGATATATTATAAAAAGAAAAAAAGCACACTGCATAGGTGAATGTGGTAATGATTTTTCTCAAGTTAAAACAAAAAAGAGAAGCTTTCGGTTTATTTGCATGCAAGATGATCAAATGAGATAGCAACAGGTACCCAAAGAACAAATGAGGAGGTGACCAAATGGACCGATCAGTATGATATGTTACACAGACGAATAATAGAGGTTCAGATAATAGAATATGCACTAAAAACATTCATTTCTTCACTCATTCACTCAACAACATGGACTGGGTGTCCACGACATGCCAGATACTATTCTAGGCACTTGAACAAAACAGAGACCCCTGTCCTTGTGTAGTTTACACTTAATTAGAGGGATGCTAACAATAAATAATCAATGTAATAAATAGTTAAATCATAAAGTCTGTTAAGAAATGGTAAGTGATAAGAAAGAAAGAAAAAAGTAGAGCTGATTAAGGGGTATCAGGCATGTGGGGGTGGGTGCTAAGTGGCAGAATTAGAGTGGTCAGGGCAGGCCTCGCTGAGGACAAAGATTTGAGCAAAGATTTGAAGGAGAGATGGAGTAAGCCTGGAGTCTGCCAGCGGGAAGACTGCTCCAGACAGAGAGCAGAACTGACGCCAGAACCCCAGGGCACAAGGCACCTGGTGAGTTCAAGGAACAGCAAAGAGCCACATGGCTGGAATGGAATGAGGGGAGACAGAAAAGGAGGTTGGAGGTAGAGAGGTGGAAACGGATCATGAAAGGCCACGAAGACCTCACTTAATACTTCGAATTTTGCTGTCAGTGAAATGGGAGCCCTATGAGCTTTAAGTAGAGGAGTGACAGATTATGACTTTGATTTTACAATGCTCGCTCACACTGCTGTGTTAGGAATAGGCCGAGAAGAGGAAGAAGCCTTTGTGAGTCTCTTGCAATAAGACAAGAGATAATAGTGGCTCTGACTACATGGTAGCAGCAGAGGGAATGATAAAGGGGACTAGGGTGGTAGCAGGTCATGAATAGGGAAGAAAAATGGTTCAGGAGCTACCATAGACAAGTTGTATCTACAAAGGAAAAAATCACACATTCCCTTTTTCATCAAGGAAACAAAATAAACCACTATATGTCAATATCGTTCACATGGCATATTGCTGCTTGCATAATTTCTCAACGTGACTGGCAGCATTTGATGTAAAGATGAGTTTGTTCTGGCAGTTGTTATAAAATAGTGATTTCTCTTGCAACCTAACACACTGATGTTATTTGTGTATGGTGATTACTTGGGCTTATAAAAATTGCAAATTGACTTTAAGAATAAATTGGAAGCTAATTTAAAAGTAAAAGACCCTTTGGGTGGGGGCAGGGGTAAATGAGGAATACAAAATAAGTGTCCATGTGTACACAAGGGAATTTTTCTGTTTTCTTCATCTTGATCAAATACTGAATATCATAGACTGTTTGGGACATGCTATGCTATTGGGTTCTCTCTTTCAGAATGGAATCCTACCTATCTGCTGTAGCCTGGACCAAACACTGCAGTGCCTGCTCCCTCCCTCCTAGGGCAGAGCTGGTTCCAGCTTCCTACCCCTTCTGGACGCCCCCAGGCCTCTGTGCTGAGATTTCTCAATCTTGCCCCCAGTGCCCTCTGTAGGTTCACCCAGATCTGCAGAATCATCAACCAGTGCTCATTAGGGGACAGATGTCACAGCTGATCCCCTTCGTGACCCAGACCCTTCCAGAGGAGATCCCTTCTCTAACAAGGGATCCTCAGCAAGCGCCAGCCATTCAATTACCCAGTCAAGGAACAGATGCTGGGCCCCACACAGGGAGCACTTGTTGCTGCTGAAAGGCTAGAAATGGGTTTTTGCATTCAGCCAACACCTGCCTCTTTGTAGGTCCTGCCTCCATTTGGGACTCTGTCCTCTGAAGAGGAATACTTGAGGACCATGTCATTCCTGCATCCACATATCAGTTCTTTCTGTGTTTGAAAGATAACCATCCTCATGAATGGGTGCAGAATGGATCCTACTTCTTGAAATGTGAGCCACCCTGGACCAGCTTCTGTAATCATCCAGAAAGACAGAGCCAGTGATGGCTCAATTGGGCATTGGCCCCTGCTCTGCTCTATCTGCCCCATGGGACCCAGACCTTAGTGCACACAATCCATCTTTCCAGCCGCCTGGGACAGTATGGGCTCGCCTGCTGGTCCTCTGGTGGCCAGTCTAGCCTGGCCATGTTGCCTGGCTTCTGCCCTGCCTATCCCAGGTTACTCATTTTTACCACCCACTGTTTCTAGGGCATTAACAAAACTCCTGCCTGAGGGACTAAATTAATTCATCAGATGGAGAGTTAGCCTTGGGGCCTCTCTACTGCTGAGAAGACCCCTTCCCCAGCCCAGGGCACGTCCCACTAGGGACAGACCTCTCAGCACCATGACCCTTTATCAATCTGTCTGTCCTGGCCCATGGCTGGTTCTGCACTCCAGCCAGCTTCTCCTCCCTTCCCCATCTAGTCTGGCCAAGGCCCAGTGGAGCCAGGCGCTAGCCCTGGGGCACAGGTGCCTTTCCTGACCCTGGAGCCAGTCACATGGCTGCTGGGCCCATGAGGAGTCTAAATTAAAGGCAATAGAGTAAAGAGAATGTGGCCCAACCTAGTTCCCAGTTGGCTGTCTTGCTCTTGTCAGTTGAAATGGATGGTATCCCGACCCCAGAGATCTTCCCCTGTGCCCAGAGACTGACCACACAATGGACTATGTTGGCAAGACCAGGTAGTCAATGTCACGCTCATGGTATGAGGCCAACCTTGCAACAGCATTCAACTGAAACTCACAACACCTGGCTTTAAAGGAGCAGTGGGCCAACCGGAGAATTCTAGACATAAAAGATGAAAGGGGTCCTGGGGTCCCTGTCCCTGTGAGGGCAGTCGTGTGTCTGGGGTGCCTCAGCACTGTGTGTGCTGCAACCCTCCAGCCAGCCTGTCCCAGCCAGGACCTCACCTGCCTCTTCTGGTTATGAAAAGAAACACTGTAGACGTTCAGAGCCAACCTGCTTACTCAGAGGGACTTCCTGCAGACCTTGTGATGCAGCCTGAAAGCCCCTGTCACTCAGAGCCTGAAGGTGCCATGACCAAGCAGCTAAACCTTCTTGATCTTGAGCAGGTATCAGATGTGTCCATGAAGGGTACAAGTCTGTCAACAGAACCTGGGGAGGGTAGGTTCCTACACAGGCATGTCATGGCGGGGAGAAGGCCCACAGTGAGCAAGGATTTACAAATACAGAGGAAGTGAAAAAGAAAGGAGAGGAAGGAAAGGAGGAAGGGAGGAAGAAAGAAATGAAGAAAGGAGAGAGAGAAAAGAAAGGAAGGAAGGAGAGAGAGGTGGGGAAGAGTTGAATGATGCATAAGGGTTAGCTTTTAAGAGTCTAGAGATCTTTTCTCACATCAAGCTTACTAATCAATATCCTACGTGTGTCTCTTGTAATATTAAAATGAACGTGTTTTCTGCCTTCTAAAACAAAACCCCTTCTCCATTTCTAGTTGCCTTGGATTTGGGATTGTGTGCAAAGAAGAAACACAAAGTAACTGCTCCCTTAAGATGACTTTAGCACAGATAAGAAGATAGATAATGTGAGTTTTGTGGGGTTTTTCTTATAAAAATACTTTGAATCCTGAATCAAATATGTTAAAAGGAGAAATGAACACATCACCCATCTGGACCCAATAAATAGCTGATTTCTTCATAAAGAGCCCAGACAGTGGTCAAGGCATTGATTTTTGTCCCATGGTTTAGGGTTGCCATGCTGCCACTGAACCACTTACATCTTATCACTAATTGGGACATACTTATTTTTTCTCAGGGGAATGAAGCAGGGGTATGGAATGAAGCAGGGGTATAGAATGTAGCCATGAAGTGTCTAGAGACGTTCTACAGTGATTTCGAAATCACCTTGACCATGATTTCTAGTGTCTTCTATTCCTCCTTGTGTAGAAATCTGGATGTGCGTGGGCATTCTCCCAGATTTCCTTAAAAGAAGCCAAATTAGTTATCTGCACAGCTTGGGAGTATCAGCACGGCATTGATAATTGTGAGTAGAGTATATCCAAAGTGAATTTTTGTGGGCCCAAAGATGAATGGATCCTATTCTGAATGGGCCAAAGTTAATTCATTCCATTTTACCCAGAAATACTTACATGAGAAGCAAATACTCCAGGGTCTGGGAGTGAGAATGTATTTCCTAGCAGTCAGTTTACTTTATGAATGATACTGTGTTGGCCATCAAAGAATTGACTTCCACCTGATCATTGTATCCCGGGCAGTTGCAAACAAAAGAACTTGCAGTAAAATCTGCAATCACTTTGTGAAGTCAGCAGCCACCGGTGTTAATTATTAGCCAATACAAGGTTAAGGTTCTATATGAATCTGCACCCAGAAAACACTATGACAGCCAAACACAGCACTAACAGGACAGAGCTGAATGCCATTCACCTGGAGAGTAGAGTCATTTTATTAAAAGTGAAAAAAATGTCTTAAAAGATCTATCTGTATAGGACAAGGCAAAGAGCCCTGCTCAGAAATAGTTCCCCCATTGTCTGATACCTTAAATTTACCATTATAGAGACATTTCTTTAAGTGAAAATGGGATGGTATTAAGCATACTAGATTTAGAGTCAGACACCTGGATGCTAAAACACAGGGACCACAGGCAAGTCCTCAAAAACTCTAAGGGCCAGTTTGCTCGTATGCAAAGCGGTGATGATAAAACTTACCCTGCAGGCTTCGCGGGGTTGTTTTTCATCCCCAGCTATGTCTCTCTGCAACCTGCATACTAACCGTACTTCCTGCCAACCACCTTTATAGAGTGTGTCTTCCTGAGCGCCCCCTCTCCGTGTTTGTCCCTTTGTAAAATGATTGTTTTCTACGAAACCCGTGTTACAGCCAGCAGCGTGCCAACTGCCTGGAATCTTCCTTGTCGCAGCTTGGGGATTGCTCCCACTCACTCATTTCCTCAGCACTGAACATTCCATGTGATGATCAATGGAAGAGTCTCTGTTGGTCTTTCTGAGCCACTCGGCTGCTTTGTTTTTGACTCAGAGCCTCGGTGAGGGACCTCTTTGGCCAAAAGGAAAAACAGGTGGTGTGAGCCTAATTATCACTCTGCGGTCCTCCCTTTCTCATTTCCCTTTTTTGTCTTTCTAGTCATGCTTTATTTGCATGTTTTACCCCACCATTCGAAGGAGATGCCATTTCTGCTCTCTCACACCCTGCCTTAGCACTTCCTTTCCCAAGGCAGCTGTTCGAATGGAAATACTGTGGGCTTTCTAATGCTGCAGGCAGCGGTTCTAATCCTGGCTCTGGTATTTATGAGCTATGTGATTAACGGTGACTTCTCTGAACTTGTGTCTCCTCATCTGGGTAAACGGAAGTCATATCTACTTCACGGGCTTCTTGTATGATTAAAGGAGATTATATATGTGCGTCTGAATCACACAAGGTGACCGGCAAATATTAATTTCCTTACTCCTTTAGAGATGCTTTCTTCCTTTTATTTTTTTGTATGTCATATTTTCACTAAGATTCTTTAACATCAAAGTTCTTTGCACCTTTTCTTCCCAGTCTTCTCCCTATCTTCATCATATTCTCTTGGTCATCTGAGCACTTTCACTGAATAGTTGAGCACAGGAGCTTTTGTCTGAGAGAGACTAGGTGCAGAACTCCGACCTTCTACCTCCCAGCTCTATGGCCACAAACAGGCCACTGACCCGCCCTGTTAAATGGGGCTAATAATAGGTAGGGCTCAGCTCACAGGGTCTTGCGACAATCAGCGCGATGGTATATGTGAAGATCTTGGCACAGAGGGCTTCGTGTGCAGGAAGTGGTCACGAATGTTAGCCCTAGTTCTCGTCCCCCTGATTCATTATTAAATCTTGTTCTTCCTTCACATTCATCATGAATGATTTGCCTTCATGTTCTTCTAGCTTCAAATTTCCTCTTTCAGATGAACTCTTCCTCTTTCTGCCAAATTACTCTCTCGCCTACACACATATTACAAAACCATTCAAGGGTCATCAGTCTATTACTGATGTGCCAGAGGACACTTTCTTAAATGTTGATATGTTTATTCCTTATGAGGTCTTAAGGTTGTGTGCTGTAAACACTTGAGGATAAAGATAGGATCGTTTCTATATCACTGAAGGTTTGATGCTCTCTCCTTTTTTCCCTCTGCCCGTGACGCAATACCATCCCCTTCTGTTTTCAGATACATACTCCCATCCCTGCGATCTGTGGCCCTCCCTTCTGTGTTGGTAACTGTTTCTTCTTGAATTTTCACCCTCTCATCTACTAATTCATTCACCTTTCTTTGATCAGTCTGGCCCACTAACTTTAACTCACGATTCACTAATATTTGATCTACCCAATATAAGAAGAAACAGATTTTGCCCAATGGCCTTGCTGTATACCACAGATACACTATTCATGAGTTTAAAACCAGCCAACTGCCAAGTTTGATGCTCAAAGAACAGAGTTCTGATTTTTTTTCTCTAAAAAGTAGATATTCAGCGAAGAATAGAGATTTGCCAGTAGTTTGGTAGAGATCTAGATATCACTTCCAATACATTTTCCCCTCTACAAAAACTGATCTCTTCCTGGGTTCCATAGATTGTTTTTTCTGCTATTACACTGTCACATGCAACTTCCTCACTACACACTGCCATCACTGTGCCCCAACCTCTGGGCCCAAACCCCACTCCTTCCTAACACAGTTCTGGCCCAGGATCGGCTGTGGCCCTTTGTCATTGCACCCAAGCCTACTCTGCTCTAGACATGCCCTACCCTGCCCTGCTTGCTGAGCTTATGCAAACAGAAAACACTCCCCAGGATCCATAGCACCAGCTTCCAATAATTGAATGCATAGTAGGTACTGCGTTCTCGGCTACAATGTTTTCATACTTTATCTCAGTTAATCCTCGTTGGTACCATTTTGATTCCCATTTTACAAATTAGAAAACTCAGAGAGGTTAAGCAACTTCCTCAAGATCATCTAACCAGCCACTCCCCAAGGTCTCTTAACTAGTGCTAGGAGCTGAAGCCACGCATGGGTATGATTCCAAAGCCCGCCTCTTCTCTGCTCTGTGTCTCCTCAGGAGGAGCCATGAAAGAGGTAGGGAGGCTCCCCTGGAACCCCACAGAGCTTCGCCACAGCCCTGCTTTCTCAGATCTCAGGTGCTACACTCCCATTTGCTACTGCTCTGAACACGGAAATCCCGTCTTTCATCTGTAGGTTATTATTCAGGGCGAGGCCCTCTGCTAGGTACTCAATATGCAATGGCGACACACACGGTCTGTCCTCAAGACTCTCGCCGCAGAGCGAAGACGCTTGGTGTGCCAGCTCAAGGGAAGGTGAGTCACAGAGCATCTTCCTGAACTCCATCCTCTTTTGACATATCAGGGATCTAAATGAAACATGAAAAATATGGAACTGGGCCTTTCATATCACCTTCTTAACTACTCAGGTCTACTAATAGGAGAACTCAAGATAAGGTTTTTGCCATAGTTTTTTGTATGCATGTGCTCTAAGCATAAGCACCAGAAAAGCAAAGACTGGAAGCCTTCCGGAGGCTTTCCATATTCTTCCACGAAAGGTACCCATTACTTTGCCCCATTACTGAGGACAGCAAAGGTATTATTCTGAGACATTGGACTCGCCTGCTTTAGGCTGCTTGAGAAATCCAAGCTCACAGGTCTTCTACCTCTGGGCTTACTCGTCCTTGTGACTTTGACTTCACTATTGGAGCTAAGAGTAGCCACAGTATTCCTGACGATTGAGACCACTGGGGCATCCACTACTGGGTACTCAAGAAGGACTGGGACCTGGAATTTATGGAGGCCCTTGCTGACATGTAGCAGGCATCCAGAAATTCTGCTGCCTACATATAAGGCTGTGCATTTATAATTATAGTGATCGCAAGCCTCTTTAATAACATTTTCTAACAATAAACCAAGGTATCATGGTATCACCACTAGTTCTTGTGTTTATTCATTTATGCACACATTCATTCAAAAGATACTGAAGTACTTGGCGTGTAGCACTATTCTAGGTGCTAGAACACGGCAGTGCATGAGTTATTCAAGGTCACTGCTCTTGTGGAGTGCAGACAAACAAGCAAACAAATAGATAAAATGCTTTTAGATAGTAATCAGTATTTTGAAGACTTCTATAATAGTGATGACAATAATAATACTTCAATAATAATGATGAGGATAATATTAGCAGCTAAGCTTACATAGAGCTTAATATGATGCAGGCAGGGTATAGGAACTCATTTGATCCTCACCGCCCTATGAGGAAGGTACTATAGGTACTTCCATTTAAGAAATGAGAAAACTTGGCGGTGCCCATCTCATATCTGCTGGGAACAAAGCAGCCCTTCCTTTAACCCGGGTTGGCTTTTGGTCTGTGCCCACGCCTGGTTCATGCCTTGGACATAAGGAGGAAAAAAAAAAAGAAATGAGACAACTGAGGCATAATGGGGCTCAGTAATTTGTCTGAGTTTGTGGGAATAAGAGCAAGTGAGAGAGAATGGTACTATGGGGAGTGGGGGCTACTTCAGATAAAATAGTCAGGGAAAACTTCTCTTAGGAGATTAAAAGGAGCCAGCCCTGGAACGATGCGGGGAAAGCACATTCCTGGCAGAGGGAACAAGTGCCAAGGCCTTGGGTAGCTACACGGTAGGTGTGTTTTGGGAAAAGAAAGGAGGCCAGCAGGGCTAGGGTGTAGCGCCGAGCAGGCCATGGGCAAGATGAAGTTGCGAGGGAGGCCGTAGCCAGATGATGTAGGGCCTTAGTGGGCATGGCAAGAGAAAAAATCCAGTTGCTTTGTTTTGTTTTCATTTTCTACCATGCAGGGGTACATGAGGAAGATTAGATATACAGACAAAATTTAAAAATACATTTATTATTTCACATCTAGTGTAGTGTGTTAGTCAATTTTGTAGCCCTGTTAAAAGAAACGTGCGCTGGACCTTCTTGAACCACAGGGACCCTTTAAGCACACTCACTGAGGGCTGGGTCTTGTCGCACCTGGTAAGTTAGATCCCCTGCCTGGGCTAAAACGCGAGCTCCACGGGGCAGGAGCTTTGTCTGTTCACTGATGTATCCTAAGAACTTTGAACAGTGCCTGACACGCACTAAGTATTTAGCGCTGAGTGAATAAAATGGGTTTTTTCACTGCAATGAAAACTTTATATGAAACAGTACCTCGGAAAAGGAGCTTAGAAACCCAACTGAGGATTTTAGGAGGCAGTTGTGCCTAGTAACAGCTAGAGAAAAATAAACACAGTGTATGTGACTATTTTTTTTTTCACAGTTGAGAAGAGATCTAAATAGGAAATAATGCCAGTCCTAATCTAAATATCCTGGGATGAGCTATATCTGCCTTCACTGTCTCTTCCTGCTCTCTCTAGCCTCTCCAAAAGGGTTTAGTAATGTTTGATGATTTTGCTTGGGTATTTTAACAAAAGCTGATCTCATGCTGGCATTATAGCATGATTGCTTTTCCAAAAAACCTGTTCAAAAGACTAACAGGGCTCTTAAGAATTCTCTGACAGCAAGAACAGTCATGGAAATTTTTAAAAGACATACTTGCCCCTTTTTCCCTAAGACCCTCCTGAAAACCCCCACCAACATTTGCCATTCCAGTGCCTGAAAAGCAATGCAGAAGAATTTCTCTCTCTTAAAAAATTCTGGAAACAATTGTTACAGCAAGTCATTTCCCAACCACTGCTCACACTGGTCACTGAATAGCATTCTTGAGTTGTTCAGTGAGCCGAGCCAAACAAGTGACTTCAGACTTCAAAATCCCAGGAGTGATTCTGGCCTGGCTCTCACTTTCCCAGAGGCAAAATTATCCTCATGCAGAATATATCACAAATCCCAGTGACAACTGTCCCTTTCCAGGTTTAAAAAGGGTCTAAAAAATCAAAAGCTTTATTCCTCCTTCCAAAATCCACTAGCACTCAAAGCATTTGGCCTTATGCTGGCTTATTATAAAGTATTCTTGGTTGTGGGGTCTCAAGGGTCTTGAGACCTTGATTATTGATAACACATGATTTAATAAGCAAATAGATTATAATCATGCAAATGACTCCCCAAATTAAAAATGTGCAAGGATTTGCACAAAACAAATTAAAAATATGGCTTTACATTTGATTTCCTTTTTAAAAGCACACTTTGCAAACAAGTTCTTTTTGAAGGATATTTAAATTGTGTATATAGGACAAAGAAACAATGTATTCATTCCCTAGAAAATAAAATCATTAGCTTAAATGAAAAAAAAATAATTAAACCAGTTTTATAGCATCAGTATGTAAAACTACAACTGAGTAAGAGACTAAAATGTGAGGGTGCCGTATTTGGGAGAGTGTCACATAGACCCTGGCAAAAGCTTTTACTGAAATATCCTGCTCAGTGTCAAAATATTCATCTGCGTGACGTGGCTACCAGCTTTGTGTGAAGTGTACCGAGTGTGAGCTGGGTAGGCAAAACAAAGCACCTCGAGCTGCCCCGGAGTCAAACCCATTTCTGCTCTCTCCAAAGTGCTTCCTCTCTTGCGGCTAATGTGAGCGTGGCCTTGAGCCCTTCCTGACACAATCAAGAAGGAGCTATAAACCATGGGCGCCC
This sequence comes from Cheirogaleus medius, assembly GCA_008086735.1. Lineage (NCBI taxonomy): Eukaryota > Metazoa > Chordata > Mammalia > Primates > Cheirogaleidae > Cheirogaleus > Cheirogaleus medius. The sequence goes on from VBSM01002616.1 coordinate 35,204,345, forward strand.
GAGGTTAGGATGGTGTTCAGTCGGCCAGAATCGTCTTCAAGTTGGAGACAGTACTCCATATAGCATAGTTATGTGCCCATGTTTCTTCCTACATTTCAGAAGATGTGCAGAAGTACTGACCTTGAGAATATATATATATGTATGTATATATACATATATATATACACACACACACAGGTACAGAGGGATTTACATTCTAGAACCTTTTCTTTAAAAGTTCAGGTGCAGTACGTATGGATGTATGTGCACGCATGTGTGCTAATCTACATATATTAACTATGTAATAAAAGGTATAGTAATTGAAAAATGGGTTGTCCCCTTATTTGACTAATAAAGACTATGACATATGCTCCACATAGAATAATATTTCCAAAGTGTTATTATTGTCATCGCTGCTGACAGGCAACATGTATTGAGTACAAATTATGTGCCAGACACGTGCTCAATTCTTACGAAAATCTTAGCAACTAGATATGATTATTGATAAGAGAAAGATTAGGAAAAAGAGGCTCAGAGAGGTAAAGTAATTTGCCCAAAGGCACAGCTAGCAAAAGGGGAAGGTAGATTTCAAGTCTGGAGTTTGGCTGCTCTGAAGCCTATTTTTGACACGAAAATAAACTGAGTTAAATACCGAAATCATTAGGGACAAAATTTGATCTTTCTTTGATAATTTTTAAATTTTTTAAATTTATTTTTTTATTTTTGAGACAGGGTCTTGCTCTGTTGCCTGGCTTACAGTGCAGTGGCACATCACAGCTCACTGCAACCTCCAACTCTTGGGTTCCAAAGATCCTCCTGCCTCAGCCTCCTGAGTAGCTGGGACTACAGGCATGTGCTGCCACACCTGGCTAAATTTTAAATTTTTTGTAAAGACAAGGTCTTGCTATGTTGCTCAGGCTGGTTGACAATTTTTAAAATAATTCTTGCTCTCGCAGTACCACTGAATCACTTTTTATGCTCACCTGGTAGATGTATAAAAATATAAGGTATTAAGATTTCTAATCATGAGAATTAAGAATAAGTAAAGTTTTATTGAATGTTTACAAATGCAGCAACACAAGCAAGTAGACATAGTACTTTTGAGGTGGAATGTATGAACTACGTCACATTTATAGCCAATTTAAAAATAGTTTTACACACCAAGTAAAGGGGGCAATCCCTGAATTTATCAATTTATAGTAAGTGCTTCTCCATATCAAATAAATGTTCCAGAAGAAAAATCTACCATTACTTAAAAATCCAAGGTGGCTTGAAGTTTTTTTAAATTGAAAACCTTGAACAGGAGTTATGCATGATGGGGAACAAAGAGAATTTTGGATTAAAAAAAAAATGTAGGCATTTGCGTGGGGCACTAGCAAGTCTGTGTGATAACACAGATGAGAAAGGTAATTGCACTAGATTCGCCTGTAATGATCGGGTAGACGTAGCATTGGGTCTGCTGTGATTCCTGTAAAGTCTTCAATTATTTTCCAGACTTTGCTGAATGGAAATGTCACCTAGAAGCACAACTGGGAGATGCTCAGAATGACGAAGTCAGCTTTTTTAAAAGGGAAAATGCACCAGGTCTTTTGAGTTCATGTTTTCGCCTGATGTAGACACAGTGTTGGAAGATTATGCTTGAAACGAGGTGAAACTGAGCAAAATATTACAGAATGCAAGATGCTCAAATCACAAAACCTTAAGTAGAGGAATTACATCCTTCTGCAAACCCTGAATTTTTCACTTACATTCACTCTGTAAGGCAGCACATCATGTGGGCCCATTCTTTATCATCCCTCAAGCCTGCCTTGTTCATCGTTATCTCAAAAAGTCAGTTCTAAGGCATTCAACAGGATTATTCACTGTCTAGGTTTTATTCAAATCGATTTAGGGTGTCCGTCCCATCAGTGCTCAGAACAAAAATACAAACTATGTAGCATCTTACTTTATTTGCTCCACAGTAGCATGACCCTAGGCCAAGCTGCCTAATTAGAATCTGGGGAAGAAGCTGCTCACTCCGAAATAGCCTCCAGGAAAGGCTGAGATACACACAGCCGCGGAGATAGCCTGGCACTCGGCCAGTGATAAGAGAAGTGGCAGGAGCAGAGGACAGCACCAGGCCTGATCAGAGAGGCCTTTAAGAAGTGCACCGTGTCCACTCAGGGGCTGCTACCCACGGGTGAGATCTTTGAGTCCCTCCCTTGACAGAAATTCACATAATAGAATTCCAAACCATAGAATAAATTTACCAATTGCCTTAAAATCCCTCGGCCATGTCTATTTCATGAAGTATGAAGATTTCACTTCATTAAATAAATATCGAGATGCATTCTAAAATTCCAAAAAAGTTGTCTTAAATACAGTGTTTCTAAAAAAAAAAAAAAAATCATTCTATTCATGCAAAGACAGAGGTATGAACATACACCTACCCCACCCCAGGTATGTTTTGAGAGCCTTGTGGTAGCCCCCAAACTACACCAACCTCGCCACCTACCCACAGGGCCTATGGCTCTGCAAAAATTCCTCTGTTCACAGAAAGGGACGGATCATTTAAAAGCAACACTTGCTCCCTTAAAAGTCTTCCGCCGTCGGGCTCGCAGAGGAAGAGTAGGGAGCCAAAAGAAGTCCTGCATCTTTTATAGTTGCTTCTGCTCACACAGAAACTTATAATGTTGCATTAAGTAGTACCTGAATCGTCCCTATATGCCCTTTCCTCATGTGTAAACATCATTGTGCTTTTATTTTTTCAGATCCTAGCTTCATTGCATACTGCTTTATTGTATAAGTTACAGAATGTCTTGACAGAGCTAAGGCTCAGATATGGATATTTCCAGAAAGTGGAATCAAGCAAGACTCCTTCCTCCACCTACTCACTTGTATGTACTCATTTCCTTACATGTTAAAAAGCATCCTGGGAAGCAGAGCCGAACCCTACCGGCCCAAAATCTTTGCTCAGGTACCTGAATCCCTGCTATCGGTCATGTTTTAAAACCTGTGGGATAAACTTTCATGATACATTGAAGTTTTATTCTTATATATTATTTAGATCTGAGTGTTTGTGAATGAAAAATATGCATTATAAGTACATATTTTTTAGGTTGAATCAAGCAAGTCTTAAAAGTTTAAAGCTTATTGACCTTATTGTTGGTAAACTAAAGAGAAATCATGACTTTCCATACCTCACTTTGACACGTATCATGCCTTCTCTTAAAACATCCCTTCTGATGTGGAGAGATTGGAACCCTTATCCACTTGGGGTGGGAATGCAGAAAGGCACAGACACTCTGGAACAGAATGGCAGGTCAGCTGTCACGTGACCCGGCAATCCCACTCCCAGGTACCCAAGAGAACTGGAAACACACGTCTACACAAAAGCTGGTACATGAACATTCACAGAAGCATTACTCAAAATTGGAAAAACCCAAATGTCCATCAATTGATGAATGGATAAATAAAATGTGGTATATGTATTCAGTGGGAAATTATTTAGCAATAAAGAGAAATAAAATACTGCACAGATACATGTCACAGCAGGAATGAGCTTTGAAAATATTCTGCTAAATGAAAGAAGCCAGTCACAAAGGACAGTACATTATATGATTCCATTTACATGAAATGTCCAGAATAGACAATTCTGCAGAGACAGAAAGTAAATGGGTGGTTGCCTGGGGCAGGAGAGAGGGGGGGATGTGGGAAGGGGAATGACCGCTCATGGCTACAGGGTTTCTTTTGCAGGTGATAAGGACACTCTAAAGTTGATTGTGGTGAAGTTGCACAACTCTAATACACTAAACACTAATACTATACTTTAAGTAGGAGAATTTTATCCTATTTTATTATATCTCAATAAAACTGTTATTTAAAAGACTTGCAAAGAGTAAGTTCACCTTAACTCACCCTGCACGGTTTACAAAGTCCATAGTTGTGTGTGGTGAGTGTGTGGTTCCTATTAGTACTAAAGTACTCCATAGTACTACTAAAGTACTACAACAACATAAATGTCCCTTGCACCTCTTAAATTAAAACGGCCCCAGTAGAAGTCAGAATGAGGGTGAGACTGTGGGTGCTCCAAGACCTCATGCTAAGAGTGAAGGTATCTAGCATAGGCCCACACCTGCAGGTAACCCGGAAAGTGATGCAGAACCCCTCCCATCCCAGTCCATCCACCTGGGTAGGTTGTGCCCTTCGGAGAAGAGATTATAGGCATGACTTGGAAAAGCTGAACCACTAAGGCCTGCCCCACTTGGTTCGGTAAGTGGGAAGGCACTGCCCCTTCTCACTTCTCACTCAGGGGATGGCAAGTGCCTCTCTGGGTTTGGGGTACAGCACCACCATTCAAGTCAGGCTACATCGGGAGAGGCTGACTTCCCACTCTATGGGCAGCAAAATGCCAAGGTCAGCAAAGGTGACAGGGCAGCAGCAGGCACAGGAACAGGAACAGGGTTTCAGCCTCCTAGAGGCAAATGGGTGAACATGGGTACGTGGGTCCATGAAGTATGGATTGGGCCGCCTGCAGCATCCAGGCAATGAGCTAGGCCATGAGTGCGTGGGGCACAGGGAGTGTGGTGTGCCCTCCCTGTCCCCACTGCTAATAGAGCATGAGTCAGAAGGAACTCACTTGGGGCAAGCGTGAAGAGTGGTCTGCCAGAAGGGGATGGGGGTGGCATTCCAGGTTTGTCCTCGTGGAGTGGGTGTTCACCTCCACTGGTCCCTAATCCAAGGCTACTATGGTGGCGCCACTCCTGCTTCCTGAGAGGGACTGCACGAGCATGTCTAAGACTATGGGAGCCACCCACAGTCACCGTAGAGAGTGAAAACCAGGACTGAGTCTTGGGTACTGGTCGGCGGCTCGAGGATTCCCAGAACTATCAGTGGACAGAGGCTCTGGATGAGACAGAACTTCCTGCCGTCTGCTATGGGTACGAATGCTGTCCTGGGCGTAGTGGATGCCACCGTGTTCGCCTGCCCTGCGCTCTCGCCCACTCCTTTCACACGCCTTCCTCCCCAGCCTCAAACACGGGGCAGCTCGTGCCTGAGGTGGGAATCAGAGCCCTCCCAGGACACGGTGACCGATCAAGTGCCCCAAGAAGGGCCACCCAGAATCCTTTCCCAGCCTTTCTTGAACCGCAACTGGAAGGATCAACAAAGCGGTGAAGATGCGCCTCGAGGGGCGGCCCCACAGCCCACCCCAGTTTTAGCCTTGAGGAGGAAACTGGCTTGAGAGGATAAAGCTCGTTTGCAGAGACAGCTTGAGATGAGAGGTGGAGAGGAGAGCTAACGATGTTTGCATCTGTGGTTCACGTCACCATGCACTCCCCTCAGCTGGTTACACAGACCGATAATCTCTTTCACTGCTTCAGCTAATTTGAGTTTGGTTTCTGCCACTTGCCATGGGGTGAATTAATAATACAACGGTGCTATCCGGTCAGTGAAGTCTGAGATATTCCAATTACACAAATGTAGATGTGACGAGAGTTTGGCAGATGTGACAATTCTAGTGTTTCCTAACAAACTAGAAAGTAGACTATATACACTTCATGGAATATGATTTGAGTGGGTGGCATCTCACATTGGAGTTCTCCTTTCTCCAATAATATAGTAAGATGACAATCATTCAATTTACTCTATTATTAAATTAATTGAAATAATAGTTGAAAACACACTATGTGGTGCTATAGAAATGATTGCCTATTAGCAATTTGTCATTATGTTGAATAATCTGGAAAAGCACACTTAAAAACAAACAGTTATACTACATTGGCAGAGAAAGAAAGTGACCGACTCATAATTTTTAATAGGAACTTAGGCTGTAAGTAATATAATCACAGACCTTAGAAATGGAAAGATTTAGTAGATAATCCATTCCACCTGTCAGACCATTGCACCCTACCATAAAACCATCTATTCTTTCAACAGACATTTACTGAGCCCAGGATTTGTCTTGGAGAATCAGTGGTACACAAAAAAGGCAAAGTCCCTACTGTCCTGGAGCTTATATCTGCCTTATATCACAATAAATGCTGCAGGTTGTATCCTATTCATTGCCGGCTCTTGTTTTGTATGCCTGCTCTTGTTTTGCCTGCTCTTGTTTTTCTGATGCCGAAAAATGGAAAAACTTAGCTCACAGTCTAAGAGAGACAGAATTTATATGCTACATTTTCAATATTAACAGGCCAGTGGGAATGAAGACCATTCCCCTACTTTGTTGCTAAACAGGAAAGAACCAGAAGAGACAATCATTACCACAAAGGCTGCAGTGACAACGTCTCTTAAAGTTCTCCTAGTCTGGGCACCAACAGCTTTTTTAGGTCTTTATGCCATTAGATTCACTTGCTCCTGCCTTAGAGCCTGGTGAGCAGTATTTGATTTTTGTGCGACAGTAAACCAGGGCAAAGTTCTGCATTCTAAATCACTTGCCGAATAAATTGATCTCACTCAATTACTTGTTTAAATCAGCGAGTCTTTAATGCACATCACAAAAATGCAGCAATTTGCTTCACATGCCCATATATCAAGCATTTCTATCTAACCGTTCAAAATGCATACCTGATTATGTGCAATTACATTAGCAAAATTCTTTTGCAGGTCCCTGAAGTGCCCCTTCTGCATCCTGCTTGCCTCAGCCCAGGATTTCCCACAATGTCACCTATGAAGCCCTAGAGAGGCACTTACAACACCAGTTCTACAGGCAGACTGCCTGGCTTTAAATCTTACCTCTTTACTGACTGTGTGGTCTTGAGCAAGTTATTTAACCTCTCTGAGATTCCTATCTTCTATCTGTGAAAGGAGAATTATGATGCCAAGCCCACAAGTTGTTATGGAGATGAAATGGAATCATGTGTATAAAGCACTCAACAGAATGTCTGGAACATAATAAGCATTCAATAAATATTTCTCTATTATGATTATGTAGAAACTTATTGATCAAGTAAGTGTATTGAGATGATACGCTACTGTCATCTTAAAGAAATATTTTGCTTAACTGTTTGGTACCACATATACTAATTCAAATGATTAGTGTTGTCTTTAAAATATGAATAAATGATACTTTCCAAAATATCTGCTACATTCAGTGGTCATATTCATTTGTCATAAAGGTAATATGTACATGATATTCTACTGATAACTACAAGAAAAACTAAGTCGTAGTCCCTGCTTTCAAGAAGTTTACTATCTAGGAGTGGGATAATTAGATCTGAGTAAAAGAAAATACACACATACAATGTGACAATCACCATGGTATAGAGACAATAAGGTGCGGTAGTGATTCAGTGAAAAGCAATCAAATCCATTTGAGAGGAACTGGAAGAGGTAACAATTTGAAATGTCTGCTATATTCCAAGTGCAAATATAGGAGCCAGGCATTTCTGTGGGTGACAGCACATTCCTGATTCTTTTCCTTTTTCTCTGATTATTCCTTTTTAGTCTCATTCTCGGACATAATTCTTCCATCCAATGTGCAAAAAATCTGTGTTCACCAGGATCCCACCCTCAACCCAATTCTCTTCTGACCTCCATGTCTTGCACTAGCTCAGCCACTCCTAACACATACGCCATCGCCTCCGAAATCTGAATCTCTAGCTTTGATCTTTCCCAAGCTTCAGACTCAATTATCCAAGTGCCTCTGAGATTTCTCCACCACCAAAGGCAACTCAAACTTGTCATAGTGACATTTGTCTCATACCCTCCTCCCATATTCCCTGTTCTTATATTGGTGGTGCTACTCTCTGCCTAGTCACCCAAGCCAAACCCGGAGGGTCAGTCCTGGTACTGCTTCTCCCTCACCCCACACAATAAATCGGTCCCAATCCCATAGAACCCACCTCTAAGATATTTCCCAGATCTCCCTCTTTCTCCATCTTCATTGTTACTGCTCTGGGGTCTTTGATCTTGACAATGGCCAATTTTCCCAGCTGGTGTCCTGCCTCCAGCATCACTCCCCTTCAATCTATTTTCAATAGTGTCATCAGACTACATCTTCTACAATGCAAAATTGACACTGCTCGAAACCTTTCAGGGACCCCTCCCTGCCACCTAGACAAATTAAAAATCTCTTGGTAAGTCATACAAAGTCCCTGTGATGAGGCACCTTCATTCCTTTCCTTTTAGGCTCTGAGATAACCAAACCATGGTTCCCCTAATACCTTTATATTCTGTTTCATACCATTGTTCCCTTGCTCCTCCACCATCCTCTGCTGGAAAATCCACCTGCTCCTTTCCACCTTGCTTTTGCTTTTCCACTTTCTCTTCAAGATTGTCCCCAATAGTCATTCCTCTGGAGAGCTTGCCAAGGTGCTTTTCCTAGGGGTGCCTGTAATACCCCATATGAATTCTGTAATCATTGCTTTATTCATGTTCTCTCCCATAGACTCTACATATCCTGAGACAAGACATTATGTTTTCATTCTTTTTTTAAACAAATATTCACTGAGTGTTTACCGGGTGAACATGACACATGAGGTCCCTGACTTCGTGAAGTTCATATTGCTGGTGAGTGACTGGTAGGAGGGCATAAAGACAATATTTGAGGAGATCTTGGAAATCCAAATGACAGGTAGCCAGCTATGTGAAGATCTGGGGAAGAAAGTTGTAGGCAAAAGAGTAGCTAGTACAAAAGCCCTAAGCATCTGCTTGTTAACCAGACAAAACAAAACCTTAGATGGATAGAACACAGTGAAATGGGGAAGAAAATGACAGGAAATGAGATTATAGAGATTGACAAAAAGCAGATCTTGTGGGCTATTGTATTCGTTTTCTTTCACTGTGCTAACAAATTACAATAAATTTAGCGGCTTAAACAACACAAATGTATTATCTTACAGTTCTATAAGTTAGAAGTCTTAGATGGGTCTCATTGGGCTAAAATTAAGGTGTTGACGGAACACATTCCTCTCTGGAGGCTCTAGAGAAGAATCCATTTCCTTACCTCTTCTAGTTGCTGGGGGGACCCACAGTTCTTGGGTTGTGCCTCCTTCCTCTGTCTTTAAACACCACAATGTTGCATCTTCCTGATCATCCCATAGTTACATCTCCCTCTAGCTCTCTTCCACCTCCTACTTCCACTTACAAGCACCCTTGAGATTACGTCGTGCCCACCTGGATAATCCTGGATACTCTCTCCTTCCCAAGGTCCCTAAGTCAGTCACATGTGCGAAGTCCTTTTGCCATCTAAAGTGCTATATTCACAGGCTCTGGGGATCAGGACGTGGACATCTTTGGAGGTCCCGTTATTCTGCCTACTACAGATTGCACTTTATTCTAATCATAATAAATAACTACTGGAAAGATTTTAAGCAAAAGAGTGGCATAAGCTGCTTTATAATTTTAAGGGTTCGTTCTTCATCCTGTGGGAAAGATCTGTACGAGGGAAAAGTGGAGGCAGGAAGATCAAATAGGAGTGTCCCAGTAGTTCCAATGAGGATAGTGGCTTTGATGCAAATGATAGAAGGGAAGACAGTGAGGACTGTCCAGGTTCAGGAAGTATTTTGGAATAGAAGAACCAGGACTCGGTGATGAACTGCACGTAGGAAATTAACCAAAGAGAAGGACCAAGGGTAATTCCTGAAGCTGGAGCTCAATCAAAACTGGAGACTGGTTGTCTCATTGACTGAGAATGGTGAAAACTGGAGAAAGAGTGGATGGGTTTGGGGCAGAAGGTGAACATTAACATGTGTCAGGCTGGAATGGGCATGTCAAGTTTAAGATAACTACATAATAACTCCAAGGGGAGTTATCAGTAGGAAGTTGGATTCATGAGTCTCGTGCTTACAGTAGAAATACACATATGAAAACCTAAATTTGGGAGTCATCGGCATAAAGATAATTCTAAAGCCATGAGCCTAGATGAGATCATCCAGGGAGAAAAGTGTACACAGAAGAGGGCAAGAGCATATCCCAGGAGGCTCAAATATTGACAAGTCTTGTTCATATTTACAGCCCTAGCACCCTGTCCTGGCAAAGACTGGCTCCTCCGTAAATTGTTGATGAACACAGGACCAATTCTGGGACTACCCATTATTCGAAATTAAGTTATATAAACTTACAAGTAGTAAGTTGTAACAAAGATAATAAGTACACAAAGTCCATCACTTCCTAGTTATTTTACCACATCTTACTATCAACTCTGCTCTTGAGGTTAGTTATATCCATGGCATATAGTGGATATATATGGTCCAAAGTCCCAACTCCACTTTCAGTGATGTCACATTAGTGGTAGTGGGGATATTTACACCATGGAAGTTGGCAGGTGCTACAAATTAGGGATTGATTTATTACGTTGTGGACTGTAAACTCAAGAAAGTGATAGAGAAAACGTTAATCATGCAGATAAGACTTAAAAGTGTGTCATCTCTGTAGTCATCACACTGTGAATGGCACAAAAAATTGAGAAAATATTTTTCCAGTATGTGAAAATTATTATCTGATTTAGTGAAGAAGTTGCTCACATCACTGATGAATGAGAGAGGATCTAACAAATGTCTTCATTGTTTGACTTTCATCTTAATCATTAACATAAAGAAAAGTATCAATCGACATTCATGTCAGAATTACACTTGTGAATTAATTGCAATTATAAGTTGGCAAGAGATAAAAGAGTTTAGCAAAACTGAATAAAAGCAGTGAGAATCAATGAGAATCAGTGAGAATCAATTGGCTATATGGAATGTACAGGAGTAATGTACATTTTATTATTATGTGTAAATGTATGCTTTGCTACATATGGTTTATAAAGCAAAGTATACAATAAACCATATACACCCACACACATACACACATATATTTTTCACAAAGACCAGTTAGTTGAACATTTACCAGCATGCCACTGTTTACACCTAAATCTAACTAATGTACATATGGTATTATATGTAGCATTAAAATTATTTTATTACTATTTGTTTATGGGAAGTAACTATAATATTCATATGAAATTCATGATCAATATTTTAAAATGTTGATAAGTTATGTCATTTGGGTTCCAGTAAAATTAAAATGGATCTGTCAGATATCATAAAAACTAGAGAAACTGATGGCTATGGTTTCTCTTTATTGGTCTGAATTTATGCTTGATAATTGATATTTTTTCTTCCTACACAGATGCTGAGCACCAGTTAGAAAAAGAACTGGCTAAGAAACTCTCTTGGCTTTCTTAAAAGAATTACCTACCAATCAATCAGTGTGTGGATCTGGTTAAAGCATCTAGACCAGGGATGAGGAACCTCCAGCCTTAAGGCCACATGTGCCCTTATAGGTTCTTCTGTGCAGCCTTTTGACTGAATCCAAATTTTACAGAACAAATCCTTTTATTTTTATTAATACATTTTTGTTTATCTTTTATATTTTTAAAATGAACATATTTAAAATATCAAAGAATTGATGAAAGAATTATTATTATTAATATTAAAGAAATATTATCAAAGAATAAAATAAGTTTCAATGAAATAATCCTCCCAGATTGACTGGCACAATTAGAACGTTAGCAAGTGATAAGAACTATATTGACTGCTGCTACGCTCATGGTTTAGTTCTAACTTCCTCCACCTGACTGGCACCATTACTACAGGAGGCTGGTTGGCAAGAGTTTACGGGATCAAGTACACCAGTTTGTTATCAACTTTTGAGAAGGGTGCACTGTGTTTCTGTTTACAGTGGAATTTGTGAATAGTTGCACAGCTTGACTATATTTTTTAATTCTGTCTGTTTAACAGCCAGTCATGTCAAAGAAGACCAAGAGAACACTGAAGGAAGAAAACACATTTGTTAATAAGGATTGGGAATTGCAATATTATCTTGTTTCTGCTAAAAATAAGATGATTTCCTTGCTTTGTGATACTGCAATATCAACATTAAAGAAATTCGGTGCTCATCAGCATTATAACACTCATAAGGACCACAAATAGTTTGAATTAGAGGGAGAGGTGTGAAAGGTTGTATCGCAGAAATTAAAAGACGAAAAGCAAAAGCAAAGGCAATTCTTTCATGCAGCAATAAGACTTGGAAATAATGCCACTGAAGCAAACTATAAAGTAGCTTGTATACTTGGGGAAAAAGGGAAGCCATTCACTGATGTAGAAATTGTGAAATAATGCATTGTTGAAGCTGTAGGTTGCTTAGACCCTGAAAACGTTTCAAAGTACAAACAACTGCCTCTTTCAAGGAGAACCATAACTGACCAGCAGCATGAATTAGCCTTCAACTTGACATAACAACTTCATAATACTTCAAAAGGAAAATATATATTATTCAATCACTTTGGATGAATCAAATGATACTACTGACTCGGCGCAGGTTTTATACTTCATTCAGATCATAACAGAAGATTTTCTTTGCTACAAAAAGTTACCTGTTTTAGGCACTCTTGTGAACAGAATGTGGGGGATAAATATCTTAAACAACTTTCAAGATAATTGTTGTGAAGTTGGGATGAATTTGGTAAATTTAGTGAGTGTATGTACAGGTGGTGCACCTTCCATGACAGGAAAACATGAAGAGTTTAGTGCACAGATAAAAAAATTATTAACAGATCCAGATGCTCTCATTTCTTTTCATTGTATCTTGCATCAACAAGTATTATTAAGTATTATAAGTATTATTAACTATAGTCGAACAAATGCAACACAGCATCCTCAGTTTCGTAACATGCTAAAGTTGAACAATGAGGTATTCAGTGTGGATTTGCCCTATCATTCTAAAGGGCGTTGCCTATCGCAGGGGCAGGTGTTAGCCAAAATTTTATCTCTGCAAGAACAGATAGTTAAATTTTATGAAGAACAAACTCAGCAATGTGAATTATTGAAAGAAGATTTCTGCAGGAATGCAGCATTTCTGTGTGATATCATGTCAAATCAAAACTACTTGAATATTTCTTTGCAAGGTAAAACTAAGTCTATGTATGATATGTGGCAAAAAAAAAATCCAAGTATTTCCAAAAAAGCTATCTTTTTTCAAAACATTTCTTTTTCAAAAGGTAATTTCAGATGAACATTTTCCCCAGTTAGCAAAGATCATTGATGAGCAGGATGATATATGTGATTCATTTGAAGAATATGCAGTTGTTATAGACCTACTCATTGGAGAATATAATGAAAGGTTCACTGAGAATCATGACTTCACACTCAAATTAGCATTTCAGCCTCACCTAGTTGATATCACCAAGACACCTA
>VBSM01002616.1:35217583-35230959 GCA_008086735.1 Cheirogaleus medius
TTGCTCAGGCTGGTCTTGAACTCCTGACCTTGAGTGATCCTCCCGCCTCCGCCTCCTAGAGTGCTAGGATTACAGGCATGAGCTGCCACGCCCAGCCGAAAAATACTTTCTTGCTTTTCAACCACTTATTGTTGCAAATCTACATTCTTCCACCTAACCCAAATCAAGACACCCTTAAAGTCACAGATGACTGATACCCATCTAGAGGATCAACTGAAACTGTGGACCTCCAATGAAATGCTTTCCAACAAAAAGCAGACACAACAAAGTCATCAGTTAACTTTAAAATTAACAAAGTTTTCATTTTTTGAAATTATTAAGTACATAGTAGTTAGATTTTTATAAAAAATGTACATTTTAAAGTATATCTAATTAAAGTTTCTTGAATGTGGCCTTGTTTAATTACAACTAAATTAATGTGGCCTTCCAATATGAAAAATTCTCACCTCTGATCTAGACTTATACTGTGCAATACAATGGCCATTAACCACATGTGGCTATTTAAAACTAAACTTAAATTAGTCAAAATTAAATCTAAAATTCAGTACCTTAGTTAAACTAAGCGCATTTCAGTGCTTGATAACCACCTGGAGCTAGCAACTATCATATCAGACAGGCCAGATTACAGAATATTTCCATTATCACAAAAAATTCTGTTGGACAAGACTGGTCTAGAAAATGCCATGCACATAGAAGATGTTGTACAATTGTTAACTCAGTGATCAAATTTGATCCTATATTTTAAGCTGAAAAGTTTAATGAAATCAAGAATTTCTTTTTCAGGAGAAAATAAGCCACCAAAATAATTGCATATTTGGATATCTTTACATACAGTTGGCCCACTGTATTTATGAGTTCTGCAACTGCAGATTCAACCAACCATAGATGGAAAATACTTGAAACAAACAAGAAAAAAAATAACAACACAACAATAAAAATAATACAAATTAGTAACAGTACAGTGTAACAACTATTTACATGGCATTTACAGTAGTTATTATAAGTAAGCTAGAGATGATTTCAGGTGTACAGGAGGGTGTACGTAGGTTACATGCAAATACTACACCGTTTTATATCAGAAACTTCAGCACTTGCAGGTTTTCGTATGGGGTGGAGGTGGCCTGGAACCAATTCTCCGAAGATACCAAGGGACGACTATATTTAATATTCAAGGTAGTGACTAATATTTATTGGGCATCTCCTATGTGTCAGAAATAATACTAGTCACGTCACAACAGACAAATAATATCCTCATTTTATAAGTGAGGACATCGAGGTGTGGAGAAGTTCAGTCCCTTGTCCCTTGTGGTCAAGCAAACAGGTAGTGGCAGAGCTTAACCTTGTGCTCGGAGTTTCAGACTCCAAAGTCATGTTCCTTCTGGCACCACGGCTCTCTCTTCTCGAAACAAAAATCATGGAGTTTTAAATAGAAATGTTCAATTTTTATCTGGACATTTGGGAGGCCACTGGGCATAGGGGCAGTCAAGATTACGGGTATTGGCTCTGCAGTCTCACTGCCTGCTCCCGAGCCTGGCTCTGCCATTTGCTAGCCACGTGACATGGACAAATGACTTACCCTATGCCTCAGTTTCCTCTTTTTCTGAATGGCATTATCACAACACAGTACCTATCTCAAAGGGTGGTTGAGCAGTTAAATGAGTTAATACTTGTAAAACATTAGAAGAGAGCATAGTGCAGAGTAACTGCTATACAATGTAAATATTATTACTAGAAGTCAAAAATATCCTCCATGGCTAACAAAGTTTGAAATTTAATTCAGCCATGTCCTTCACTGAAGACCTGAACAAGGCTTTCACTTAGGACAACATGGACTAACAGGATTGCCCCCCATTCGTGCCCAAACATGAAACTGTGTGACCTCTCAGAAGAGCTGTCTAAAGGGTGTGATTTAAAAGCATAAGGTTATGACCGGCACTGCCTATTTCCAACTAGCACATGAAATACGTGGACTCTTAACTAGATCTCATTAATGGGAAATCACGTTGACAAGTGTGGCCTTCTCTTTTATTATTATTCACCTATTAGTACAGGAAAAGATAATTGAAAGCAATAGGCTTACCTTTTGAACTTAAAATGTTACTTAATTTGTCAATTATTTTCAAACACCTGTATTTCCTGTGACACCCATAATTCTAACTAGGCAGCTCAAATGGGGAAGATAATAGCTGCCATTCATTGCTCCCCTACTACGTGGTGGGTGTTCTCGTGCATTGTGGCAGAGACAAAGAGCAAGCAGCCAGGGGAAGGCACTGCTTTCTCTGTGTTACATTTGAGAAAACAGACGCGTTAATAATTTGCCCAAAGTCACACAGCTACTCAGAGGAAAACAGCATTGGAATCAGGCCCTCATGATCTTAAAGCCCAAGTCCATGCAACTCTGCCACCACAAGCAGCAACTGAAATATAGTCATTTCTTGGTATCCGTGGGACCCCTGCAGATACCAAATCCTCAGATGCTCAAGTCCCTTATATAAAATGCTGTAGTATTTGCATATAACCTAACACATCCTCCCATATACTTTAAATCATCTCTAGATTACTTATAATACCTAACACAGTGTAAATGCTATGTAAATAGTTGTTATACTATATTGTTTAGGGAATAATGACAAAATATAAAAAGTCTGTATGTGTTCAGTACAGGCACAGTATTTTTTTTCAAATATTTTAGATTCGAGGTTGGTTGAATCCACGGATGTGGAACCCACAGATATGGAGGGCCAACCGTAATGTGAAACAAGGACAGAAATACATGATGTGTCCATTTCATTATCTTCAGTATGTCTGAAGTAGAATTTCTACAACAGAATAAAAAGCTTAGGATCCAGAAAAATTATTAGTATCATTATCCAATAACAAAATAGACGGAGAATTGTCCCGGCTGGGTCACCAGTGATGTAGGACCGTGGAGCAGGTGTGAGCTCAGCCCGAGGCTGCGGATGGCTCCTCATCACCCTGGCTGTGCTCGGCCAGCGTAGTCAGATTTTGCGACTCCTTGATCAGGAAACTCAAGGCTGTCTTTCTGAATACATAATTAGGAAAATGAGAACTCTGTTTTTTTGCAAGTACCAGTGCCAGGAGTAAATGCAAAGTTGGTTTGGGGATGGGGATGGGGATGGAAGCCGTCCTGACCCTCTTTCCAGCCTATCAGGAGCATAATTGACCACCCTAAGCAGAATCCAACCACATCTACGCATCACCCAGACCTGGCCCTGCCTCCTGCGTCTTGCTCCGAATCTCTTTTGTCTGTACAGACCCCTTCACTCCCTGCCTCCTCCGTGCCTCCCGGCGTGGCATTCTGACGGATTGGCTTCCTTGGCTCTCAACCCTCCCACTTTGTTCCGGAGTCTGAGGCTTGACTCCTACATCCTGGCATGGAGCTTGTTTCTTTCTGCACTCCTGGTAACCAAACTCTTTGGCTTCGCCCCAGGACCCCCTCCTGTGATGCACTCAGCCTGGCAGACCTGTAAACACAGCTTGCCATGCCAAACTCCGCACCCCCTCCCCACTCTGGCCTCTGAGAGCCATGCCTGGGATGTTACCTCACCAACCCGCAGTCTCCGGAGCACCTGCGGAATTCAGCTGGACTTGCTCCAGCCCCTCAAGTCTCTCTGCCTGGCTAATGCACACTGTGGAGGGAAGTAAAAGTTCTGTGAGTGAGAAACACCGACTTTTCAAGGCTGTTAGGGGGCAGAGCTTTCTGCCTTCTGGGCACAGAACATGTCCAGCCGGGCACAGGCCCTTCCCCCCAAAGGAACTGCCCACCACTGCACTAAAGACTCTGCCAGGCCACTGGTTTCCTGCTTTAGCAGGAGCACTTTAGGTCCTTAACACTATCTACATTCTAATCTTCACATGCCCCGTGAGGCCAAGAAATATGCAATGTCCCAAGTACAGTGTGGGTGTCCCTGCCCATAAGAGCCACACCAATATACGAAGCCCTCGCGGGGGGTGAGAAGGTGGGGGTCAACATTACATTCCCTACCTCCAACAGGTACGAGGGAGCTTCAAACGTTATGTGGCTTGGTTGTGACTTGTCATTCAGTGTTTTCCTGGAACAAAACCACCTTCCATTCATCAATGATTTGGAGGAGCATCTCCAGGAGTCATTCAAAAAACAGGTGTGTGTCTATTCTGTGCTTGCCACTGTCCTAGGCCTGCCTTGGGCATCCAGCAGTAAACAATTCAGGTGTCTCTCTTCACGGAGCTTACGAACTTGTGGAAAAGATAGACATTGAAAAGTCTTGTGAGTCTTTCAAACAGTGGAAGTATGATGGAAGAGAATTACAAGTCCAATGGGAGCTTCCAGAAGGAGACAAAACTGATCCAGGCACTTGGAGAAGGCTTCTTAGAAAGAGTGATGTTTCAGATGACACTTGATGGGTGAGCAGGAGGAAGAGAGTTGAAGGACATTGGGGAAGTGGGGACAAAGTGCTCCAATCAGCTGGAACAGTACGAGTGCAGGACCTAGACAGCAAGAGCAGGGTGCATGAAAAAAAAAAAGTGACAGAAAGCTGGTATGCTGGAGTGTGGAAAGAGAGGAAGAGACATGAGAGATGAAACTGAAGATGTAGGCAAGAGCTGAATTGTATTCAGGCCACTGGAGAGTGTTAAGTTTTATTTTAACTTAATGCAACTAGGAAGCTATTGAAGAGTTTTGATCAAGAAAATGGCATGGACAGAAAAATGGCTCTGGCTATAATATGGTAACTGAATTGAGTGTGGTGGAGGGGAAGGTAGGTGTACATAGTAGATACTGGGTGTGAGATGTCTGTTGTCAACACCAGCTCCACTGCCTTCTACACTCTGTCCTCTGTCCATCACAGGGAAGAAGCTTGGAACCACATTTCTAGAATCCCTGGCCCACAGAGTTCTAGCTTAGATTCTGCCACTGACAGGCCCTTGTGCATGATGTGGAAAGTGGAAGAGGCACACCATGTTTCCCCAGTAGCAGCTGCCTACAGATGTGAGATGGACAGTGGCTTCTGGGCAAACTCTGGCGAGTCGACCTTTTCAGCATGCATGGCAGGCAGCTGAGCTCAGTGGCATTCGGATTTCCCCAAACCTACTGACTGTCAAGATTTCCTGGAAGTCAGCAACACTTTTCCCCAACTTTGATTACCCCAGCCTTTCCAAAAGTTATGTGTGCCTTAAATCGTCTCTGTTAAATTCCTCCCACTTGGAATAGCCAGGCTGGTTTCTGTTTTCCTCACTAAACCCCAGCTGTTAAAAGCAGTGAAGAAGCTCTTAAAATATTTGGGGGTGAGAGATTATGGGGGCTTGGTTTGAAGTATAGGCAGTGAAGATAAAAAGAGGAGGACAGATTTAATACATATTTAAGAGGTAAATCAACAGGTCATTGTTATTAACCAGATGGGAGGAGTGAGGGAAATGAACAGATTAAGAATGACCACCAAATTTCTGGTTTAAAGGTAAGAAAATCTTGCTAAATTTGCCACCTAGTCCATGAAGCTGGAAGGGGTGTGGACATGCGGCTGCCCAAAGTTGCCAGCCCCACCAAACCACTTTCCAGATTGAGCTGCTGAAGTCAAAGAACTATGAAGGTGAAGAAGTCATGCCCTTTGCAGGATGTGACAATCAATGCGCTGGTGGTTATGAGCCATTATAATGAGTTATCTTCTTTTTGGAAACCATTCCAGCCTGCTCTGGAGCAGATGAAATTAGCTAAGCTCAACCCTGTCCAAATACCCCCTAAAAGGAACCTGCTAGGGTAATGGCCAAGCACTTGTCAGGGCCAGGAATGAGGGGCTGGAGATGGGCAGGAGAGTCCTCCCGGAAACTACAGAGGGTGTGGAGCACCAAGGAGGCAACGCAAGTTATAATCCACGTTGCAAAGTTAAGTTCAAACACTAAGCCATGAGAAGAGAAGATCATAATACTTGTCACAGGAAATGGCAGGATCAGAGACAGAGCAGATCAGGAGCATACGAAATGCAGTTGTGTGTGCTTGGAGGAACTATTCCACCTTCAGGCAGTAAGGGCAAATTGGGGAGGTGGGTGTAAGAAAGGTCTAGATAGCTCAGGGGAGCAGGGCAGACAGCATCTTCCTCGCCAGTGGTTCTTCCAGGAGGACAAGGCTTACCCGCTAACTGAGGCCACCACTGATCATGCTTTCTGGAATGATTTCAGACTTGCATTACTAGAGAAGCATAAGTGTAAGTTTATCTTAAATGTACCAAAGACTAGGATTTTTTGGAACATAAAATGGCTTTAGGATAACTATTGCACTTTCTTGGTGATCTCTTTGAGAAATTTAATCCATTAGATTGTAAACTCATTGAGGACAAGGCTCAATGTTGACTCCCCAGTATCCATCATGGTGCACAGCATGTATAAGCACACTAAATATTCACTCAATGGATGAGGATTGAATAGCAGATTCCGACACTGGACAATGGACAACTTTATCCAGTAGGCTAACCACAACCTTTATCCATGTGTCTGTCTGTGGGGAAATACATCCAGAATTCCATCTCAAACATCAGGAGCACCACTCCGTAACTAGAATGCGCCCCTCTCCCCCACCATCTTCTGCATCTCTCAAAAACTCCTCTAAACACCAAGCCTCTGGCACGGGCTTCCATGATCTGAAGTAGAGGCTTCACCAACGGAGGTGAAAGGCTTGGACAGGGGATCTTCTCAGGGGCTAAGGGGAGAAAGTAACTGTTAAAACTCTAGACTCTTGCCAGTGACAGCCCACTGTGGGTGGCAGGTTCCCTATTGCCTGGTTTTGCCATTTACTACACGATGAGAGACAAGTTACCTAAAGTCTCTCAGTCTGAGTTTGTCCATCTATAAGGTAGAGTTAATAATGCTTAGTTAAAAGAACTGAAAGAACTGAATAATGTTTGTAGGACACCTGCCTTAATATTTGTTCATAATTAAGTGTTCCCAAGATGCATTCTCTTCCAGCACTCCCCTCCCGACCAGGCCTTAGAGATTGGCTCCTCCACTCCCAATCGACTGCACGCACCTACTTCTTCTTTCCTTCCTCATCTACTCCAGAACCCGGCTCAGTCACAAAGCTTTCGCTCCAGTCTTCTGACCCTAAAGCAATTGGATCCTACATAAATATGCCTCAAAGTGGATGAAGAGCAAAATCCTCCCTGCATGCAGGAAGTATCAGAGGGTGCCTTTCTGCTGGAAGTCACTCTCTTCAACCCAGCTGCCAGGGGCAGAAAGCAGAGCTGCAGAGACAGAACAACCAGAGGTCACATCCACTATGGACAAAAAAAGACAATCATTTCCCAGAAAACATGCAGCTGCAATTTGCATTCTACAGGAAGAAGAGCAAATTCTGTTAAATTTCCTCCCTAAGCAGATTTCTGCAATTATTAGAATTTAAAAACACAGATGTTAAGGACCATGTGCTTAAGGAGTAAGTTAAGTTTGTGCAATCGCAAATGGAAAAGCTGAAGATTTTCTGAACTTGGAATTAAATACCATAATACCATAAAGAAACACTGCTAACTCATATAGCATAACAGAGGAAAAAAGACCCACTACGGAAAATAAGTCATACCACCACAGAGATGGCTGGTGCCAACCCAATATCTGTTCCCCACTTCCTCTTTACTAAAAGAACCCCTATACTGTTAGAGAGCCTCAGCTAGAAAACTACATTTTTAACCCCTTGCAACAGGATTGGAGCAAAGTCACTGGGTGGGGCTTATAAGAAAAGCTCCTTAAAGGGAGCTTGCTCAGCTGGTAGACACCCTTTTATCCTCCCCTGCAGGAGTTCCAGCAGCCACCTTATGACAATGAGGCAACCTTGAGGATGGAAGCTGGTGGAGAGTGGAAAAGCAGTCTGGGACACAGATGGCCCTTTTACTACTTCATGTTACCTCTGGACTGCCTACCTCCAGACTTCTTTTTCACGGCCAAAAAAAGAACTTCCTAATTTGTTTAAGCTGATGTTATTCTGTCTCAGACGAAGTTCTTAACTGATGCTTATAGCCCAGATTTCCATCAGTTTCCTAATTAATGGGGATTATAAATTAATATCAGAACTATATTCGTATTTTGGGTAATTATTATATATGATTTCTTGCTTTAACTGTTGAATACAATTTTTATACCAATGGTTCTAATTCTAAATGTAGGTTAAATCCTCCTTAATTAGTCTTTTTGTTGCCTTTAGAAAGTAGAAGTATCTCTATGAAGATAGCAGAACCATCTATCTGTTATAGATAGCTCTCTGTCCTGAGTAGACGCCATCTGATAATTAATTTAAAGACCTTCTAAAGCCCATAATGAGTGGGTGAGAGAAGTGGATGTTTAGTACATCTTATTCTTATGTGAGCATGCTTCACATTTCATAAATGTGTTTCCCTTTGAAGACTTTCCAGGAATTTTCATCGGCAGTAACAAGGGAAACACAGAGGTTAAAAGGCCCCCTCTTCATGCAGCCTCTCTGGGTTCTGCTAGCTAGCTAGTGGAGGAGAATCCAGAGGAAGGGTAGGAATCACTTTGTGAGAATTCTTATGGATTTGTTATCTTCTCAGTCTACTGTTCCAGTCTCACACTGATTGAACCAGCCTCCATCAGCATGAGAGCTCATGAGCACCAGGAGGAACCAGGCAGATACTTAGGGACAGCAGGGCCAGGGATCCTTCTAGAGTGGTTTTAGGCTTGGTTCTTGCCTGGTTGTCTTTTGTATGTTAAGAACTCCAGGAACACTGAGCACACATGAAATTCGGGACAGTCTGCATGAGTGTGTGACAATCACATAAGTACAAAAATACAAGTGATTTCAGCAAGAATAAAATTTATTTCCTATGCTTAATATTACTTGCTCCTTGAAGCTATACAAAGACGAATAAGTATATATACTTCTTGAGCAGTGTTACATAAATATAAAACATGATTCATGTGTATGTTTACAATCATTAAGACACATTAATTGGTAGTCAGCATAAAGAGTTAAGTTCTTTAACAAATTTAAAGGGGACACTTGTGCTGCTTCTGTTAATTTGCTGACTATGCAATGGGAGAACTAACCTTCTATTCTGGGATTTTATATCTGGTACCTTCAGCAAATAACATTAATATTTTAAAGTCATATTTGGCTTCTGGTGAGTAGCAGTGGGGTTGCCATCCCTCCTAAGATCCTTCCCTGAGGTACTCTTCTTTCTGTAGGGTGCTTGACAATGTTAACCCTTCTCTCCTGAGAGCAGGTGAGCATGCCAAGAGAAGGCATTCCCAAGGAAGCTCTTGCCTATCCTTAACCAACCCTGCCCACCAGGTCTTGATTTTTGCATCAACCCAAAACTTTTTTAGAGTTTTAAGGATACTGCCTAATTTTCACGTAGAATGGCTGTTAACTCTTGTCTACTGTCCAAAACAAAGATGATTAAGAAAGGTTTCTGCCCACTTGATGGGCCATTTTCACGGCATCACAGGCAGAAGACTCCACAATCCTGGGCAGACCTGGGGACTTTAAGGCCATCGGAGATGCACAGTTAATTTGGATCAAACCTGGGGTCTCAGAACATCCTAGAGTCACCTCTCCAGAAGAGTGGTAGAGCTTGCAGAACCCTACAGAGGCAGAAACCCCTCTATTCCTCATGGAAACTTTAAACCTCTCAGGAGAGTTCTCTTTCTGTTGGAAATCCAAGACTTTGCAAGCAAACAGGATAAGACCTTCTTAAGTCACTGGGTGAATATAATGAGTGTAGGGCTTAGAATACTTAGGCAGGGGGAAAAATTGGGCTAAGTATTTCCTTTCATTAGAGTCTCTACAGGTAGTCATTTCCCTAGTTAGCCAAAGAAAAGCAATGGAAGCTACTTCCCCCTCACCTATTAAAAGGAGAAAGATAGACATCTTTAATTGAAAGCAAGGCATCACAAAATTCTTTAATTATAAAGCTTAAAGGGGCTTTGAGCTCATCTTGCATCTTCTTGGCTTTCAGCAGGATGGCATTAAGCTTTCCTAAAAAGATAAGACTCAACCTATTTTTAAACATATCCAAAGAGGGCATTCCAGTTTCTGTTCCTTTGTTAGACAGGGGAATTTTTTTCCCTTTCTAACCTCACCACAGGCGAACTTTTCCTATTACTAACCTAAAGCCTTTGCATTAAAGTTTGGCTTGGTTTGCTCAGCGGAGAGGGTGCACAGCCAGTCACCGTCGGCCTTTTCTAAACTGTGCTTCCATCTGTCCTTCTGTATGAAATTGTAACAATTAATTAGGATATTTGGATTTAAATCAATAAATTTGGAGCTAGATGCCAATGGAATGACTCACTGACAAGGCAAAAGACTGTCTCCCTTCTTTTGTCATAGCTTTTCTTTTCTCTACCATCAGCTCCGCTGCTGACACCTCTCTCCCTTCCCCATCACATGTTGCAAAATTCCCCACACATGTTCACACGCACAAGAACAAATACAAAACACTCCTGAAGTATCTAGTTCAGCAGTCCCCAATCTTTTGGTACCAGGGACCGGTTTCATGGAAGACAATTTTTTCATGGATGAGGGTGGAGGGATGGTTTTGGGATGATTCAAGTGCATTACATTCACTGTGCAGTCAAACCTGCTAATGATAATCCGTATTTGCAGCTCCTCCCCATCGCTAGCATCACTGCCTCAGCTCCACCTCAGATCATAAGGCATTGGATTCTCATAAGGAGTGACAACCTAGGTCCCCAGTATGCATGATTTACAGTAGGGTTCGTGCTCCTACGAGAATCTAATGTAGCAGCTGATCTGAGAGGAGGCAGAGCTTGTGCAGTGATGTGGCAATGCAGAGCAGCTGTAAATACAAACGAAGCTTTGCTTGCTTGCCCAGCGCTCACCACCTGCTGTGTGGCTCATTCCTAACAGGCCATGGATCAGTATTGGGGTATTGGTCAGTGGCTGGGGGTGGGGAACCACAGATCTAGTTAACATTTAGACCTTACCCCTCCCTATACACATCAAAGGGTAATAGTTAAGGGCACAGATTCTGGAGCCCACTTTCTGGGCTTAAATCCTGGCTCTAGGATGTTGGGCATATTTTGTAATTTCACTAAGCATTTTCTAACCTATAGAATGGAGACAATAATAGTATCTGCATTATAGGGTTGTGGAAAGAATGAATGAGTTAATACATAAAAAGCCCTTAGAATGAGGTCTGGTACTCTAATCCTAAATGCTGTACAGTTGTTAGCTGTATCCTCCTTGCAGCAAAGGGATATTCAGAGGCATCAAACTATGTCCAATATTCTAAAAGGTAAGTCTGAGAAAGAAAAGGAGTAGAATTTAAGTTCAAGGGAAGTGAATTAGCAAGAAGAGTCACCAGGGTGAGAGAGTAAAGAAAAAAAGCATAAAGAAAAAGAGACAGAACAAAAGAAAAACAAAAGAAAAAGGAGATAGAACAAAAACTATAGTGAAAGGGCAAAACCAGACATTTAACAGGGAAAAGCTAGACAGAGGAGAAAAGAAGGGAAAAGAAGATAAAGAAGAAAAGAAAAAGGGAAACAAGAGTAAAAAAGTGGCATGAAAAGACAGAAGAGGAAAATAAAGAATATAAAGATATTAAAGGAGATCAAAAGTTGTAAAACACCCCATTTACAGCTTGAGCTGGGTATGGAAAGGAGTGGAAGAGAAAACAAAAATATTGGATGTAGAAGTAGGGAAGCTTGGAGCTGAAGGGATGGGGGAGAGAAGGAGCTCAAAGTGATAGAAAGGGCTTTCTTTGTCATTTGCAGCCATAGCCCTCTATCTCTTTAAATTACGGGAAGGGAAGTTTGCAAGCTCACTTAACACGTCTTCAAGGCTCACTGTCCCTGTTCCTCCTATTTTAGCTTGCTTTAGTGTCTGCCCCAGACTTAGTCCCTAAGGTTTGCTCTGGTGGGATGTCAGTCTTGTGTTTTTCCTCTACTGACAAGGCCAAGATGCAGTGATCCAGTCTTTATTTCCTTTTCACTAAATAGTCAACATTTTCAAGTGAAATTTAGCTCTGGAGCAAATATTTATATATCCTTCCTATTCCAAACATTCAGAAACATATAAAGGGAGCTGTCATTTTAATTTTTTTAATCATTCGCCTAATGGCATCTCCTCTCCCCTTTTTGGTTAATCAAGAACAAGAGGAAAAAACTATACAATATTGCAGGATATGTCGATTGTAGGGTACCAACTTGCTCTCCCCATCAAAAGGAATTAATTACCTAACCACTTGGAAACTGGAGAGAGATTGGATCAAGGTTTAAAATAAAATCAGCATTAAAAAAATACTTTTAACGTATTATCTGATTAAATTGCCTGTTAGGTGCAAAATACGTTCCCCTATTTGAGGAAGTCGAGAGAGCTTAAAGGGCCCTCTAAACAGACGGACTGAACGGACGGCAGCGTCTCCTCACGCCGGGGTGATCCTGGGCCGCCGCCGCCGCCGCCGCCCGAGTCACGAAGCCAGACGCGGTGCGCGTCTCCGCCCAGGACTCGGGAGACTGCAGCAGCGCGAGCGGCGGCCGCGGCCCGGGTTGCTCCTGGAGGCGGGGAGGAGACGCGACTCCCGCAGACACGTGACCTCCTCCCAGCCGCCGCTTCCCGCGACCCAGATCCGTCCCCGGAACCCGTGCCTGGCGGGGCGGGCCGGGGGACACGTAGCGAGCGCCCCAGTCCCAGCTGCGCCCTGGTGCGTGTACATTCGGCTTCCTTCTCCCCTTGGCTCACGTGCCACTGGCAATAATCAATGTTTCGGAGATCACACGGAGAGAATGCAAATGTTACTCTCGGGGCAGGAAAAACCTTGGTTTTATAGCTGTATGGATGTCAAGATTAATATCTAGTCCCTCCATCCCACCCCCGGCAGACTCGAGTAGCGGCAGCATCGGGCCGGAGACCTGGGAGTCCCTCGGGACATGCTTTCTCCTGGCCTCCAAGGCCCCTTGCCGCCCGCTGCGCAGGGCGGCGTGGGTAGCGCGCATCTCCGGGCACCTCCCGGTAACTCTCCCTAGCAGTGAGTCATGCTCCGGGGTGGCTCTGGAAAAAGGTAGCCCGGCTCGTGCTGGTCTGTGCTTCCCCGCGCCGGGCGCCGCGGTTGCAGGGCGAGCGCGCGCGCGCACGGGTTCCCCGCGCAGTGATGTGGCAGCAGCGGCAGGTCGGATCACGTTGCTGGCCCTGTGCTGGTACCCATTTGAGACGGGATTAAGGAGGGAGGCTTTGGAGGTGCCAGCGGTAGTAAACGTGGGCTCTGCACACTCCGGGCGTCTCTTATCACACGGGGGGAGGGGGAGGGGGACCGGGAAAGCACGTAGCGTCACCCGAGGCGCAGAGGGGCGGCGGAGTCTAGCGGGTGATAAATGCTGCACTGCTTTTCTGCGGTAGCCCCTCTCGTGCCATCCCCTTCTGC
>VBSM01002616.1:35239225-35258605 GCA_008086735.1 Cheirogaleus medius
ACACACACACACACAGAGACAGAGTCAGTCCAAGCACTGCAGCCCTAGAGGGAAACATGGCATCCTAAGGCCTGATTTTCAAAAACCTCTGGGAGGAAGCTGAGGCAAGGAACTAGTCCAAAGTCACATAGCACAATCACGGAACCAGGATAGGAATTAGATTTTTGGTTCTTAGTCTACTTCTCTTCATCCTATTACAACATAGTTTTCGTAATGAGAAGGGGACCCACTGGCTGAGGTTTTCTCATGGAATGAGTACGGCTAGTCCATGTGAGATCCTAAGGGGCCGAGTATAGTTAGTTGTTGGTGGAGAAGAAAGTGATCACGGTAACAGACTGAAGAAATTATGGCACAGAGCATGCAATAATTATGAGATGAAATTCTGAAGAAAGAATTTTCAAGGCCTGCTACAAAGAACCATACTATTCTGCAGTCTACTGACTTTGGAGACATCCAGAAATGTGCTTTTTCTGCTTTGGAAGTCTTCACATTATCTCCTGAGTTTTCTACCCGTGCCTCCACTCTTCTGTACCTGTGTGTTCTTGTGTGCTCTAGAGCTTCTCCAGGGAAGAAGGGATCTAGGACCAAAACAACCTATGAAACTGGCCAGAGAGGCAACTTCTAGAACGGAGCAAGCAGGAAAGAGGGCCATGTGCTACAGTTTTTACACAGGGTATTTTTAGGGCGCTGTGAACTTTAGCTAAGGTTTCAATTTTGGAGCCTTTTCCATATGGCTCCAAAGAGTATTATGTGTTGCACAACACAGGTATTGAATATTTACCAGATAGGTCTGTAATAAATTTTGCTTCCATGCGCGGCTCTGCAGCTTCCTCACTGTGATTCAAAAATTAGCTTTAACAGGGGCCTTCAGCCTGGACCCAACTCCTGGAGTCCTCAGTTACTTAACCAGATAAACCTCTATGACATTATAAAGACACCGAATTCTTTCTATGATACCTTAAGCAGAACTTATATATATATATTATCTTGAACAAGGCTTATCTGCCTAGCTGTAGCGTGGCTGTATAAACCGCATGTGACCAAACAGAAAAAGAAACCTGACGATATACATATGCCCACACCCCTGCAGGTCTCTGCAAGACACAGTGGGTGCGATAACGGATCGATTTCTGAGCTGTGTTTGTAACGTACTCGTTTTAACCAACGCTAGCTCCTTAAGTCGCCGTTGGAGCGCTGCAGGGTGGGGGGACGAAAGGAGGGGGGAATAATGTCATCAGCCTTGAGATCTGCAAGGAGCTCTAGGATTGGAAAGAGAGAAGCATTCTTAGGTTGCCTAGCGATAGAGCTGCCGATGATATCATCCCCCGGAGCCCGGCCTCTCCCCACCCTCCGCCCTTCCCCGCCCAGCTTCCCTTCCTCCCTTCCTCCCTTCCCCGCTAGCGTCTCCCACGCCCGGGTTCAAAGTACAGCCGCGCGGGGTGAGGGAGCCCGAGCCGGACGCGGCGCTGTCACGTGCGCCCGCACATGTCGGGGCGCACGCTGAGCGGCACGTGAGAGGGGGCGGGGCGGCGCCTGCCCGTGGCCCTCCGCGCGTGCGCACTGCCGCTGCGCGCCCGCGGCTCCCCAGACGCTGGCTCCCGGGCGCGGGCGGCGGGGCGGGGCGGCCGGTCCGCGGGACCCGCCCTCCCGACAGCTGCGCCACACCCTTCCCTGCTGCGTCTCGGCGGGCCTGGCCTGGGTAGTCATCGCTCCCGAATTAAAGTTGGCTCCTGAGTCGGGACTCCTCGAGCCGTTCTGACACAGCAGTTTCCGAGCGGCCCTTTTGGGCGCGGGTGACGGGAAGGTCGACAGCCGCCTTGGAAGGGCCTTGGGGCGGGAACTTCAAGCCCGGGCTGGCCGTGGCCGGGCGGGACCCCGGCGGGCCCCGTGCCCGGGCCGGGACTTGCGGGGGAAGCCCCGGGCGGTGGGTAGGGGTGGGGAGGCAGGGCTGGAGCAGAGCTCTTGGCGTAGGAGCTGTCGCAGTACCGGCTGATGGAGGCGTTGCGTCTTTTTATTGGTCTCACGTGGAGTTTTGCAAATTGAATTTCCACTAGTTAAGCACTGGGGGATTTGTTTAATTGTGATAAAATATATTGGGACTTTCCGTTCAAGGTGTGAAGTGAAAGAAGCGATTTTATGGCACCTAATGGATTTTGCGTGGTGCAGTGAAATGAAGGGAACTGACGACGTAGCCAGAGGCCGAGGGATGGATTTTTCTAAAGCTACATTTTAAAAAGTTATTTACAAACCCCTTCTGTTAGGAAAAATGATCCAGTCTCACAGTTTCGCTTGTTAAAGTGACCTCGTTGATTTTGTAACGCTTCCCAAAGCATGCATATTTATAAATGGTCTAAAATGAATAGTTTGGAGGAATTTGGAGTTTCATAATGCCCTTTAGCTAATCGAATATACCCAGAGGTGTTGCAAAAGTAGGGACGCATCACTACCCCTTGCAAATATGGTTTTGGTCATGTGATGGAAAGGGATCTCAGGCGTTGACAGTAATATTTGGACGGGTCAGGTGCCAGTATTTGCTAAGACATCACAGAATGGCTGTAAATTCTCCAGTCTAAAGGGCACAGCGAGTGCCACCCTGGAGACAGACTACTTGCTATAAGCTAACAGACATTAACAAAGCACAAGGCTTCCTTTGTTTGTTGTTTGCCAATCGATGATGTGTATGCATATTGTCCTATAGGCTGAGTTTGAATAACACTCCTTGCCACTCCCCACCCCGCCTTTTAGGTCTCTTCAAATGCCCCTGCTTCAGAGAGGCCTTCCCTGAGCAGCCTGTAGGCTGTATGTAAAATACCTCCCATCACCATCATTCTTTTTTGTTTTGTTTTTTTGGTAGCAGATATCACCCCTGATGTGATGTGTGTATAACACTGTGCTGTATATGTACACACACACACACACACACACACACAAATAATCTTTTTGTTGTTTGTCTCCCTCACTAAAATAAGCAGGGACTTTGTTTCGTTCATTGCTGTTTGTTCAATGCAAAAGTGGTGTCTGGCAATAAATAAGTAAATAAATATTTGCCTTTTATAAATATGTATTGATCCTCAATAAATATTTTCTGGAAGAATGAGTGTACATCTCTGGCAACCACTTCAGTTTGATCGCCTCCACAGACAACAGCACACACGTTCTCAAAGCATCACGTTCCGTGTTAGGAATCCATTTTCTCCACTTTCCCTGAGCATCTCCTGTGTTCCAGGCACTGTGACTCAAAGAATAAACTACATGGCAAAGTCAACAAGTAGTAAGGAAGCAAAAGCAGTTAACATCCCATGCCTGCAAATGGGAAAAGATTCAGCATGATTCGGAAGCTGGATTTTATTGTTTCATAACATTTTGGATGCAGTATTGAAGCATTAAGAGAGTAGTTCCCTTAACAATAGAGTTAATTCAGTTTCACCTTAGCCTAAATGATTACAGCTTATGTTAAAAAGTTCGCTTAATGATTTTCCTTCTGTGAAATTTAAAATTAAAGAAGATTCTGATCACTTATCTGTCCCCTTGGTCATCAAGAGTAGCTGCAATCAGGAGTCCTCAAACATTTTAAACAGGGAGCCAGTTCACTGTCCCTCAGACCATTGGAGGGCCGGACTATAGTTTAAAAAAAACTATGAACAAATTCCTATGCACACTGCACATATCTTATTTTGAAGTAAAAAAACAAACGGGCAAAAACACCCGCATGTGGCCCGCAGGCCGTAGTTTGAGGACGCCTGCGTCTAGAGGAAGAAGGAAGCTTCAAAACTTACAAAGTGAGTTGGGGCCACCTCTCAGATGGTCCCAACCCCTGTGTAGGCCTGAGTGGGACTCTCTGAATGCAACCTGTGACAGAATGCACAACACATGTGACTAAGGCTTGACAATCCCAGCTGC
The DNA here is from genome assembly GCA_008086735.1 of Cheirogaleus medius. Lineage (NCBI taxonomy): Eukaryota > Metazoa > Chordata > Mammalia > Primates > Cheirogaleidae > Cheirogaleus > Cheirogaleus medius. The sequence goes on from VBSM01002616.1 coordinate 35,243,126, forward strand.
TTCAGCTCTTGGTTGGCTCTGCCAGGTGTCATAATGTTTGTCCCGTAGTCAGTGAGCTTCTTCAAGGCAAAGGCTCAGTATCTATTTATTAGTGTATTCTCAGCACCTGTTACAATGCCTGGCACACAACAAGCACTCAATAAATGTTGAAATCCAAATCCTTTCCGTTCTCACAATTATCGTCCTAGTTCAAACCTTTACCGTCTCTCACCTGGACTGTTGCAAGAACCTACTTAGTGGCCTTTGTCCGGTCTTCCTTTCCTCAAGCATTGACCAAACAGCCGGCAAGACTAACTTTCTAAACACAAAAAGTATACTAAAGAACAGCCAGGGACTCCTTCATGCAGTCATGAAGAACACCTGAAGGCTTTTACCTTTCCTTCCGGTTTCACCCTCTTCTATTCCCACCCTTTTCCTATTTCCCCCAACCAGATGATGGGTGACTAATTCCTAGGTGCACTGAATTACCGTGAGTTCCTAAATATGCTTTGCACTCTTGAATGTTTGTCTTTAGGTAGATTAACCTCCATTTGGATACCTCCTACTCATCCTTCAAAACTCAGTTCAAACTGCACCTCCTCTGTGAAAACTTCCATAACTATCTTAGTCAAAACTCAACCTCACCCACTCTTTTGCTCTTAGCCCTTTCTTTAAATCTCCATTTTGATATTTAACATCTTTTTTTTTTTTTTCTTTTTCAGACAGAGTCTCACTCTCTTTCTTGCCTGGGCTCGAGTGCTGTGGCGTCAGCCTAGCTCACAGCAACCTCAAACTCCTGGGCTCAAGTGATTCTTCTGCCTCAGCCTCCCGAGTAGCTGGGACTATAGGCATATGCCGCCGTGCCTGGCTAATTTTTTCTAATTTTAGTTGTTTGGCTAATTTCTTTCTATTTATAGTAGAGACGGGGTCTCATTCTTGCTCAGGCTGGTCTTGAACTCAGGAGCTCAGGCAATCCTCTCGCCTCGGCCTCCCAGTGCTAAGATTACAGGCGTGAGCCACTGCACCCGGCCAGTATTTAACATCTTATTCCACAAATGTGCATGTGCAAGAAGTGATACGTATTCTTATTCTCTCTCATCAAGACTGACTTCAAACCATCTCCCCAAGTGCTGGTGGAAAGTAATCTCGGTCACTGTGGTCTTTCCTGCCCCACCCCCATCCAGCCTCCTTTAGAATCTTCACAAGGACCTGGGATTTCAGGAGAACAGGGGTAGGACCCCTTCATTCTCAGAATCTAATTGTCAGTGTCCAAGCCCGCTGCTTGGTGTCCTTGCCATCTCTGCCACTTTCTGGGTAGGAGTCTTTGCCAATGTGGGAGCTCAAGGCCCTAGGGACACCGTGTCCCCATCCCCTCTGGGGCTTTGCAGACCTCTGACCCCACTGCCTTACTGCTTCTGCCTCTAATCCTTGCACCTAACTCTCTCTCTCCTTCTCCAACGTTAGAAAGGGTTACAGGGACCAGGCAGCAAACCTAAATGAGTGATGTGGGCATAGAGAATGGTAGGGACCCAGGTAAGCTGGAAGTTGTACCCCCTTTAAAAGGGACAGACATTGCTCCACTCCAACCCAGTGAAAATGTAGGCCCAGTATTGAGAGATCATCTAAGTTTTCCAGGAAACGCTGAAATCTAGATTTTATGTGAACTCTACTTTCAAAAGGTTGGCAACTATTTTTAAAAACTTCAAAACACTATTCATTGTAAATGAAATATATCTATGAAAGTATTATTCAGCCTGGAGAAGGCCACTTTGAGACCACTGCTTTAAAGGAGGAAAAAAAAAAATAGGCAGGGGTGCTGGCAGGCGGTTTCCATCAAAACTCCCCTGATGCAAGTAGCCCCTGGGCCATTCTCGAAAATAGGTGGAGGGAAAACTGCAATGAGAACAGACACAGGTTAATGTCTCAATAAATAATCCTGTCACATTGAAACTCTTCGAATTGTATTGTAATTAATTGGGTACGGCTCTGGACGTCCGAACGCTGCTGTCCCGAAGACTGGCACCAGCCTGTGCTTGGCCCTTGCTGCTGCCTGTCAGACTGTTTACTTGTTTTTAGCTCCTTCTCAGATTTCCTTTATGAACCTCCCAGACCTCTCTCCCCTACTTACCCCAAGACTTCTGCTTATCTCCAGACTCCTCACTCTCAGAAATGCCCCTACTCCGTCCCATGGGGCATAATCTCCCTAACTCTCAACCCTTCCTACCTCCCTCCTCCTACACCCTCACTTCCCTGCCTACAGCTGCAGAGGGAAAGGTGGCCCTCTTCCTGCTCCAAGCCAACGCTGCCATTTGTGCCCATCACTAAGGTATTAAAACTATCTGTTAAAGCTGCGATGCCTTCTTCATGCGGTCAGTCTGGATCTCTGTTAAGGGAGATCCGATGTTCATTCATCATTGCATTCCTGGAGTCTAGTACACTGCCTGGGACAGAGAAGAGGATCAGTAAACATTTATTGAGTTAATGCCTTTTTTTAATATCTGGGGGCATGCCAGTGCCTAAAAAAGTTTCTAGAGACATAAGACAACTGTTGAAACCTGAGGCTTCGCAGGCTATGGATCTAGAGAGAGTGGTTTCCCCTGACTCTGTGTGGGCTAAATTTGGAGGAGATAATCCAGGAGGGAATGTAGCTGGCAGGCCGGGGAGTTTCTCCTGGGTCAGGTTGGTGACATCCAGCTGTGAGTTTGCTGTATGAATACCTCCTATCTGTCGTCTCTGGTTACTTCTGGGGAGACTGGCCTTCTGGTACTGGCTGAAGGGAGCAAGGATACCGCCATGGCCATGTCACATTGCTCTCTGTCCCCTTAGGTTTGTTTCTACCATAAAGACACCATTAGGAGACTGTCTTTTGGGGAAACACGGATAAGCACCAAGCCCTGTTACTTCTTGTATTATTTCAAGGCATTTTTTTCTCTCTTCTTTTTTCCCCTCTAACTTTTAAATTTAAAAAAGTGTTTTGATGCTATTTTAAAATCCATGTAAATCAGTTTATATTTATCTTTAATCCTACTCTCATGTTTGAAACAAGTATCTCATATCCTGTTTTATTTCTTACCTTATTACCCTGTTGACTTGACTTATTTAGAATATCTGCTTTAAATTATTTCATAACTGACTCTACTTCATTTTAATTTTAACCTTAGGCATTTTAAACTTCCAATTTTCTTTTTAAATTTGTCTTCTAATAATGATCTAACATTTGTTTTCTAATTTTTATTCAGCTTATCTTATAGCCCATATTGTACTTCTGTTTGAGTTGTTTTTAAAAAATAATTCTCCTGGCTTACTATTCCTTTAAGATTTTTAAGTTCTTATTTCTTCATGTACCGCTTTAACCTGGTTTAAAGTCTTCTAGCGCCATTTAGCATCACATTTTAATCTTTTATTCTCTTTTCCTTTTTGGCACCATTACTTTTCTATTTTTTCTCTTATTTGTGAATCTGTTAATCAATCTAGTTCAAATCAGGAAACCTTCTCTGTCCCTGCCCTTCTTTCTCCCAGCCCCAACTATAACTACATTTTTTTCCTGCATTAATGTTGGTTTTTGGCACAACATTCTATAAATCTTTATTTTCATATCATATGGTTTGAAATCCATAGTCTGTAATTGTTTTCACTAACTTCTTTTGGTTGCAAGGAACAAACTCAGTATTCCAATAACCGCAAGTGATGGACATTTTATTGTAACATGTCCAAATAAGGAAACCAGCATCTCAGCCACTGGGTAGGCCATCCTGTTAGTCCTATGGGACGTCCTCAGGAAGAGCTATAGCTCTGGTGGAGTTGAGCCTCACAGATCCTAGAAGCAAAAAAATAAAATAAGAGTTCAGAAGCAAATGTAATATCAATGTGGAAATCTTTATTCTATACCTTGTTGCCACATGTAACCTAACTATATGTGGATTTCAAAGATGAGAATCACATGAACATCCAGGAATAGGAAGCAAGCCCCCAACAAGGGAAACACCAGCCATGTTCAGGGAGCCCCAGATTCCTCCATAGCAATTTTCACCACAGAAGACAGAGGAGCAAGGCTGATGCTGTTGCTACTCACAAGTGTGGTCCATGAACTGGCCGCATGGGCATCTCGTGGGAGCTTATCAGAAATACAGAATCTCAGTTGCTACTCCAGATGTATTAAATCAGAATCTTCATTTTGACCAGATGTACAGCTGATTCCTATGCACATTAAAATTTGAAAAACACCAGTCTATATAGTCCCAAGGGAAAGAAAACTGTGATGCAATTTTTAAAAACCCATCCAAGGAGTTTTTCTAGTACACAGGCAACTAATTAACATTCTCAAATCTGAAAGAACTAAAGCAGTGGTTCTCAACACAACCTGCTTCTTTAGATTTTGCTCACAACTTTCTTTGGTCTTTTTAATTTTTTCCTAAGAGAACCTCTTCCTGTAATTTCTTTGAGATTGGAGATATTAATTTGCATGTTAGACTCACTTGAGGAATCACATACTGTTAGATGGATTTTACCCTCAGAGAACCTGACTGAATTGGTCCGGGGTGACAACCAAAGGCAATAGTTTTTCAGAAGCTCCCAAGTTCATCACAATATGCAGCCAAGGTTGAGAATCCTGGAACAGAGGGAAACCAAATCCACAAACCTTTCTTGAAAAAGTTACTGAAAGATGGACACCAGACAACAAAGAAATGAATCAAAATTAAGAACTCGGAAATGAAGAAACCGTGGTAAGAGGTAACGAATGAATCCATTTAAAAACAAACTACTGGCCGGGCGCGGTGGCTCACGCCTGTAATCCTAGCACTCTGGGAGGCCGAGGCGGGTGGATCGCTCGAGGTCAGGAGTTCGAAACCAGCCTGAGCAAGAGCGAGACCCCATCTCTACTAAAAATAGAAAGAAATTAATTGACCAACTAAAAATATATATACAAAAAATTAGCCAGGCATGGTGGCACATGCCTGTAGTCCCAGCTACTCGGGAGGCTGAGGCAGGAGGATCGCTTGAGCCCAGGAGATTGAGGTTGCTGTGAGCTAGGCTGGCACTCACTCTAGCCTGGGCAACAAAGTGAGACTCTGTCTCAAAAAAAAAAAAAAACCAAACAAACTACCACTAAATAACTTGGAATTTTGGTTAAAAAATATGATGGGGGCTTTAGGCGGCAAATACATTGTTATCTACTTCTTAGATTTCTATTTATGTTTGGTGCACGCCCTTGCCAGATCTGTTATTTTCTGGGTTTTATTATATCATCGGTTCTCTGGGGTTCAAACTACTGATTCTTGCTCCATGTTCCTTCTTTTCCCCACCTCAACCCTGGCTGGCTTGCCCTCAACTGGGAGACTTGACAAGGGAGATTGTGACTTACCTTGGCATTCTGCTCTCAAAGTGGGTTTCTAAAAGACAGTGAGAAACAGGGACTAGGGAAAGCCTAGTGCTATTGGATTAGAATTAGAGGGATCGGTATGGATGGACTCGGGATTTTATTGATATAATCTGCACAGCTCCCATCTTTCCGGGGCCCTGCCTTGCAGATGCAGCCTTTCAGTGCCCAACCTCTGATCTCTTCCTCCTCTGCTCAGAGGAACTGCCATGCTCTGCTTGGATTCCAGTCGCTGCACTGCAGTCAGGAAAATTTCGCCAGGCAGAGAGCCAAGATTATCATGAGGTTTACCTCTTATATTTCTCTGCCTTCAGGGATCAATTGCAGTCTTGTGTCCCCTACTCTGCCTTGTGTTGCTTGTTCTCCAGTGTCCAAAAACACTTGTCATTGATATCTTGTCCATTTTTACAGTTAAGGCAAGAGGGCTAGTACCAGATACTCCACCATAGACAAAAGTGGAAGTGGTGGGCTACATATTGGATTTATATTACTGTTAAATTTCCTGCAATTGGTCATTGTCCTATGGTTATGAAACAACTGCTTGTTCTTAGGATATACATGATGAAGTATTTAGGATAAAGGTTTATGATGTCTGCAACTCACTCTCAAATGGTTCAGTCCAAAAAATAATACGAATAGCAATAATATGGATATGTATATTTCTAAAGGGACCAAGAGAGATATCAATAAAGCATATATGGAAAAGGCTATCAGTAGTGAATCTAGATGAAGTGTATATGAGAATTCAGTGTAGGATTTTTGTAACTTTTCTATAAGTTTGAATTTTTTTCAAAATAAAGAATAAACCAAGCATCCTCTTGAGTGTGGACTGGGCTTAGTGACTCACTTCCAAAGGTTAGAGTGGAAAAAGCTGATAGACACCACCTTAACCAAGTGATATGGTTCACATCACCAGTGATACGTCACATGGCTGTCATGTACCCATGGGTATTCTGTGATGAGAAGGGCATTTCACTTCTGTGGTTTTCTCACTCAAACTTTATAACCCAAATTAAGAACAAATGGGTGTCCTTAATATACCTTTCCTTAAATGCTCTTTCAAATTGGGTAAATATTAGCCATTTCATTTCTACCTAGATAAGTAGCATCTATCTCTAGAGAAATGAGGATGATATGTGTTTAGCAATTTTATTCTAATTTCATAATCCAGAGAAATTTATGACATTTTTCTAATACAGTAGTTTTTCTTTTTATGTGTAGTCCTGTTTTGATATACAAATGCCAGTGTTACTTAATGAATGCCGTTCATAACATTTGGAGAAGGAAGAAGGAGGAGGAAAGCCTCGAAGTGTGAGAGGGACTCAACCTGCCTGGCTTTGAAGATGGAGGAATGGGGCCAGTGCTGAGGAAGGTAGGAAGCTTCTAGAAGCTGGGAGCAGCTTTCAGCTGACAGCAAGGAAGCAGGGACCTCAGTCCTACAAAAAAAGCCTCCCTTAGAGCCTTTGGAAAGTAATGCAGACTGCCATCACCTCGGTTCTAGTTTGATGTGAGCCACGCTGATCCTCTGGCCTGCAGAATTGTAAGCTAACGAGTCCATATTGTTTTTATGCCACATGAAGTGGATATGGGAATTCCTCCTATATATACTAAGCCATCAAGTTTGCGATTATTTGCAATGGCTGCAATAGAAAAGTAATACAGCAGGCCTCACTGAGATAGTAAAATTTCAGCCAAGACTTGAAGGAGGTGAGAGAGGGAGCCCGGAGGAGATCAGGGAAGAGCATTCCAGGCATAGAGAACAGAAGTGCAGAGGTCTTGTGCTAGGAGCAGGTGAGGCATGGCTGAAGAACAGTGAGGAGCCAGTATACCTGATATAGAGTGAGCAACGAATAGATTTGCAGGCGGCCATACCAGAACAGGAAGATTTGCCTTCCCTATTGTGAAATCAGACTGACTGAACTTCCTACCCAAGCTTGGAGGAAGATAGCCACCTTGACCTTTATCCAATTGAGAAATTATGTACTCAGCCCAAGGTCCACCAGTGCCTAACTCCATTCACCTGAATGATGGTTTGGGAGCAGCCTCGTTGTTTGGCTGCTTTACCGTCATACGCATGGCCTGCCTGGCCATCCCCAGGCTGCCCAGCTTCCAGGAGCTGCTTATCAGACCAGATGAGGTGGCTAGCTATGGCTCTGGCCCCTTTGAAGGTCGGCAGGGCTATATCCTTCATAACCAGTAATCTGTCAGAACTGCTCTTTGGCGATTAGGATTCCTTTCTTGGAAAGTTGGTTGAGGAAAGAACCCTGATGTGCTGGGTTTTCTAGTAGGATTCAGCATCAGCCTGCAAGACATCTGGAATTTTTAATACTCAACTCGCCTCATGCATGGTTTTAGTCATTTTATCTTTCTGGCTGTTGGAGAATATATATTTTGTCAGATACAAAGGTGGCTGGCCATCTCTACATCGGTCAAGCTCCAAAGCACGGCTACTATGCATCAGAGGCCGCGTTTCAGGAAATGTTTTCCTACAGTTCTATCTGGGTCTACGATAAAGTGGATGTGATTTGTCTTAGCATTGACAGTTTCTGCCCAAGGCGCATGTGGTTGGTTTGGAGTGAATGAGCCCCGTGCCTTTTCCCTCATGGGGGAGAGTATGTGCTCTCTAGCTTGCACAGAGAACAAAGTCATCAAACTAGAATAGGACAAAAAGAACGTCTATTAATTTCTATTTTTGAAATGTCCCCAAAAGTTCTCACTTGCAATACTTCTGATGTGCTTGTATTTATTGTTCCTGTTCATGAAATTGCTGCTGAGGATGGGTAATTGGGTCCTGGTTAATTATTACTTCGAGTATCCCCAGTACCTAGCACCGTGCCTGGCATTCAGTATTTAAAAAATTCATTCACTCAACCATCCACTCATAAAGTGAATGGCCCTTTGCCAATTTTTATGTCTCTAAATAGGAAATAGGTAAAATTTGGTGGCGCTCACCATTTATGATGTACTTAAGACCAGCGTTGCATCGTCTTTTACTTCATTGGTTGAAAATATTTTGGAGGAAGTTTTATCTCATGAGAATAATATATTCTACATTTATTAAAAACTGATAGTAAATTAACTACAGAAACCTAAATAAGTTTTAAAAGTGAGTCTAAAGGGAGAAACTGATGAGGTATTTTATCATGTTTTATAACTGAAAAAAAAAAAGTCTTCTAGATGGATACATTTAGTACTCTGTATGATTGCAGACATCAACTGAGCTCTTAATACTTCCTTGTGAAATCTGCCAGTGTTATGAGACCGGGCAACACAGTGTCTCAGGACCAACTCAGGGTAACAAACTTTGATAGACATCTACACAGGTTATTCCCTTTCTTACACTACACAATTTCCTTTAGAGATTCTGCTGCCCTCCTATCATCAGACCTTCTGAAATCCATAATAAGCAACAGGCTATTAGATAAAAGTAGTGGAATAAGTCTGAAAATAACATTTTCCCCCAAATGTAGAGATGTTTGTCCTCCAGGAGTGTCTTAGCTCAGGATGCTATAACTAAGTACCATAAACTGAGTGGTTTAAACAACAAACATTTGTTTCTCACAGTTCTGGAGGTTGGAAGTCCAAAACTGGGGCACCAGCAGGGTTGGGTTCTTCATGAGGGATCTCTTCCGGTTGTAGACTGCTGACTTCCCATTGTATCTTCACATGGCAGAAGGAGGGTGAACCAGCTCTCTGGGGCTTCTTCTAATAAGGGCACTAATTCCATTCATGAGCGCCTCACCCTCATGTCCTAATTATCTCACAAAGGCCAAATGTCCAAATACCATCACACTGTACTTCAACATATGAATTTTGGGGAGAATAGAAGATTCTTATCTTTTGATCTTCTGGACCTTGGCATCTTGGACAGATGGTATTTTCTTATTAAACCTGGGGGGATCTCCATGCAGAGCTGAGTATTCTTGACATATTATTTTAGGGACATTGCTTAAATCTAAATGAGCTCTCTCCAATGTTCATCTTCAACAGAGAACACATATCCAGATTATGCAAATCCTACATGTCGTCTAGATTCTAAACAAAGGTAATGTATACAGACTGTGCAAATTATCATCAAATAATTATTCATGTAAAAGCATTGTCAGGGCAGACAAAGCAAAGGCAAAATAGGCTAAGGTCCTGACCACAGAACTCTGCCCCATTAAGCTTTGCACTCAGCACAGATCACTCCATCTTTTTTGAGTATTCCTATTGTAAATTCCACTTAGAGTCAAAAGACCTGGGGTTCAAATCCTGGCACCACCACCCAATCACATAAATTTGGGAAAATCACTTATACATCTGTCTTTTCTTATCTATATAATGGGGATGGTGATGAAATAAGGTCCATCTTAGAGGGTGTGGGGTTCAGAGCTTTGTGAGTGTTAAAGCCCTAAACAAACATCTGTTGTAATTGGTTTCTAGGAGGCAATCTAGCAAAGAGGTCCAGAACATGGAATCTGAAATGGGACAGCCTCGTTTGCGCCTCACTCATCAGCTTTGTGACCTTAACCAAGTTACTTCTTTAAATTTGCGTTTTCTGTCTGTAAAGAGGATGATTTTAATGAGCGTAGTATCCTTGTAGGATAGAGACAAGGATTAAATGACATCGTCTAAAACCTCTTGTATGTTTTTTTGGGTAAGTTCAGTGGTCATGCAATACTGTGGAAAGAATAGAAGGAAGAAGGACATCCCTTTGGCATCATGGGTCAGCATGCCCTAGTGGCACCAGGTTCCTTCTCAGGCTGCAGGGCTGTGTTCCCAGGCTATGCGGTATCTCTGTGAGATACAGTGGCCCCAATCTTCCTGCTATCCCCAGACAATGGCACCAACCTTTAGCCATCACTCACTCACTTACCTGATAGGTTGTAAAACTAGTTTTCTTGGTATCTTGCCACCTAATCAGTTCTTATCTGCATTTTTTTTTCTGGGTCAGGGGATCATGAGTCTTGGGTTCACTGTGGTCAGAGTCAATAGCTATGTATCAGGAAGTTGCTTTGCTAATGAGATAATTCTAAATTTCTTTAGAAACTTCGATCTGTTGCTAGGTAACAAACCCCAGTGCCTGTGTCTAAAATCTATGCTGCTCTTCAATTTTTCCAGCTAGAGCAATTGAGAAATGTCTATGCAGGTCCTTTGCCCATTTAAAATGGGGTTTTTGTTTTCTTGTTGTTAAAGCTGTTTCTCCACCAAATTAAATGGAAGTAGTGCCTCTAATTACGGAGACCACCAAAAACACCTTGGCAAATGTTCAAATGCCCCCTAGTGGATGGAACTGCCTCAGTTGAGAATCACCATCCTGAAGGTTTGTGGTAAGCTGGGATAAGAGGAATTTCTTTATTAAGTCTTTCCAGAGAGTCTGGCATTTACAACAGTGGTGTCTTAGCATATTCTTTCATGGAACTTTCAATCTACCTTTTATAAAATTTTTATTTGGAAAATTGTGTTAAAAAATGAGTATAATATTGCAAGCTATGTTTGAGCCAACATATCTGTAGGGCAATGCTATTTATCTTTGCACTAAATAAATTTCCATACCTTTGCAAAAATAGCCATCTTCACAAATTACTACTTGTAAAGTCTAGACTTCTAGATTCTTGTTCATATTTAGGACATTCTGATTCTTCAATAACTCAAGCCAACTTGAGTAACTGAGTGTGGATTCTGTGATGGTTTATTATCCCTGGATTTCACAGTTTCCCTCTAAAATCTGCACTTTTCCTTCTCCACTCCCACTGCTTCACTTGACCAGTCTTTAAATAAATAAAAAAAATCTGCACTCTTCACGAATTGCAAAATTGTTATCACTTGATAGCTATTTAGTGGCCTCAGTGAAATGAGTTGTTTCTTTTGATCAAATTCATAGTAGATAAAAATGACTAAGTACCCCTAGACTGCACAGAGAAACTATATTTAACAAGATCTTTCAGACTATGTTACTTTGTCACTTCTGAAATGAGCCCTGGAGTGAGCAGATAAAACATGTTCACTGCTGTTTCTTTTTTGGCAAAGAAACAACTTACTTAAGTCTTTGGAGTAAGTGGCTCATCCTTTTTCAGAAACATTGCAGCAAAGTAAATCAATTTAAGACATAAAGCAAACTTCTTAGATAATGTGCATCTCTTCATTTTCTCAGGATCTCTTCGAGTAATTCACCCCAACACTGTGGCTTTGGAGCCTTGGAAGGTTGATGGACAGTAGCTGCTGCCCCCTAGTGTAAGATCCCTTGTTACTGCAGACATAGGGTTCTTGAAACAACCAGCCCTCCTCCCTCTGCACTGCCGAAGGAATGGGAAACAAATTAAGGTGCTTTGTTTAAACGATGCAGATAATTGAGAAAGTTATAGTATATTATTATTTCAGAATGAATAGCTAGAACACTTCTTTTGTAATTTACTTCAGAAATAGTCATTTATTGTTTTTCTGTCATTGCTTCAAGTTTTAACTTTCTCATTATCATTTTCTGCTTTTCCCACTGAGGGGCTGACTACATAATTTGTAGGACCCAGTGCTAAATGAAAATGTGATACCCTTTGTTCAACAAACGGAGGAAATGCCATTTCAGGTACGAAAATACCTTTTCCTTTCCTTTGTAGTTTCTCTCTCTTGTTATGGTGTTTTTTTACTTTGTTATTTAACGTCAATCTAAAGAAAAACTTTGAATTTTAATTATTAGTATAAATTTTACTATTCATGTTTATATTGTGTAATGCCAATAAGTACAACTATAAGAGCGACTATAACTTGTGCTTTGGAATAACCAAAATTGTATAATTTGTATTTTATCGCTCACACATGCATATATATTTCATTCTTACCAGAACAGTGGAAATGATGCACAAAACTACTTCAGCTGTTTTTATTTCACTTTTCTTTTTTTTTTTTATTAAGACAGGATCTCACTTTTCTTGCCCGGGCATGAGGACAGTGGCATCTCACTTCTTGATTTGTGTGCATTCAACCAACACTCCCTACCCTTGGCTTGCTGATGAGTAAGGCAGCACTGCAAGAAAAAGGGACCATGGGGTGCCCTATCTTTCCCTTTCTTTCTATGCCAAAATTTTCAGCACAAGTGGTTGCCTGAGTAAGAAAGGAGGTGATAGATTTCTTAGAACACCATTGTCTTCTATGTTAGAAGCAAGTTGTGGTTCAAAAGGAAAGAGTGGCCTCTTGGGTTCTCAATGCTCCCTCTTGCTCAGTTGTAGATGTAACACGCTCGCTTCGTATGTGCTTTGAGCCTCACTGGACTCCATTGCACTGTGGGCCCCTGGGATTCTGTGCTCGTGACACATTGCAATTGCTGTAATATATGCAGACATGCATATCGCATATATGCATCTCTTCTACTCACACAGGTGATCCATTGTCCTAGCAGACTTCACTTATAAAACACAAATTCAAAAATGAAATTATTAAGGATTTCATGATGGGGACAGCAGAGTATTCAGTGAAGCACCAGGGCCCTTCTGAGTTCAGGGCCCCGTATGATTGCACTGGTGCATGCAATTCCACAAAAGTACAACTAAAATCTGTTTTTGCTCGTTGAGGCTTCCATCGATTCCGAATAGGAATTTCATTCAGGCTCTTTGGAAAAATATGCAGCACTTTTCTTAGTGTAGAGCCATTGGTCAGCAGTTACTCAGAGGCAGGGATAGCTGAGATGCGATTCTGTTGCGAGAGCCGTGTGCTCGTGCCTTGGCCTCCAGAGCACCCTGACTTTCACTCTGGTTTGAGTGCAGAGCCATCGTTTTGAGGTGGGGATAAAGATTGTTAATGTAGAAATCATGTGAAAGTGTTTATTACATCGAATGGGGTGTGTACGTTTTAAATGACTGGAAAACTGAAGGATATTTGCTGGGAAGAAACCAGAAGGTTTTCCGACTCCTCAGCAGAAACATACGACAAGAAGCAAAATTAAGTTCACTTCTAAAACTTGGTAGTACTTAAGAGTAGGCAAGTACTAGGGTTCCTTCAGCTTAACTTTCCAAAAAAGGTGTCTATGGCTGCTAGGAGGACTGATTTCTAGTTGAAAATTAATTTACCAAAGATTCAATCAAAATGCATTTGCTCTGTGAGCACTCAGTGAACAGGGGAGGAGGGAGTCTAAAGGCAGAAGGCAAAGTTCCTGCCTCGGGGCCCCACTTGGTTTGGATGATCAGGACAATATCCATGAAATAATAAGAAAACAGTAGAAGATCCAATTTAATTTTTTTTACTGGTTTAATAATAAATTTCTATTTTATTCAATTTAGACAAAATAAATTTGGGGGAGTTAAACCACTTTATTGAGGGGAATTGGGGACAGGAACAAAGAAGGGTGTAGGATGATGAGATCCAACGTCTTCGGCCAGGCCAGGACCTCCCAGGCTTTGCAGACGCAGAAAAGCTAGACAAAAAATGTTTAAAGCCACATCTCAGTTCCCTGTGTCTTCTCAAAGGGAATCCCGAGCCTTGTTTGAGCTTTTCTTGGTGACCAATGCTAATTGGCATTAGCCTGTCAGAATTTTGAAATTACTTCTTCTCTCCTCCCCTCTTTGTCCTCCTCCTGTGTGGGGGTTCATTTTATGCGCCAGGTTGACTTTCTGGGTGTGTCTGTGAGGGAGTTTCTGGATGAGATTAGCATCTGAAGACTCATTAGCGTTTGGTAGACTGAGCAAAGCAGAACATGCCCCCCAGTGTGGGTGGACATCCGCCACCCTGTCAACGGCCTGCATAGAACAAAAAGGCGAAGGAAGGGAGAATTTGTGATCTCCGCCTGACTGCTTGAGCTGAGACATTGATCCTCTCCTGTGCTCAGCCTGGGACTTAATGCCATCAGTGCTCCTGGTTCTCACACCTTTGGACTCAGATTGGAATATGCACCCAGTTTTCCTGGGGCTCCAGCTTGCAGACGGCAGATTGTAAGACTTCTCAGTATTCATAGTCATGTGAGCCAATTCATTGTAATAGATCTCTCTCTAGAGATGTAGACATAGATACATATATTTATCTATGTCTGTCTTTCTATCTATGCATCCATCCCTCCATCCATCCTATTGACTCTATTATATTTCTCTGGAACCCTCACTAATACATCCTCCAATAAATTTTCTTTTTCCTGTTCTCTTCTCTGGGTGCAGGGGCAATCGGCTGTCCTTCTCGGAATACGCAGCGTATCTTCCTCCCAGACCTCTATTCTCCATTTCTTCATTTGTCACCTCAGTTCTGTTAATAACATCTGTGTAGTTACCACTTCCAGAGCTTTTTTTTTTTTCTTTTTGAGACAGAGTCTCACTCTGTTGCCCAGGCTAGAGTGCCGTGGCGTCAGCCTAGCTCACAGCAACCTCCAACTCCTGGGCTCAAGTGATCCTCCTGCCTCAGCCTCCCAAGTAGCTGGGACTACAGGCATACGCTACCATGCCCGGCTAATTTTTTCTATATATTTTTAGTTGGCCAATTAATTTCTTTCTATTTTTAGTAGAGATGGGGGTCTCGCTCTTGCTCAGGCTGGTCTCAAACTCCTGACCTTGAGCAATCCTCCCACCTCGGCCTCCCAGAGTGCCAGGATTACAGGCGTGAGCTACCACGCCCGGCCCCCAGAGCTTTTTATTCCTTTGTGTAGATCCATATTTCCAAGTGATAATCATTTTCTTTCTGCCTGGAGAACTTTCTTTAACATTTCTTATAGTTCAGGGCTCTGGTGATGAATTATTTCAACTTTGTTTATTTCACCAAGGTTTTTAAAAGATAATGATGATCTGCACCACCAGCCAGATGTGAGATTCATTTTTGAATACGTGTGTCCCTGCTTTAATGAAGTGGGTTTTTCTTCCACTGAGCTCTTGGCCTTGACCACTCAGTTGGTCAGTCTACCACCGTGGATGCAAAGTAAACGAGGCTGGACATGCCCTTGGTTTTCCTACCATGGAATCTTCAGTGGATTGTGCTTCATGCCTAGCGATCTTTATGAAGAAATAAAGTCCTGCCTCTCGACAGTTATTGAAAGCACTTTGTAATTGAACTGTAAGTCCAAAGCACAGACCTGTAAGAGTTAGAAAGAATACTAGGGTCGTGCAGCCCTATCTCCGCCCTGCCTCCACACATACAGCTTTCTTATTATACAGACGAGGAAGCTGAGGCAGTCA
>VBSM01002616.1:35281846-35299514 GCA_008086735.1 Cheirogaleus medius
AAAGAAAAAGAAAAGAAAAGAAAAACAGAGCATGTGAGACAGGAAGCATGTATGTGCATGCATGTGTCTGTATGAACTTGGTGGTCAGGGAGGGGCTCTATGATAAGATCATATTTGAGAAGATACCCAAGAGAGTAAATCACAAAGACACCTGGCTGCAGAGTACTATCAGCAGAGAGAAGAACAGCTGCAAAGACTGAGGTGGAACGTGCTGGATTTGTTTGAGAGGGGACAATCGAAGGGAGTGGTATGAAACGAGGTCAGACTGGTGATGGGAAAGTGTGGATCCACTTAGGGCCTGGAAGACCACTGTATGGACTTTGGAATTTTCTGAGTCAGAAAACCACTGGGGTGTTTTAAGCAGAGGAATGACATGATGCAACATATTTTAAAAGGATTACTTTAAAAGAAACCTGTTGAGATGAGGCTGGACAGGTTGCCACAGGGAGACGATTTGGAAAGCTAATGAAAACACCTAGGTGAGAAATGATGCTGGCTGGGAGTGGTTTTGGAGAGACGAAACAAGATTTGGGTGCATTCTGCAGGTAGCACAGATAGGATATGTTGATGGCTTGGTTGTAAGGTAGCAGAGCGAGAAAAGAAACAAAGATCATACAAAGGTTTTGGATCCAATCAATTAGAAGATAAGAGTTCTCAGTTGCAGAGATGGGGAAAAGGAACAGGCTTGGGAATGGGCAGTAGTTGGCACACAGAGCTTGGGTTTTGACATGTTAAGACTGAGATACCAATCAGTCACCTTCTAGAAATGTGTTGTTTACTACCATAGCCAATAACCTCATTTAAATTTTAATTAAAATTAAAAATTCATTTCTTCAGTTACACTAGCCACATTTCAAGTACTCAGTAGCTTCATGTGGGTAGCGGCTGGACAGCACAGATACAGCATATCCTTGTAGAAAGTTCTACTGGATAGCACTGTCCTAGAAACTAAGTTTTATTGAGTAGCTAGTTTAGGCAATGCAATGGTGTAAGAAAGGTAAGCAAGCAAGAGCCCTACTCTGGAAGGAGTTCCAGAGAAGAGAAGAGTTAACAAATACTAAAACTAAAATTTACTATAAAATGTGTGTTTGAACACTGATTTTGTTGGGGCAAACTATATGAAACATAGCTTTTTAGAAAGAGTCCACTCTACCTAGGAGTCCAGCCCCATTCAATTTGTTTCTACTAAATGCTTGTTCGGCCCCAGTTGAACAATATATGGGAAAAGGATCACAAGAAGTGGGAACAGAGAGAAATTCTAAATCACTGGTACTTTAAATGGTATCAGGTATCAAAGTATTGTGAATCAGAAACCCTTAAATTTCCCTTAAACTTTTTGATTTCTTCCTCCTCCTCTATCCCTCTTCACTCTTTTGTTAGCTGGACTTTATTTTTGTGTTAAGCTCTAAGCTACTTGAGGGCAGAAATATATCCCTTTTCATATTTTTGGTGTGAGATAGTGTTAAAGCAAATGCATTTTCTCCACTATAAATTGATACAGGTGATTTGTCAAAGGCTTTCTGTTTCACTTACAGACTTGAGAAACAGTTTGAACTCTGAAATAATGGCATTTTTGGGATAGTTTACAGGGGAAACAAAGTAGAATATTTAAATTGAGAATGTTTCAGAAAGCCCAGGATGTATAGTGACCAAACACAGAGTGTACTCTTGTTGGGCAGTTTAAACACTTCATGAAAATAAAATGTTTTAATCATGGTTTCACTTTAGCTATTCTGTCATATTTGAGAAAGTGTTGTTCATCCATCATCTAAATATAATTTGTCAAAGTAGTCAAAGATTAGTGTAAAAAAGATTTCTTCCTATAGGTTAGATACATTCAACATTTTTCATCAAACTAGATTCGTTTCTAGCTCTTTTCTAATTTGATTTGATTAATAGTCTAAGAAAATGTCAGCTGTCATACATATATTTGTAGATTGCCAAATTGTACACATATTTTCACAGTAAATCATTTTGACAGTTTCTGTGGTTTCCTAAAAATAATTTTAACCATCCAGAGCAACTCAGTAACTTCTAATTAAGATTATATTGTGTGTGCATGTGTTTGTATGCTATATATTACTGTGTTTCCCCGAAAATAAGACCTACCCATAAAATAAGTCCTAGCAGGATTTCTAAGCATTTGCGCAACATAAGCCCTACCCTGAAAATAAGACCTAGTGATGGGCGTGGCTACATAGTGTATCTGCACAACCCATGCATTTCATTTCGGAGCGGTAAAGAAGATGAGCAGCTCTTCTCATCTGCCCCATGAGAGCTCTATTGCTCGACCTGAGAGATTGGAGCCAATGGTTCTAAAGGAAATAGAGTTGCAAGAAATTCAGGATGGAATTTGGGGTTTGGAGAGTTATGATGATGTTCCAGAAGAAGACAACTTAACTATATTTGAATAAACGTAGATTTTTGTACCATACTCCCCAAAAAATAACACATCCCCTGAAAATAAGCCCTAAGGTGTCTTCTTAATGAAAAATAAATATAAGGCCCTGTCTTATTGTCAGGGAAACAAGGTATATTCTGTGTACACACATGCGCGCGCACACACACACACACAAAGTATGATATATAGTGTCCCCATGAGGCAAATATGCAGACTTAAATCCAAGAAAGCAGTCTACATGTTGTTTCAGTATAAATTCTTTACAAACTTCTGTGGTTTTGTTCATTCAGTCCACGCTCTACTAATAGTATAGCTAAATGTTCACTTTGTTAAGCCACGGAGATTCTGGAATTGTTTTTTAGAGCAGTGATTCTCCCTAATTAATAAACCCTCACAACACAAACAAGGATCCACAGCTCTTGGCTATTTGCCAGTTAACTCAGCTCTTAGATGAATTCTGAATTCAATGAAATATTTATGATACAGAAAAAGAGATGTTTAGCCAACTTTGGAGGAGTATCATAAAACATCTGTATTTAAGTTGTCAACTTTTCAAAAAGGTCTTGGGCTGAGTTATTGAGCAAGCAAAAATGGGAAGGTAGATTAAAACTTCTTTTTCATTTGTTCACAAATAAGTATATTCTTTAGTCTAAATTGAATAAACATATACCTGGTACATCTGGGCATTTTTCCCCTTGAAATTCTGTGTAGAAATGTTGTTACCATATGCACAGAGGCAGCTTATAACACTACTCAACTACTGACTTTGTAAAAACTGCTCATTGTATTTTTTAGCACTGCCTGTGGCTTAATTCCCAAATATAACAAAGAAAGCTAGGTTTGACAAATGATAATCCTAGTCTTTACTAAGGAAAATAAAGCTGTATATTTAAATTCAAATAAATTATGTGAGGCTCTTAACAGGGGCAATTACAAATAAGTTGGTAGAAAAGAATATGAAATAAAATTAAATGCCTTATTCTTCCCCTCTTTAATTATTAAACTCAAGTCTACAAATATTAGTACCAAATGCAAGAAAATTTCATTGGATGGGAAAGCCCAGGATTTTTTGCATTGCTGTAATATTTTAGTGTGCTGTAGTGTTTAAGGAAAAAAAAAAGATGTCAATATTAAAAGAAAGCCTCTATCTTTGTATAGGGCATTATCAACTTCCAACAGTGCCTCTGTTATAACACAGGTGGCACCATTATCTCTACCAAATGCTAAGGTGCCTTGGCAACATTGTAACTCTTCCAATATAAACTAGCAAGACACAAACTTTTGACGAGAAAGGCAAAGACAAAGGCACTGAGCACCTAGCATGGTGCTGGCCAAACAATTTCCTCTTAGTACATGTTTGCCAAATGACAGATTTAAGATCAAATATAAACTTTCATACACATTACTAGTTTTACTGATGCAGGTGTTTATGCCCTTCATCCTGTTCCAAAAGGATTTAAGGAACTAATAAACACGAATAAATTATGATAAATGTCAGTTTAAAATAAATTAGAAGGTAAAACAGGGTAGGAGAGTAAGATGGGGCCAGGAGCTGTGTTTCATCTTTACCATACAGGAAGATTTAAAAAGTAAACATTACTTTCCTAATGAAGAACAATGGTATTGACTTTGCTGTATTTTCTTAAAGTATTAAGAAATAAACAATAAGTAGGATTTTTCCTAATGAGGGATTCTAGGAACTAAGAATCTAAGTTTTGGTTCAAGAAAACATCTTTAGTTCCTCCAGAAATCACTGTTTAAGCTGAACAAGAGGACAGGAGAAGGTAGTGCAGATGCTAGACTCGAGGTTAGTAAAATCTGGGGGGAGTCAGAGAACAAGCATCACTGCACATTTACCTAAATCTGGGCAAACAGTAATGAGTCAAAATGTGCCTATGTGACTTACTATGGAACCAAATGAACAACATCTACTAGGGACCTATATTTCATACAAACACACACACACATGCACCTAACAAAAGGAAGCATGATGTACTTTCATCTCGGACACCCACAGGGTACACTTACCTATTGCTTGAGCTAAGGCTATTACAACCTCCTGGCAAGTTGTGACTTCGGTGACCCCACAAACAATCCTCTGAACTCCATCTACCCATACTTTAAGTTCCATGGTGCACCGGCCAGTCACGCAAGGGCCCTGAGAGTGGTCATCAGGGTGTCAGGTCATGTCTCAGGCTACAGGAACACAGACGGAGAAGGCAGAGTCTGTGTGGTCAGCTTAAAAAAGGGAAAAAAATCATTTTTAATAAAATAAATCTTAACATTTCTTCCAGTAAGTGCACAAATATTACATAATTTTAATGTCATAATCCTACTATTGTTAAAGTCCACATGCTTACTTATTTTACAGAAATGAATTCAGCAGCACAAATGCAACTACAGCCACCTGACATCATTTCATGTTACTATTTTTATAATAATAATCATTAAGTCATGCTCCATTGGGTTAAAAATTCTTATTTCCTTGACATATTGCTCAATACACGAGCTGTTTTTCTGTCCTTTTTCTCTTTTTTGAATTCTTTCATTAGGACAATTTCTGAGGTTAAAAAAAAGGGAAAACGTTTCCGTCATTTTAGGAATCATAAATAACTGCACCAATTTCCATCACTTCGCCAGTGTTGTTAACAATTTTTAAAAACAGTTGTCAAGGTATCTTATTAACTCAATTTGCACTGCTCTGTTTAATGTGTCCCTTGTCTCCCTCTCTCCCCCAGGAGTGAGAGCATCTTCATCACCCCTGAGACGCCAGCACCAAGCACAGCATGAGGACAGGTGTGCAGAAAATCTTAGCTGAAGGAAATGAATTACTCTGATGGCTGACAGTTTCCCCACGTATGAACTGCTTGACCTTTTCTCATTTAAATGGGCTTGACAGTTTTCTTAAATTTTAAGAGTTATGCAAATAATACAAACCTTAGCCTTTTGTTATACTTGCTGTATTTACCCAGTGTTTGATTTTTTTTATTTGGTTGTATTATACGCCAGGCAGAAAATTCTACATTCTCATATAGTCAAACCAAATGCCTTGGTTTCTTCTATTGATTAAAATGGCATTAACCTGCTAAAAATCAATTACACACAATTTTTTTTCCCTGTAGGTTTTAAAAATCTCAACTGTTTCTGTGTTAAATCTCTAATCAATCTATCATTTACTTTCTCCATTGTTTTGTGGTCTTCCTCTTTCTTTGTTGTTTTTACAAAAGAATGTTACCATTTATGAGATGTAATAAACATTGATTTAATTAAGAGAACATTTGGATTTGTTTAAAGGTTAACAATGGCGCTGGTGTTTCAGGATTAATGACTTACTAAAAAAGTTATTTAAAAAACACTAAAACTTTTTCTTACAAAACAGTATTTACTATAAACAGTAGCCTGGTCCCTTGCACATTCTCTTAAAGGACTGTTCTGGGTCACCTGGTCACCTGGGTAGATGAGTCAGAACACATGCAAGGTGGAGGAGCAGAAAGCTAATTACTCTATCCAGAGAAGGCACAAAATTCCTTTTTGCCATCCTGAAAACAGGAAAGGACTGGCTGAACATTAATTTCCCAGTGTGCAGCTTCAGCTCTCTCTGCCTACGACACCGTGCAAGGTTTCATAACCCTCCTGTATAAACAGAGAAAGGGCGATCCTGCCAATGACAAGCTGATTCCCATAACTGTGTTCAGAGGGCCTGCGAGGTGTTAAAGTTCCTGGGGAAAAATGGGTTCCCAAATCAAAGAAATGTAAGAAATCCAGTAAATAAAGTTAAACAAGTTCCTTTACAGCTAGATTTTTCTTACACTTTAATAGGCTGGTGTGCACTCTAATTTTCAAATACAAGTTTTATATGCTGTCCTTCAATCTAGAGAATATTTAAGGAAACAAAAGAGTTCTGCCTTAAAAGATTTTGTTTTTCCTTTTCTACTAAGCACCCTATTTACTAAAATTAGAACATGTTTTATTCTTTCTTTACTCAAAAAATGGCCAAACATTAACATATTGCTTTATTAAATTTTTTTAAAAGCTGAATTAAAGTCCATTTAATATCTAGTCCCTTATTTTTCACCAAAAGATCTTAAACTTGGGAAATGTACCAAGAAAAGTCAAATCTCATTAAAAACCTCCCTTTCCCCAAAGAAACTTGTCATTTATAAGAATCCTATGAGACTCATTTTTTTCTTAATTGTGAAAGAACACTTAACACGAGAGCTATCCTTTTAATACATTTAGTTTAGTTTTTGAGACAGGGTTGCCTCTGGCAACTTCCGTTCTATTCTCTATTTCTATGAATTTGATTGTTTTAGACACCTCATATAAGTTCTATATTCCTTTTTTGGCTTTAGTACACTGCCACATATATTCTTATCTGAATTACCACTGTTTCACTTGGAACTTATATTAAGTGAATAGAAATGAACATAAGATGTGTAAATCTGTTAAATATCACAGAGTATAGTAATCTTACAGGAAAACATTGAGCATAAATAATACTGCTTAGCAATATAAACTTGCAGAGTATTCTTCTTCTTGATCGGAGACTTCCTACCATGGCTCATGACACACAGAAGACCAGTGTCTGCATTTTTGTTTCAATACCACTAATAATATCTTTCAGACTTGAAACCATAAGGAGAGCAGGCCTGTGTGATCCATGGCCTGTTAGGAACCCGGGCCGCACAGCAGGGGGTGAGCGAGCAAACCTTCATCTGTATTTACAGCCGCTCCCCAACCCTCCCATCACCCCCTGCGATCCCCCTCCTGTCAGATCAGTGGCAGCATTAGATTCTGCATTATGGTGAGTTGTATAATTATTTCGCTATATATTACAATGTAATAGAAATAAAGTGCACAATAAATGCAATGCACTGGAATTATCCTGAAACCATCTCCCACCCTAGTCCGTGGAAAAATAATCTTCCATGAAACCGGTCCCTGTTGCCAAAAAGGTTGGGGACCACTGCCTTAATAGATCAGATCAATAGACCAGGCTGCCTCAAATTTTATCTCTAAGAGGGCCACTGTTTTCAGGAAAACATGGCTTCTGTCAGGTTTTGGGGTTATACTGACAATCATCTCTAGCACCCCTAAAAATCACAGCACTACTTGTGAGAGTCATCTGAAGAACTTGTCTCTCCTGTCTTCCCTGTAGGAAGAACATGCCCTCTAGGAGCTGGAACCTTGATCTTTCCTTCATACCCTCCAGAATCCAACTGCACCAGCTCTAGGCCCAATCTCAGAACTAGCCTAGAAGGAAAAAGGGAAGTCCTACATTGTAGGTGTGTGTGGTGGATCAGTCATCTTTGGATGTGAAGGCCCAGGACGCAAACGGACTCAAGCATTCCAGTTGGAATTTGGAATGAATTTTTCCATGGAAACAGTGATGTGGACAGAAGTAAGGTTCTACTGCAAGGGTATCAATATAGTTCAGTTACTGTTTTCATTATGAGGTTTCTATATGCAAGTCACTATTATTTTTATAATTTTTAAAATGAAGAACTAGGTTTATTCAGTAACATTCTAGCAGGGAACAAGTGTTCTTTAGTTATGTACCACTGATTATCATAAAAGCTTACTGGAATTCAGCATCTGCATTTGTAGAAACATTCCCTCAAGATCAATGCTTTAATAAAGCAATTATACTCAATCCTCATTATTTGCAGATCCCGCATTTGTGAATCAGTGTAGTTGCTAAAAATTTATTTATAATCCCAAAAATCAATACCTGCGGTGCTTTCACAGTAATTTGCGAATATGTACACGAGTAGTGGAAAATCTGAGCCTCCTGACACACACGTCCCCAGCTGAGATCAAACAAGGTGACATTGCCTTTTTGTTTCAGCTCTCATAGCGTCAACAAGTGTTCTTTTCTCAGTCTCTTTGGTGTCATGTATTTTTTGCACTTTTTGTTGGTGATTTCACTGTTCAAAATGGCCCCCAAGCATGGTGCTGAAGTGCTGCCTGGTGTTTCTGAGGCAGGAAGGCTGTGATGTAACTTATGGAGAAAAATATGTGTTAGGTAAGCTTTGTTTAGGCATGAGTTATAGTGCTGTTGGCTGTAAGTTCAATGTTAATGAATCAACAGCGTATATTAAATAAGGTGTCTCTATACAGAAAAAAAAACCAAAAACATAAAACAAGGTTATGTGTTGCTCAGTGAACAAAAATGTTGTTACCAGAGACTGGAAGAAAACCAACCCTGTGTTTCCCCTAAGAACGACGGTTCAGTATTTGCTAATTCAGTGTTCACGTAGACCTTATACCTGGGGCAGGTCTGTGGCCCAGCAGGAACCAGGTGCACAGCAGGGGGCAAGAAAGTGAGCCAAGTGCCACTTGCACCCACAGCCACTTCCCATCACTCCCTACCCCGCCATCACTGCCCGAGCCCCGTATCCCCTTAAGATCAGCAGCGCATCAGACATCAGACCCTCAGAGGAGCGCGAGCCCCACTGCATACTGCGCATGCAAGGGATCATCTAGGCTAAGCTCCCCGTGAGAATCCAACGCCTGTTGAGGTGGAGCCGAGGCGGTCCCGCACCCACAGTCTATGGAAAAACTGTCTTCCACGAAACGGCCCCTGGTGTCAAAACGGTTGGGGAGCTGCCTTATGGGACATAAACTATCGTGCAAAAATATAATATTGTACATTATATTTTTAGAGGGCATAACTTCCTTGTGATGGCAACCATCAAACTGGTGAGCAAATTCCACTCCTCCCTGGACATTACAAGCAAGCATACAGGTGTCGCTTACTGACAATTTTAACACTTCCATCATTGCTAATTTTGTTTAAAATCTGAGGTTATGGCATATCAGAGCACTCTTTTTAAAAAATAGTACACAGATATGTTGACTTATATAATAAAAT
Source organism: Cheirogaleus medius (assembly GCA_008086735.1). Taxonomy (NCBI): domain Eukaryota; kingdom Metazoa; phylum Chordata; class Mammalia; order Primates; family Cheirogaleidae; genus Cheirogaleus; species Cheirogaleus medius. The sequence goes on from VBSM01002616.1 coordinate 35,291,122, forward strand.
CTTCACAATCAGGCTAGCAACTTTAACTAAATCGAGTACTGACGCCACTAGCTCTTTTGGCGTCATAGAGAAAGAGATTCAGCACAATGAACAGTGTATATACTGAATAGTACTTATTAGAGCTATTAATCATCAGACACTAAAATTCTCCTTTCTATAGAAAATCAGACAAAAAACAAAAAACTAAAGGGAGTTTAGGTTACCTCATTCTAAAACTAACTTGAGGTGGGAATGAAATGAAGTTATGTAGAACATCTGTTATCAACCAAAAAAGCGTTAACTTTTTTTAACGTTCAAAGGATCACTGAGGTAAAGAAAAAAATATTCATGGGTGCCTGGTACCTGTGGAGATGGGAAAGGAACTGAAGATGAAAAAACCACCTGGAGAACATGATAGGATGAAGCACAATGTGAGAGAATGAGATGAGAGAAGAAAATAATAAGGGAAAAAATAATTAGGAAGGCAGGCAGGGAGTAGGAAAACAATATGGTAGATACAGGGAACTGTTTTTGGCAAATGGCCTCAGATGCCGGTCACACGTTACCTGCCCCTGAACTGCAATATTCAGGTGATGCATGTTTATGACACTCTGGTTTTGTATTTTGGAAACCCAGTTACACACAAATTGCTTTTAGCAAACCCATTATTTTGCTATAATACAGTTCTGCAAATGGTGTCACAGAGAGTGGGTTGTTATTTAAAAGGTACAATGTTAAGACTGGGCGCTAAGGAAGAGGAACATAGCAATATAAATAAGTGCCTACTAAAATGAGTTCTTAAAAACAGCAGTCCTGAGAGGTGCACCATGGGGAAATAAGGTTCCACAGTCCAACAACTTTGGGAAACATTTCATAACACATCGTCTCTGGGAGATAAACAATGCCCAGTAAGGTAAAGGTTCCGCCCCACGGTGGAGAAACTGGCTAAACTTTATCTTAGTGATTTAGCATGGAAGAGGGTTGTGTGGAAAAGTGACACAAAGCGTAGAAAATATCTCCCTGAACCACAGGATACGAATTTATCAACTTCTGAAAAATATGCCTATATACAAAATGAGAAACATCTGTCAGCCTCTTAATGTGTGTTGAGGCACCTAGAAGTGATGGGTGTATCATTTTACCTGTAGGGGCAATACAGAACAAATGAGAAAATTTTACAGAGCCTAGCTTTTCTTTCTCTTATGTAAAAAGTCTTCATTGTCACCATGAATCTATCTCTTCTAAAGATGAGTTTACATTTTTCATTTTAAAGACTTGTCTAAATGATTTCTTTGATCACATGTTTTTAAAAGATAACAATTCTAAGCGATCTGTGCCTATTCATTATTAAATCAAATAAACCATGCTTTTTCCACTATAATTCACCATCCTTAGGTGACAGCATTCAAATACACCCAATGATTAAACATTTCTCAAACATGATATGTTCAAGTGACTATTCTGCGATTATAGCAACAAATGGCACGAGTTTACTATAAGCTAGGCACTGTGTACCATGATTCATTTATTCCTCATAATGTAATTCACTGAGATAGATACCATTAGTCTCCTTTTAAACATGAGAAAAATGAGTCTCAGCTTCAATAACTAACTTTCCCAAAATTACAAACCTAGCAATTTTTGGACACATTCAAAATTTGAAACTAAAGAATAAAAGCATTCACTGTACCTAAATAAATGTTTTTAAAATGCCCTAAATTACTCTAAGAAATCTCTATAGGCCACGCGCGGTGGCTCACGCCTGTAATCCTAGCACTCTGGGAGGCCGAGGCGGGCAGATCGCTCAAGGTCAGGAGTTCAAAACCAGCCTGATCAAGAGTGAGACCCCATTTCTACTAAAAATAGAAAGAAGTTAATTGGCCAACTAAAAATATATAGAAAAAATTAGCCGGGCATGGTGGCTCATGCCTGTAGTCCCAGCTACTTGGGAGGCTGAGGCAGAAGGATCGCTTGAGCCCAGGAGTTTGAGGTTGCTGTGAGCTAGGCTGACGCCACGGCACTCACTCTAGCCTGGGCAACAGAGTGAGACTGACTCAAAAAAAAAAAAAAATATATATATATATTTGAACATAAGTATTAATTTTAACTCCTGTCTTAAATACAAACTGAAGCTTCTTAGAGATTTCCTGTATTTTCTTTAAGTTCACACCATTAAAAAATACTTTCTGGAATAAGCCATTTTTTTTTTCAAGGCAATGTTGATTGGTGGCAACAGCATGAACTCTGGTTCAAATCCTGAGTCTATTACTTACTGTGTGATTTAAATCAAGATGCATCACTTTCCAAGCAGCATTTGTGAGAAATGGAATGAGATAATGTCATTTTTTTAAATGTACCTAAGTGCAGGGCTTGGCATGCAGCATGAATTCAAAAGTTAGGTCTTGGTACGGAAATGAAAATTATAACTTTTAAAAATTACAAACTTTTTTTATGAAAAGAAAAATCAATAGCAAAGCAAATTTTCAGAAACACATATTAATAAAAGCATCTGAAAATAAAGGCATTTTAGGTTATTATAATATGTACCCTAATACCCTTAAAAGTTCTAAATGGACATTAGAAATGATAATCCCTATTAAAAAAATTTCAATCACAAAGAAATACTGATCCTTCTATTGAGAATTACTTTTTTTATGTGCTTAGTAAACGTTAGCTTAAAAATTACTTCTTTCTCAGAATAAACTTTTTAAAATGAATATAACTAGTAATATTAGTTTTTTTAAATTTAGCATCAAATTTAGTGCTGCAAGGGCCATCACCTTCAGTCGAGTTTCTTATTCAAAGCCCAGCTCTAGAAAGCTCATTGACAATTATGTTAAACTCATATCTATGATTTTGAAATAAAGTCTCCCATACCCAGAGGTGTTAACCAATAGTTTATAAAATAGTATCAAAAATCTTTTGGGAGTACATTATTTTTCAGAATGACTAAAGGATGACACTTATTTTTGAATTAACAATTTGGGTAAAATTTTAGCTTGTCAATTGAAGCTCACAGTAGAAATACAGGATTCCTATGTAATCATTGTAATTCAAGAAAAAGCAAAATTTTTCAATTATCATTTTTAGAAAACAGATATATATATATGTTTTCAGTAACCAAGGCTAGTCTCAAAAATTAGCTCTGCTTCAAAACAATCCCTCTTACCAGTCTACTATACTAATGGACAACACTAAAAAATCATTTCTGCCCTATTACTTCCAAGTTAACCTTTTGTAAAATTGTTTTTATACTCTATGGAAAAACTTATTTAGTATACTGAATTCTTCTTTGATTTCTATCTGAGAAAGGCACACTAATAAAGCAAGTATTTTACTTAGGAGTTTAAGCCTGGAACATCATTCCTTGAAAAAAGACACACAGAGAGGTCAGAGAGCCGTGGGTGGCGTGAGACAAGTTTGAAGGAATGTCATAAAAGTGATGGAAATGAATGGAGACCAATATACAGAAATGTACAATTCGGCCCAGGTCAAGGCCTCCAATGGCCCTGTAGGCCTCACTGCAAACCAATTCCTGATGGGTCCAAACTCTCTAGTGGTAGTAGCTAGCCCTGGTGAAATGCCACCATTCCACACAAATGCCATTATTCTTCACACATGCATCTTTCTTCTCCTTTTTTCCCCTCCTCTCTAGCATTCCAGCTTTGCTATACTCTTAATTCCAAGTCACAAGCCTACCAACAACACCCAAAATATGTCTGGCTCTACCTGGTGAAGGCTCTAAGGAAGCTGCGGACTCCTTGCACCTAGCCATGTCAGAGAGGGATGGGCCTTGTGAAGGTGGGCCATGTAAAGGTCATTATTTCAGAGAGTTCATGGAAACCAAATGGATAAGCATAGTGAGTGCTTATAATTTTATGTTGCCATGGCATCCATTTTTAAATATAAGTTTAACTTCCTCACACCAGAAGCAGGGCTCGGTGGCCCCTACCACAGTTTCCAATACTATACCCTACCCAAATGACTCAAACTCGTGGCCAGAGATAAGAACTTAGAAGTACCTCTCCCACCTAGCCGACTGGACTCCCTGCTTTCCAGCCAAGTCCTTTAAATGCACCATTCAAGCATCTGCATGCGGCCTTACAGTGACTCACATCCTGTTCCCCAATACATACTGCTAGTTGCCAGCTTCCTCTGCTTCTCTTTCTACCCACTCGCCCTCCCTGACCTTCCTGTGCGTGGCCTCCAGGCCTGCCATGCACTCCCCCCAGGATCCCTAAGTACTAAAACCTAAAACTTTCCCATTGTGGTTGTGTCTTTGAAGCTATGCCTGCACTCTGACCCCTGACAGCAACGTTGCCCTGAAGGGACTCATGCAGGTGGATCCCTGGCTGGTGCTCTTTTGTCCAGGCCTCCCAGCTGTTGGAGACAGTAGTAGCCAACCAAATTGATAAGAGTTTCATTCGAAGGGGCAATGTATGTAACCCTAACAATATTTGTACCCCCATTATATGATGAAATAAAAGCAAAAAAAAAAAAAAAAAGAGTTTCATTCGAAACATTAAGATATATCACCTTTCCTAGCTAGTGACTCACTGGCCATCAACTAGTACAATCATTTCATTGAACATAGAAGGCTGGGGCCTGGCCAGATTATACCAGTGGGATCAAGGTCACAAGCACAGGTGTTAGCAGAGCTGATCTTTGGAATGATACTCATTTAAGAATACTCAGAAAACTGAAATCAAATGATGAAGCTTTACATACATTGAAATAAATTAAGTGCCCAGGATAGAAGATGTTGAGGGGGCTGCTCCTGTCAAGAACTCTAGTTAAACAGATCTTAAGATGAGTGATTATTGATAAAAGAACATTTTGCATGAAAAAACTATGTGCGGTCTGTTCTTGCTAGTCTTCTTAAATGTTTACGCAAGGCGGAATAATATGGGACCTTACAATTTGACTTTACTGGCACAAAATCTCATAAATAAGATATATAAAAAACAATATACCATTGGGTTCTATTTCCTGCTGCAATATTATTAAAAAAAAAAAAAAGAACATAAAAAGCCATCTGTTCTGCAATTATACTTTCTGTTAAGGTCCCAATCTACTTTGTGACCCTCCAGAGATAGTTTGAGGCATGTGTGTAATGCCAAGTTCTATGATGGTTTAACTCCTGTTAGAGCTCTCAGAACTGGGATTAGAGGCCACACTCAAAGTCTTAACGTGAAAAACCCTGAACTCTGGCATCAATTAAATCATACTTTCTACTACATGTGCTATTTCACAGCTTTCTTTCACTAATCATTAAAAAACTGGCAGTGAGTATAATATACTGAAAAAAAAATACTGAAAACTTGGTGATGTTTTAAAAGGTGGATTTAAGTACAAATAGATTTGGGATATTTCTCCTTGAGCAAGTACACTTCGGTACCTTCATTGTAAACCAACCCGTCAAATGGTAACACGTCCTTCCTTTTATTGAATCTAGCAACAAGAATAATAATAAGTACCTAACACTTATGGAACACTTACTATGTGACAGACGCAATGTTAACTGCTTTATATAAACTATTTTGTTTAATCCTTTCAATACTCATCTGTAGCTCTGCATCACATGAATTATTGTTAAACAAATGAGGAAACTGAGGCATAAAGAAATCAGTAATTCACCCAGGGTCACCCAGCCAATAATTGGCAGATCAAATCTGACAATGCTTAAATTTACGAAATGAAGTTACTAGTAAAGTTTGCAAGGACATTTGTAACCATTAATCTTGGCTCAGGAGGAAAGTAATCAAGCAGATGTGACCATGGGAGCTATAAATTCCAACACTACTAAGCTGAATGCTATACTTAGTCCAATTACTGCCACAGGACTGAGGAGAAGCAATGAGCTGATGTTTGATAATCAAATCAGACTTAGTAAGGAACACATGACCCCAAAGTTCCTGTTGAAAACTGCTCCTCCCAGTCTCCCTCAGCTCAGTAAAGCAGGAATAGAGCTATGGTCTGAATCCAAATGTTATCTGACCCACCCCCACCCAAAATCTATGTCCACTAGAGCCAGTGGCCAAAGGCAGAATCATTTTTCTTCTACACACCTGAATAGATGTAGGCCGTTTCATTAGTGATTTTTATCCATTTGTGTGATGGCAAATTATGTTCATTACCTTATAGTCACCATACAGGTATAATGAATCTGATTTCTGAATTGAATACTGAAATTCAACTATTTAAATTATTTAAAATTTGAGATTTAACATTCTGCGATGAAACCCATCATTTTATTTAAGAGGGGATAAAAAGACATTTATCTTTCATCCATGAAGCCAAGATAACTATGGTCATCTGTGGTATCATAAATATCGAGCCTATAAATTCTGACAAGCAAGACCATTTTTATGATTATAATAAAGTGAATGTGATGACTTTTCAACAAAACATTGTTCATTCTTAAGACTGGAGTCTTTTGTCTTCAAATAGCCAAACTTCATGTCAAAACATGTATGTTCCTTTGCAGGTACATATTTCAAAGCTAAATTAGTATGTACACGTTTCAAGATAAAATAATTTTGTAAGGAAATAGTAATAAAACAAATATATAAGATTAAGGAAAATTTGAGCCCCTGACTCTTGGGTCAAAGTGGTTGCCAGACTATAAAACTTCTGCTAGACTTCAATGTTAAGATTTAATTAACACAGTACACAAAGTATAAAAGTTTAAATGTTTCTTAAAATTTCAGGCCAGGCGTGGTGGCTCACGCCTGTAATCCTAGCACCCTGGGAGGCCGAGGCGGTGGATCGTTTGAGCTCAGCAGTTCGAGACCAGCCTGAGCAAGAGCGAGACCCTGTCTCTACTAAAAATAGAAAGAAATTAATTGGCCAACTAAAAAAAAATATATAGGAAAAATTATCAGGGCATGGTGGCGCATTGCATGTAGTCCCAGCTACTCGGGAGGCTGAGGCAGGAGGATTGCTTGAGCCCAGGAGTTTGAGGTTGCTGTGAGCTAGGCTGACACCACGGTACTCTAGCCCGGGCAGAGTGAGACTTTGTCTCAAAAAAATAAAAAATAAATAAAAAAAAAATTTCATTACTTTGCATCATCAGTTGATAAAGTACTGAATGCTATAGTTTAAGGAATGGAAGCCAGAAATTATATTTGCCAAAACCATGCATGATCCTTAAAGAATCTTTGTTAAATTAGAACTATTTTGGTTCATAGAGAATGGAAAAAGTGTCCATTTAAGCAATTTAAAAAGGCAGTTAGTTTGCCCTTAATCTGTATGAGTCAAGAATAATTTGCTTATATTGTTTCCTAAAGAAAATCTAATTCAATTAAATAATTAAATCCCTAGATGACACGCAAAAATAGGTGCATCCTTTGGTGATATTTTAAAGTAATAGGTATTACATCTACTGTACCAAAATTTTAATAGGGAGGCTAGTTATTCAGTGCAATGAAACAAATAATGCTATTGTTCAAAAAACCCACACTTTAGTTCCCATTCCCTTTACAGAGATACTGAGTGTTGCTCTGCAATTAGTTGGGAAAGTTTTGTTTGGGCTTCAAATAATCTAGGAAGTGTTATACTGTTTAATGAGCATTTAATATTATTAGAAAAGACAGATGCTAAGTTTGAGATGTGCACTGTGAAATGTCAGGGCAAAAGACCTGATGTTTATTGTAAATATAATCAGTGATACTGACTAAAGTGGCACTCTATTTTACAATATTCTATTTACAGAACTGAGCTTAGGCCTAGTTCCTGCCCCTTACTGAAACTGCATCATCAGGTAATGATGAAATGTGACTTGTCAATTAGCAGTCAGACTGAATGAGGAAACCTATACACCTAACCTAGAGCACATGAATAATATACATGGCTCAACTGCAGAGTATGACTACTGAACAAATTAACTATTTAAAATCCCAAAACACTTTCCAAAATAAACTGCTTGCTTAAAGGGGGAGGGGACCCTAGATTTTGCTATGCTTAAATAAATACATTTGCATTTCATCTGTATATCTGATTTCCACTATGTGTTTATACTTCATCGAGTACTTCATTTTTCAAGTAAAGAGAAAACTCCAAGCACTGCTACAGCAGTTATTCTGGCAAAGGTTGCTTACAGAAGAAGCATCATCCATGAAATAAAATGGGTTCAGCAAAACAGCTAAGGATCACTGCAGCAGTCACAAAAATCTCCAGCCTACCTCAATCAGTCACAAAGTGGGAGGAAGCAGCCACATGAGAATAAGTGACTATTTAGATAGAAGGGGGCAGGGAATAGTACTGGAATAGTGTTCATGCCCAACAGTTGAGTAAATGGATTTTTAAAGAAACATCTTAATTGAAGTAAAACATATACAGAAAAATTCAGAAATCCTAAGTGGGGGCTGGGCGTGGTGGCTCACGCCTGTAATCCTAGCACTCTGGGAGGCTGA